>CM060924.1:378342668-379592668 GCA_030737875.1 Allium sativum | reverse complement strand
CCAGCATGTTGGGTAGAACCTGGCAACAGACTTGTACTAGGACCCGATATGATTAGAGAAGCATCTGATAAAGTGGACTTCATCAAGAAGCGTTTGAAAACCGCCCAAAGCCGACAGAAAAGTTATGCAGACTCCAGAAGGAGAGATTTGACATTTGCTGTTGGTGATCATGTTTATTTGAAGGTTTCTCCGATGAGAGGAGTAATCAGATTTGGCAAGACTGGGAAGTTGGCACCGAGATTTATTGGTCCCTTTCCTATACTTGAGCGAATTGGAACTCTTGCTTATAGGGTTCAGTTGCCAGATTGGTTGCCTGGAGTGCACAATGTATTTCATGTATCTCAACTTAGAAGACATGTGCATGATCTGGATCTTGTTGTAGAAGAAGCAGCGCAACGGGATGTGGAGATAACTCCAGAATTAGCACTCAGAAGAGAGCCATTAAAGATTGTTGGCAAAGAAACTAGAGAACTCAGAAGCAAAAAGGCTCGTTTAGTTAAAGTGCAGTGGAGCAGTGATCCAAGAGACTGTACTTGGGAAACTGAGGAAAGCATTAATCAAGCTTACCCCAAATGCAGAGTGGATATCTCTGACTAACTCCGGTGCAAGGTACCTTTACAATACTTTGCATTTACATTTTATTTCCTACTTTACTGTTGTTTCTTTTTCGAGGACGAAAAGTTTTAAGTGGGGGAGATTGTAATAACCCGGAAAATTCGAGCCAATTTAAAAATTTTTTATTGGTGATTTCAAAAGAATTTGAACCATTGAAATAGAATATTTCAATAAAATAGTGAATTAGGAATAGTGAGTCAGTTTGAAAATTTGAATTCAAACTTTGACTGACTGTGCAGGGTGGAAAATATAACGGATTTTAGCGAAACCAAAAATATTTAAATCTGTTAGTCAATACCTTTCTAACGAATCTGAAAAATCGAAGTTTCATAACGAGAATCAAAAGTTATGGCCGAATGAATTTTCAGAAGGGTCGGTATATAGAATATATAGCCCTGGAAAATTGATATTTTGTATATGACCTCGGAATTCGACGAAACCACTTTTGTTGGGTCCGGGATGTCAAACTATTGCTAGGTTTCAAATTTCATAATTTTTGAAGCTAGTATGTGAGCGTGGCAAAAGAAAATGTGTTTGGTTAATTTCTGTTAAATTGGATCGACCAGAAAATGGCCATTTTTCAAACGACCTCAGAATTCGACGAAACTAGTTTTGTTGGGACCGTAGCATCAAAACATAGCTAGATTTATTTTTCTGGAATTTTTCGAATCAGTTTGTGGCCCTGGCAAATTGAAATGTGCGTTGAAAGTTAAAAATTAAATGTTTTATACTTTAATTTGAAAAATAACTGACTGTAACAGTCGAACTGGCCTACGAAACATATCCCATTGTGTCCGGAATGGGAGTATTTAGCTTGGGCGACAGTCGTTGGGTTTAAAAAGGAGTTCGTTTGAGAAAACACTATTTAAAAATTTAATATAGTCCTCGGCCAATCAGAATTTTCCTTTCATAAATTAAAAAAAAAAAAAAGAAACCCCCCCCCCCATCAAAGCGAAACCCGCTCCCGACCTTCTTTCCTCCGCCGCCGCCGCCACAGTCGCTTCCAGACTTCGCCACCGCCACCATTCGACGCGTCTCAGCCCCCTCTTCAAATCCGACCCCAGCATCGCCACCCTCGTCGCCTCCTCCGCCTGAATCGAGGCCAGGAAGTCCCGACCTTCCCAGCGCCGCCGCCGCTCCGAACTGCCGCCGCACCCCCTCAAACCACCAGCGCCGTGAAGCCCTCTCTTCCCTCTTCCACGTCAGCACCCCCGATCGTCCCCACGAGCCACTGATTTCGCGAAAACTGTAAACCTAGTTTTGAAGCTTCGTGAAAGTGAGTTTTTCTTTGATCTTTACACTTTGAAAAATCATATCTTTTTGGTGTGTTGACGAAATTCGATGAAACAGGAAACATCGGGACCGCAAGGAAGCTCTCTACCCAATAGAAGAAGCCGCGGATTTTTCTGACATTGTATCGATTTTTAGCGCTCCGAAAACCAATGTGAGAAATCTAAATTAACGTGAAATTGAATGGAAAATGTCATGTATAATCTATATTAGCGAAATATAAATTACATACGTGTCGTATACCTCATGTACATGCGTAGTGTAAGCTATATAAGCGAAGTATGAATTTTACATGCATAGAATAATTGATATATGTGCCGAAATGCAAGTGAAATATAGCAATTATATATATATATATATATATATATATATATATACACTCCCCTCGTCCACAAACCATGGACGATATTTATTGTGGTGAATTGGTGTGAAATATTGGATGAAAAATACGAATGGTTGAATAATTGTTTGTGGTTGATATTGTTTGGTTGTGGTTGAAAAATACCCATTGGTGATTGAAATGAATTGGAAATATTTGTGGAAATAAAAATAAACATGCCGCCTGCGTGCGAATTAGATGCATGAATCCCCATTGTCAAAAACCGCGAGGTTTTAAGGTAGAGCGAGGAGTCGTACTAGGGACGGTGCCGGTTTTAACTACCCTGCCGTTATGCTGCCGAAATTTTGAATAATCTTTGTGTGTTAGAATTATTTTCATATGTTGAAAGTATTTTCATGCATAGAAATTAAAGCCATATATTGAAACTATATCCACGTGTGGAAATGTTTGTGTGTTGAAAAGTGTTGTGTGAAAATTAGATTCGTTTGTGAATGAATGAAGTGTTTAAACAATAAAAATCCCATCTTTCTAATATGAACAACATAAATAAAATGTCCATGTGTGGAAATGCTCATTTGTTGAGAAGTGTGTGTAGTGGAAAAGTTCATGTGTTGAATAAAAAGATCGAACGATAAAAATTACATTTTTATTGAAACTATGAAGTGTTGAAACATCTAATTGTCGAATAAATATGTTAAGTGATAAAAATATCATTTTTATCATATGTGTGATATGCTAAAGATATTTGGACGTTGAAATAAATATTTGTGGTAGAAATATTATTTTTAACATGCATAGGAACTAAATAAAATAGTCATGTGTTGAAATCTATTTTAGTTCGCCAAAATTATCATCTTTGAAATGTGAAGTGTTAAAAATAGCCACTTGTTCAAATAAACGTGCATGAGTTGAAATATACATTAATTAGCTAATGATATGATTTTAGCCTATGCATGCAACATTAGAATGAATGGTGTTTTTAAACCAAAGCAAATCAAATATGAAATTGAATGGAAAATGATAAGTGTTAGAAATTGTATATATGTACATGCATATCTATTGAACAGGTTAAAGAAAAGGGGCTAGAGAAGAGAAACAAAATTTTGTGCCCGACAAATAGGTACACATTTACCGCTTTGTTTGGGTGATGATTTTATGAGCCTGTTTGTAACGACCCAGAAAATCTGAACCAATTTAAAAAAATTTAATTGGCTAAAATAATGGATTTTAAATATTTAAAATAAATATTTTAGATAATGGCGATGAAAACTGAGTTTGAATCGACATTGGAAAACGAATATAATTAATTATAATTATATATAGAATTGAAAATGGCGCGGTAGTTCGATAATTCGATTTCAAACTTCAATTGAATATACCGGGTGCAAAACAATCCAGATTTTAGTGAAACCAAAAATAATGGAATCTAATTGGTAATATCTTTCTAACGAATCCGACCAATCGAAATTTGATAGCGGGAATCAAAAGATATGTCCAGTTGAAAATTCTGAATAGTCGCTATGGAATTCAGGCCCTTAAAAATGGACATTTTGCAAATGACCTCGGATTTCGACGAAACCACTTTTGTTAGATCCGCAGTGTCAAGTTATTGCTAGGTTTCAAATTTCATAATTTTTTGAATCAATATGTGAGCGTGGCAAAGGAAAACGCGTTTGACCGATTTCAGTTGATTTTAATCAACTGGAAATTGGCCATTTTCCAAACGGTCTCAGAATTCGACGAAACTAGTTTTGTTAGGACCGTATCGTCCATACGAAACTAGAAAATATTTTTCTGGAATTTTTCTAGTTAGTATGTGACCCCGGTAAATTGAAATGTACGTTTAAAATTCAATATAGTGATTTAAATGTAAATTCAACGGAAACTGATTGTAACGATCAAATCAGCTTGCGATACATATCCCATTGTGTTCGGAATGGGGGTATAACGCTATGGACGACAGGCGGTGGACCTCGTTTCGAGGTCGTATGTAAAAGTCAACCTTTTTACAAATTAAATAAATAAAAAAAAATATATATATATATATTATTTTAATTTCCCTCCCTCCCTCTTATCTCCCGCTTGCCCCCCCCCCCCTCATTCGGTTAAAACCAGAGAAAGAAAAAAAAAAGAAAACCCTAAATCGAATCATCGCCGCCGCCAGACCCCGAAGCAGCCGCCTCCTCGTCTCGCCGCCAGACCCCGAAGCAGCCGCCAGACCCAGAAGCCATCGCCCCCGTCGAATCCCATCGCGACGCCACCCTCGCGGAGCATCCTCCCACCTCGAACCCTGCCGACGCGACACCACCGAACCCCACGCCGACACTCCCTCTTCTTCCCTCCACTTCGCAAGCCAACGGTGAGCATTTCCCTTTTTTATTTTATTTTCTTTTTTTTTATTTATTCAGTAAAACTGATTTGATTTTATAAAATAAGTATTAAAAACTGTTTTGATTTTATATTTAAAAACTGATTTGATTTTATAAAATAAGCATTAAAAACTGTTTTGTTTTAAAAAGTTAAAAACTGATTTGTTTAAAATTTAAAAACCGATTTTGTTAAAGTTAAAACAGAAATTTTTATAAAGTTTAAAACTGAATTTTTAAAAAAAAGAAATAAAAACTGTTTTAAAAATAAAGTAAAAACTGTTTTCTAAATAAAGATAAAAACTGATTTTTATTTTAGAAAGTTAAAAACTATTTTATGTTTTTAAAGTTAAAAACTGATTTGTTTAAAATTTAAAAACCGATTTTGTTAAAGATAAAACAGAAATTTTTATAAAGTTAAAACTGAAAATTTTTAAAAAACTAAAACTGCATTTTTTTTTATAAAGATAAAAGCTGCATTTTTTTTTTATTAAAATAAAAACTGCATTTTTTATTAAAATAAAAACTGCATTTTTTATAAAGTAAAAAAACTGGATTTTTTTTTTAAAAAAAATAAAAACTGAATTTTAAAAGATTCAAAAACTGCATTTTTATGGAAGAGAAAAACTGATTTTATTTTGAACTTTAAAATAGGAAAAAGGTTTAATCTTTTGGTAGAAAAAGATTTGAACTTGCAAAAGTAAAAATCATATTTTTATATATTGAATAGCGAAGTCAAAATTCGATTTTTTATATATTGAATAGCATAGTAAAAATTCTATTTTTACATATGCAGAGAATACGGGTGAAAGCGACAAATAGGCGAAGATTTCTATTAAGAAGAGTCTCGCAGTTGGATAGCTATTGGTGAGATTTCTGATTTAAAATTTATATATATATGTGTGAAGTAAAAGTGAATTGCTATATATAAATATATATATATATATACGCCCCTCGTCCACAAACCATGGACGATATTTATTGGTTGAAATTGATTGATAGCGATTGATTGTTTGGGATTGTTTGTGATTGATATTGGTTGATTGTGGTTGAAAAATACCCATTTGTGGTTGTGAAATATTTGGTTGAAACCACATAGGATTAGTTTGTGGAAATGAAATAAATATATACATGCCGCCTGCGTGCGAACTAGATGCATGAACCCCATTGTCAAAAACCGCGAGGTTTTAAGGTAGAGCGAGGAGCCGTACTAGGGACGGTGCCGGTGTAACTACCCTGCCGTTATGCTGCCGAAATTTTGAATAAAATTTGTGTGTTTGAATTATTTTCATATGCTTAAACTATATTTATTCCTTATATAGAAAACATTCATGTGTTGAATTGATATTCATTCGTTGTTTAGAAATTCATGTGTTGAATGGTATTCATATTTTGAAATAAATTGTTCGATAATAAAAATCACATTTTTATCGATATATAAAACTATAGGAACATTCATGTGTTGAATTGATATTCATTCGTTGTTTATGAAATTCATGTGTTGAATGGTATTCATATTTTGAAATAAATTGTTCGATAATAAAAATCACATTTTTATCGATATATAAAAACTATAGAAACATTCATGTGTTGAATTGATATTCATTCGTTGTTTAGAAATTCATGTGTTGAATGGTATTCATATTATGAAATAAATTGTTCGATAATAAAAATCACCTTTTATCGACTATATGAACTATATAGAAAAATAGTGTTTTGAAATGAATCGTTTTACAATAAAAATCACATTTTTATTGTATGCATAAATCGTTAAAATGTGTAGTGTTAAAAATAGCCACTTGTTCAAAATAAACATATATGAGTTGAAATATTCATTAATTAGCTAATGAAATGATTTGCACCTATTTATGTAACATTAGAATGAATGGTGTTTTTAAACCAAATAGAAATCAAATATGAAGTTGAATAGAAAATGAAAAATGATATGGACTGTATATATATGTACATGCAATATTCATTGAACAGGTTATAGCAAAGGGGCTAGAGAAGAGGAATAAAATTTTGTGCCCGACAAATAGGTACACATTTACTGATTTGTTTGGGTGATGATTTTGAGCCTGTTGGCTAGCCGCTTGGCTTTTTCTTTTTCTTTTTGAGATTAGAAGGACCGGGATGCTATTTGCGATTTCCCGACGCTCCCGGTACAGGGGAGGTTATGACGAAATTTTTCCAAAATTTAAGGTGTTAGAAAAATATTTGAAGTGAAAACGATATAGAAAACATTGAATGAACTATATTTATATAAATATAAATAAAATTAAAACGAAACGAGGCCGTGCAGTTCGTATTTTGAAACCGTGATTTCAAACGACTAGTGCGGGAAATCCGACCATTGGATTTTCCCGAAACCTCAACCGTCGGGTACGCCTTGGAAATATCTTCCCAACGGCACCAACTTTGTAGAAATCCAACGGTTGGATTGTCTGGAATGTTTAATTCAAATCTGAAGAAAAACAGCGCCAGAAACGATTATATTTATTTATATATATAAATATAATTATATTTAATCGAATAACGACGCTGCAGTTCGTATTTTGAAATCGAAAATTCAAACGATTGTACCGGGAGATCCGACCGTCGGATTTTCCCGAAACTGGAACCGTTGGATTCGTTTTGAAAAGACCTTTCTAATGATGTAAATTTTGTGAAGATCCAACGGTTAGATTTTCAGATATGTGTAAATCAAATCTGAAGAAAAACAGCGCCACGGCCGCCTTATGGCCCGAAGCGTCGTTTTGAATAAAATGGCTATTTTAAAATAAATAAAAATAGCGATAAATAGTTATAAAATATCGTAAGCGATATGGAATGGAAATAAACTGAATTTGCTTGATTTATGTGATGTTTGATGGTTGAATGTGTTTGGTGTGAAAACTATATTAAAGAACACAATTGGTGTTGTCGAATAATTTAACCATTGAAATAAATCGATTTGAAATTCTAAATATACGTGAATTATTTGAAAAGGCCGAGTTAATTCTCATTTCGAATAATCGACCGACGATTGAAATTCGAAGATGAAGACGATGGTCGAAGACCGGAGATCTTCACCTCGTTTGGATGGTAACCGAGGTCCTGATTGGGAGGCATCCCGAAATATGGATAATGAGTGGTGATCGTTCAGACGTACGTGTTGATCGAAGGGTTTGCGAGGTATTTAGTGCCTCCGGTTTCGTTCAGACCCAGAACGGACTTGTAAATGGACTGTGTGTCTGACATAGGATTTATTCTGTGTGGCATGCTAAGATGCAAAGATCAGGACTTCTGTTGAAAAGCAAAGTCTTGTGGTGATGATCAAAGCACCGCCTGTGTGGCGTAGCTTTGTGTATAACGTAAATTCGCGAGCCTCTCACCCCGGTATGAACCTAAAACGGGAGAGGACATCAGGGAGGGCCTGCGTTTCTTCCTAGCTAGGGTGGTGTCAGTGACCTACCAGCCCTGACATTTATATACTTTTCACCTATGTGGTTGTTGCTGTTGCGAGGCGCCTCGGTTTGATCGGACGATCCGGGTCCGGTGGAGTCATTCGTTGGCTCATTTACGCCCCAAAGGGCGGGGAAACGCAGTGTTCAGGCATTTTAATCCACATCGGTGGACCGGCCCTGACGATCCAAGGGTCGATGCGCTCTGACCCTGAGGCTCGGGCTAGGCAGTCTCGAATTCGGTAAGGACTATCTTTTGCCTTGGTTCCTGACGGAAATCCAATTTCCAAATACGACATCGTGCGAATCTGATTGTATATATATATGGCGACATGATATATGGTACCCATGCCGTCTATGATTGATAGTTATGATTTGAAATTGTTTTCAAAACATATAAACACTAGCAATAATATCAAATGCCTTTGTTTTATTCGTATCAATCATATTTTGGCCATTATAAGGTAAAAACTCTATCCTCCGGTTTGCGTTGCATTGTGTGATGGGAACTGAGTCTTATAATGGCTTCATTTTTATAAAAAGCATAGCCATGTTTAAAAGAAAGATTTGTTTTAAAAGCACTGGCAATCCAATGGAGTAAACCCGTTCCACGAAAGTGGCGTGGTCCTGTGATTAGCCATATTATATATGTGTTGAGTAGATTTCTCATACCAGTCCCATGACTGACTCGTAGTTTGTTTCACTCTCAAACTCGGGTGCCCCTTTTTCTACACGGGCAGCCTTGTATTCAGGTTTGGCTGGTTCTTTCTGGATAGCTGGAGCTGAAGATGGATTCTATCATTTATTTCTTTTTATGCTGTTCAGCTCCTATTGTACATATTTTGTTTATTTCCGCTGTAGACATTTATGTATAGCTGAACTGTATTTGTGCTAAGTAAGATCCTGTATACTGTGTAACTCTGATGATTACTTTTATCCAGTATATTTTGTTGTTCATTCTGGTGTATTTATTTAATTTTGTTCTGTTATTATATGTTTCTGTGTTATATTCCAAAAGATAACCTTGTTTCCGTGAGAACGGGAAATCGGGTCGTCTCAACGTGGTATCAGAGCTTTGGTTAAGCTTAGTTCTGGAATATAACATTTGAACGAACTCGTCAGAAATAGAACCAGTAGTGTTCTAGGACGGGTAACTCTATACAGATAGGATCAGTAATATCCTAGTATGAGTAAAGCAGAATGAATACACTTCGATAGACACATTTACACTTCAAGTATTTGTCTCTATATTTTAAAATACCTTTTCTATGACCTGACACTTGATCTGCTATTTGCAGAAGAACTAGAAAATGAGTGCCAGAAACAGAAGAAGTAATACTAACCCGGATATTGAAGCTCTATTCATGAAGTATAGAAATCTGGGTGGAAAGCCGTTCTCGGGCGAAGAATCTATTATGAGAACACAAGCTTGGATTCGTTCGGCTGAGAAAATCTTCGAAGCCTTAAAACTTAGGGATGACCAGAAAAGATTACTGGCCTCCTGGGCTCTCAAAGAAGAAGCTTTATTCTGGTGGGATTCAGTTATAGAGAATAATCCAGAAGGTGATATCACCTGGGATAGATTCAAAGTGATTTTCTTAGAAAGATTTACTCCTCCCGAAGCGACCGAACGGCTATGTGATGAATTCTCTTATCTAATACAAGGTGACATGACCATTCCCGAATATCATAAGAAATTCAATGAACTTTCTCACTTTGCCCCTCACCTAATTCAAAATCCGAAGAGTAAAAATATGAGATTTATTCACGGACTTCAAAGGAAATACCAGAATAAAGTATTGGGGCATGTGAAGCTTCCTTTTTCTGAAATGATTTATATGGCTTATCAATATGAAGACCTAGATAAGAAAGGAATGTTATGCGACGAAGAAGAAGTCTATTCTAGTGACAAAACAGAGTCAGAAACTGAAATTCCTGAAGCCAGTAAAAAGCCCAGTGCCAAGAGAAAAAGGGCTAGATCTGAAAAAGAACCTGGCACGACTGCCTTATGCAAGAACTGCAATCAGAGGGGACATTTGTCCAGGAAATGTAAATCTTTAAAGAAACCAATAAAGGATGGATATAGAGCCAATCGGAAGCAAAAGAAGAAAAGGCTGGGAAAAGATGGGGAGTTTCAAGAGAATAGGCATTGTAAACAGTGCCGCGAGGCCGGTCATCTTGCAAAGGATTGCCCGCTCTTAAACAAGGCCGAAACCGTATGTATAAATGAAGTAGCAGAAACTTCCGAGCCCTCAGCAAGTCAAGAAAGGGCCGATGTTTTAGAAGGCACGCTTACTGTCAAAAACATTCCAGTCAAAGTACTGTTTGACACAGGCGCGTCACGAAGTTTCATTGCCAAAGGTGCAGTCAAGAAGTTGGATTTGAATTTGAAGAAACTCAAAGAGCCAATGACTGTCCGAAATCCAGTTGGAGGTTCCATCAATCTTAGTTGGGTTTGTGCAGTACCAGTCTCTTTTTCTTGCTATAAATTCCCTATTATCTCTGTCGTCATGAATTTTGATGAATTCGATCTTATTTTGGGATTGGATTGGCTAACCAAATATGAAGCAGAGGTTAGATGCGCCGAGAGGGTTGTTAGAGCTAAGATTAAATCAGGGGGTTATATAACCATACCGTGTGAAGGTCAGAATGCTAATAGAAAAGACTTCTGGGCAGCTCTGAATGTTTCTCCAGCCCAAGTAGAAAATATCCCTGAAATCACTGAGAATATTCCTGACCTCATTAAAGATATTCCTGTTGTCACAAACTATGCGGATGTGTTCGAAGAAGTTGTTCGCTTACCTCCGCAAAGAGAAATAGATTTCAAGATTGCTTTGATTCCCAATGCAAGGCCGGTAGTTCACGCTATTCGAAGAATGTCCTTGAAAGAGAAGGAGGAATTAGACAATCAAACACGACAGCTAGTATGGAAAGGTCTGATCAGGCCTAGTTTCTCTGATTGGGGTGCAGCAGTGGTATTTGTCCCAAAATCTGATGGTACTCTACGTCTATGTGTAGATTATCGTGATTTGAACAAACAGACGATAAAGAACAAGTATCCATTGCCGCGGATTGATGATTTGTTAGATCGATTAAATGGAGCACAAGTATTCTCACGAATGGACCTAGCTACAGGATTCCATCAACTTCGAATTGCCGAAGAGTGTGTTCCAATGACAGCGTTCAGAGGCCCCGACTTATTCTACGAGTGGTTAGTAATGCCGTTCGGCTTATGTAACGCTCCAGCTTACTTCGTCGATCTGATGAACAGAGTATTCAGAGGAGTATTGAATAAATTTGTTCTGGTTTTCATTGACGATATTCTAATCTTCTCTAAATCGAAAGCCGAACATGAAAAACATCTGGAACAGGTTCTAGAAATCCTCAGAAGGAATGTATTGAAAGCCAAGTTTTCCAAATGTATATTCTGGCAAGACGAAGTGAAATTTCTGGGCCATGTCGTATCAAAAGATGGAATCGCTGTGGATCCAAGCAAAATCACAGCTATTCAGAATTGGAAACAGCCCAGTACTCCCACTGAAGTCCGCAGTTTTCTCGGATTGGCTAGCTATTACCGAAAGTTCGTTAAAGACTTTTCTAAGATATCTGGCCACTTAACGAAGCTTACAAAGAAGCATTCTAAATTCAAGTGGACTCAAGAAAGTGAGGAGGCTTTCGAAGAGCTGAAGTTGAGATTAACTACAGCTCCAGTGTTAACCATCATCGATGGCAACCAAGATCTAAAAGTCTGGACTGATGCTTCTAGAGAAGGCCTTGGCGCAGTGTTAATGCAAAGAGGCCAGGTAATTGCCTATGCTAGCCGTCAACTGAAACCGCACGAGAAAAACTATGTAACTCATGATCTTGAGTTATTGGCTATCATATTCTCTTTGAAAATCTGGAGACACTATCTTATGGGCGAGAGGTTTGAACTGTTTACAGACCACCAGTCATTAAAGTATCTGTTCACTCAGAAGGATTTAAACCTGAGGCAACAACGTTGGCTGGAGTTTCTAGCAGCATATGACTTTGAAATTATATATACTCCAGGAAAAGCCAATGTCGTGGCTGATGCATTAAGCAGAAAGAATGTAATGATCGCCAGTTTTATTATCACGACTTCATTGCTAGATAAGATATCTGCTCTTCAGGAGGATGATCACTTCATTCAGAAGATTAGAAGGATAATTCAACAAGGCGAACCCTCGAGTTTTCAAGTTGATAATGAGGGGATTCTAAGGCTCAAAGGTCGAATATGCGTTCCTAACATTCCTGAACTTCGAAAGGAAGTATTGGATGAATGCCATAAGTCAAAACTCAGTATCCATCCGGGAGTAAGCAAAATGTATAACGACATTAAACGCACTTTCTGGTGGAAGTCGATGAAAAGAGACATTTCTTTATATGTAAGCCGATGCCCCACCTGTCAGCTAGTCAAAAGCGACCAACAGAAATTGGCTGGATTATTACAACCGCTGGAAGTTCCTGGCTGGAAGTGGGAACATATTTCTATGGATTTCATTGATGGTCTGCCCAGGACCAGAAAGGGAAATGACAGTATTTGGGTGATCGTAGATCGCTTCACGAAGACCGCCCATTTCATACCTGTCAGATCAAATAGAACCGCTCAGAGTCTGGCGCAGATATACTTCAGGGAAATAGTTAGACTACATGGAGTGCCGCTCAGCATAGTAAGTGATAGAGATACGATATTCACCATTAAATTCTGGGAGGCATTTCAAGTCGAACTGGGAACGAAGTTAAACATGAGCACCGCTTATCATCCTCAGACAGACGGTCAGACTGAGAGGGTGAATCGCATTTTAGAAGATCTATTGCGGGCTTGTATTATAGATTTCGGTGGATCATGGGAAGACCATCTACATTTGGCTGAATTCTCTTATAACAACAGCTATCAGGCAAGTCTGACAATGTCGCCATTCGAAGCATTGTATGGTAGACCGTGCCGATCTCCTGCTTGTTGGGTCGAGCCTGGAAATAGACTTGTGTTGGGCCCTGATATGATTCGAGAAGCTGCCGACAAAGTTGATTTTATTAAGAAGCGATTACTCGCCGCTCAAAGTCGACAAAAGAGCTACGCCGATAAAAGAAGAAGAGATATATCCTTTGAAGTTGGCGACTATGTATATTTGAAAGTATCGCCGATGAGAGGAGTTATCAGGTTCGGTAAAACTGGAAAGTTAGCGCCTAAATTCATTGGTCCGTTTCCTATTCTGGAACGGATTGGAACTCTCGCTTATAGGGTCAAACTGCCTGACTGGTTGCCTGGAGTTCATGATGTATTTCACATATCTCAACTTCGAAAGCACGTTCATGATCCAGACTTGATCGTGGAAGAAGCAGCTCAGCAGGATATTGAAATTACTCCAGAACTAGCTGTGAGGCGTGAGCCGCTAAAGATCATCGGCAAAGAAACCAAAGAGCTGAGGAACAAGAAGGTTCGCTTAGTCAGGGTGCAATGGAGTGGAGATCCCCGAGATTGTACTTGGGAAACTGAGGAGAGCATTCAGAAAGCTTATCCTAGATGCCGAGTAGATATCTCTGATTGACTCTGGTGCAAGGTACATTTAACCTACTTTGCATTACCTTTTAATTCTCTATTCTGTTGCTATTTTCTTCCCATGGATGTGCATTGTTTATTCTATACTCAGAATATTAAAAACAAATTGGTTGTTGTGATGTGTGATCGTAGATTTATCAAACCACTTTCGACTTTATTCCTTTTCGGGGACGAAAAGTTTTAAGTGGGGGAGATTGTAACGACCCAGAAAATCTGAACCAATTTAAAAAAATTTAATTGGCTAAAATAATGGATTTTAAATATTTAAAATAAATATTTTAGATAATGGCGATGAAAACTGAGTTTGAATCGACATTGGAAAACGAATATAATTAATTATAATTATATATAGAATTGAAAATGGCGCGGTAGTTCGATAATTCGATTTCAAACTTCAATTGAATATACCGGGTGCAAAACAATCCAGATTTTAGTGAAACCAAAAATAATGGAATCTAATTGGTAATATCTTTCTAACGAATCCGACCAATCGAAATTTGATAGCGGGAATCAAAAGATATGTCCAGTTGAAAATTCTGAATAGTCGCTATGGAATTCAGGCCCTTAAAAATGGACATTTTGCAAATGACCTCGGATTTCGACGAAACCACTTTTGTTAGATCCGCAGTGTCAAGTTATTGCTAGGTTTCAAATTTCATAATTTTTTGAATCAATATGTGAGCGTGGCAAAGGAAAACGCGTTTGACCGATTTCAGTTGATTTTAATCAACTGGAAATTGGTCATTTTCCAAACGGTCTCAGAATTCGACGAAACTAGTTTTGTTAGGACCGTATCGTCCATACGAAACTAGAAAATATTTTTCTGGAATTTTTCTAGTTAGTATGTGACCCCGGTAAATTGAAATGTACGTTTAAAATTCAATATAGTGATTTAAATGTAAATTCAACGGAAACTGATTGTAACGATCAAATCAGCTTGCGATACATATCCCATTGTGTTCGGAATGGGGGTATAACGCTATGGACGACAGGCGGTGGACCTCGTTTCGAGGTCGTATGTAAAAGTCAACCTTTTTACAAATTAAATAAATAAAAAAATATATATATATTATTTTAATTTCCCTCCCTCCCTCTTATCTCCCGCTTGCCCCCCCCCCCCCCTCATTCGATTAAAACCAAAGAAAGAAAAAAAAAACAAAAAAAAACAAAACCCTAAATCGAATCATCGCCGCCGCCAGACCCCGAAGCAGCCGCCTCCTCGTCTCGCCGCCAGACCCCGAAGCAGCCGCCAGACCCCGAAGCCATCGCCCCCGTCGAATCCCATCGCGACGCCACCCTCGCGGAGCATCCTCCCACCTCGAACCCTGCCGACGCGACACCACCGAACCCCACGCCGACACTCCCTCTTCTTCCCTCCACTTCGCAAGCCAACGGTGAGCATTTCCCTTTTTTATTTTATTTTCTTTTTTTTTATTTATTCAGTAAAACTGATTTGATTTTATAAAATAAGTATTAAAAACTGTTTTGATTTTATATTTAAAAACTGATTTGATTTTATAAAATAAGCATTAAAAACTGTTTTGTTTTAAAAAATTAAAAACTGATTTGTTTAAAATTTAAAAACCGATTTTGTTAAAGTTAAAACAGAAATTTTTATAAAGTTTAAAACTGAATTTTAAAAAAAAAGAAATAAAAACTGTTTTAAAAATAAAGTAAAAACTGTTTTCTAAATAAAGATAAAAACTGATTTTTATTTTAGAAAGTTAAAAACTGTTTTATGTTTTTAAAGTTAAAAACTGATTTGTTTAAAATTTAAAAACCGATTTTGTTAAAGATAAAACAGAAATTTTTATAAAGTTAAAACTGAAAATTTTTAAAAAACTAAAACTGCATTTTTTTTTATAAAGATAAAAGCTGCATTTTTTTTTATTAAAATAAAAACTGCATTTTTTATTAAAATAAAAACTGCATTTTTTATAAAGTAAAAAAACTGGATTTTTTTTTTAAAAAAAATAAAAACTGAATTTTAAAAGATTCAAAAACTGCATTTTTATGGAAGAGAAAAACTGATTTTATTTTGAACTTTAAAATAGGAAAAAGGTTTAATCTTTTGGTAGAAAAAGATTTGAACTTGCAAAAGTAAAAATCATATTTTTATATATTGAATAGCGAAGTCAAAATTTGATTTTTTATATATTGAATAGCATAGTAAAAATTCTATTTTTACATATGCAGAGAATACGGGTGAAAGCGACAAATAGGCGAAGATTTCTATTAAGAAGAGTCTCGCAGTTGGATAGCTATTGGTGAGATTTCTGATTTAAAATTTATATATATATGTGTGAAGTAAAAGTGAATTGCTATATATAAATATATATATATATACGCCCCTCGTCCACAAACCATGGACGATATTTATTGGTTGAAATTGATTGATAGCGATTGATTGTTTGGGATTGTTTGTGATTGATATTGGTTGATTGTGGTTGAAAAATACCCATTTGTGGTTGTGAAATATTTGGTTGAAACCACATAGGATTAGTTTGTGGAAATGAAATAAATATATACATGCCGCCTGCGTGCGAACTAGATGCATGAACCCCATTGTCAAAAACCGCGAGGTTTTAAGGTAGAGCGAGGAGCCGTACTAGGGACGGTGCCGGTGTAACTACCCTGCCGTTATGCTGCCGAAATTTTGAATAAAATTTGTGTGTTTGAATTATTTTCATATGCTTAAACTATATTTATTCCTTATATAGAAAACATTCATGTGTTGAATTGATATTCATTCGTTGTTTAGAAATTCATGTGTTGAATGGTATTCATATTTTGAAATAAATTGTTCGATAATAAAAATCACATTTTTATCGATATATAAAACTATAGGAACATTCATGTGTTGAATTGATATTCATTCGTTGTTTAGAAATTCATGTGTTGAATGGTATTCATATTTTGAAATAAATTGTTCGATAATAAAAATCACATTTTTATCGATATATAAAAACTATAGAAACATTCATGTGTTGAATTGATATTCATTCGTTGTTTAGAAATTCATGTGTTGAATGGTATTCATATTTTGAAATAAATTGTTTGATAATAAAAATCACCTTTTATCGACTATATGAACTATATAGAAAAATAGTGTTTTGAAATGAATCGTTTTACAATAAAAATCACATTTTTATTGTATGCATAAATCGTTAAAATGTGTAGTGTTAAAAATAGCCACTTGTTCAAAATAAACATATATGAGTTGAAATATTCATTAATTAGCTAATGAAATGATTTGCACCTATTTATGTAACATTAGAATGAATGGTGTTTTTAAACCAAATAGAAATCAAATATGAAGTTGAATAGAAAATGAAAAATGATATGGACTGTATATATATGTACATGCAATATTCATTGAACAGGTTATAGCAAAGGGGCTAGAGAAGAGGAATAAAATTTTGTGCCCGACAAATAGGTACACATTTACTGATTTGTTTGGGTGATGATTTTGAGCCTGTTGGCTAGCCGCTTGGCTTTTTCTTTTTCTTTTTGAGATTAGAAGGACCGGGACGCTATTTGCGATTTCCCGACGCTCCCGGTACAGGGGAGGTTATGGCGAAATTTTTCCAAAATTTAAGGTGTTAGAAAAATATTTGAAGTGAAAACGATATAGAAAACATTGAATGAACTATATTTATATAAATATAAATAAAATTAAAACGAAACGAGGCCGTGCAGTTCGTATTTTGAAACCGTGATTTCAAACGACTAGTGCGGGAAATCCGACCATTGGATTTTCCCGAAACCTCAACCGTCGGGTACGCCTTGGAAATATCTTCCCAACGGCACCAACTTTGTAGAAATCCAACGGTTGGATTGTCTGGAATGTTTAATTCAAATCTGAAGAAAAACAGCGCCAGAAACGATTATATTTATTTATATATATATATATAATTATATTTAATCGAATAACGACGCTGCAGTTCGTATTTTGAAATCGAAAATTCAAACGATTGTACCGGGAGATCCGACCGTCGGATTTTCCCGAAACTGGAACCGTTGGATTCGTTTTGAAAAGACCTTTCTAATGATGTAAATTTTGTGAAGATCCAACGGTTAGATTTTCAGATATGTGTAAATCAAATCTGAAGAAAAACAGCGCCACGGCCGCCTTATGGCCCGAAGCGTCGTTTTGAATAAAATGGCTATTTTAAAATAAATAAAAATAGCGATAAATAGTTATAAAATATCGTAAGCGATATGGAATGGAAATAAACTGAATTTGCTTGATTTATGTGATGTTTGATGGTTGAATGTGTTTGGTGTGAAAACTATATTAAAGAACACAATTGGTGTTGTCGAATAATTTAACCATTGAAATAAATCGATTTGAAATTCTAAATATACGTGAATTATTTGAAAAGGCCGAGTTAATTCTCATTTCGAATAATCGACCGACGATTGAAATTCGAAGATGAAGACGATGGTCGAAGACCGGAGATCTTCACCTCGTTTGGATGGTAACCGAGGTCCTGATTGGGAGGCATCCCGAAATATGGATAATGAGTGGTGATCGTTCAGACGTACGTGTTGATCGAAGGGTTTGCGAGGTATTTAGTGCCTCCGGTTTCGTTCAGACCCAGAACGGACTTGTAAATGGACTGTGTGTCTGACATAGGATTTATTCTGTGTGGCATGCTAAGATGCAAAGATCAGGACTTCTGTTGAAAAGCAAAGTCTTGTGGTGATGATCAAAGCACCGCCTGTGTGGCGTAGCTTTGTGTATAACGTAAATTCGCGAGCCTCTCACCCCGGTATGAACCTAAAACGGGAGAGGACATCAGGGAGGGCCTGCGTTTCTTCCTAGCTAGGGTGGTGTCAGTGACCTACCAGCCCTGACATTTATATACTTTTCACCTATGTGGTTGTTGCTGTTGCGAGGCGCCTCGGTTTGATCGGACGATCCGGGTCCGGTGGAGTCATTCGTTGGCTCATTTACGCCCCAAAGGGCGGGGAAACGCAGTGTTCAGGCATTTTAATCCACATCGGTGGACCGGCCCTGACGATCCAAGGGTCGATGCGCTCTGACCCTGAGGCTCGGGCTAGGCAGTCTCGAATTCGGTAAGGACTATCTTTTGCCTTGGTTCCTGACGGAAATCCAATTTCCAAATACGACATCGTGCGAATCTGATTGTATATATATATATGGCGACATGATATATGGTACCCATGTCGTCTATGATTGATAGTTATGATTTGAAATTGTTTTCAAAACATATAAACACTAGCAATAATATCAAATGCCTTTGTTTTATTCGTATCAATCATATTTTGGCCATTATAAGGTAAAAACTCTATCCTCCGGTTTGCGTTGCATTGTGTGATGGGAACTGAGTCTTATAATGGCTTCATTTTTATAAAAAGCATAGCGATGTTTAAAAGAAAGATTTGTTTTAAAAGAACTGGCAATCCAATGGAGTAAACCCGTTCCACGAAAGTGGCGTGGTCCTGTGATTAGCCATATTATATATGTGTTGAGTAGATTTCTCATACCAGTCCCATGACTGACTCGTAGTTTGTTTCACTCTCAAACTCGGGTGCCCCTTTTTCTACACGGGCAGCCTTGTATTCAGGTTTGGCTGGTTCTTTCTGGATAGCTGGAGCTGAAGATGGATTCTATCATTTATTTCTTTTTATGCTGTTCAGCTCCTATTGTACATATTTTGTTTATTTCCGCTGTAGACATTTATGTATAGCTGAACTGTATTTGTGCTAAGTAAGATCCTGTATACTGTGTAACTCTGATGATTACTTTTATCCAGTATATTTTGTTGTTCATTCTGGTGTATTTATTTAATTTTGTTCTGTTATTATATGTTTCTGTGTTATATTCCAAAAGATAACCTTGTTTCCGTGAGAACGGGAAATCGGGTCGTCTCACTGTTGGCTAGCCGCTTGGCTTTTTCTTTTTCTTTTTGATATGAGACGCCCGTGTGGCTATTTGGGAATTTTCCCAGACCCTCCCGTACAAAGGAGGTTATGGCGAAATTTTCCGAAATTCAAAGGCGTTAGTGAAATAATTGAAGTGGAAACGATATAGGAATTTTTGAATGAACTATATTTATATAGATATATAAATATAAATAGAATTAAAACGAAACGTGGCCGTGCAGTTCATGTTTTGAAACTGTGATTTCAAACGACTAGTGCGGGAAATCCGACCATTGGATTTTCCCAAAACCGCAACTGTTGGGTTCGCCTTGGAAATATCTTTCCAACGACACCAACTTTGTGAAGATCCGACGGTTGGATTGTCTGGAATGTTTAATTCAAATCTCAAGAAAAACAGCGCCAGAAACGATTATATATATATATATAAATAATTAAATTAAATCGAATAACGACGCTGCAGTTCGTAAATTGAAATCGTAACTTCAAATGGCTAGTGTGGAAGATCCGACCGTCGGATTTTCCCAAAACTGAAACCGTTGGATTCGTTTTGAAATGACCTTCCTAATGATGTAAAATTTGTGAAGATCCAACGGTTAAATTTTCAGATATGTGTAAAACAAAATTAGTGAAAAGCAGCGCCAGTGCATCGACACGACCCGAAACGTCGTTTAATTAAATAGGGTCATTTTAAATTAAATAAAAATGGCGATATATCGTTATAAAATACTATAGACGATATAGAGTGGAAATAAACCAATTTTGTTGTGTTTGCTTGAGATGTGATGGTTGAATGTATTTGACATGAAAATTATAACTAAATAACTGAAATGTGAATGTTGAATAGTCCAACCATGTGATTAATTGATTTGAAAATCTAAATATACGTGGGTTATTTGAAAAGGCCGAGTCATTTCAAATAATCGATCAACGTTGAGAAGTCGAAGAGTCGAAGACGGCTGAAGACCGACGATCTCCACATTGGATGGATGGGCGCTACTGATGCTCATGATTGGAGTAGCTACCATGAAGGAATTGAAGTAGTGTCCGTCCAAACATACTGTTGGTTGTACGAATATGCGAGGAATTGGTGCCTCCGGTTTCGTTCAGACCCAGAACGGACTTGTAAATGGACTGTGTGTCTGACATTGGATTTTGTTCTGTGTTGACTGATCTCTGTTAAATATATATCTGTTTGGCGGCGGAGAATTTATTCTCGTGCTTAACGCCCTTCTCATGAAGGAATCCAATTCCCAATACGAAATATGCGAATGTGATTGTATTACTAGTATGGCGACATGATATATGGTACCCATGCCGTCTAGGATTGATATTTATGATTGAATTTGCTTTTGAAACATATATGCACTAGTAATAATATCAAACACTTTTGTTTTATACGTATGAAGCATTTTTGGCCATTATAAGGGAAAACTCTATCCTCCGGCTTGCGTTGCATTGTGTGATGGGACCCGAGTCTTATAATGGCTTCATTTTATAAAAAGCATTGCGTTGATTTAATCGTTTACTTTATCTCATGCACTAGCACTCATTGGAGTAAACCCGTTCCGCGAAAGTGGCGTGGTCCTTTGATTTGCCTTATTATTGTTGTTAATAAGTTGAGTAGATTTCTCATACCAGTCCCATGACTGACTCGTAGTTTGTTTCACCTTGCAAACTCGGGTGCCCTCATTTTCACACGGGCAGCCTAGTTACAGGTTTCTGACGCACCTTTTGGCTCATGGCGAGCTTGACTACACCGTGCTGACTTGGATTTTCTCCGCCATTATTGTATCTATATTATGATTCCGCCATTGGCGATGTAGACTGATATTCCTTTTGTGTACTCTTCATGTATGATTCCGCCTCAGGCGATGGTGATTGATTTTGTATCATTATGCACTAAGTTGTATCCTGTATTGTGCTTCTCTGATGTGATGATATCTATATGATTCCGCTGTCATATGTGTTTAAATTATTCTATTTTCTGTTTATGCTATTATCTGTGATCTGCTAATGATGATTAATGTGTTATATTCCAATGATTATCCTTAACACCGTGTCACGGGGTTTTGGGATCGTCACAATATGTCTAAAATTTTCATGTAATGAACACAACATATATTATGATTTGAGATTTTATTTTGGAAGCGCAATTTGATATGAACATAAGTGATTGAATGAAAATGAATATGCCTAGGATTACAATTAGAAATTATAAATACACTTATGGCACGAGGTTAGGTTGCATTAGTGGCAGAAGTCTGCCCGGACCCGACCGGCATATCAAGCAGCCACTAATGTTGAACCTAATGTGAGAGGCCTAAGTGCAAGAATTAACAACATGTGCTAAGACACGAGGTTAAGTCAGCTTGTGGTAGAAGTCTATCCGGACCCGCCCGACAAATCCAGCGTCCACAAGTGTAGGCTTATTGTGAGAGGTCTAGTGCTTATATATAAAAATAAATATATGTATATAACAAGATCTGAATAAATGGCAAGGATGGTAATTAAATGTCTAACTCAGAAAATATGAAAGGAAGGGATGTAATGAACTGAGTTAGTGTGATAAGAGGGAAAAGTGATGTGTTTCCCTAAATGACTTATTTCTGAAAACGTTGTTGCAAATAAGCCACAATAAATATAGAAAAGTAAAGAAATTACTTGCTACCATGGATTTAGATGGGAAAACGTTATGAAAATAAATCATTGTTTCCTTCTATCAAACTAATAGGGTGCACGAAGTGTTTTCCTTAATATAATAAGGAAAATATATTAAAGAGAATGAAGAATAATGGTTTACAACGGTAAATGGTTTAAAAGGGGAATAATAATAACCTATTATAAATAAATAACGTTAATAATAATGTTGTATAATAGGTAGACTTGTCCTAGGGACAAGTGAATATTATAACTTAGGTTATAATAAACTAGTAAGGGAATGGGATAACTGGTGAATTAAGTTAAGTGACACTTAATTTTAAATTAAGTAATCAGAAAAGGGGAAAACCTAAAACCAATTAAGAAAAGGGGGGAAAATATATTGTACTTAATTATAAATTAAGTAGTCTGGGAGCCTGAAACTCGTTGGTAAGAATAACATGTTTAGACTTGTCCTATGGAAGAGGGCAAATTACAATATAGGTTATAATAAATGGGTAGAGAAACTTATTAATGGGCCTTAGTTAATAGAACTAAGTTAATAAGTAAACAACGGTTAGTCGTATTGACGACGTAAAGTGGGATTATGATTAAATGAGGAAGGATGAGGAAAACTTATGAAACGAAATAAGTTATATTTAATCGTAAATGGTAAGTGACATGTTAATTGGAAACATGTGAATTGGATATACTTAATTACATATTAAGTAAAACATGTTATTTAAATCAAACAAGAGTATAAAAGGGATTGTGGATCACAGACCTTGGGCCACAATCTAGAGAATAACATGTTGTAAGCTTATTAATAAACTTAAATGGGTTAAGTTATAAATTGAATTAATAAGCAAGGGTAACTTAGTAAACTTGGAAAGGAAGTCAATGTGAAGGATAATAACCAAGTTAATTGAGAAAAATCACGAGGTGGCGTAAGCGCGTAATTAATGGTTAGACGTATGGTCTAATGACATATAAAACTGAGGTGTTTGGACCAGTCCATAAGTTAGAGGATGAACAACTCTAAGGGGTAGATCATCAGGATGTCAAAAGACACAAAGAGGAGCGCATGTCCATCTAGATATTCTTGTAGGCTCCAACAGACTGGGTTAAGAAGCACGCGGCTTCCGGGGACATAGGGTACTCTTGGTATTCCTCTGTGAGTGGCAGATGATCCGCCTGTGCTCATAGAGGTTAGGTCTGCGTGGGTGAACCAATGAGTGTGCCTTGATTGCAATAATAAGGGGCAATCAAAAGACTAAGATGGAACAGCGTGCTTCGGCGAGACCAGTTAGTTCCCTGTGATAGCAACTCATCGTCTACCTACCATCTTCAGTCAGTACATAAAGCGGAAAGGTGGAGAACTCTAAAAGACCATATACTTTGCTATCTAGTTATGGGTGAGGTTGGCCAATAGGTTTGAACGGCATAGGGGGTCGGGGTTAAGTTCTCATTCTTGATATTTTTTGGTGCCTTTCATTAGTTGAGGGAGGGGTCCAGTGGGACCATAGCCACTGTAAAAGCAGACCTTAGCATTTGCAATCGGCAGATATCTGAAAGCTCCCGACCGAGTTCCGTGTTTCTTGATTAGCCCTGCCATGGGACTCGGGCGCACATATAGAGAACATGTGCAATAGACATCTAGAACGATTGACGATACGTACGTGGGAAAGTCTAGGTACACTCATGTCGCTCTGGGTGATGTATCATAAGACTAGAGGGCATTATTCGAGGATGGAACCTAATTCGATCGAATGGTTTAAAGATGGCAGTCCGAACGCTTACGTAATATAGAAGTAGCGGTTCTTTGCAGACGTAGCGTTGACATATATACATAAATCCATACAACATTCGGGCGTAGGATTAGGGACTGCTATATTCCTACGATGATACAGTGGACATCGTGCTTGTGTGGTACCATGTATCTCAATATTAAGAGATATCTACATATACTGTATTAAGTTAATTCACTGGGAAGTAAATGGGTAGACGTGTGTGTAAGCCTTGAGTGTTGTTAACCCAAGTAACCTAATAAATCAGAAAATATGATTGAATGGTATATGTAAGATTAACCAAAGTGTATAGTTTAAATCTAGTCACCAGAACTTGTGTTCTGACCCCCTCCTCGTAACACACTCGCAAGTTAGATTGTGGCAGAGACATGATAGCTTTGGATACTGGTTAGGCGGTATTAATAATACGGTAAGGCTATGTTTTGATTATACTATATTTTATCCTTTTTGCTATGAGATATTTTTCTGAGCTCTGACATGTTTTATGTCTCTTTCTTTTCTGCAGGATACCAGAGCAAACCAATCCGAGTTTCGATAGATTGGAATTTTGAAAAAAAATCGGTCTGTCGAAATTGGGGTTGTCACACAAATAGGGATAAGATCTACATCATAGAATGTCCACATAATTCAGATCTAATAGATAAAAGTAGATCTAACGCAAATAGGGATAAGAACTACATCATAGAATGTCCACATAATTCAGATCTAATTGATAAAAGTAAATCTAACGCAAATAGGGATAAGATCTACATCATAAAATGTCTACATAATTCAGATCTAATTGATAAAAGTAGATTTAACACAAATAGGGATAAGATCTACATCATAGAATGTCTACATAATTCAGATCTGATAGATAAAAGTAGATCTATCACAAATACGGATTAAGATCTACATCACAGAAATTTAGATCCAAGTTATAACCAATCCAAAATGTCATATGTTCATAACTTACAATGGATCCAATATAATATAGGCACATGAACAAATCCAAACTATAATCCTATCAAGTTTACTTCTAAATTTTTAATTCTAAAAGTAACTAAGAACTTACAAAGTTTGGATTAGAAGATAGAATTAGAAAAGGTTGGATCTTGAATTTCCAATGGATTTGCTCTAGTTGATAGTTGTAGAAGATAAAGGATCCAATTCAGTTCAGATGCCGGCAGAGTTTGGCCTCCATGGATTCTCAATGAAGAAAACAAGAGAAAGGACCATGTATTTATAGCTGCCAACCTCCAGGATTCAGATGCCACATCAGCCCTAGGGCGAATCAGGCCATGGGTCGATACCCAAACACCCTGGATCGACCCAAAATGGGGAGGTTTGGCTATTCCCCCTCCTGATTCGCAGTTTTGAAGTTTTTTTGAATATTCATTTATTTAGTTTTTATATATTTATATTTTTCATACGCATACAAACTTCAAGGCTTAATAACTTCTTCATACGATGTCCGTTTTACGCAAACCAAATATCTTTCTTAACCAAAATTTCGAGGCGAACGTAATGGTACAGTCTGTTTTACTTAATTCATAGTATTTAATTAAGTTATCACATTATATTCATTATATAATGTAGTTAAAGTGTCTAAAATTTTCGGGTGTTACATTCTCCCCTACTCAAAGGATTTCATCCCCAAAATCTCCAAGTTAAGAATGTATATCCTACCATCCACATCCGTCTACTCATCCACCAATCACTGGCATCCATTGTCCTTAAAAGATTTCTAATGCTTATATGAACATATGCAAATGTGTAAGTATATGTCCTAATACTAGTGCAAAGATCAGGTGGTCTACTGATTCAGTCAACCCCCTTAATGCAATGTATGTTGGTGCCATAAATCCAACATGTATGCAAATAATCCTATTATAACATGTAAGTTCTATATGTGTGCACAATCAATCGACCAAATGCAACATCCATTTGATAATACATCCAATTTCATCCATTAAAAGAAAAGAAAAATGCACACACATACATATGCAGTATGAGAGTGATTGAGCCAATTTAGTGCCTAATGTTTGTGTATATGCATCCACAGGCAACCACTAGCAAACACTTGCATCCATCAAACATAACATGTCTCAAACACATGTTTACATTAATGGGTTCCCTACCTAAAGGTCGAAGATTCGATCGATAGGATACAGATGAATGATAGAAACAAGTACAAATAAAAAGCTTTGGAAAAAGAAGTTAAGAACATAGTCCCAAAAGGAAAGGGTATGAAGCATGTTCTTTGTCTTCTGTCTCCCTAGTCGCATCCTCGTTGTCTTCTTCCCATTGCACTTTTATTAACCTAACCTATCTGTTGCGTAGTTTCTTAACCTCTGATCCAAGTATGCAAGTAGGAACTCATTCAATCATTGCTTCCTTCTCTACTTTTACTTCCTTTCTCAAGTTTGGCTCCACTACCTCGAACTCTATACATTTTATCGCTGCTTGGATGAATAGTCATCTTAGAATGATGGGCTTCCTCAAGGACTGTTTTCAATAGGTTTCTCATCCTGATATGATTCACCTATCAAATGTCTTCTCAAGTAGCTCCCCCACTTTCTTATCAAGTTCCCTCTTTTCTTTTAGGAGTCACATGTCCCACAGTCAATGCAGCTGGCTTTGAATTGTCCACCAAGTATATGCGGAAACCAATCTCGTGCCTCGGGGTAAACCCCGAAACCTCATCAAAACATCAGAATAATCTCGAACTACTGGAACAGATTGCAAATCATCGATAGATGCATCAAGAGACTCTTGGAAACTAAGCATAACTGACCCTTGTGGGTCACAAGAAATTTCGAGGGTCCTCCCATGACAAGTTAGATGCTTAACGACCCTCCTCTCACAATCCAGAATGGCACCATATGTGGTAAGCCAATCCATCCCTAGAATCAACACATAGCCCATAAACCCGACCACATATGCGTCGCATTCAAACTCGAGGCCTAACACAGATATTCTCAAACCCTGACAAATCATATAAAAATAAGTCGAACCACCAATAGGGTTTGAGACAACTACGAGATCCACTACTATACTAGTATTTAAGTGCAGAGATTCAACCACAAAACTAGATATAAATGAATGTGAAGCGGTAGAATCAAAAAGAGTTCTAATAGGGTGATTTGAAAGAGAAATCAAACCTTCTACACAAACTTTCCTACCTCTATTTGGAGCACTAGCCACGAGAGCATTTGCTTGCCTCCAGAGGTTCCTGCCCTTTGACCTTGTCCTTATTTCTTCGGGCAATCCTTAATATGATGCCTGACCTCTCCACAAACGAAGCAAGCATTCTTCCTTTTCCTGCAGTCCTTGGCATAGTGACCCTCTCATCCGCAATTATGGCACTTCTTCTTATCCTTAGCCTTGTCATTCTTTCCGCCCTTCTTCTTCTGTTGTTGTCCTTTCTTGGGCCATACCTTCTTATTTTGTGTTGTTTCCTCAGTCTTAACTTCCTTATTCTCCTTTTTTCATCCTTGTCTAACAAGCTAACTAATCTCTCGAAAGCTACCACCATCGTACGAAAATCCTTACAAAGCTCGAGAAAGTTAGCCGTAGGTGAAACTACTGCGGCTACAGATGGAGGTTAGGCACTTCATTACCCTTCGACATGTGCCGTAGTCTTAACATGCCTATGGAACCATGCTGCAATGATGACACCTTTTGGGAAGGATTAGTTCCCCAGATAAAAAGAAAAAAGAATCAAGCGGAAAATCGAGAGATATTACATATGGCTTTAGGGAATATGTTTTTCAAAATAGACTTTTCTTTTGAAAATGCTTCCTTTTAAAACGTTTTTGAAAATATTTTTCAAAAACTTTTACCTAATCTGGTAACCTTCAACTCTGATACCAAGTGTGACACCCCACGTCCGTTAATGTCACTCACAAAGGGATTGCATTAAGTTTCGTGAAGCATTATAGGTAAACAGACACAGAATATTACAAGACATATATATAGAATAACAACGGGATAAAAACTTTTGTTTGTCATAAGATACCATGGTCCAAAAACATCACATGTCTGAAGCATAAAAGCTCATTACAACATAAAAGTTATTGTCTTGTACTTCAAAAATATCAGAGTACATAAAAGAAGTAAAATTCCCTAAAAATAGAATATAGCCATAGCAACAAGGATAAGAGCTTGAGTTATACATAGCAGCAGCTCTAGCAAAAGTAAGCAGAACCACGGTCAAGCCTGAGTATTTCCTTCCTGAGAACCTGGGGGAAATGGAAGAAAGGAGGAGGAACAAAAAGGGTCAGACATAAAGTCTGGCGAGTCCAGTTACTTTTAGCAAGTAAATTAGTAAAAGTAGCATGATAGACATATAAAGTGGATAAGAGAGATTACCACATAAAAGGCAGGTATGACAAGGTAAATGAGATAGGGTGAATTTGCTTCCAATGATTATTCTGTTTATTATCTGTACCAATACTAGTATAATAAGTACATAACAGGATTACATACTCCCTAATTGCTTAACAGAAACAAGATGATCCCAATAGAAATATAATAGTAGTTTTAGGTGTACTCTAGTAACGGGTTTTAACCCAAACAGAATTAGCCGGTACCTAAACAAGGATAACGGGTGTTAGCCCTAACAGAAACATAGGTACCCCACAGAAACAGATAGGACTAGATGTACCCTATTTACTACCCTAGTCGATCGGCTCCCTACTCCGTAGATATTCTGTATTGGACTCACAGTAGGGTGTATCATTCCCTAAAGTGGAAACCCTTCATTTCTCCGATGTGCACAACCATATCTACTGATGTTACAACGTCTTATTTTCCCTAGCAGGCGGATTTATGCATGCACATGACCCCGATGGAACGCGCTGTCATGACACCGTCCTCCACGTTTGGATCTCTTATATTCAGCTCAGTAAGGGTGCCCCCACACCGACCAAGTTCGGAATACCCGTTTGATACCTATTTAAGGGTTACTGACTGAAATGGGTCCCACACAAGATGATACAAGCTCTCCCCCTTGTCTTGTATCCCCTACTAGGTTTTCATTGACTACGTATACCACTAGGTGTCCTTAATTACATGGCCCTATTATTTCTACAAGTTATGCTTACCCTAAAAGGTGTCTTTAATTACATAACTTTATTATTTCCATTGGTTATGTATACCACTAGGTGTCTTTAATTACGTAACCTTATCGGGTTAAGTTTGTGGGCCTATATGTAAATATTACCCACCCATCCCAGATATACTTAACTTAACCCACCCACTGTTTAACCAGTTCTTACTTAATCCTAACTTTAGTTTATAACCATACAATCCCTATGGATTAGATTAGGTTAAGTAGTCCAATTCATTACCATTTCCATTTATGGTTTATAATGGGCTGGACCTCCCACATTAGGCCTACAACTTGTGGATGCTGGATATGTCGGTCGGGTCCGGACAGTCTTATTCCATAAGTTGGGCCTAACCTCATGTCTTAGCCCGATTCATATTTGCACACTTAGACCTCTCACATTAGGTTCAACATTAGTGGATGTTGGATATGTCGGTCGGTCCGGGCAGACTTCCACCACCAATGCAACCTAACCTCATGTCACAAGTACAATTACAATTTCTAATTGTAATTATTAAACATTCCATTTTTATGCAATTCTTACCTATGTCTTAATAGGTGATTATGTCCCCACTTCCCCCTTTTGAATTTTATGTCCAACTCATGTTTATATTCAAATTATGCCAATATAATCATTTTTCCCTCCCCGTTCCCTAACTAGCGTGTTCACATAATTTACGGCATGTATAGGCTAAATAATAGCCTAATCATAAAGGATAAAAAAGGAAGGTAATGGAAATATGACAAAGGTGAATGTTCTAACATAACTAGCATAAACATATACTAAGATGGTGAACATATTAGCATAGATCTAATGAACTTGTGGCAGTTAACTAGTTGTAACATAGCAAAGGTGATAAGATGAACATGACAAGTTCTAAATTTAATTTAGATGTCCAACAGGTTTAGATCTAATATGAGAAGCACAAGGGGATCCAGATAATAAAATAGATCTGATTAATAATTTAGGTGTCCACATAATACAGATCTAATAGGTAAAAGTAGATCTAACAAATAGGGATTAAGATCTAAATCATAGAATGTCCACATAATTCAGATCTAATAGGTAAAAGTATATCTAACACAAATAGGGATAAGATCTACATCATAGAATGTCCATATAATTCAGATCTAATAGATAAAAGTAGATTTAACACAAATAGGGATAAGATCTACATCATAGAATGTCCACATAATTCAGATCTAGTAGATAAAAGTAGATCTAACACAAATAGGGATAAGATCTACATCATAGAATGTCCACATAATTCAGATCTAATAGATAAAAGTAGATCTAACACAAATAAGGATAAGATCTACATCATAGAATGTCCACATAATTCATATCTAATAGACAAAAGTAGATCTAACACAAATAGGGATAAGATCTACATCATAGAATGTCTACATAATTCAGGTCTAATAGATAAAAGTAGATCTAACACAAATAGGGATTAGATCTACATCATAGAATGTCTACATAATTTAGATCTAATAAATAAAAGTAGATCTATCACAAATAGGGATAAGATCTACATCATAGAATGTCTACATAATTCAGATCTAATAAATAAAAGTAGATCTATCACAAGTAGGGATTAAGATCTACATCATAGAAATTTAGATCCAAGTTATAACTAATCCAAAATGTCATATGTTCATAATTTATAACGAACCAATATAATATAGGCACATGAACAAATCCACACTATAATTCTATCAAGTTTACTTTTATATATTTAATTCTAAAAGTAACTAAGAACTCACAAAGTTTGAATTAGAAGATAGAACTAGAAAAGATTGGATCTTGAATTTCCAATAGATTTGCTTTGTTTGATAATTGTAGAAGATAAAAGATCCAATTTAGCTCAGATGTCGGTAGAGTTTGGCCTCCATGGATTCTCAATGAAGAAAACAAGAGAAATGACCATGTATTTATAGCTGCCAGCCTCCAGGATTCAAATGCCGCATAAAACCTAGGGCGAATCGGGCCACGAGTCGACACCCAAACACCCTCGATCGACCCCTGGGTCGACCTAGCGGGTCTCGGGTCGACCGCCAAAATGGGGCGGTTCGGTTGTTTCCCCTCCCGATTCGCTGTTTTGAATTTTTTTGAAATTTATTTAGTTTTTATATATCTATATTTATATTTTTCATATGCTTACAAACTTCAAGGCTTAATAACTTATTCATATGGTGTCCATTTTACGCAAACCAAATGTCTATCTTGACCAAAATTTCAAGCCAAACATAATGGTACAGTCTGTTTTACTTAATTCGCAATATTTAATTAAGTTATCACATTATATTCGTTATATAATGTAGTTAAAATTTCTAAAAATTTCGGGGTGTTACAACTTTAACCTCCTGACTACCCGTCTTTAGATTTGCATATCTAGCGCGAAAATGTGCACTTAGCGTTGATGTATATGTTGTTAACCGCGTGAGCAGGGTTTAGGATTTTTCACATAAGATAGAGCATACAACCGGACTGGGATTTCAACTGTTCCGAAATTTCTTTGTGTAGATTTCTTTTGCAAGGTACCACACACACATGATAGTTATCACCAACTCGAGGGGTACAAGTCACTTTACTGCTAGTACTAACACTGATGCGTTGAAGTATAGCTAGTAATGCAAACTAGATCGAAGACGGAAAAGATCTCGAAAGTTGAGGCTTCCCCGCCCTTGCCACATACACCTGAATCTACCCTTAGTAGTAGCTCGCCTGGCAATGAGCTTGAGACTACCGAAGGATCGACTCCTTCTTATACGGCCAACTCGCCTGAAGCGTCTGAGCATGAGGAACAGACTAAGAGGCAGAACTCCCCGATTATAATAGAGGAGGTTGAGAATGTGGATATTATGAATGAGGATGTCTCGTACCCCTGGTGGCTCTGGACATGCTGCCCGACGCGGTTATCCTGGAGAATCTGCCTGACTCGGTACCATCGTATATGGATGCCACAGCAGTCAGTAAAATGGTGACCTGCTTCAACATACCGGTAGGCGTAGCCCATGCCCCAGGAAGGAATGGCAGAGCTCATGCGCCGCCCGAGGGTCTCACCTCCTAGAACAGACAGGCTTGCTTTGCCGGTTGCGTGCCCTCGACCAATAACTTCATTCAGAAGATGTTATATTATTTCCGCCTTGCCCCATCACAACTGCACCCAAATGCTTATGCTTCGCTTCTGGGCACTTATGTTCTTTACCATGAGTTCTTGCAACGGGAACCGACCGGAGAAGATATCTGATACTTTTTCCGTCTATGGAGAGGAGTAATGATGCACCCTCTCAATGGTTTCTGGAAGCAACATTTGCCACCAAATTCTTCGTCGGGAAATGGCCCAGCCTGTCAGTGTTTTAGTACGAATGGTTCTTCGTTCGCTGTCCTCCCGGATTCATGAGGAGATGGATAGAAGAGAATGAGTATTCCTTTGGCTTTGTTCCTTGTTGTAAATTTTTGGATCCCCTATCTCATTTCTCTTATGATTTGATCATGGAATGAAATCTTGAGGTGCCTATCGGTGACAAGTACCATAACGCCTTAATGCTTTGCGAACGATACCAGAGAACCTCCGCAAAACTGACACGGTGACAAGTCAGGAGCGCCTTCGCCGTGCCGGGTTGCTTCCCAGTGATCGGGTTTGATCATACCTGCAGTTGTAAGCGGTGCACCACAGGAAGGAGGGGCGACAGGTTCAACCGCCTTTGGGTGGGAGAGGAAGATGCCCCCGGTTGGAGGGAAACTGCAAAGAACTGCCCAATCTCAAGGAGATGTTCGCGGAGGAGGAGCCCATGGTCAGGGGGAGGCTGCCGAAGATGAGGGGTTGTCGAGCACTCATGTCCTTCCTTCGATGGGAGAGGGGGAGGGAGCATTGAGCAGACCCCAGTCTCATGCGACTCATTCCGGAATCGTTGCCCCGCTCGGGGATGCGGACGGTTTGATGTTTTGAATAAACCTGCCTTGGATTTGACTCTGTGGCTAGATACAACTAGCATGGAAGAGCTAACCCTTGCAGCGGAGGGGTTAATTTCTTTGAGTAGGCCACAATCTGGTATGTTGGGAGAACACTTAGGGCATACACTCATATACACCGCACATCATAGATGTTCGCATGCGTGTGCGACTTGACTAACTTTGACCCTTTTTTGGTAGGCGATATGACTGGAGGACTTGGTGGGCAAAGTCACGGACATGGGGACCACTGACGCCCCGGGTCTCTTCCTTCGAGAGTTTCAGAAGATCCACCAGCTTATACGATGTCCTACCCCCGCCTGGACAAGGTAGCGAGCCTCAAAGTAGGGACTGATCCCGGCGATCCCTGACTCCACGTCCTCCTCCTCCTATTTGCGTGTCTGTGGGAGACTCTCGACTTATCCTAGCCGGCTCCAGGCCTTCACCTTCAACAGCTCCCCTGCATACCACTCCTTTGGCTTCCGTTCAACCTATTAGGTGGAGAGAGTCATCGTCAGGTCAACCAAGATCGGATAGGGAAACTGTAACAGATATAAGATTTGACTGAGCCTCAGGTTCAAGAGCTTTCTCTAGAGGAGCGGAGGGCGTTTCTGAAACATCATTTCCCCCGGCATTATTTTAATGAGCTGTTTTTTGTCCCTGATCTCCGCCGGCCCCCGACAGGGGATCTGGGGAGGAATGGATGCATGTACAGGGGGCCTATCATCAAGTCAATGAGCTTATCAAGTATTCCTTTCACCTTTCGGAGCTGATCAGGAAGAAGAACATGGAGCTTCTTAATCGGCAACTGCCATTGATTGCGAAAAAATCTCCGTCGTTAACTTGGAAACCGAGATAGGTAAGCCTCTCCATTGTGTCGTGGTTGCTTAACCGCTATCCTTTGTGTTTTCGAATTCTAATTTTCAATCGTGTTATCGCAGCGGAGCTGAAGCAGGCCCATGTGATCCTGAAGACGGAGGTTGAGCTTGACCGCAAGACTTTTAGCGACATAGTAGGTAGATTGACCATCGAGAATACTACCCTTAAGAGGGACAAGGATGAGTTGGCTAACAAATGTGCCGACCTGGAAAAAGAGATTGGAAAAGTTACTCGGCTCCAGAATGACAATGCTGCTTTGAGGCTGGAAAATGAAAGGTTGCACGCTGAAAATGCGGAGTTGGTTGCTCTAAGGAGACAACTTGAGGAGATGAGGAAGGCGAAGGATGACGCCGAGGCCAGTAATCGGGACGTGTTGAGCACGGCTGACGGGTTGAAGGCTGAGTATATGAGGGAGGTAGAATAGCTGAAGGGACAGCAGGAGGATGCGAAATTCCACGTAGGATCATCCTTTGAGGAAAGCATCCAGAATATGTATGTCAAGATTGTGAAATTCTACGGGCTCACATGGGTTGATGAGTACTCCCGCAAGCTGGCCCGAACTTGGGAGAGGTTGATCCCATATAAGGCCTATTTGCGTCGAGTGGATATGTGTGCTTTGAATGAATGCCAGCTTATGATTGACCTCCTGAACGATGAGGAGCACGAGAAGCTGGAGGAATGCCGGAGGCTGTTGCGAGAGGATGCTAAAAGGGAGAGGTTGGCCAGGCTTGCTGCGGAGAAGGGGAAACCGGCCGTGACCGAGAGCGTAATTGTGGCAGAAACTTTTGCCGAGGGGAGCTCTTACCAGTCTCCAGTTCCAGAATCTGTCATGGTGAGTGGTCCATAAACGTTGGCCCATGCCTCCACTGAGAACAACCCTGAATATTCGGCATTTTGGAGTACCGGATCTACCTTACCTGCCGCTACGAGCGCCCTTCCTATCCTTCCTACGCCACCCTCGACCATAGGTAAATTCCTTTTACCTTGCATCCCTGAGGATGAGGTGATTACCGAATTTACGGACTAAAAAAGGTTGTGCCTTTGCTATGCAGCTCCTTCTGGACAGTCCATGCCTTCAGAACCTGCCCTGTGGTCCCACGACTGACTGAGTCCGGACCAGGGCCTATGGGGATGCAATTTGGGGAAGGCGGCGATCAGCTTGATACTTTTTCGGGCATAAGGATAACTCCCATCATGGTTGAAATCTTGAAGGAAGAGGGAGCGGTGGTAGATGGGAAAAGTGCTCCCGCCAGAGGCCCAGTTGAAACCGATGCGCCTTCGATGGTGGCTATGGTGTTAGCTCAAACAGCCAAATGGTTGCCAAACATGAAGAGGTAGAGGAGAAGGAGAGGACTGATGACGAGGCAAGAAGAAAAAGGGAGGAGGAGGGAAATTAACAAAGGGCCACTGAGACTCCTAAGAAAACCATGGCGGGTGATGTTATCCCACATAGGTCTCAGAAGCTTGCCGAGTGTAGAGTCGCTAGAGAGGCCAAGGAGAAGGCTAAGCGGGAAGTGTAACAACAAGTATTTTCAATAACCTGTTATAATATAAATGGAGGCAGAATTAAACTGTAAAATCTGAATCAAGGGAAAAGGGCTATGCCATTGCGTTCGTCTCGAAAAATACGCGAAATAGAGTCCGAGTTTTCGAAAATCGGAGTTCGTATGACCAAGATATGGCCTCGCGAAGTTTCACGAAAAATTCCCAAATTAAAGTATACTTAATTAAGTGAAATGGGTTGCGCAGAGAAATATATATATCAATATATATATATATAATTGAAAATTAAATAAATAAATATGCAAAAATGTTCAAAACAGCGAATTGGGAGAGGGGAATAACCGAACCGGCCGATTTTTGAGGTCGACCCGAGCCTGCTGGGTCGACTAGGGGTTAATCCAGGGTGTTTGGCTGTCAACCCGTGGGCCGATTCGCTCAAATGCAGATTTTGCATTTGGATGGTTCTCATGGTTCATCTTTAATCTAAAGGCCCTAGATGGTTCCTACACTTGACTTCTTCCCCAAGACATGCTTTGATGGCTTGGATTGAATCTAGGTTTAATCCTATGGCCTAAAACACTTGCCTAATCTATAAATAAGCCCCTAACCTACCCCTAAACCCTCATTATTCACTCATGCAACTAAACTATGGCAAAATTTCTACTCTCATGGCCTCCACTCAACTATCCTAGCCTCCACTTCATTTCTATGAGAGGTTTCATGATCATGAGAGTATTAGAGAGTCCCTATATTAGTATGAGAGCTTCTCAAGTTGATTTCAAAGCTAAAGCTTTGATCTTTGTTCATAAAGATGGGTTTTTATTGATTTGGAGTGTTCATCTTTGGGTTTTTGGGTGATGGCATGCATAGGCTTCATCACAAGCTTTAATTTAATCGATTTAGGCCTTCATAGCAATGTAAGCCCTTTCCCTACTCTTAGATATTAACTATGAAGTTAAATGTTCATGTTGCAAGTTTGGGTTTGATCATTGAGAATGATACATGCTACCATGTCATGCAAGTTTATGAAGTCATTATCTTGATCTTATGAGCTAAAAGCTACAACCTTTATGTTGAAATGTTGCATTATGCAACTTGAGAACCTTCATAATCTTTGTGTCAACTTGCATATGAAGTCATAACCCTTATATGATGATATATGCGAGTTTCTAGTCATCATTTCATGTCTTTTGTCACCATGATTCGCTTATGTGCCAAGTTTGGGTTTATGCATGTTTTTGAGGCTTAAGAATGTAACATGCAAGCTATTGAACACATTTGTGCCTCATTTGCCACCATGATTAACTTGTGGCTTAATATCCATTTTTGTCATGCCTTTGTCAAGTCTCTTCTTTTAATCCATTACGTTGTTGCGAACGTATATGTGAGTTTAAAAGCGTTGGGGTCACATTATGGGAAAACATAATGACATGAACATGATTTGGGTAAATGGGTATAAACATGACAACGTGTAACGTTAAATATGACATGTGTTTATACTTGAAAACATGACTTGAAATATAACATGGAAGTTGACATGTAAGTATGCATAAAAACATAAGCTTGGGAATTTACCTATTAAGTTAGGTCTACCCATTGGGAATTTACCTATTGAGTTAGGTCTACCCAATTGCTTGAAAACTTGAATATGAACATGACACTAGACTAAACATGAAAGTGGCAAACTCGAGGTTGGTAAAACTACCCAGAACCGACCGGCCTAACTAGTAGTTGCAAACAATAGGACCCAATGTGAGAAGTTGGTCATGTTGTGCTTGAACCCGAGGTTAGACCAAGTTGTGGTGTAAAGCTACCCGGAACCGACCGGCTTAACTAGTAACCACAACAAAGTCTAATGTGAGAGGTTGGGGTGCATTAAGTAATTAATGTCACATGATAGGGTTAAGTTAATTTGATTAATAACTCTTAACCAAATATGACATGGATAAAGGGGTTAAGTAAATTGGTTAGGCTAATGATACTTAACAAAACATGACAAGGTTGGGTAGGTTAAGTGATTTGATTTGCCTAATGACGCTTAACCATTTTTATACGACTAGTGGACGGGGATTAAGTTAACCAACACTTAATCAATCCAACATGATAATTTGGCAAGGTTAAGTAAGTTTTCTTAATGACACTTAACCATACAAGATGATTAGGGGATGGGGTTAAGTAATTTACACTTAACTAATCCGACACGGTAATTAGATGGGGTTAAGTAATCCACACTTAACTAATCTAAACACGGTAATTCGATGGGGTTAAGTTAAACACTTAACCAATTTAAACTCGGTAATTCAATGAGGTTAAGTAACCAATACTTAACCAACTTAACGTGATAATTTAATGGGGTTAAGCAACTTATACTTAACCAATTATACATGATGATTTGATGGGGTTAAGTAACTTACACTTAACCAATCTAATACGCGGACCTGATAAGGTTAAGTCACAAGACCTTTTTAGAATATACTTAACCATTATAGTACGATTAGAGGATGGGGTTAAGCCAACCTATACTTAACCAATCCGACTCGATAATTTGATGGGATTAAGATAATCTATGCTTAATCGATCTAGCAAGATAATCCGATAGGATTAAGGTAAGCTAGTACTTGACCAATTTGACTTGATAAGGTTAAGTCATGAGCCTCTGGGTACACTTAACCAACTTGTGGGACTAAGTCTTGAACTTAAATACTTAGCCAATCTTTGACGTGATTCGTGGGCGGGTTAAGTCATGGACTTGAATGATAACACTTAACCCAATAGACAAACCCTAGCTAGAAGAACTAGGTAGAAAACCGTGGTTAATCAAGGATAACGGGAAAGGAAGCTAAGTGGTAAACCTTAGTTAAGGGTAATTAAGTAATAATTCTTAGCTAAGGACATAGGACTAATTCTCAAAACGATGAGTAACCTGATACGGTAGGTCATCGCTTAGTATACGAGGGGGAGCAAGTTATCTGACTTTGATAAAAGCTCCAGCGCACTGGGTGCCGAAGTGGAAGCTTCGGTGGACGTGAGGATATTCTTGGGATCCCTCTGTGGGCTGCCAGGTAATTATACTAGGCCCATGAGAGGTTAAGGTCTGCATTAGAAGGACCAAGAATATGCCTTGGTTGCTATGCGAGCAACCTAAAGACTGGGATGGATTAGCGTGGAGTCGACGATTCTTGTTTTTGCCCTGGATAGCGCATCGCCGACTACCTACCATCTTTAGTCAATCGTGTACGTGCGGAAAGGCAGGGAACCCCCAACAGACCATGTGCTTGCTATCGAGTCATGGGTGAGGTTGGCCCGTAGGAAAGTGGGCTATAGTGGGGCCGTGGAGTGGTTCTTATACATGATTTTTCTTGGATTGCCTTTCAGTAGTTGAGGGAGGGGTCACGTGGGACCATAGCCACGGGTACAAAAACAAACCTTGATATCTGCATCGGCAGACGATTTAAAGCTCCCGACCGAGTTCCGTATTTCTTGATTTGCCCTGGCACGGAACTCGGATGGAACATTGGGGAACATGTGCATCTAGACATGGAAAACGATTCACGATACATACGTGGGATCAAGGGCGCAGTTGACGGGTGGCGTAATCCCTAGTGGTCCTAGGTGGCCAAAACCCATACCGAGACACGGAAACGTTCATTAGGTAGCATAATCCCTAGCGGCCCTAGGTGGCATAAATCCTAAGTGGACGCACGATAGTTCATGGTAAGGAAACACAACTAGATCAAGGGTTGCAGTCCAAAACAACTTCAAGGATAAAACGTTTACAGGGGAAGCCCGTATGGCCTACGGCAAAGGACTGAACTTATACATGGAAAGAAGCATACGAGTTGGGAAAACCTACATATGCTATATATTAGGTTGACATGGACCATTACATGACGTTGGGCAAGGGACACTCATGGTTAACACATGACGCGGGTTGGGATACTAGTACGAGAGGTGCAGAGCAGATATACAGGATAGATACCATGGGACGTTATACGTGATAGATATCTTGGAATATTATACTTGATAGGAACCTGACGATGTGATACCTTGTTTTGTCTTGACATCGTAATTTATCATGACATCTTAGTTTATCTGAGTTCAGTAGTTCATCCTGTTATTTTGATTTAGCTTACCTATCTTGTTATCATGCTTATGTTCATCTCAGTTTCTCATGTCAGTTAACTTTACTAGTTTTTATACTAATAGTAGATAGGGCTTACTCAGTCTTTTTGACTGACCCGTTTTGTTTTGCCTCTTTTCTTCTGTTTCCCCCCCAGGTTATAGGGAGGAAACACTGCTGTTTAGTTCAGACTTCTTCTGCTTGAAGGTCATCATGGATGGCTTGGACTTTTCCTGGCTATGGCTACTTTACTGTTTTTATTTGGGGAATAATTTATGAAAAAGTCTTTATGCTTCTTTACTATTGCAAGACAGGTTTTGATGTACTCTGATGTAAAAGGCTTTAGACCTTATGTATTCATGTTTATGAAAGTTCGATTTTACTTCCGCTATTTTATATGTTCTGTCTTGTGATATTTCTGTGCATGTTTACCAATAATGCCCCTCTAAAGCTAGTGCATTCCTTTGCGAGTGACCCTAGCGGAGGCGGGGTGTTAATTTGGTATCAGAGCAGAAGGTTACCAGACTGGGCAAAAGTTTTTAAAGACCTTCTGAAAACTATTTGAAAATCGTTTATAAAGAAGCATTTTTCAAGAAAATTTTCTTTTAAAAGAAAAAGGCTATTCCCCAAAGGCCATTAGCACTATCCTTGTTTCCTTAATTGAATCTCTTTTCCTTTCTTTCCTCCATCTGTAGTCATAGTAGTTTTAACTGCGACTAGTCTTTTCTACCTACGAAAGTGCTTTCCATACGATGGAGGTGGTTCTCGAGAGACCAGTGGCCGCGTTATAAGAAAGGATCGTGAGAAAGAAGGATAAAGGATACGAGCTTAAGGATGAGCAACTTGTTGGTATGGCTTAGTCCTCAAAGGAGGGAGAAAGATGAACAATGAAACCCATGACGAGAGAGTACCTTTGGCATGGTAAAACGGGGCGGATAGTTAAGTATTATGGGACAAGGACAAGATCATCGGGAGGGCAGTAGTATGCTCTCATTTCTAGAGTACATCGGAAGGAGGGTAACGATCTTGTTAAAGGTTTAGCTTTTCTTCTCTATCATCCCGTTAGGACTTCGTTGTTCGTATCATTTATGTCTGCTTCGATAGTTGAGTCTCTGCACCTTAAGTACTAGCGTAATAAAGAATCCCATTTTTGTCTCAAAGTCCTATTGGAGAATCAGTCCATTTATACATGACTTGTTTGGATTTGGGAATGTCTATGCCAAGTGTTGAGTTTGGAAATAATGCTTATGTTTATAAGCTATGTATGGATTCTAGGGATGAAGTGGTTATCCAGTAGGGGGTGCCACTCTCGGTTTTGATAGGAGGGTAGTTAGACCTTTTGACTAGCCTTGGTAATGCCCTCGAAGTATCGGGTAACCTTTTTGAGGTTCTGTCATGACTAGTTACTTAGAATCCCTTGATGCCTTTATTGGAAATTTGAAGCCCGATCGAGTGGTGTTCGCCAATAAGACGGATGGTTTACTTCATTTATGCATGGGTTATAGAGATCACCCTAGTAAGTGCGCATGATAACCTGATTGACATCTGTTTACTTTCAAGAGAAAGTTCTTCTACATGGAATGCCTTATAGTATATAAACGAGATCCAAGATTCACTAGTGAATTTTGGAAAGCTTGCATGAGATCATGAGTACGCAGTCATGTTTGCGTCAAGTATTCTAGGAAAAGGATAAGTGCAAGTGGAACGAGAGGCGACGAAGAAATGAGTTCCAACTCATGTTATGGAAACAGGAATAAGAAGCTACAAAATCGCGAAGTTAAAAGACGACTTTGATGGTCAAAGACTAGATACGCGCATGATATCTCTTTTTGGGAGTATATCCTTGATCCCTGTTTTCTGTAGAGCTTACTTGTAGGCTATCTTTTGTGGACATCCTCTCGGTCCTATTCTCCGTTACAAACCCTGTAAGGAGTTTGTCCTGTTTATCTTCTCGACCCTGTTTCAGGGAATTCTAGGTAGAACCCTATGGATGTAAACATGTATTTGAAACATGTTATGATTGATATGGTTGCAAGTGGTTGCAAGTGGTTGCTCGTGGATGCGCAAATACACATTAGATACTAGCTCGACTCGGTCACATTTCATATTGCATATGCACGAGTATTTATACTTGTTTATGGATGAAATCGAATGTATTATCATGCGGTTGTTGCATATGAATGAATGATTGTGCACGCATATAGTATCTATATGACTAGGACTATTTGCATACATGTTGGATTCATGGCACTATACATATTTTGCATTAGAAAGATTATTCAGGCCTGATCATTAGCATTAGCTAAGGAACATGTACACACACGTTTTGCATATATTCATACAGCATTAGAAATCATCTAAGGACAATGGTTGCTTGTGGATGATGTTTTGAGTAGATGGATGATGGATGGTAGGATATGTTCTTCCTAACTTGGAGATTTCGGGGACGAAATCCTAAAAGGTGGGGAGAATGTAACAACCCGTATTTTCAATAACCTGTTATAATATAAATGGAGGCAGAATTAAACTGTAAAATCTGAATCAAGGGAAACGGGCTATGCCATTGCGTTCGTCTCGGAAAAATACGCGAAATAGAGTCCGAGTTTTCGAAAATCGGAGTTCGTATGACCAAGATATGGCCTCGCGAAGTTTCACGAAAAATTCCCAAATTAAAGTATACTTAATTAAGTGAAATGGGTTGCGCAGAGAAATATATATATCAATATATATATATATATATAATTGAAAATTAAATAAATAAATATGCAAAAATGTTCAAAACAGCGAATTGGGAGAGGGGAATAACCGAACCGGCCGATTTTTGAGGTCGACCCGAGCCTGCTGGGTCGACTAGGGGTTAATCCAGGGTGTTTGGCTGTCAACCCGTGGGCCGATTCGCTCAAATGCAGATTTTGCATTTGGATGGTTCTCATGGTTCATCTTTAATCTAAAGGCCCTAGATGGTTCCTACACTTGACTTCTTCCCCAAGACATGCTTTGATGGCTTGGATTGAATCTAGGTTTAATCCTATGGCCTAAAACACTTGCCTAATCTATAAATAAGCCCCTAACCTACCCCTAAACCCTCATTATTCACTCATGCAACTAAACTATGGCAAAATTTCTACTCTCATGGCCTCCACTCAACTATCCTAGCCTCCACTTCATTTCTATGAGAGGTTTCATGATCATGAGAGTATTAGAGAGTCCCTATATTAGTATGAGAGCTTCTCAAGTTGATTTCAAAGCTAAAGCTTTGATCTTTGTTCATAAAGATGGGTTTTTATTGATTTGGAGTGTTCATCTTTGGGTTTTTGGGTGATGGCATGCATAGGCTTCATCACAAGCTTTAATTTAATCGATTTAGGCCTTCATAGCAATGTAAGCCCTTTCCCTACTCTTAGATATTAACTATGAAGTTAAATGTTCATGTTGCAAGTTTGGGTTTGATCATTGAGAATGATACATGCTACCATGTCATGCAAGTTTATGAAGTCATTATCTTGATCTTATGAGCTAAAAGCTACAACCTTTATGTTGAAATGTTGCATTATGCAACTTGAGAACCTTCATAATCTTTGTGTCAACTTGCATATGAAGTCATAACCCTTATATGATGATATATGCGAGTTTCTAGTCATCATTTCATGTCTTTTGTCACCATGATTCGCTTATGTTCCAAGTTTGGGTTTATGCATGTTTTTGAGGCTTAAGAATGTAACATGCAAGCTATTGAACACATTTGTGCCTCATTTGCCACCATGATTAACTTGTGGCTTAATATCCATTTTTGTCATGCCTTTGTCAAGTCTCTTCTTTTAATCCATTACGTTGTTGCGAACGTATATGTGAGTTTAAAAGCGTTGGGGTCACATTATGGGAAAACATAATGACATGAACATGATTTGGGTAAATGGGTATAAACATGACAACGTGTAACGTTAAATATGACATGTGTTTATACTTGAAAACATGACTTGAAATATAACATGGAAGTTGACATGTACGTATGCATAAAAACATAAGCTTGGGAATTTACCTATTAAGTTAGGTCTACCCATTGGGAATTTACCTATTGAGTTAGGTCTACCCAATTGCTTGAAAACTTGAATATGAACATGACACTAGACTAAACATGAAAGTGGCAAACTCGAGGTTGGTAAAACTACCCAGAACCGACCGGCCTAACTAGTAGTTGCAAACAATAGGACCCAATGTGAGAAGTTGGTCATGTTGTGCTTGAACCCGAGGTTAGACCAAGTTGTGGTGTAAAGCTACCCGGAACCGACCGGCTTAACTAGTAACCACAACAAAGTCTAATGTGAGAGGTTGGGGTGCATTAAGTAATTAATGTCACATGATAGGGTTAAGTTAATTTGATTAATAACTCTTAACCAAATATGACATGGATAAAGGGGTTAAGTAAATTGGTTAGGCTAATGATACTTAACAAAACATGACAAGGTTGGGTAGGTTAAGTGATTTGATTTGCCTAATGACGCTTAACCATTTTTATACGACTAGTGGACGGGGATTAAGTTAACCAACACTTAATCAATCCAACATGATAATTTGGCAAGGTTAAGTAAGTTTTCTTAATGACACTTAACCATACAAGATGATTAGGGGATGGGGTTAAGTAATTTACACTTAACTAATCCGACACGGTAATTAGATGGGGTTAAGTAATCCACACTTAACTAATCTAAACACGGTAATTCGATGGGGTTAAGTTAAACACTTAACCAATTTAAACTTGGTAATTCAATGAGGTTAAGTAACCAATACTTAACCAACTTAACGTGATAATTTAATGGGGTTAAGCAACTTATACTTAACCAATTATACATGATGATTTGATGGGGTTAAGTAACTTACACTTAACCAATCTAATACGCGGACCTGATAAGGTTAAGTCACAAGACCTTTTTAGAATATACTTAACCATTATAGTACGATTAGAGGATGGGGTTAAGCCAACCTATACTTAACCAATCCGACTCGATAATTTGATGGGATTAAGATAATCTATGCTTAATCGATCTAGCAAGATAATCCGATAGGATTAAGGTAAGCTAGTACTTGACCAATTTGACTTGATAAGGTTAAGTCATGAGCCTCTGGGTACACTTAACCAACTTGTGGGACTAAGTCTTGAACTTAAATACTTAGCCAATCTTTGACGTGATTCGTGGGCGGGTTAAGTCATGGACTTGAATGATAATACTTAACCCAATAGACAAACCCTAGCTAGAAGAACTAGGTAGAAAACCGTGGTTAATCAAGGATAACGGGAAAGGAAGCTAAGTGGTAAACCTTAGTTAAGGGTAACTAAGTAATAATTCTTAGCTAAGGACATAGGACTAATTCTCAAAACGATGAGTAACCTGATACGGTAGGTCATCGCTTAGTATACGAGGGGGAGCAAGTTATCTGACTTGGATAAAAGCTCCAGCGCACTGGGTGCCGAAGTGGAAGCTTCGGGGGACGTGAGGATATTCTTGGGATCCCTCTAAGGGCTGCCAGGTAATTATACTAGGCCCATGAGAGGTTAAGGTCTGCGTTAGAAGGACCAAGAATATGCCTTGGTTGCTATGCAAGCAACCTAAAGACTGGGATGGATTAGCGTGGAGTCGACGATTCTTGTTTTTGCCCTGGATAGCGCATCGCCGACTACCTACCATCTTTAGTCAATCGTGTACGTGCAGAAAGGCAGGGAACCCCCAACAGACCATGTGCTTGCTATCGAGTCATGGGTGAGGTTGGCCCGTAGGAAAGTGGGCTATAGTGGGGCCGTGGAGTGGTTCTTATACATGATTTTTCTTGGATTGCCTTTCAGTAGTTGAGGGAGGGGTCACGTGGGACCATAGCCACGGGTACAAAAACAGACCTTGATATCTGCATCGGCAGACGATTTAAAGCTCCCGACCGAGTTCCGTATTTCTTGATTTGCCCTGGCACGGAACTCGGATGGCACATTGGGGAACATGTGCATCTAGACATGGAAAACGATTCACGATACATACGTGGGATCAAGGGCGCGGTTGACGGGTGGCGTAATCCCTAGTGGTCCTAGGTGGCCAAAACCCATACCGAGACACGGAAACGTTCATTAGGTAGCATAATCCCTAGCGGCCCTAGGTGGCATAAATCCTAAGTGGACGCACGATAGTTCATGGTAAGGAAACACAACTAGATCAAGGGTTGCAGTCCAAAACAACTTCAAGGATAAAACGTTTACAGGGGAAGCCCGTATGGCCTACGGTAAAGGACTGAACTTATACATGGAAAGAAGCATACGAGTTGGGAAAACCTACATATGCTATATATTAGGTTGACATGGACCATTACATGACGTTGGGCAAGGGACATTCATGGTTAACACATGACGCGGGTTGGGATACTGGTACGAGAGGTGCAGAGCAGATATACAGGATAGATACCATGGGACGTTATACGTGATAGATATCTTGGAATATTATACTTGATAGGAACCTGACGATGTGATACCTTGTTTTGTCTTGACATCGTAATTTATCATGACATCTTAGTTTATCTGAGTTCAGTAGTTCATCCTGTCATTTTGATTTAGCTTACCTATCTTGTTATCATGCTTATGTTCATCTCAGTTTCTCATGTCAGTTAACTTTACTAGTTTTTATACTAATAGTAGATAGGGCTTACTCAGTCTTTTTGACTGACCCGTTTTGTTTCGCCTCTTTTCTTCCGTTTCCCCCCCAGGTTACAGGGAGGAAACACTGCTGTTTAGTTCGGACTTCTTCTGCTTGAAGGTCATCATGGATGGCTTGGACTTTTCCTGGCTATGGCTACTTTACTGTTTTTATTTGGGGAATAATTTATGAAAAAGTCTTTATGCTTCTTTACTATTGCAAGACAGGTTTTGATGTACTCTGATGTAAAAGGCTTTAGACCTTATGTATTCATGTTTATGAAAGTTCGATTTTACTTCCGCTATTTTATATGTTCTGTCTTGTGATATTTCTGTGCATGTTTACCAATAATGCCCCGCTAAAGCTAGTGCATTCCTTTGCGAGTGACCCTAGCGGAGGCGGGGTGTTACAGGAAGGAAAGGAGATCCCAAGGAGGAGTGAGGCCATGGTAGATCCTGCTACTGGGAGTGCTCCTATGCCTACACCGCCTGCCATTATTACTAATGTCACGGAGATCTCTAGAGGCAATGGTGCCGATGAGCGACGTCGTGGGGTTACTCATGAATCAGTTACTCCTTCGAAGGGCCGAGGAAGCATGAGTGGATCGAGTAGGAAGAGATCTGGTACGGGAGAGAAACCGTCGAGTGCTGAATCTGCGAAGAAAACACACAGACGCAAGAAGAAAAAACATGATTAGCATTAGTAACTTAAGCAGAAGTCACCGTTATTTTGGTAGTGTAGGTCGATAGTTTACGCGAGTACGACCCTCACTTTTGGTTTTTCAAGACATGGTGTGCTTCTCATGTACACCCTATCATTAGAAAGAATGATGTTTATATACGTAGTTTTTTTAGTGTGTGTGTGTGTGTGTAAAAATTGAAATATAAAGTAGTAAAGATCGAAGTTTATGTCAAGTGTTTAGATGTTCTTTTTATGTTTTCCAGCATCCTGTACTCGCATAACCATACTTATCGTTACATTTGTCATAAAAGCGATTGGATACCGTGCTCTGGGTAAATTATTCCAAAGGGGTGAGATAGAGCGCTGGTTTCAGTAAGTTTCCCTCAACTCAGGAAAACGTAGTTTGCGAAACCAGGTTGTGCGCCTGCTGCTTTGGGTTGCCCGAGGTTAATCCCAAGTATAGCAAAGGTATAGGGCGTCGCATTATGCGGTCTTCCATGTGGGTGGCTCTCCCAATGTTCATCGGGTTGGGGCGAGCCGTCGGCGTCGTTTATTCGCCTATGAGCTAAACCCGGATCATCAGCTCATAAGGTCCGATCGTGGCCATGGGATACTCCTAAGCCTTGAGAGCTTAGGGGGAAGAAATGATTTAAGTTCGGTCTTGGTGCTGCACCAAGATTCGACCGGCACTCGCAATCGGCGAAGAGTGACTGGCGTCACTCCTGGTCGACCACGGGGTGGCGGCGCCAAGTCGCTTGGACTTGGATGCGGAACGATTTATACTTTGTCTCGGCACGGGGCCGAGGTTTGAGTTAGTGGTTATTTGGACTCGGTCATGCCGGCCGGCGATTCAAGTAGCGTTACCGACTCCCGTGCTTGGGGTGCCGGACGTAGCCAAGTTTTTTAGCCTCGATGCTGGTTCGAGGTTGGGACGGCGGCATCAGCTCCCGTGCTCGGGGTGCCGATGCAGCGCGCGCATGCTTAACCCAAGCTGGTTGTTAGGACTAACGGGGCACATCACTTGAGAAGTAAATAGCAGGGAGATAGGAAACTGAACATCATTTCTACTTATAACTTTTGGCGGTAATAGACTTTACAATGCCTTGAATTTTAGAAAACAAAACATTGTTGGAAAGCATGAACAGCCGTGAACTGAATTATGTAAAGTAGTGGCGGAGACGCTCGTTGTTCCATGCCCTTGGGAGTTCAGCTCCGTCGACGGTGGCGAGTTTGAAAGTTACATCGCAAAGTTTTCTCTATATGGAGTACGGGCCTTCCCAACGAGGTGTGAGGCCTATTGGCGGTGGAAAACCCCGCTTTAGGACAAGATCGCCGACGTTGAGGTCCTTATGTTGAACCCTGGAGTTGAAGTATTGGGTTACTTGCTGTCGTTGGGCGGCGGCCCTGAGATCTGCTTCATTCCTTTTTTCCTCCAGCAAGTCAAGCGACCTCAAAAGTAGATCTTGGTTTGTCCTTGGGTCGAAGTAAGTAACCCGATGAGACGGGAGCTTGAGCTTAATGGGGATGACAGCTTCAGACCTGTAGGCGAGGGCGAAGGGAGTATGTCTGGTTGTCGTCTTGTGGGTCGTCTATCTGCCCACATGCCCCCGGCCTTTTCCAGACGTTTCTTGGTGATGGATTTGAGGACTTTATTAACTGCCTCGACCTACCCATTAGCTTGGGTGTGAGCCACTGCTGAAAATCTTTTTTCGATGCTATGGTGCTGACAAAAGGCTTTGAACTCGGCGCTCACGAACTGAGTGTCGTTGTCGGAGACGATAACTTGGGGAACCTCATAGCGTGTAATGATGTTGCGGACAAAAAAGTTGATCATCTTCTTTGTGGTAATGGTGGCCATGACTTCATCTTCTACCCACTTGGTGAAATAGTCCACTGCGATGATGGCGTATCACGCCCCGCCTCTAGCCATTGGAAGAGTTTCGATGATGTCGATTCCCTACATTGAGAAAGGCCATGGGTTGACCATTTGAGTCAATTCGGTGGCCGGGGCTCTTGGGATCTTGGAGAAACGTTGGCACTTATCGCACTTGCGGGCGTAGTCCATGGCATCTTGATCAAGCGTGCGCCAATAATAACCATGTCTGAGAATCTTCCTGGCCAGGGTTTGCCCCCAGTGTGGTCGCCACACTTGCCTTCGTATACACTATTTAGCACTCATTGGGCATCGCCATGGGCTACGCACCTGAGAAAGGGACAGGAAAACCACTGCGGTAGAGCACTCTGTTCATGAGGAGGTAACGAGCTAATTGACGAGTGAGCACCCGCCTTTCTTTGGGGTGCCTCGGAAGAGTCCCGTGCTGTAGAAAATTCATGATTGGTGTCATCCAGGATTCGGGCTCGGGCTCGGTGTTCATGATCATCTCGGTCTATCCTTGCTTGATGCTCGGAGAATTAAGCACCTCGATTGGAGCGAATCCCATAAGTTGCGGATCTTCCGAGCTTGCTAGCTTAGCTAATGAATCTGCTTTCTCATTCTGCTCTCATGGAATGTGGGTGATGACAAAATGACCGAAGTGGTGAGCAGCTCCTAAACCTGGGCCAAGTATAGGGCGATTCGTCCTTCTTTGGCCTGATATTCTCCTTGTACTTGACGGACGATAAGCAATGAATCGGAGAAGATCTAGATGGTCTCTAGCTTGAGCTCGATCGTGATAGAGTCCGGCGATCAAGGCCTCGTATTCTGCACCGTTGTTGGTAGCAGAAAACTGTAACCTTAATGCATAGTATATCGGCCGCTCTTCAGGTGTAACAACCCATATTTTTGAATAACATGTTATAACATAAATCAAGGCAGAATTAAACTGTAAAATCTGAATCAAGGGAAACGGGCTGTGCGATTGCGTTCGTCTCGGAAAAATACGCGAAATAGAGTCCGAGTTTTCGAAAATCGGAGTCCGTATGACCGAGATATGGCCTCGCGAAGTTTCACGAAAAATTCAAAATTCAAAACAGATTCAAATTTCAGAAAATCGGGGTAGGCGGGAAAAATCCCGCCCAGACCAGGTCGACCTGGGGGTCGACCTGGGTGTCGACCTGGGTGGGACCAGGTCGACTGGGGAGTCGACCCCAGGGTCGACCCAGGGTCGACCTGCCTGGTCGGACCCAGGCAACCTGGTGCACCATTTTGGCTGTTTTGACCTGTTTTGTTGGCTAGTGACGGGATTTGAAGGCTCTGATTGAATCAAGGGTTAATCCTATGGCTAATACTATCCTAATCTTCTATAAAAGGACCCCTAAACCTAGCCTAAATCACCATTATTCAATCCTACAACTAAACTATGTCAAATTTGTTCCTCTCATGGCCTCCACTCTCATGCTAAAATTTCTAAGTTTATTTATATGAGAGATTTTGAGTGCATACAAGTGTTTTCAAGCTTGTATGAGTGTTCTTAGTTTGCATTCAAGTCAAGTTGCAACATTTCTATTACAAAGCAAGGATTTTTATTGATTTGGCTCAAGGGTTTTTCATTTGGAGCTTGCATATTTGGGTTTTTTTGGTGATTGCATAAGGGCTTCGTCTCAATCTTTATAATAAATATTCATTTGTGTCTTCATAGCATTGTAAGCCCTTTTCTACTTTCTTTTTTATTGAACTCTAAAGTTAAATGAATGATGCAAGTTTGGGTTGATCATTATGATATGCAAGTTTGGTTGATTATTATGTTATGCAAGTTGGTTCAATCATTATGTATGACACATGTTGCTATGTTATGCAAGTTTGGGTTGATCATTATACACATGTTATCATGTTATGCAAGTTAAACTTGAGATTGTGAGCTTAAATCTTCAATCTTTATGTTAAAGGTTGCATTTTGGCAACATGGAAGTTATCATATCCCTTATGATAACTTGCATGTGAGGCTAAATGCGAACTTCTAGCAACTTCTACATGTCATTTATCACCATGTATCACTCATATGCTAAGTTTGGTTTTATGCATGCTTTTGAAGCCTAATAATGCAATATGCAAGTATATGAACATATGTACATTTCATATGCCACCATGATAAACTTGTGGCTTCAACACCTTTTTGTCATGATTATGCCAAGTTCCCTATTTTATCCTTTATGCGTTGATGCGATTATGTAAACGATGGGATTACGTTGGGGTTGGGTAACATTATGACATAAACATGGTTTTTATAACATGACGTGATATGTTAACTTGTAATTATGTTTTGGAAACATAATGGACAAGACACTTAGAAAATATGAGTGTGGCCAACTCGAGGTTGGGATGAGTTTGTAGCATAAATCTACCCGGACCCGCCCGGCTTAACTAGTGGCTACAAACAATAGGACCCAATGTGAGAAGTTGGTCATGTTGTGCTCGAACCCGAGGTTAGACCAAGTTGTGGTGTAAAGCTACCCGGACCCGCCCGGCTTAACTAGTAACCACAACAAGGTCTAATGTGAGAGGTTAAAGAACATTAAGTTAATTAATGCCTTCTGATTAGGGTTAAGTCACGGTCCACTTAATACTTAACCAATTTGGGCTTGATGGGTTAATCGGGGTTAAGTCATGAACCTTGGGTACACTTAACCAATTTAATCCACGTTTGGATCGGGTTAACCACATTTAACCCGTTATGAAACCCTAGTTGCGTGGTCCTTTTCAGCAGTAACCCTCTTGATAGTATCATAAGACCCTAGGACTAGGCTAGGGTGGGGCACGATTACTAGGCTGACATGTAAGCGACCAAAACGACGGCTGAGTAGGTACGCCGGTGTAGGTCCATGCGGACTATGGTCGTGCACATAGTCCGGAGTTGGAGAATCAGGCACGGGTACCAGTAGATCTAGACTGTGCATACTTGAATTTGTGTCTGAGGTTGACACCCTAGGACTTGATACACCCTAGGGTGTACCTAGCGCAGTTTAACTACATTTCATGTTTGGGTCATATGACACTGACACTTGACGAGTTAGGCTTATAGGGAGCCGATCAACTAGACTGTGTAGTTGGACCTTGATTTAGGTCATCTCATGATGTTGGGCCAAGCTTGGGCCAAGGGATCAATTCTTGTTTTTACTTGACATGTTAGAATGCTAGTACAACCGTGGTGCAAAACTTAACCTTAATTATGCGATGACACCTTTGTCTATCTTGTTAGTTAATCATCATGCTAGTATGTTGTTATCCTTATGTTCATCTCAGCTTCTCATGCCAGTTAACTTTACTAGTTCATGGACAGATAGTAGTTAGGGCTTACCAGTCTTTTTGACTGACCTGTTTTCTTTCGCCTCTTTTCTTCCGTTCCCCCCCCCCCCCTCAGGTTCTCAGGGTGGGAACATTGGAGCTTAGCTTGGATCTTTATAGCTTGCTTACTGGATTTTCTCATGTACGGTTTTGGACATTGAGCTAGCTATGGTTTATCACTTCACTTTGGGGATAGTACTTTATGTATTTCAGTTTTTTTCAGTTTATGCTAGACTTTGTTTGTTGGAAAATAATGATCAAGTATTTTGTTGTAATATGACTATGGTTTTGAAATGCTAGTTTGATCCCCTGCTTTACTTACTCTGTTTTACTTATATGTTCTGTCTTGTGATATCTGCATGCATGTTTACCTTGTTTAACGCCCCTCCAAAGCCAGTGTGCTTGCAAGAGTTACCTTGGCGGAGGTGGGGTGTTACATTTGGTATCAGAGCCTAAGGTTTACAAGATTTGAGCAAAAGGTTTTTAAAACTTACCTTTTGAAAAACTATTTTCAAAACCAATTAAGTATTTTCCAAGAAAAGTCTAGTTATTTTAAGGCTATTCCCCAAAAGCCATAGCACTATCCTTCGTTTCTTCGTTCTGAAGCAATCTTTTTCCTTTTTCAGTATGGACGATCTTAACCTTCCCGAGGGAGTGACCATTCCCGGATGGTTCCGGAGGTACTTGGAAGCTAGGGCCAACGATGTGGGCCCAGCAAATACCCCCAATATAACTGAGGTTCCTCCTCCACCTCCTCCTCAGAATCCGCAAGCAGATTTTGCTCAGATTTGCAAAGACTTTAAGGCGATGGGGGGCGAGAACTTTATTGGGACGGAGACTTTTGTGGAGGCAAGAAATTGGTTGAAAGAAACCGAAGATCTTTTTGCTATCTTTGATGTGGAAGACCATAGAAAGATTTTATTGGCAGCATGGTTATTAAAAGAAGAAGCTGCTTATTGGTGGGAGGTCACCAATGCTACGAGGCCTATAGAGACTTGGGCCGACTTTAGGACAAGATTTGGGCTTAAGTTTCTATCATCAGCTGAGGCGAATCTGCAATTGGAGAAGTTTATATCTTTGAAGCAAGGGGACATGACAGTGAGGGGGTATGTGAATGAGTTTAACAAGCTCGCCCGATTCGGTTTGGACATGGTTAATACTCCCCAGAAGAAGGCTTTACGCTTTGCACGAGGGTTGAATGAGCCATTACAAGGTTTAGCCCTATCTCATATACCCATGGGGGACACTTTTGAGGGACTAGTAGACATGGCATTGCTTCAAGGAGACGATAAGAATGGCAAGAAGGAAGTCAAGGCTAATGAGACTCAAGCCAAGAAGACAGACTCCAAGTGGGGAGGAAATCAGAGCAATCAGAACAACAAAAACAACAAGAACAACAAGGGCAACAAGGCCAAGGCAAAGGATCCAAGAAAATGCCACTACTGTGGGAATGTGGGGCACATAGCTAAAGACTGTAAGAAGAGGAAGAGGAAGTCGGGCGAATGCTTTCATTGTGGAGAGACCGGACATTTTAGCAAGGATTGCCCCAAGAAGCAAGGACAAGGGCAAGGGCAGAATCAGCGTGCAGGACCTTCTGGAGGGCAAGTGCATGCTCTCAATGCTGCTCCAGTTCAGGACCGAGGTAGTATTTCTGTAGAAAGTCTTGTTTACATTTCTGATTTTCCTGTTCGCACCTTATTTGATTCTGGCGCATCGCATAGTTTTATTTCTTCTGACATTGTTGAAAGTTTGCACCTAAGTACTAGCCTAGTTGAGGATCCCGTTTGTGTTTCAAATCCAATTGGGGGTTCCGCCCATCTATCTATGATTTGTGTGGATTTGAAGATTTCTATCTTGACCTTAGAATTCACGTGTAATGCTTATGTTCTCGGGTTCACGGGATATGGGTTGATCTTGGGCATGGATTGGTTGTCCAGTTGTGGAGCCATTCTCGATTGTGAACATAGGGTGGTGAGGCTCATGACTCGCCTCGGTAATTCCCTAGAAATTTCTTGAAACCCTAGAGGTCCCGTCATGTTATGTTATCTTGAATCTCTCGACTCGTCCATCGATGATCTGCAATCTGTAAGGGTGGTCCGAGACTATCCTGATGTCTTTGAAGAAGTTAAGGGGTTACCCCCTAAACGAGAGATAGATTTCCGCATTTATCTAGTCGATAATGCCAAGCCAGTATCATTGCCCGTTAGGCACATGGCCCCACGAGAAAGAAGAGAGCTCAGTAAGCAAATCAAGGAGCTGCTTGAGAAGAATTTTATTAGACGAAGCATTTCTGAATGGGGTGCTCCGGTGGTATTCGCTACTAAGGAGGATGGTTCGCTTCGTCTATGTGTTGATTATCGAGAGTTGAACAAGCTGACAAAGAAGAATAGGCACCCGTTACCGAGGATTGATGATCTCTTCGACCAGCTTGTAGGTGCTTCTGTTTTCTCTCAACTCGATCTAGCCACCGGATTCCATCAGCTTAGAGTAGCTGAGGATAGCATTGACAAAACTGCGTTTAGGACTCCAGATGGATTCTTTGAATGGCTTGTCATGCCATTCGGTTTGACTAATGCACCCACATACGTCGTAGATTTGATGAGTAGGGTGTTCAGGGAGTTCCTTAACAAGTTTGTTGTTGTTTTCGTGGATGATATTCTGATCTTCTCAAAGGATGAGGAAGAGCATGTTAGGCATCTCAAGGAAGTGATGGATACGCTTAGAGCGCATCAGTTGAAAGCCAAGTTCTCCAAATTTCATTTCTGGAGAAAGGAGGTTCGGTTTCTTGGACATATAGTTTCTAAGCAAGGCATAGCGGTGGATCCCGCGAAAGTGGTTGTGGTTCAAGACTGGAAGACTCCTAGGAATGCAACCGAAGTAAGAAGCTTTCTCGGTCTGGCGGGCTACTATAGGAAGTTCATCAGGGACTTCGCTAAGATTTCGGCCCCTCTTACTAAGTTAACGAAGAAGAACTTAGTCTTCGCATAGGACTTGGAGTGTGAGCTTGCTTTTCAAAAGCTCAAAAGAGCCCTTACCTCAGCTCCAGTTTTGGCATTACCCGATAGTGGTAAGATGTTTACCGTGTACACAGATGCATGTGGCACGGGGTTAGGTGTTGTTCTAATGCAAAAGGGAAGAGTGATATGTTATGGGGGTAGGCAACTTAAAGTTCATGAGAAGAACTATCCCACTCATGATTTGGAGTTAGCGGCGATCGTCTTTGCACTCAAATCCTGGCGCCACTATCTTTTAGGCGAAAGGTTTGAGTTGTATACTGATCACAAGTCACTCAAGTACCTCTTCTCGCAGAAAGATCTGAATCTAAGGCAGCAAAGGTGGATGGAATTCTTGGCATCTTATGACTTCGAGATAGCTTATACCCCTGGCAAGGGTAATGTTGTGGCGGATGCACTAAGCAGAAGGAGGTTGACTTTGAGCCCCTTGTTCATTAAGATGAAGAACTTAGAATTCTTGGCAACCTTTGATTTCACAACGGCTGTTGAGTCGATGACGGGTTCATTAGCATCCCTCGTGCTTAGACCCACACTTCTTGATCAAGTTGGGGCTTCGCAGAAGGAAGATCCACAGATAATCGAGGTCATGGACAAGTTGATTCGTGGTGAGACGTCTGGTCACCTTGCTAGGTATACTATTGATGATAAAGGATGGCTAAGGCGTGATGGAAGGCTATGCGTTCCACAAGTAGGAGATTTGGTGCATAAAGTTCTCGACGAAGCACATCGCTCGAAGATGACTATACATCCGGGAGGAGATAAGATGTATAGAGATATGAAGCGCATTTTCTTTTGGGCCGGAATGAAGAAAGATGTGGCAGAGTATGTTTCAAAGTGCATGGTGTGCCAACAAGTGAAAGCCGAGTCAAAGAAACCAGGTGGGCTATTACATCCATTGGAGGTCCCGCAATGGAAGTGGGAGAGTATTTCAATGGATTTTGTGGATGGATTGCCTAGGTCAAGAAAAGGGAATACAAGCATATGGGTCATAGTTCATAGACTTACGAAGAGTGCTCACTTCATCCCAGTAAAAAGCAAGAGGACCGCATCATGGCTGGCATCTATTTATCTCCGAGAGATAGTGCGGTTGCATGGAGTTCCTTCTAGCATAGTTACCGATCGTGACCCAATTTTCACTAGCCAGTTCTGGAACAGTTTGCAAGAAGCGATGGGTACGCGATTGAATTTGAGTACAGCCTATCACCCCCAGACGGATGGCCAAACCGAAAGGGTGAATAGAGTGCTAGAAGATCTCTTGAGGCTTTGTGCTCTCGACTTCGGTGGTACTTGGGAAGACCACCTTCCTCTTGTAGAGTTTGCTTATAATAATAGCTATCAAGCCAGCATAGGGATGGCACCATTTGAAGCTTTGTATGGGAGGTCGTGTATGTCACCATCTTGTTGGTGGGAGACAACAGATAGACTTATACTTGGGTCCGATATGATACGGGATACATCCAAGAAAGTTAAATTAGTGAGAAGAAGGATGAAAGCGGCCCAAGATAGACAGAAATCATATGCTGACAAGCGAAGGGCAGAGTTGGAATTCGAAGTGGGAGACATGGTTTTCGTGAAGGTTTCTCCTTTGCGTAATGTGGTACGTTTTGGAGCAGTTGGGAAGCTGGCACCAAGGTTCGTAGGACCCTTCCCTATCACAGAGAGAATTGGAAAGATGGTCTATAAGGTGAAATTGCCCGAAAAGCTAGCCGGAGTGCATAATGTCTTTCATGTCTCGCATCTCCGAAAGTGCCTACATGAGTCCGCTGAAGTAGTCGAACCAAGCATTCTTGAAGACGTAGAAGTAGAGAAAGAGGCAACCTTGAGAAGAGCGCCGATTCGCATCTTGGGAACAGAGATCAAGAAGTTAAGGAATCGAGAGGTCAAATTGGTGAAAGTTCAGTGGAGTGAAGCCGATGAAGATGCAACTTGGGAAACCGAGGAGAAGATGCGTGGGCTTTATCCATTCCTTTTTTAGGGTACATTCTCGACCTCTTTCCTAATTAGCATATCTTTCTTTTTGCTATCCATGTTTATCTTGTTTATCTTGTTATCTCGTTAATCGTGTCATGAGAACCTTAGGTAGAAACCCTTTGGATTAAACATGTATTTGAAACATGTTATGCTTGATGGTTGCAAGTGTTTGCACGTGGATACTCGTGGACGCATGATACACATTAGGCACTAAGATCGGCTCACACACTTTCATGTTGCATATGCATGAGTGCTTATACTTATTCATGGATGAAACTTGTTATGCTATCACGTGGATGTTGCATATGGATGAATGTTATGTGCACTCATGTAGAGACTATGAGTTATGTTAGGAATTTGCATACATATGGACTCATTTCACTAACATACTTTGCATTAAGGAGGTTTACTGTATCAGTAACCGCCTGATTTTTGCATTAGATAAGTACATATACACACACCTTTGCATATGATCATACAGCATTTAGAATCCTTTAAGGACAATGACTACACGTGGATGATGTTTTGAGTAGATGGATGATGGATGGTAGGATACGTTCTTCCTAACTTGGAGATTTCGGGGACGAAATCCTTTAAGGAGGGGAGAATGTAACAACCCGTATTTTTGAATAACATGTTATAACATAAATCAAGGCAGAATTAAACTGTAAAATCAGAATCAAGGGAAATGGGCTGTGCCATTGCGTTCGTCTCGGAAAAATACGCGAAATAGAGTCCGAGTTTTCGAAAATCGGAGTCCGTATGACCGAGATATGGCCTCGCGAAGTTTCACGAAAAATTCAAAATTCAAAACAGATTCAAATTTCAGAAAATCGGGGTAGGCGGGAAAAATCCCGCCCAGACCAGGTCGACCTGGGGGTCGACCTGGGTGTCGACCTGGGTGGGACCAGGTCGACTGGGGAGTCGACCCCAGGGTCGACCTGCCTGGTCGGACCCAGGCAACCTGGTGCACCATTTTGGCTGTTTTGACCTGTTTTGTTGGCTAGTGACGGGATTTGAAGGCTCTGATTGAATCTAGGGTTAATCCTATGGCTAATACTATCCTAATCTTCTATAAAAGGACCCATAAACCTAGCCTAAATTACCATTATTCAATCCTACAACTAAACTATGTCAAATTTGTTCCTCTCATGGCCTCCACTCTCATGCTAAAATTTCTAAGTTTATTTATATGAGAGATTTTGAGTGCATACAAGTGTTTTCAAGCTTGTATGAGTGTTCTTAGTTTGCATTCAAGTCAAGTTGCAACATTTCTATTACAAAGCAAGGATTTTTATTGATTTGGCTCAAGGGTTTTTCATTTGGAGCTTGCATATTTGGGTTTCTTTGGTGATTGCATAAGGGCTTCGTCTCAATCTTTATAATAAATATTCATTTGTGTCTTCATAGCATTGTAAGCCCTTTTCTACTTTCTTTTTTATTGAACTCTAAAGTTAAATGAATGATGCAAGTTTGGGTTGATCATTATGATATGCAAGTTTGGTTGATCATTATGTTATGCAAGTTGGTTCAATCATTATGTATGACACATGTTGCTATGTTATGCAAGTTTGGGTTGATCATTATACACATGTTATCATGTTATGCAAGTTAAACTTGAGATTGTGAGCTTAAATCTTCAAGCTTTATGTTAAAGGTTGCATTTTGGCAACATGGAAGTTATCATATCCCTTATGATAACTTGTATGTGAGGCTAAATGCGAACTTCTAGCAACTTCTACATGTCATTTATCACCATGTATCACTCATATGCTAAGTTTGGTTTTATGCATGCTTTTGAAGCCTAATAATGCAATATGCAAGTATATGAACATATGTACATTTCATATGCCACCATGATAAACTTGTGGCTTCAACACCTTTTTGTCATGATTATGCCAAGTTCCCTATTTTATCCTTTATGCGTTGATGCGATTATGTAAACGATGGGATTACGTTGGGGTTGGGTAACATTATGACATAAACATGGTTTTTATAACATGACGTGATATGTTAACTTGTAATTATGTTTTGGAAACATAATGGACATGACACTTAGAAAATATGAGTGTGGCCAACTCGAGGTTGGGTTGAGTTTGTAGCATAAATCTACCCGGACCCGCCCGGCTTAACTAGTGGCTTCAAACAATAGGACCCAATGTGAGAAGTTGGTCATGTTGTGCTCGAACCCGAGGTTAGACCAAGTTGTGGTGTAAAGCTACCCGGACCCGCCCGGCTTAACTAGTAACCACAACAAGGTCTAATGTGAGAGGTTAAAGCACATTAAGTTAATTAATGCCTTCTGATTAGGGTTAAGTCACGGTCCACTTAATACTTAACCAATTTGGGCTTGATGGGTTAATCGGGGTTAAGTCATGAACCTTGGGCACACTTAACCAATTTAATCCACGTTTGGATCGGGTTAACCACATTTAACCTGTTATGAAACCCTAGTTGCGTGGTCCTTTTCAGCAGTAACCCTCTTGATAGTATCATAAGACCCTAGGACTAGGCTAGGGTAGGGCACGATTACTAGGCTGACATGTAAGCGACCAAAACGACGGCTGAGTAGGTACGCCGGTGTAGGTCCAGGCGGACTATGGTCGTGCACATAGTCCGGAGTTGGAGAATCAGGCACGAGTACCAGTAGATCTAGACTGTGCATACTTGAATTTGTGTCTGAGGTTGACACCCTAGGACTTGATACACCCTAGGGTGTACCTAGCGCAGTTTAACTACATTTCATGTTTGGGCCGTATGACACTGACACTTGACGAGTTAGGCTTATAGGGAGTCGATCAACTAGACCGTGTAGTTGGACCTTGATTTAGGTCATCTCATGATGTTGGACCAAGCTTAGGCCAAGGGATCAATTCTTGTTTTTACTTGACATGTTAGAATGCTAGTACAACCGTGGTGCAAAACTTAACCTTGATTATGCGATGACACCTTTGTCTATCTTGTTAGTTAATCATCATGCTAGTATGTTGTTATCCTTCTGTTCATCTCAGCTTCTCATGCCAGTTAACTTTACTAGTTCATGGACAGATAGTAGTTAGGGCTTACCAGTCTTTTTGACTGACCTGTTTTCTTTCGCCTCTTTTCTTCCGTTCCCCCCCCCACCCCCCCTCAGGTTCTCAGGGTGGGAACATTGGAGCTTAGCTTGGATCTTTATAGCTTGCTTACTGGATTTGCTCATGTACGGTTTTGGACATTGAGCTAGCTATGGTTTATCACTTCACTTTGGGGATAGTACTTTATGTATTTCAATTTTTTTCAGTTTATGCTAGACTTTGTTTGTTGGAAAATAATGATCAAGTATTTTGTTGTAATATGACTATGGTTTTGAAATGCTAGTTTGATCCGCTGCTTTACTTACTCTGTTTTACTTATATGTTCTGTCTTGTGATATCTGCATGCATGTTTACCTTGTTTGACGCCCCTCCAAAGCCAGTGTGCTTGCAAGAGTTACCTTGGCGGAGGTGGGGTGTTACATCAGGGGTGATAAGCACGATTCCGACCCCGGAGCATTTTCTGTTAGAGGAACCGTCCACGAAAAATTTCCATTGGGCATCATGAGCTCCAGCGCTCTCCGCGGGAATCTCCTCGAGTGCAGTGAATTCCATTATAAAATCAGCGAGCTTGTCCGAGGATGGCCCGCTGAGGTATGAATGTTATCTCAAACTAGCTTAGTTCCATACTCCACTTTAACAACCGCCTCGACGCTTCTGGTCGCTGCAAGACTGGTCGCAAGCGTTGTTCGGTGAAAACCTTTATGGGATGAGACTAGAAGTATGGTCGGAGCTTTCGAGAGGAGATCAATAAACAGAATGCTAGATTCTCCAGCTTCGGATAATTCATTTCTGCCCTTGTTAGTCGCTTGCTGATGTAGTAGACGGGCCGTTGGACGCGATCTTCGATGTGCACCAGTGCCGAGCTAATTGCCTATACAGAAACGACCACTAAGTCCTCATGGTCCATGGGCGTAGATAAGATAGGTAGTCACTCTAAGTGATTCACTAGATCTTTGAAGGCGAGGATGCATTCTGATGTCCAGTTGAAATTGCGCTTCCCTTTCCGGAGTAAATCGAAGAAAGGGATGTACTTGTCGGTGGCCTTAGAGATGAACCGACTTAAAGCGGTGACCTTTCCGTTTAGTATTTGGACATCTCTGATGTTCTAGGGGATCTGGATATCCTGGATAGCTTGGATTTTTTCTGAATTGGCTTCGATACCCCGAGAGTTGACGATGAAACCCAAGAACTTCCCCGACGCGACGCCAAAGGAACATTTCAGGGGATTGAGTTTCATGTCGTTTTGGCGGAGGCCATCGGACATCTCGGAGAGGTCGTGGACGTAGTTGCTTGATATTTTAGATTTTACTAGCATATAATCCACGTACGCCTCCATGGATTTCCCAGTTTGGTTTTTGAAGAGCCGATTAACCATTCGCTGATAAGTGGTGCCAGCATTCTTGAGGCCGAAAGGCATGACACGATAGTAGTAAAGTCCGAGGTCTGTTATAAAGGAGGTATGATCCTGGTCACGGAGATTCATCGGGATTTGATTGTAGCCTAAATAGGCATCCATGAAAGATAGTAGCTGGTATCTGACATTTGGATCGACTAGTCGGTCAATCTTCGGAAGTGGGAAGCTGTCCTTGGGACATGCCTTGTTTAAGTCGGAGAAGTCGACGCACGTTCGCCACTTACCGTTGGCTTTCTTGACCAGGACCAGATTGGAGACCCACTCAGGGTAGTCGGCTTCGCGAATGAAGTCGTTGTTGAGTAGACGGTCTACCTCCTCCTCAAGTGCCCTGTACCTCTCAGGTCCCAAGAAGCGTCGTTTTTGCTTAGTCGGAGGCATCGTAGGATCTATGCTTAGAAAGTGGCAAGCAACGGCGGGATCAATGCCTTTCATGTCATAGTGAGTCCATGCGAACACATCCAAATTTTCCTTCAGGAAATCTATAAGATCTTCTTTGATTGCGGGGTAGAGCTGATCCCACCTTCAACATCCTTGATTGGTTGTCAGGACTAACAGGAACATCCTCCATGGGTTCGACCGGGGTAGCCCTCTCATATTCGGGCTCTTCATCTTTTCGTGGGTCGAGATCATCGGAAAGACAACAGTGGCACCTGAGTCAAGGCCCATATGTCGCTGATTGTTATGTTGAACTATTCTTGGCGCAAGAAGGTGCGAGCACGGTTTTGCCCTTGTCCTTGTTGCGCGCATTCTCCCATTCTATGGCGTAGCATTCTCTGGTGCTTACTTGGTCGCCTTTGACTGTTCCAATCCCATTTTCTATTGGGAATTTCATTAGAAGAGACCATAGCGCCATACAGACCCGAAACTCAGTGAGAAAAGGGTGCCTTAGAAAAGCATTGTAAGGGGAATCGATGTCTATAATCATAAAAGTGAGAATTTGGACTCTGCTTCGATCCCTTTCGCCCAGTTCCACGGGTAGCTCGATCATTCCTACGGGGGAGCTAGAGGCCCCGTTTGAAGCCGTGGATCGTGGCGCGACATGGCTTTAAATCATTTGTTTCCAACTTCATCTGGTTGTAAGCGGCCTTGAAGATGATGTTGACCGAGCTTCCCGAATCGATTAATACCGTTCTGATAGAAGCGGCACCAATCTGGGCTGTGATAACAAATGGATCGGTGGTCGGGATATCCACCCTAGTAGAATCTCTCTCGCGAAAAACAATGTCGTCTCGCATGGTTTTTTGTAGCTTGGCTGGGGCGGATTTGCTGAGAGTGGAGCAGGCTTCATAAGTGGCATACCTTATAGAACCCACGTCTTCCTCCATTTTTTGAAAGTTGTCGTGTGTGGGGTAAGGCCCTCTACATATAATGTTGATCACAATTTGGGTTAGATGGACCCGGGGCTGCCTTGGCGGGCGCCGGAGGGGCCAGTGCCGACGGCTGGGAGTTTGGCCCGGGAGGAAAGGGTTATTAGACATACTGTTCGAGCCGTTTCTCACGGATAAGCTTCTCTATTGCGTCCCTAAGCTGGCGGCATTCGTTGGTGTCATGCTCGCACACGTCGTGATATCGACAGTACCTCCCGGTATTTCTCTCGCAGTCAGTTGATTCTCTGACGCGTGGTTTCTTGTATGGCAGCCTGTTGCATGTTTCCAAGTAAATTTTTTTCAAGTCTTCGTTTGATGGGGTGTAGATCTCAAAGGCGTGGTAAGGGTTGGGTTTTCCTGGTTCCTCTGGGGCTTGTCCGTTGTGTCGGGCACCTAGCCTATTATTATTTTGTTTTTGCCTATAGGGACTTGCCCCCTGTTCTGATTGAGGGGCTCCCCGACTTGTCTTCCTCTAGGATGGTTATTTGCGATGTCCGCTTGAGGGTCGTAGGGACGACTTGTGGCAGAGAGCTGGTTTCGTCTTGCCTCCTCTTGGCATAAGTACTGATCCGCCTTCTCATAGAAGGCGTCTAGGCTTTTCGATCGATCCATGCCCCAAACACTGAAGTGGGGAGGACGCCTTTTGCTAACTGGAAGAGCACGGTACGAGGATCTGGGTCCTCGACCTCAGCGAGAGTTGTGTTAAACGGGGTAGGTAGCTTTTGAGCGACTCGGCGGGTCCCTGGTGTAGGTTGGACAGAGTGAGGGCATTCTTCGGAGTCAGGATATGCACCCTGAATTAATTGACTAGTTCTGTTGCTAATTGCCCGAAGTTGTTAATGGAGTCAAGTGGGAGGCGAGAGAACCAAAGTAGGGCAGTTCCGGATAAGAAGACCGGGAAGCACTTGCATTTGGCCGGGTCATTACCACGGGTCGAGTCCATTTGCCATTCATATCGGTTTAGGAAGGCGCAAGGATCGGTTGTGCCATCATAGAGTGGCATTTGCAACATGCTAAATCGCTGCGGCCATTCGGCCTCATTCACTCTTCTTGTGAAGGGGTTGCGCCTAATATGAGCCTCCCACGATCCATGTACGCCCCCTTGCATTTCCCTCATGATCCTTCGTACTATGTCGGGAAGGTAAGTTAGATGGGGATCCGCCATTGGGATCCATGGACTTTGGCGGGGTTCCGGAGTCCTGTTACGCGGTCGCCTTCGGTGATGAATGTCCAGGCCATCGTTTTCCACATCCTTGACATCTATAATTGGGTCCTGATGCGGACGATGTAGAAGAGAGGGTTGATGTGGATCCTGTTCTTGGAAAGCGCGGGTCGCTGGAACAGCGGGCCCGTCGGGTTGTGTCGTGGAAGAGGTTGGTTAGCAGGACCTGGTCCGTCATTGGTGATCAAGCGAGAGCGGTCTTGGTACTGTGCCCCCTCGCTATATGTGACTATAGTTCGATCGCCGTTGCTATTCCCGTTGTCATTGGCATGACCGTTGCTGTTGTCGATGGTATTGGTACGAGAAGCGACGCTGTTGAAGAGACTAAACCTCCTCCTTTGGTGTGGGCCCCTTGACTCGAAAGAGAAAGTTTTTGAGGTAGTTGGTCGAGGTCGAGCATCGTTCCGAGCCAGTTGGAGTCAAGCGACGACGCACTGACTTACTTGAAGTTGTTGCATAAGGACGATGTTGCTCCTTAACGCTTGATTGAGCTCGACCGCGGTATTCTCGTATTTTTCGGTAAGCGCGCAGATTTGAGCTATGTTGCGGGCGCTTCGGGGTCCACAATAGGAGGGACGGTTTCATTAGTGGCCGGGACGTCCGTGGATTGAGGTTGTTGCGATGTGCCGGCCTCGGCTGCGGCTGAAGAGCCGACCATTTCGTTCTTTGGTCTCTTTGCCATCGTAAGTAGAATCGACAACAGGTTTGGAAAGGAACCTCAAACTCGTCGATAGTCGAGACGACAACGTGCGACAAAGGCGCAAGATTCGAGTTCGATTCTTGGTGAAAGCACCAAATGTTGGCGGCAAAAAATGTCGAAAACACCAAGAATTCCTATTACTAGGAATAGTTAATTTGGTCACAAGACAAACTAAGAGAAAGTGGTAAATGACACAAATGATTTATAGTGGTTCGGCCTCGGAAGAGGCCTACGTCCACTTTGGAAAGGCGTTGGAATATTATTAATCACTCAAGAATTACAAAGTAGAGGTATGTTCATGATATCTCGTTACATTTACTTTCGTAGTTGTCATGTGCTAAGTATTTGGGAAAAAGACTATTTAGTCCATCTTCTTCCTCAAATAGGAGATGCCATTAATGAGGCTCATGAAGCTCTATGGAGGTCCCAAGTGATGAAAATCCAACCCCTTTGAAGTGTGAAGCCATGGCCTATTTATAGGAGCGGGGGTAGGTACGATCAGGTGCGAAATTTCGCACCTGATTGGTGCGAGATTTCGCACCTATTTGGGTGCGAAATTTCACACCTGATGGGTGCGAAATTTCGCACCTGCATGGTGCGAAATTTCGCACCCTGTTCGGTGCGAAGCCCACTTTTTAAGGTGTGCAAGGACCGCAGATCCGGGCGTTTCGGGGCACAGGTGCGAAATTTCGCACCCTGTTCGATGCGAAGCCCGCTTTTTGAGGTGTGCAAGGACCGCGGATCCGGGCGTTTCGGGGCATGTGATTCTTCCAGGATTTGAGGCCTTAGTTCGGAAATGGGTCGCAAGTGGCGCAGTCCCTTCTTAATCCTATCTTCGTTGATCCTAAGCGTCCCCCTCGGTCATAGCTCCATGCGATGTGTTGACTTAAGCATGTCTGATGCACTCTTGGGAACCGGACCAAAAAGCCGATTAACAAAAATCAATTTAAAAAACAACAATCAAATTCCTAGGTTCGAAGGATGATTTGGGTTTGTGATGCTTTGGTTGCCATGGGTTTAAGCTTCGATTGCGGATTTGTGGGTAATTCTAAAAAGGTAATTTTAGTTGTATATTGCATAAATCATGTGAAGTTATAACTAATAGTAGTTGTTACCAAGTTAACAGCTAGTGGTTGTTCTCAAGTGCAATTGTTGAATAGTCGCAATTATCGATAACACATCCTTGGATTGCTCGAGTAAAACTCTCTCAAGTGGGCAGATCTCAAGCATCAAATATTGTTCTTTCCATCTGTAATTCTTTATGTAAAATATGTATAGAAATGCTTATAGTTTTCACATGTTATAGGTTTGCAATTTGCATTGCGTTTAACTACCTTTGATAGTAAAGAAGATACTAAAGCTCTAGTTACTTGAATAACAAAACTATTGATCCAATAACATTATTTTACATCAGGGATATTTGTTCTGTAATTAATTGATAATTGTTGCATTGCAAATATGTTTTACTGTATTTGTTTACTTTGACTTGCATGTTGCCTTGCTAAAAGTGATGCTTATGTTCACAAATTAAAGGATTTTTTTTAAGGTTAGTGATGGACATAAACTCTTTTCCTTTTGTAATAAGAATATCTGTATGCACATTGGAAGAATATATAAGTTTCTTTAGCATGCAGCCTTAAGTATGATGGCTCATGTAAATAGATCTTGTGGCGTATCTAGTCAGTGCATCTTGGCGTTAAATTAGTCATGCTTTGTAGGTATAATCATATGACGCAAGAATGTGAAGAAGATATACTAACTATTATAAATCGATCAGTATGCTAGGATCGTCACTTTTTTTTCCCATGCTTCGTGAGGTGCAATTCATGAAGAGCTTCATATTGCACTTTTTAAAGGCGCGATTACATGGTGCAAAAAAAACGTATTATTTTGAAAGATTGATGGTTGCTCCTAGTTTTTATTTTTAATATTAGTTATATGAAAATAAGAATATTATTTTATAAGAAAATAATACCATGGATAGTTGTTTAGACTATTTTCCTAAAAAGGCAAAAATATTACTATATTTTATTTTAACTGAGAGAATAAACAAATTTTTATCTTTTTCCCTTATCAATATAGTTTTTTTTCCTTAAATTTTTAATAATGCTTCCTAACCAACATGTTTCTTCCTTCCACAATCACCTCACAGTTCAACAATAAAGTTGATAATAAGCATATCTCTTGATCTCCTTCCAGCGCCATATCATTGATATAGCAGTAAACATGTCAATAGTGGCGGACCCAGCCTAAAAACTCAGCTATGGCAAACATATGCTGCTATTCACTCATGTTTTCCTGCATCTCCAAAAACAAGTATTTGATATTCAACCAATGGGATGCTATTTAAGGATGCCTTTTTATATTGTAAGGATCAACAGAAAGCATGTAATTGTACACTAAGAAATAGCTAAGCTGGACATTTTGGAAATACTCTGCATAAGAAAACCTGAATACAAAATGCAAGTCCTAAAACTTTGTTCGCCAACCAGTGCTTCTGTGATGCATACCAGCACAGAAAAATGTTCCAGGAACAGCAGCAGCAACTTCGGACATAGTGAAGTCTAGAGTGACAGCTGCATCATTGAAACTAAAGTTAACCGAATGCTAAACACAAGTTCATGATTCAAAAATGAAAAAGAAGAATTCAAAAACTACCTAACCCATAGATAATAAGAACTCTGTTGGATAATCAACAAAATATTTATACATGCAAGTGCAAAGAATATTGTGCGCATTAATTATTTTGATTAGAAAGCTAGCATAACAAAAGCAGGATAACCTAAACAATTTTAAGTAAATGCATACAAAAATCATGCTCAAGCAATATGAAACTGGTGGTCTTTTACAAATTCAGTAGCACCACTATCGAATATTTGTATGATGAATTAGTACATCAAGCAATATATCATGATCAAAATAAACATTAAGAAGTAAACCAAACAGGGGGAAAATGAAGTACAAATTCTGATATGAAGATTAGAATGGAATAGTGCGACAAATAATATCATAACATAAACTTAACTAAGAATAAGATTTTTAAAATAAACTTCCATACAGTTATAATCTATAAACAGGCTATTATGATACCAAAAGCATACAATTATCACCAAAAGTAAGCACTTATTACCAAAATATTTTCTCAACTCATTTCATTTGTAAGCGTCGATTTTTAATTGCTTGAAAGTGTTGTATAACAATATCATCTTCAACAGATTTAAATATATCTTTTTCGATGTACGCAACTAGATTTTCATTTAGCCATTGATCTCTCATAGAATTTCTTAGTCGGCTTTTGACAATTCCCATTGCAGAAAAAGCTCTTTCAACTGTTGTCGTTGCTACAGGCAAAGTCAAAGCGAGCTAAAAAAGCAAGTATACCAATTGAAATGTACAAGATTTCTTTAATTCCACCATTTTTTTGGAAAGATCTCCAATATAATTTAGATTTGAAAATCTTGCATCCATACGCATATCAATTATATAAGTCTCAAGCTGACCATCTAGCATTGAAATTTGTGAATCTGTAAATTCAGCTGGATAGAAATGAGCAAGCTTCAACAAAGAGTCCTTGTTAAAAGATGAGAAAGAATCTCTAGGATCCAAACATACTACGCAACATAATAATTCGGTGGTCGACACTGTAAATCGATTGTTAAGTTCTGATAATTGCGTGTCAAGAACAGTATAGTACAAGTCTACTTGGAAATGTTGCAAGTTTGTAACTTCAAATTGATTTCTTCTTGAACGTCCTGGATTAATGAATATTCTGTTCATATCCAAAACTTCTATCTTGTGCTTTTTACAAAATTCATTTACATTATGTAACAGACTATCCCACATACTTTCTCTCATTTCCTGCAAACGTGTTTTTGATACATCAACCAAATTCATAGCATTTTCAATATCTTGGTCCTTCCTTTGTAATGCTTGTGACAATTCATTGGTTATGCATAATACATTCTTCATCAAATGCATGTTAAAGGCAAATTCATAAGTGTTGATTGCATCAAATAAAGTGCTTGCTTCAGCTTTTTGCTCGGATCTCACTGTATTGTTTTCCACCGACTTGATAACTATGTTAACCACTGAAAATATATTTATCCAATTTATTATGGAAGCATAATGTGAGCCCCATCTAGTATCACCAGGTCGTTTGAGCCCAAGCTCTTGATGTTTTCCTCGACCACTAGCAATTTCATTACTATAAAGAGCCTCTGAAACTTGAAGAGCTTGTTGTTCTCGAAGAATATCTCGACGTTTGCAAGAAGCCCCGGCTACATTAAATATATTTGTTAGGGTGTTGAAGAAAACCCTAATTTGAACATGATTTTTTGCAACTCCAACTAAAGTTAATTGAAGTTGGTGTGCAAAACAATGGATGAAATATGCCGAAGGATTGTTTTGCAAGATAAGAGTTTTGAGTCCATTTAATTCACCACTCATATTGCTTGCTCCATCACAACCTTGACCACGAACCCTCGATAATGATAATTCATGCTTGGTCAATAAATGTTCAACCGCAAGCTTTAACGTTAAAGCTCTTGTATCACCAACATGAACAATGCCTAAAAACCGCTACACTACACACCCATGAGAGTTAACATACCGAATCACTAATGCTAGTTGTTTTTTGATTGATATATCTCTAGACTCATCAACCAAAATAGCAAAATAAGTATCATTGAGGTCTTTGATAATTACATTTGTGGTCTCTTCGGCAATACAATTTGCAATATCTTTTTGAATTTTTGGAGATGTCATTTGATTATTAGATGGAGCATTTTCTAGCACTGCTTTTTTAATTGTCTCATTTTGGTCCGAAACAAACTTTGAAAGCTCTAAGAAATTACCACGATTATTAAACTCATTATGTCCTCGAAATGCAAGTCCTTGTTGCTGCAGGAATTTTACACAGTGAAGAGATGCTTTTAATCGGATGTTGTATTTTTTAACTTGTAGCTCAGAGAATCCGTCAAATGATATTTATATTTCCATGCTCGCCAACCTTTCGTTACAAAACAACCACCTCCACCTTGATCTCCATGATTTGGCTTGAACAAATAACAGTACAAACAATATGCAGCATTTTCTTTGATGCTGTATTCTAACCATTCTGGATATTGACTAAACTAATCTAGATTAAATCGTCTGTTATCATTTGTATTTCTTTGAAAACTATGGTTAAGAGGTTGGCAAGGCCCCTTTAATAAGTAAGCTCTTCGAACCTCTTCTCGACGATTCCCATATTCATAAATTTGGAACCTTTCTCCAGGATCGGTAGGAAGGTTCGAAAAAATTATTTCAACCTCCATACGAGCTTTTTTAGAGGAAGATTCTACAACATCGTTGTTTTGCATAAGGACTGAACTTGGTTTTTCTGAAACATACATGAGCATGCTTGTTCAGTTATTCAAGTTACCAAATTTTTGGTTAAACGATTCAACATTGAAAATTAACGAAGAAGCCAAGAAGGAATGCCCAATTAAATTGATATGCAATCATACAAATATAAAAATAATTGTAAGAACTAGAATTAAAGAAGCACATACTTTGAATTATGCTAAAATAGTTCTTCATCCTTTTCTTTTTCAATCAATCTCTGACAGGCCTGGCTTCTTTAAATTCTACAAATTAAAAAACCAACTTGCAAGTAAATAACAATAGAAACAAGAGTAATGTGAGCCAAACTCAATTGAACTCGAAATTGTATTAAAAACACAAATTGTTAGAAACAATTTGGCAGTAAATTGCTCACCTTGAATGCTACTAGAACTGAAATAGGGTTTCCATTTTGCTGACTTGAACGAAATCTTTTGACTGAATTTGTATTTCAATCTGAATTGCGTTTAAAGCTAAAGTGAGAAACAGCGGTATCCTTGCTTAGTTAAGAACAATGGAGCTTGGAAGAATGATGCGTGTAAAAGGAGGAAGCAGCAGCTAATAGGCAGAAAAGGGGAAAGGCCAGTGAAATTATTTGAGGACTTGAAGTCCAACTAGGGCCCAACTCGAATTTCAGTTTGGGCCAGGTATAAAAACTTTGGTGTGTGTAATTCAGTTTGCAATATTGAGATGGGGCGTATGCCCCAGCTGATGTCTTAGTGCGTCCGCCCCTGCATGTCAATGTTGAAAAATAAACTTGGTTTTTAATAGGAAATATTAATTAGTGACATAATTAATTATTGTATTAGGAAAGGGCAAGATAAAGAGAAATAAATTATAGACATATTAATATGAGAAGAATCTAGACTAAAGGATATGTAAAAGAAAAGTCTAGAAAAAGAAGTGTCTGGAGATTGTCTCTTATATAAATTAGGATGTAATCACTCATTTGTATGAATAAGATGTATGTATGAAGAAAGAATCAAGAAATAAAAAAGTATTTTTTTCTCTCCTTCCATAAAATATTCTATTTTCTTCTAATTTGTTCCTCTTCCTCCACATAATTTTTCAACAAAGTGGTATAAGAGCCTAGTTGAAAGTATGGCGCATCCGCATCTACTTTTTCCATCGTTTCTTCTCACTGATCTCACAAAAGAAAATTTTGAAGAATGGAGTAATAAGAAGAAAGAAGAGCTGATTTCCAAAGGGTTATGGGAAATCATTGAAAGTGGCTACGAATGGCCAAAAGATAGAAATATGACGGAGAAAGAGAGAAAATCATTTGTAAGCTGGAGACGGAAAGATCTTCAAGCTCGTGCTGTGATGAGTGAGAATGTCGATGAAGAAGCATATCGTCGTATTTATGGACAAAGAACTGCAAAAGATTCATGGAAAATATTGAAAGAATTGTATGCAATAGATAGCACAAAAGTAGAAGAAGAAAATGAAGAGGAGGTCGAAGAAGAGGACGAAAACAAAGGAGTTAAAAATGAAGCTATTGGGAGTGAAGAAAAAGAGGATGAAACACTTGCCGCGGATTCAAAGTTTGGTGAAAAGTCAATGGATATTGGTCACACTATCGAGGAAGATCAAATTGCTAAAACTACTGTTAATGAGCCAGATTCAGCTGTAGAAGTACAACCGCTGATGTTGGAAAATGAGCTTGATAATTCCAAGATGCGAGTAGCTGGAAAATTTGATTGCAATGCTTCGGTTGTGGAAAAAGAAGAGACAGATAATGACTTTTCAATGATGGATATCGACGAAGATACAAATCATGGTGCGTCTAACTTACAGTCTCATTTTGTAGAAACTGGTGTTCATGTTCGTATTCAAGACAGAGTGCTTGTTGTCGCTGCTCAACTTTCTGTCTGCTACATCACTGGGCGGCGTTTGCCTGATAAGGCAATAAGGGATAAGCTGAACCCATTAAGAATGAAATACAGAATGGAAAAGGAAAGAATTGATGAGGTATGGAAACTAAAGCAGTGGCGTGAGGATTTGATGTTCACTTTGCAAGAAGCGGAGAGAAGAATAGATTTAGCTCAAGATGCCGATCTCAAATACGGTGTCCTTCAATATTTTGATGCAACCATTGCAAAGCTTGAAGGTGAGAACAAAATGGTGTGCAATGATTATATCAAACCTTTTTACAACAATTTTATTTTTCAATCAAAATATTTTGGAATCCCTTGTGATTGTCAAACTTTGGAAACATACAAAGAAATTGAATGGAGAGATATTATGTATGATTCATTCAATATTTATGATGCGGGGCCAAGATGGAATTTGATGAGCTTACTTTTTGGAGTATTTTATGGCAATGAAGGAGGACGAGATGAACGGAGCTTTGCAACAAGGATTCGAGAAATCATGTTAAAGATCTTCATGGTGAAAAAGAAGAGAAGAAAAAGGAAAGCTTGGATGATTTCTATATTTCTGCCAAAGCACGTAAAATACAAAAACTAAAACTTTTGGTACGAGTTGAAAAACCAAGTTTAAGGGGGGATGTTGAAAAATAAACTTGGTTTTTAATAGGAAATATTAATTAGTGACATAATTAATTATTGTATTAGGAAAGGGCAAGATAAAGAGAAATAAATTATAGACATATTAATATGAGAAGAATCTAGACTAAAGGATATGTAAAAGAAAAGTCTAGAAAAAGAAGTGTCTGGAGATTGTCTCTTATATAAATTAGGATGTAATCACTCATTTGTATGAATAAGATGTATGTATGAAGAAAGAATCAAGAAATAAAAAAGTATTTTTTTCTCTCCTTCCATAAAATATTCTATTTTCTTCTAATTTGTTCCTCTTCCTCCACATAATTTTTCAACAGTCAACACCTGAAACATACAAATTTAGTGGAGAATTTGCCGATATTTTTACACTGGCCATTTGATACTATACATACTTCTACACCATAAAGTTTGCTTTTTTTAAATTCATCTTTCCTTAAGCAGGTACATTGGCAGCCATGCCACATTGCTTATACTGACTTTAGACCTACGCCGCTTCAACATTACATTTTTCCATCAGGAACCGATGATTTATATTTGGTGTGGATGAAAAAGGAAGGTGGTGTTTGGTTTATTTTACATTTTCTATTTTGAGTTTTCAACGTTTCAATATAAAATGACGGAAAATAAGAAGAGTTGAGGGACGATGTTGGGGATAGGATGTAGATGGAGAGAACGAAGAAGGGGATGGACGAACGACGGAAGAATGAATTTGGTCTCGTTCTTCCGTACTTCACAAAATACTGAAAACAAATAAAATTTGTTTTCAGTTTTGTATGTTAATTCCGTTTTTTAAAATGACCGTTTTTAACGAATTGCATGCGTCGTTCCAATTTTTATATGGACGAAGATCCAAAACAAAAAAGGGTTAACCAAACGCCACCGAAAATTTTTAGAGGACAGTTTTCAGAAATCTTTGAATGCACTTGTTCCAGCTGAAGAAGGTGATAAGAAAAAAGGAAATGGGAAATGGGATAAAGGATTACTCCAACGGAAGGGTAGTGAAGAAAGCGATATATTTAAGATGATCAAAACGATAATTCAAAGGCAGTATGATCATGTCATACTTTTTAGTTTTAGCAAAAGGGAGTGTGAATATCTTGCAATGTAAGTATGCTAACTAATGTTATTTGGATGATTGCCTCAAACCTTGTTTAATTAAGATGATAGATATGTTCCTGGGCCAATGGGTTGTTTGTGTAGTCTTATTTACATGGTTACATATCTTTAGATCAGAAAGTGCGCATGTCTTTTTTTTGGGCACTTTATATCGTACATGTAGAATTCATGTTTATTGTTATTGGTGCAATTTTCGTATAGTAATATTTCAAATTCAGTGCTATATTATTTATCTAAAGCATTTCCAATTTAGATGTCAAAAATGGACTTGATTGAGGATGACGAGAAAACAAATTTTGAAACCATCTTCTAAAGTGCCATGGATATGCTTTCTGACAATGACAAGAAGCTTCCTCAGGTAAGATATACCAGTTTCAATCTAACATCGTTATTATGCATGTTAAATCTTGTTATGCCATTGCCCTTATATGGTATCCTGTAGTGGTGGTTGTTATATCGCCTTAAAAAAAAAGTCTTTTTTTTTTCTTCCTACAGGTATCAAATATGCTGCCATTGCTGAAGCGTGGGATTGGTGTACATCATTCAGGTCTGTTACCTATCCTGAAGGAAGTTATTGAAGTACTCTTTCAAGAAGGACTCATCAAGGTTTGTATTAGTAGTCGGTCGCTTCCTGAATTATTTATTAGACTAGATGTTTATAGACATCTGTATTTTCTATGTATAAGACATGATTAGTAAGCCACTTGACTCTTCCAGCATGAGCATACTGCTATTCAGAACATCTCGACTTGTCATTAGGATATAATGCAAGGCATATGAAATTACAGTGAAACACACATTATAAACGTACAACTTTTTTTTAGATTAGATATTTTTACATTGTACTAACGTGTATTATACCGATGCTGATTATTTGTAAAAAGCATAAATAACTTTCATTTTTAGTTCTTAGAACTGGAAAGGAACCACAAAGTTTTTGAACTGTTCGCCTTGCAAATGTTGATTATTTTTACTTCTAAGGCTTTAGATTCAACCGATGTTATATTTCATAATTTATACTGATGAATGATTTATGATATTTGATTTAGGAGAAAAAATATTTGTGAATATGAAAAAACTTATTATTGGTGGTGGATTTGGAACTTGTTTCGTTTGAGGCCATTCCCTTGCCTATGCTTTTAAATCAGGTATATCCTTTATTCTACTGTTGCTTGATTCTGTATAAAATAATTTTCTTTGTGAATGATACCTTTGAGATTTTCTCTTAGGAGAAATAATTTTACTGCTGCATGGAGTAAAGTGCATCTTAAGACTTTATGACATGTTTAATGATTCAGTTCAATTTTAACAAAACAAGATGAGGTAAGTACGATAAATAATTATGTGAAAACCTGCATAGCTATAAAATATTGGTTCAGTGTGAGCGAATTTTGTTGAATTAATAGAGAAGATTGGTTGCTAAAGGCACAAATGATTCTTTTTCGTTAAAACTGTTTTCCTCGCTGTTTTTAAAAAGAGGTTTTTAGGCAAAAGGACAAAGTTAACAAAAATTTTATCCATAGGGACAAGAACCAAAAATTTAAACCATAAAGACACTTTTTAGTATAAACGAAGAATTCAGGAGTCCACTATCATTTCATACTTTACACTAAAGTTTGTACTTATGGTTAAAAAAAATTCCCTTTGTCCTTATAAATAAATTTTTTGTTAATTTTGTCCTTCACACTAATTTCCTGTTGTTAAAAATGGTTGATTAAAATATTTTTTTAAATTTACAATTAGATTACCTGTGTAATATGTGATTACTTGTGCAAATCAAAAGAGATTCACAAGTCTATCCGAAGATGCTTATTTGAGAATTTTGGAAACTAAAAAAAAAAAACTTTCTGTGTTTGTACAAAAACTCGGATGTTACAGCTAGCGGTTGAATTCAAATTCAGCACTCATATCACCTTCAATAGGCATTGCCCTCGCACCTCCACCTATAGAATTTTCCACCCCTTTCGTAAGGGATGCAACTGACAAGAAATTATGAGAAAACTTTCAACAAACTAGATTCAAATCATGTTGATAAGTAGGTGGTGTGCCAGTGAGGAATGGGAAAAACATATAATCTGTTACATATTAGAACTTGGTCGTTAAATAATAAAATTTCCAGACAACTTTTGGATTTTATTTTGGCGGTTAATTGTAGTATCTCTATCTCATACCAGCATAGACATATTGATTGCAGTTTACTAATGTCTATGGCATGCGTTAACCAAAATGTATGGTATATATCCTTATTTAGAAAGCCATGGTTTTTCATCTAACAAAGTCTCCCCTCAATTTAGTTCATCTTTTCACGGTGAAAGCGTAACTAATTGGACATCGTTGTATAGAAGAAAGGATAACACATGGCTCAATGTCATATGCATGTAATTTACCTGTGTTTTGTAGCAAGTATCTTTTAGATGTGTACATTACGATTTTAGAAGCAAACAGAGAAAGGTTGTAATTTATATGTGAACGCATGAAGATTTACTTGCTGACTATATCTTAGATTTTTGACATAATAGATGGTTCTTAATTTACCATCAGAATAAAGCACTGGAAGAGGTCGGAGTGACAGAAGTTAAATTAGCTATTAAATATCAGCCAGAGGTAAACTCGTAATCATGTGTCATGTGCATGTTTCTCTTATTCATGTGTATGTTCCTATTCTTATACGAGTTATGTATGCATTACAGCAGGTGATGCTCAACTTTCTGAATGATTTTAAAGTAAGCTAGGCATTTCCCTAAGCACAGTTGTACATTTGGTCTTTTGAAGGGTCAAGTTAGTAGATGGTTCTAGGAAGCCCTTCTTTGTACTCAACGATGACGTAATTAGCAAGTATCTGTTCCAGGAGCTTATCAACTTCCATAAGTCACAAGGTGGAGAGGCTACTATTATGGTAACAACAGTAAGTGTTCCTCATAGTTACATTGTTCATAAATCTTTCTTACAACATATATTTGTGTGTTGAGAAAAGAGCATCAGCATAATAGGTCCAAAATGAATATTGTACATGGAATCTATTTTCATATCAACCACTTGGACATTAATAACATAACTAACGGTCTTCTATCCCATGCAGAAGCATGTATATCTCATTTGATTAATTAATACCACTTTCTGTCGTGCACATTGAAGTGCTTGATGCTTTTCAAGTTATAAAAACACTTAGCAAACATAAAATTATCATTAAAAACATACTCTCTTGAAGCCGATATGTTTTCTTATTGAAAACAAACACGACCGTCGACCAAAGAAATGATCACCAGTTTCCCGTTTGCCCATTATCACCGCCTTGTAGGTGGATAAGCCATCAGAGTGTGGGATAGTGGTAATAAAAGAAGGAATTAGGAAGGTAGAGAGGTTTGTCGAAAAGGCAACAATATTTGTGGGCAACGAAATCAATGTAGGTATATATCTCCTGAGCCCATCTGTTCTCGACAACATCCAACTACGGTCCGCACGATAGAAAAGGAAGTTTTCCCTCAAATGGCAACTGACCAGAAGCTCTTCGATCCCGGATGGACATTGGGCTGCCCCAAGACTGCATAATGGGACTTTGATTCTACCTGAACTTGCTTCATAAAAATCATCGTCTAATCTAGCTTCAGGCTCTTACATCATAGGAACTGTGTTGGTGCATGAAAGTGCAACAGTTGGGGAGGATGCCTTATCGGGTGGGACGTTGCGATTAGATGACAAGGTGTAACTATTTCTTAATCTAATGTGAGCGAGTGGTAGTAGCAAACAATATTTATTATGATTTTGATAAAAGGAAAAATTGTTCATAGAACAGTTTTTGAGATTTTGCAGCTTGCTAGCTTGACCGTTGTATAACCAAGTTGCGTTTTCATGATAGCTCATTACAAATGAAGCTATTTAATACATAAAAGATCATGCAAGATTAGAAACCACTGCTTTACGTTGAATAGGTATTTGTGCATGAAAGGAGATGGTTTTTCAGGCTTCTTTCTCATGGAAATATTTGAAATGAGCTTGTTTTCTGTATGTGTATGCAGCATTACGTGATCTACAACTGCATCAAGGTGGTTGAACTATTGAAGTATGCTATACTATGTGTTAGATTGAAGAGGAAATTTCGAGTATTTCGAATATTTCGGATTTGGAGGAAATTTCGGGTATTTCGGATCTGGAGGAAATTTCGGGTATTTCAGATATTTCGGATCTAGAGGAAATTTCGGGTATTTCGGATTTAGAGGAAATTTCGGGAATTTCCATATACTTCTCTATGCCTATATAAGCTATCTTCTGGCTTTCAAAAGGTATGGGATCAAGAGCTTCAAGACTTGATCAAATCAAGGGTTTAATTCTCAAGGGTTAATTAGGGTTTATAACCTAATTACAATTCTTCAATTCTATTTTCTTCAAACTCTTTTCTATATTGAAATATAGTGATCATTGTATCAATCTCTTGTATTCCTTTCATCTTGGTAATAAAATACTCTCTCTAAAGTGGACGTACACTAACACAATGTTAGTGGAACCACTATAAATCCTGTGTGATTTACTTTTCGTTATTGCCCAGTTATTTCTCTTTTGTGGGGATTGTGATTGACTTTTGGATTGGGTTGAGATTGTCGTTGATATCGATTGGTTGTTTTTGCACGTTTACCACGATCTTATCTTCTGCTGATTTGGGGTTATTTTGATTTGAGCGGTCTTGAATCAAAATTTCTTCTCAACATTTGGTATCAGAGCATTGGTGTTGGTAGATAGATGTAAAAATGCCGGAATCAGATTCAAATAATGTCTCAACAGTTGGTCCAAGTGGTGTATCTCCTTATATACGTGGGTCGTATGCAGCTTCTGGTTCACAATTAGTTATCGACAAGTGGAATGGCGATAATGATTTCGAAAAGTGGCAATGTAAGATGAAAGCGGTTCTTAGGCGGGATCGGGTACATCAGGTAGTGTTTGATACACAATTATTGCCAACGGACATCTCAGATGTGGAGAGAGAAGAAATGGAAGAGTGGGCATTCACTACACTTCAACTTGCCATGGGGGAGAATGTTATTTTCGAAATTAGTGGTGAGACGACTACTAAATGTATTTGGAACAAGTTGGAGGAGTTATACATGAAGAAATCACTTACAAATCGACTGATCTTATTGCGGACTTTCTTTACCTACAAGATGAAGGTAGGAACTTCGCTAAAGGCGCACTTGAATGCGTTTGATGATTTGCTAATGAAGATATAGGCGGTGGATTTGAAGATTGAAGAGGAGCATAAGGCGATGATATTGTTATATTCATTACCTGAACGCTATACTGGGTACTCAAATAGTTTGATCTATGGCCGGGATACATTGACTCTAAATGATGTCAAGACGGGTCTTCTTAGTAAGGAATTGCGAGATCAGATGAAGGAGCTGAGTGATGGTAGTAATGGAGGTGGTAATGGTCAAGGTTTATTTGCGGAGAAAGAAAAGCCAGTGAAGAAGGGAAACCGAGGGCGTTCTAAGTCTAGGAAGCCCAGTGGAAGAAGAAAATCGAAGGAAAGAAATATCAAGTGCTTTATATGTCAGAAACCTGGTCATTGGAAGAATGATTGTCCAGACAGGGGAAGAAGGAAGTAGCATCTTCATCAGTTGCGGTGGGGAGAGATGTCGGTGAGCAAGATGTAGATGTTTTGTCGGCTGTAGCATCAGATGTTTTGGGCAGCGAATGGGTGCTTGATTCGGGGGCTTCATGCTTCATATCACATGATGCCTAATAGAAATTGTTTTTCTTCTTTTGTTGACCGGGAAAGAACTTCAATTTTTATGGGAAATGGTGCAATTTGCAAGTCGAAAGGCATTGGATCAGTGCAAATTTGGATGTTTGACGGAGTGGTTCACACTCTCACTAATGTGCGCTATGTTCTAGGACTACGGAAGTCACTAATCTCTTTGGGACAGTTGGATTCTTTAGGTTGCAAGATCACTATTGAGAGTGATAGCTTGAGGGTTTCGAAGGGTGCGCTTGTGGTTATGAAGGGTGCTAGAACTCATGGTATTTATTTGCTTCAAGGAGTGGCCGTGGAAGGCGAAACTTGTATCAGTGTTGATAGTTCTCGTGGCTTAGATGCGACACGACTGTGGCATTTGAGATTGGGTCATGTCTCGGAGAAGAGTTTAGATGTTCTTCGTCGAAGGGAGATGATTGATGGTGAGAGTTTCAACAAGTTGGAGTTTTGCGAGGAATGTGCACAAGGATGTTTGCGGACCAGCGCCTGTAGCTTCTTTGGGAGGAGCAAGATATTAAATTTCTTTTATTGATGATTTCTCTCGGAAGGTTTGGGTGTATGTAATGAAGGCCAAGTCGAAGGCATTCGCAAGATTCAAAGAATGGAAGGCTTTTATTGAAAATGAGAGCGGAAAGACTTTGAAGGTTCTTAGGTCCGATAATGGCGGCGAGTATGTTTCCGGAGAATTTCCGCATTTTTGCAAGCATCATTGTATTCGGAGGCATTTTACTACACCGGGAGATCCGCAATCTAATGGAGTGGCGGAGAGAATGAACCGAACTCTACTAGAGAAAGCTCGATGCTTGAGATTGACATCGGGTTTGTCTAAGGGATTTTGGGACGAAGTTTTGTCAACCGCAGTGAATATTATCAATCTAATTTCGTGCTCGGCTATTGATAATAAAATTCCGGAGGAAGTGTGGAAGGGGAAGAGCGTTGACTTGAGCTATCTTCGAGTATTTGCCAGTCCAATTTATGTGCATGATCCGGGAAATGATAAGCTCTCACCTAGAGCTTTCAAAGGGATTTTTTCTTGGTTATATAGATGAAATCAAAGGCTATCGAATTTGGAGTCCGGAAACGAAGAAGGCTATGGTTTCTCATCATGTTACTTTTGATGAGTCGGCTATGTTTAAGGAGAATGAATGCTCATCGAATGTTCCGGATTTTGTTCATGGTGAACCAAAGGAGAAGGAAGTTATTCCCACTTTCAGGCCTAGAGAAAGTAGAGTTATTGGAGGTGCTTGCGAGAAGAATGCGGTTGATGTTACATCACATAGTCCACAGGATTCCTCTAGTAGTGTTGGTGATGTGCACGAGCCTAGAGAAGATTCAGTTCAAGGTGGAGCTGAAGGAAGACCAGGAGATGATATTGCTACTCGGGTTGTTCGCCGCTCTATAAGGCCACTCGAAAGATATGGTGACTGGAACTATCTTAGCTTTTGTGAAAATTTGGACTATGCTCTTCATGTAGTCCAAAATTAGCCGATGGACCTTGATGACGTCATGGATTCGAGTGATAGCTCGAAGTGGATTTACGCCATGGAGGAAGAGATGCAATCATTAATGAAGAATCAAACTTGGGATTTGGTTCCACTTCCTAATGGAAACCGTGCTATTGGGTGCAAATAGATATATAAGGTGAAGGATGATGGAAGATACAAAGCTAGACTAGTGGCTAAGGGGTTTGCACAGAGGAAAGGAAAGGAGTACGATGAGATCTTCGCACCGGTTGTGAGGCATACTTCTATCCGGATATTACTTGTCATAGTTGTTGTCCACGACTTGGAGTTGGAGCAACTAGATGTGAAAACCGCCTTCTTGCATGGAGATCTGGATGAAGACATTTACATGGAGCAACCGAAAGGGTTTGTTGTAGAAGGTAAGTCAAAACTAGTTTGCAAGTTGAAGAAATCGCTATATGGTTTGAAGCAATCACCTAGGCAATGATACAAGAGATTTGATCATTTAGTGCTTGAAAATGGCTTCCATCGAAGCATCAAGGATGCTTGCGTTTATTTCAAGAAGTTGGAAAATGATTGTTGGGTGTATTCACTCTTGTCTGTGGATGATATGCTCATTGCTTCTAAGGACAAGGAAGAAATCAACAAGTTAAATTGAATTAAAAGCGGAATTCGAGATGAAAGACCTTGGAGAAGCAAAGAAGATTTTGGGCATGGAGATTGAAAGGGATCGAAAGCATTTTGAGTTGAAATTGACTCAAAAGGGACACATTAGAAAAGTGCTTTCCGGTATAGCATGGAAGATGCAAAGGCGTCAAATACACGTTTACCTTTGCATGTAAAGCTTTCGAGTAAGGGATCACCTATCGAGGAGAAAGACAAGGCTTATACGGCAAAAGTAAGGGTTAATTAGGGTTTATAACCTAATTACAATTCTATTCCCCTCAAACTCTATTCTATATTGAAATATATTGATCATTGTATCAATCTCTTGTATTCCTTTCATCGTGGTAATAAAATACTCTCTCTAAAGTGGACGTACACTAACACAACGTTAGTGGAACCACTATAAATCCTATGTGATTTACTTTTCATTATTGCCCAGTTATTTCTCTTGTGTGGTGATTGTGATTGGATTTTGGATTGGGTTGAGATTGTCGTTGATATCGATTGGTTGTTTTTGCACGTTTACCATGATCTTGTCTTCCGCAGATTTGAGGTTATTTTGATTTGAGCGGTCTTGAATCAAAATTTCTTCTCAACATGAACTTGGTTAAGAATTAAGCTCAGTATTGGATAATGGGCAAAACTGCAACTTTGCTGATATGGTTATAAAAGGACAGAAGCTACCGTTTTGGTACAACGAAGGAATTGGAAATTGTATGTCGTGCAAGGCATTTGAATGGTGTACAGATCTTCCATTCGCTACATGTGAATGGTTTCAGATGCATGTTGTCATAAAAGGCGGAGTGATAGTGTAAGAAGGCTGTGCTAGTGGGGATTTGTGAACCAGTGCGATGGCGCTGCTACATGTATTACTTTAATTATTTTATTTTTAAGTTACAGGGGCTAGTTTAGATTGTTTATAGATGTCTTCGGGCCTGATGTTTGATAGGTGTTGTGCATTGTATACAGACATGTATGTATACAGACGCATTTGTATAGAGATGTGTATTGTACCGATATGTGTTATTTTGTCATAATTTTGTGTTTAAATAGACTTTATATATATATATATGTGTGTATATATATATATATATGAAAATGGGTGCATTTATTTAATACAAATATCTTTACAAACATATACAATACACCACATACAAATGCACACTTCATCTTTCAACTCACGGACCCATTATCCTCAGCTTAACCACCATGTTCTAGCCTATAACCATGAAAGGAAAATTTAGAAAATCTAATACTAAAGAAACTGATCCCTACAAATAGAGAAAAGAAAACATGTTTTCAGTTTTACATTTATGTTATAGCCATGCGTTAAGTTCGGGCGGTGCTTAATAGTGGGGAATTCCAATTTGAATCCAGCTACACTTAGATGATAACTCTTGTAAAGCACATTAACCCCTTGTCGCCCTGTAGGCCACCACGTTAGTACGCTACCTAGTCAAAACGAAAACATAATATATGCATTGTACACGACAAAGAGTTCTCTATAACCTGCCAAACTCGTGATTCCATAGTAGCTATGTAGTGTAGCTGAAGCCATACATGTGGTAATATAATTTTGAAATCCAAATTCTGCATCTTTTTCATATTTCTTTATTTTCAATGCACGGCCTAAATCATGAAAGACAATACACAAGAAAGCACCATGAGATGTCTTCACAATGCAAGAGATCCTATCATAAGCGCTTTCCAATTCAAACAATTAAAGCACAGAAAGACTATGGCTAAGATATTAGTAATATATCATCAAGTCACCTCCATTATCAAGCAATCTCCACCGTTCAATTTTATACCATTATTATTTGTTAACCGGGGGTTTAGCTCAATGATATATTTAGCCCATTTATCTATTGTTGTTACACCCCGGATTTTTGAATAATCGAATTAACTAAATTATAGAATAATTAATCTCAAACGTGAGAATTAAGGGAAACGGGTTGCGCCATTGTGTTCGTCTCGGAATTCTGGTTGAGATAGATTCCGAGTTTGCATGAATTGGACTTCGTATCAAGAAGTTATGGCGATCGGAAGTTTCAGAAAATTCAAAACAGATTTCAAATTTCAAAAATTCAGAGTCAAACAGGCTAGGCGGGAAAATTCCCGCCAGGGCTAGGTCGACCATAGGGTCGACCTGGGGGTCGACCTACCCTGACCAGGTCGACCATAGTGTTGACCTGGGGGTCAACCTGCCCCCCCCCCCCCGGTAGATTTGAATGATGACCTGTTTGTGACTAAATGCTGACTCATTAGGGTTTCTGAACTGCTCTGATTGGCTGGGATTAATTCTGGGTTGATCGGACGATTTAAACTAATCCTAAACTTTATAAAAACACCTATAGACCCAAACCCTAAAATCAAAATAAAATTGGATTCATGGCCTCCATGCCGTCAACTTGCAACTCAGAATAGCCGCCGCCTACTAGAGAGGAAGAAAGCAAATCAAATTTCAATCCTTTTCAACTCTAACAACGAATCTTCATCAAAGGAGCGCTAATTCAACTCCAGGAATCAGAATTCAGAACTCAAGACTGCTTTTGAGTTGTGAGTTCGACAGTTTTAACAAGATAGTTAATAAATGAATTGGATTGAGTTATAATGTGGATAATTTGGATGTGATATGAATTGTTGATTTCATGTTGTAATTATGTTGTAATTTCTATGATATTATGTTATGATGCTATCATCTACGATGCAAAGTTATGATGCTATCACCCATGTTATAATCCTATGATTGGCCTATGTCTAGTTGAATCATCATGTTTCTTATGCTAGTTTGTTATATTGACTCATATGATAAATCATATGTATGCAAGTTTAGATTTTGATTCAAACATGAATCATATACAAGTTGGGTAGGATTATATGTGAACTTACATGATTATGACACCTAGTTTATGTGAGAATTTAATTGAAAATTTGGCTATGACATATGCTAAATTCTACATGATACTTTACATGTTAGATACTAGTCTACACCATTGTTGCGATGTATAAATCACCTATGTAAGTTTATGAGTTGGATATGAATCATGTTATGCAAATTTAGGATTATTACCTATGCAAATATAGATCTATGACATATGTTATTTATGCAAGTTTGTGGCCATTATTTCATCAAGTTCGCACCTTAGATTTGGATCCATGACATATGATGTTTATGCAAGTTTGTGGCCATTATCTCATCAAGTTCACACCTTTAGATTTGGATCCATGACATATGTTGTTTATGCAAGTTGTAACTTTGGCCTATGCAAGTTTTAGATGTAGAACATCATTCACATATGCAAGTTCACCCCTATGTTAGATTTGTGATGTTTTCTTTTGTTTTATGAGTTAGACTATTCGAGTCTAACGTATATTTTTACGTTAAACGAACAAACGTACTACGTGGGGAAAAAGGGGATAATATTAAAAATATTTAATTGGCATAAATGCCTTAAAAGGCATAAAATATAATTGTGGTGAAAATTGGTATGATTTTACATACCATAAATGGATGGACATAATTGAGTCAATTATGGACATTGTTAAATTTCGAATTGATTGATAATTTGAATAGGGAAAGTAATTCAAATTTGGGGAATGGTTAATTAGGAGTAATTAATCGTCTAAGACACGAGGTTAGGCTCTTTTGTGGTGTAAGACTGCCCGGACCCGCCCGGCAAATCCAACTGCCACAAATGCCAGTCTAATGTGAGAGGTCTTAGGCACAAACTAAATACGTAACAATTGTAAAGACATGAGGTTAGGCTCTTTTGTGGTGTAAGACTGCCCGGACCCGCCGGGCAAATCCAGCTGCCACAAATGTCAGTCTAATGTGAGAGGTCTTTATGAGGTTACGGTCTTAATGAATTAAGAAACACTTAACCAGATAAGCATGTAGTGGGACATGAGGGGGTTAAGTGGGTGCCTTGGGTGGCATGTGGAATCTAGTGGGTGCCTTGGGTGGCATTTGGAAATACGATTAGAAACACTTAACCAAAAATTGAAACATGTAATTGAAACATGAATAAGAAGTGGGTTAAGTGGAATGTATTAGAGGGGACCAAGCTTAGGTGGATAGCTTGTGTCAAGTAATGGGGGTCCGTTTCAACCAGTAACCCATACGTATCTTTGTGGGCTCGACCCAAGTCGAGGACGGACACGCATACTGGGCTTGACTGTAAGAGGTCAAACCGGGTTAGCGGTGGCAACGCAAGTCCAACGGGTTCATATGCGTGTGTGGACCCGGGCTGGTAGGTAAGACGTTGTTGCATCGTGTAGGTATAAGCCGTGCATTCTTGGTGGTATCGGGTTGCCGCTTTGGGGAGTAATACACCCCACTGTGGGGCCAGCACAGGTATCTGCGAGTTAGGGAGCCGATCGCTTGGGGGTAGTGGGTACACCTAGTGGAGATAGGGGCAGACGGCACCTATGAAGGCAGCTAGGGGTGCACGAAACTACCAATATCATTATTAAGTCTGTAGGCGGGATCAACCTTAGGGTGACTAGTGGTGGTGCAGTATACTAGTGGCGGTGCAGTATAGAAATTATCCTATAGTGTTGGTGTAGTTTAGTAAATTTATCTTAGTGGGTTAGGTGCGCTTTAACGATATCGTTGTTCATCTTGTTTCCTTGTTTACTCTGTCATACTCAATGGTTCATGATCATTTCCTTATTTTCCAACTTATGTCTTAGCCTAGTTACTTTGTTAATTATATTGTTAGAATTATCGCACTCGCCAGACTTTATGTCTGACCCCCCTTTTTCCATCTCTTTCCTTCCCCCCTCCCCCCAGGTGCTCAGGTTGGAACTAGCACCAGTGGAGCTTGATCTTGGACTGCTTTTAGAGGATTTCTTGGACCGCTGAAGTAAAGTTCAGCTTCTCTTTATTTATGGCTATTTTAATGTTGGGGATTATGTCTTTCAGTTTATGTACTTTGTTTTATCAAGATGGATATGATGTACTTGACTTTGGTTTAAGGTTTTGATGATGTAATCAAACATATGGGTTTATCCGTTGCAATGAAATAAAGTTTTAATTTTCAAGTACTGCTTTATATCTGTCTTGTTGTGATTTTCTGTTCTATACTTACTTAAAATGCTCCATGGAAGTTAATGCATTCCCTTTGTGAGCGACATTAATGGACGTGGGGTGTTACAATTGTTATATATACTGGGCAATATTACAAAACAACCAATTGATTACATTGTAAAATTCAATTTAGAAATGAAAACTTCTTCTCTGCAAGTTATTTCTTCAGCATCTCCTATTAAAAGTTCATTTTCCACTTTGCATATTATGTAATAATCTAGTACTATACATCTATACGAAGGAGTACATGGTGCACATGATATGCACACATAGGCTTCCCAAACACTGTTTTCTCGCCAGAGTTCATCATAATAAAAATCCATCGCACAACACTATTTTCTTGTAAAGACGAAGCCTACTCTCTCTTGTTACAGTCTGACTCATGGCCACAAACCCAGTCATTTTTAAAGACAATGGTAATGCTCATTATCTGTAAAGTAGACCTGAAACTGCAAACTTCCCTATTCTAAGCAAGTAAAACTTGCATGTTATAGCAAAACGGTTTTCAGGAGATAAGAATATATATATATATATATATGAGGAGCGTTCCAAGGCACTCCTGTTTGCAGCACCCATATCTGTTCATGAGCTACAGCGATCCAAATCGAACGAGAATTTGTAGATGTTCAATCCATATATATTTAAGGACCTATCCAAAATTTGAGCTCGTTCCGACATCCGTAACATATTCAAAATCTTAACTCAATTATTCACCGTTCAAATATTTATTCGAACCGTTAAATTTGAGCATCAAATATATTATTGTACGAATGTCAGAACGAGCTCAAATTTTGGAAAGGTCCTTAAATATATATGGATTGAACATCTACAAATTCTCGTTCGATTTGGATCGCCGTAGCTTACAGACGGATAGGGGTGCTAACAGGGGTGCTGCAAACAGGGGTGCCCCGGATCGTGCTCTCTCTCTCTCTCTATATATATATATATATATATATATATATACATATATATATATATTGAAAATTGGTTACTTTTATTAACAAAAAGCAGTACAATATAGGTTAGCATACTAACCGTTACAAGCGTAAATGAAAAACAAGAAAATACAAGTAAAACTAAAACAACAAAGATAGAAAACAGCCCATGATAAGGCCACCCCTCTTATAACTCACTGCACCTAAGCTCAAAGCTCCTTCCAGCACGAACGCTGCACCACAACTCGCCCTTTTTGCATATCATCAGACTTATATCCATTAGCAACATAATATAACTCTGGTATAATCATATGAAGTAATTGTATCTCTAAATCAAAATAAAAGAATCGAAAGCCTATGTTCAACCAATTCCGCAGCTTCATCCCAAAATTGAAGACAAGGCTTTGATTAAATCAATGATCTCTAACTACTCCCAAATAAAACATTGATCCAGTAATCTGCTACTTCTCGCAGGATAGCACATTCCCCAATCTAATCATAATAAAGTAGAACTACCATATAACCATAATAACAGAAGAACCATATAATAGATCTACAAAAACATTTCCATTAATAAACTGGAGAACCATGCTGAATGCCAAAATAGATACAATGTTCCCAGAGTTGGATACTATCAATTTGGGATGAAACAGTGGCCGCTTACTAATGAAATCCCAAACAATATTCAAATCCAATCAATAGGTCTGGTTGATGATTCACAGACACCTCTGAATCAATCCTATTGCCAAATTCGATATTTTATTATATGGATTTCATACCTAGACCAAATACTTGCTTCAATCAATACAGGTCAGATCTGAATCAGAATTGAAGACTAGGCTTTGGAAAAATTTGAAACATGAAGAACAACTGCTCATAAACTTATAACCATAAATCATCTAGTAAACCAAATCAATACTCAATCCCTGACTTTCAAACTCAAACGGACTTGAAAAGATCAATAGGAATCATCCGAAAACCCAAACTCAATATCTGGATGAGCACAAATAGATCTACTGATGTAACAACCCGGATTTCTTATCGATTTATTTTTAATATTTAATATGGATTTAAATATCGAGTTGGTAATATAAATTAATTTTTATATTGAGTTATCGATTTAATAATCGAATATAATTTAATTTAGAATATATTAAATTATCGTAATACGAAATATAATTGATATCGAAGTTAAAAACTGAATTAAAATGATTCAGATGATAAATAGGAATTTTATTTGACTATAAACGATAATAATAATTTATTATCAAGAAAATGTTTAGTTCTGAATTTAAATTATATTATATTAATTTAATATGGTATATACGATCAAATTAAATTTTAAAATATATACTGTTCAATTCAGAATAGCGTTATAACATTTAAACGTCAGTCGTTATGTTAAAATAGTGGTTCATGAATTTATGTAATGGACCCTGAGATATTTTAACGGATAAGATCGAAGTCAATCAACATCAGATCAGAATCCATTTAAAAAGAATGAAAATCTCTTTAATCAAATCAGAATCTGTTTAAAAGAATTAAAAATCTTTTTATTTCAAATCGTATAAATCAGTAATTAAATCAAATTCTAATCAAAATTTATTACACCGTACTTTACCTACCATAACCTATCACCTAAATAATGTACCATATGCAACTATTCCATAAGTCAAAGCTTTTCCTCTTTATAATACATAGTTCCCATTCTTACTGTTTCTTTCTTCTGGAAATAAATTTGTCGCTCCTCGTTATAAATTGCAAATTGGAAAGCTTCAAATATAAATGGCCACAACCCATTCCTCTGTCAAACCAGTATCGATCCCGTCCTTTTCCGCCTTTTTCAATTCTTAAACAAGTTCTAAAAAATCAATTACTCAGTGGAATTCGACTATTTTGGATCCACTGAATTACTTAAACCAATTGCTTCACACGGATATGCATTTCCTTCAACTCGGTATGGTTCCTTGGGGTTCGATGTCGGCGGGATTTGGGGGTCGAGTTTTCGAGGCGTCGCTGTTCTCAATGGTGTGAATTGGTGTTACAGCGTGGAGAAGCAATCGCGTTGAAAGGAAGGGTGTGAGGGATTATGTCTTGTAATTGAGACATGCGATTTGTATTGGTCACGCAATTTCAGAAGGTTCGATGATTTAAAAAAAACAGCGATGGCGAGGAGTTCGAACTCAAATTAAGGGTGGAGTGGAGAATAAGGTTGAAGTCAGAGTGGTGAACGACGGTATATGGAAGAAGAACAAGGAAAGAGTGGATCGATGGCGGTGAGGTTATATGGTGGTATGTATTTTCGGAATTAGTGAAAATCATTTATTAAAATTGTCGCTGCCTGTAGCGAAGCTGCATTTGAAAACGAGGTCAATTCCTTTGTAAAAGCTGTAAGAAACACAGTGATGGGAAAAAGAAAGAATCCGGGTTCGTTGGGGGGTAATGGAATGGAAGATTGCGAAGGTGAGATCGCAGAATATGTCTGGAGTTTGGCAGCGGAGATGATGGTGGAGCTTGTTCGATTTGTGGAACTCGCAAGGGTATGGATGGATGTAGTTTGCGGGTGAATGCATCAGTGGTGAAGAAGTTCAGTTTAGAGAATCAAATTAAAATAAGGTGAATTCCTATTTAAATTTAATTAGTGTATTAGTTAAATACCAAAGTTAGTATATTGTCAAAAGGAAAACAGAAATTAGCTGCTAATCTAGAATTGGGAAACTTAAAATAGAAATTAAATTTTATTATATTAACATAAGACCTGGTTAAGGAAATTCAATAACTTATCTATAAAATTTAATTTTTCTTATGCTAGGATAAATCGAAAGGAATCATTCATGTGGGATTTGCAATCTCGGAAATCACTGAAAGAAAATTGAAATGTGTACAAGTGAAATTGAAATAAAATCACGGTGAGTAATTCTCACTCAAGAATTTTATTTAAATTATTTTTATTGTTAAAAAATAATTTATTGGTTGTTTGGCTGCATTTAAATATTACTGTGGCTATTATACATATATATTAGTTATATAGGATTGATGTTTGTGGTTATTATATATATATTGGTGATTGGATAGTTCCCGCAGTACCATTAGCGGACGCCTATAGTATCATTAGTGGATGACCCTATACGCCCCACACTATGATAGTGGATGACCTTCTATACCGCGATATCCTGCCTCGAAGCAGGATGGGTATTATTTATGTTGGCTAATGTCTGTGGATGCAGGAAAAAACAGGTTGGAGGAATCCAACTGGATTCCCCAAAAATATTATTGTTTGTTTGTTTCCATATATATTGCCATATATGATGTGTTTGAAAACCGGTAATAAATAATTGGGTGATTTTGATTGGTTGAAATATCACTGGACCTAAATGGTAATTTATAAAAATATTGTGAAAAAGGGATTTTTAGATTTTTAAAAAAAAATCTATTTTTCTAAAATAGAATTTGAATTTAGAATGGGCTAAAGATATTTACTTGTTTTGAAAATAAATAAAACAAGTATTGAATTTATAAACGATGTTTATAAATTAAATAATATAAGAAATTGAAGTGAATTTATAAACGGTGTTTATAAATAAAATGGAATGATTTACATTGAATATTGCAAAGAAATTGAAATGAATTTATAAATAGTGTTTATAAATAAAGTGGAAAAATTATCATTGGATAATTAGAATATTCAAATTCAAATGTGAATTTAAAAATAGAAATAGGGAAATCGTTTTAAAGAAATAAACGCTGGAATTTATTCTGATGTTCAGAATATAAATTGAATTAAAATAAATCCGTAAGGATTTAGGATTTGAATTCGATTAATTCGAATTTATTTAAATAGAAGTTAAATTGAATATGAAAATAAATTGGGTGTTATAAGTTATTATAAATAGAAATTTCCAAAAGGAGACTTTGGTTTTAAATAGATTTCGAAATAGACTTGTTTAAATATAAACAAGGAAAATTTATAAAATGGTGTTCATAAATATAATGAATTAATTATCAAGAGATAATTTGAATATTTAAATTCAAATATGAATTTAAAATAGAATTGAAAAATAGAAGTTGAATATAGAAAATTCCAATAGAATTTGAATATAGAAAATTCAAATAGAATTTGAATATAGAAAATTTAAAGAGAAGTGAAAATAGAATTCGAATGTAGAAAATTCAAATGAAATTTGAATATGGAAAATTCAAATAGAATTGAAAAGAGAATTTGAAAATAGAAAGTGGAAATCATTTCGAAATGGGAACGACGAAATATATTTCAGAATGCGGATTTTTAAACAGAATAGAAAATAAATCCAAAGGATTTATAATTTGTAAAAAGGAATTGGAATTTAATATAGAAGATCGACGTATAAATACATATATTTCCGAGTAAGGAAAAAATCGACGATTATAGATAATCGAAAATGTAATGTTGAAATGGGGAAACTGATTTGATATATAATAAAAATATATCAGAATGGAGTTGAATTTATTATAAACGAAGTTTAAACGTTTATATATATATATATATTAATATAATTAAAACGAACTCGCCACAGCGCTACAGTTCGTAAATTGGAGTTTCGAACTTCAATTGAATATATAGAACTCAATTTAAGTCGGAATTCTTTGAAACAAGAATCGTCAGGACAGGTTGAATAATAGTTTTCTTATGGAAGAGAAAAATCTAGATTTCGTCTGATAGATTTTGAGTTATGTCAAAATCAAATTTTCTGAAAAGCAGCGCCAAAATTGTTTTAAAACCATAACGGTTTATTTAAATAAATAAAAGGATTTTAAAGAAATGAAATCCGAATTGCCATTAGAAAAATCCAGACTGAAGATGTAAAATAAATATGAACTCCAGTGAAGTAAGTGAAATGATTTTTGAGACAAAAATCAGATTTTTAGTTATTGAATAAAACTAACTAATTTGAATAATAATTAGTTAATCGAAATTCGATATGAAGATGGACTTTGAATAAGTGAATTCGATTTGGAAATTTATATTCGAAATCGAAAAGGAAACTTGAATCGAAAATGGAATTCAATTTGTTTATAAGCAAGTTGATATTATATTTTAACATGTTATGTTCAAACAAAGAAGTGAAACAGGCAATATAGCTAATTAGAAAATAAATTAGCGAATTGGGTCAAGATGAATGAATAAAGTTGAAACCAAATGGAAATATTTGGATATATGTCAGATAAGTATGGGATGAAGTGTATGGAGATTATAATTCGAGTGCCCGACAAAAAGGTACACGTTTAAATTTCATATGAGGTTTTATACGCCGAATCGGCAAGCCACTTGGCTTTTTGATTTTCTTTTTAAATGGAGAGGGCCTGTGTGGCGGTTTGGGGATTTTCCCGATGCTCCCGGTACAAAGGAGGTTATGGCGAAATTTTCCGGAAATTTAAGGAGTTAGAATATTTTTAAGAAATTTTGATAGTTAGAAATCAATGTATCGATATATATAGAATTCGGTAAGGAAATAAACTTGAAAATATAATATTATAAACAAAAAGAAAATCTGTGAATTTAAAATCGAGTAAGAATAGAAAGAGAAAAGTATATACGTTTTAGAAATGGGAAATTGGTTTAGTATGGCGTTGATTATTCGAGTTAGCAGTCTTGTCTGCTTTGAAGTTAATGATGTTTTCAGTCAAGGTCTGAGAGGTAGTTATACCCCAACTTGATTGATTTCATTTTTGACCGATAAATAGCAAGATTCAGTATCGAAGAGACATGTTTAAAGAGATTTATTCGAATGCAGTATTTTGGGTTGTTGTAACGATGTTTTACATAACATTTATTTTAACCCAATAAGTGGAAATTTTGGAAATATAATAGTAATATTTCCTAAGTCTAAAAATGAATGGTCGTGAAAGAGATAAGTAATCGGAATATTTTCCAATTATTAATAGAATATATTTTTCAAAGTAGAGAAAATAAAAGGAGGCTATATATGGAAATGTTTTCCAAATAGCGTAAAAGGGCAAGATGATTATCAAAAAAATCGTGTTAACGAATATGGATAAGGAAATGGAGAAATGATTTAATTAATGAAATATTAATTAAAAGACCCAGCGATTTGTTTGATGCTTTGGTTGGAATGTTTGTTTGTTTTTTCTTCGATAGTTAAATAACAGACTATCGAAGTGTTTGCCAATATAGTTGTCAATATGGAGAGACCGGTTGGATTATTATCGGTGAACCACTCTGCATTGGCAGTAACGTTGCGAATCAGATTATATGAAGATAATCAAAGATGGAGTAAAGTGCAAGGACTTTTTCTATTAATAGAAATGGTGCCTTCGGTTTCATTCAATCCCAGAACGAACGTAAATGGACGAATGTCTGACAGAGTATTTCCATTGATCGAATATGTTGGTATGTATAAATATATATGGTGGCAACGGATTTATTCCCTTAGCATAATATCCAGAATATATTTGTGCAAATCAATTAGTGATTAACGGATCTGACAATGTGGCATTCAAAGTGATTGTGCTATCAATGAATGGAAAGTAATCGTAGCCTCAGGCCTCAACAACTGGGAAATGACAAAAATCGGGCAGGCAGCATGGCTATGTGGGTCGCTCCCATTGGGGTGTATAATCACCTATCTAGAGAAATTCCTTTTACTTCTTTAATCTATCGATGTTGTCCCATTTCGGGAAACGGTTGCTGATCCCAACCGTTGGTGATACACATTCGATACACTCAAGCGAAATGAGTGGTCGGTCATGTGTGGGCCGGGTTGCAAGATGTTCTTGTTGAACCCAGTGTATTCCTCTCTAGAGATACACTATCGGAAGGTGGTTCCATACCTTGTCATGTTGGAAATCCAATCTCCAATAAGCGCCATGCGGTTTTTGATTTTATATTATATATGGAGCGTGAGATGCAAGCGTTCCGCTAGATTGTTATTTATTTGATTTAAACACTATTATAATATCACTGGATTTTTGTATCAAAGTGTTTTGGGTTATAGTAATGTAAAAACCGTCCGTGTTTATGTGTGGGCTGGTCTTACTATTATCTTTTCTGTCGAAAGGATTTTGAAAATTAAACAAATGGTTGGAGTTTACTCACACCAGTCCCATGACTGACCCAGAGTTTATTTTGTTTTTGTTTTCCCTAAACTCTTGGGTGCCCAAATTTGTATGGGCAGTCATGTAATCGGGATTTTTCAGATTCACTTGGAAGAGCTGGAAGTAGGAGGTTTCACCAGTTAGCTATAGACTATCATATTTCCGCAGTGTACTATGTTGTATCTGGAAACAAGTGCTTATAACTGTTCTAGGAATAACTGTTGTGCTCTGATGATGGTATGTATATAAAGTTACTGATTTGTATTTCAAAAGTTATGTTGTATAATATATTATATTCGTTCCACTGTGAGATTTGTGTTCTTCGTTTTTCTTCTATTCTAACTTTTCTTTCTTTCTATTTCTCATCATTTAACTTATTTCTAATAATGATTCATATTTCTATGCAATTTGGGTTACACGTGTGGTGTTATTAGTCAACTCAGATAGTACCGATTTGCGGGCTGTTACAGTTGGTATCAGAGCTTAGGTTGAGCGAATACCTAGGCTTTGGTGGGATGTGCTCATTAGAGATAGGGTCAGTAGTACCCTAGAATGAGTTGAGTGTATATATACGAGAGGGCGTATTTGTTAATTGATATAAAAATTGTTTTATTTTGTGCTGGCTAGTCTGTTGAGTGGTTTATGAACTCTAATCGAATCGTGGAATGCCACGAAGTCGATAAGAATTTCTAAATACTTGAACAGAAAATTTCGACACAGTATTGTTTTAATGTGGGTAAATGGAATAATTTTACCCAAAATTCTATTTTTATATAGAAAGTAATAATTTTCTGAAATTATTATAATACATGGATGTGTTGGATGTTAAAATTATAATCAAATAAGATTATAAAAATTGAAATGGTTATGTATAACCAATTATAATTTGTATAAGAATCAAATATACAAATGAGATGAATTAAAATTAAATTCAAACCAAAATTTGGAATTTTAAATCCTGGGAAGCTGGAAAATATTTCCAAAGTATATTAAAATCAAATAGTTTTATTTTGAAAAGATTTTTTTAGTAGAAATCATTTTGAATGGATTCTGTAAAGTGATAAAGCACTGAACTCACTTCAGTGGCTGGGAAATAATTCTGATGATGGTCGCGACATCATCAGTGTTCATTTTCGAGTTTCTAAGTGATGAATTGCTACCTTAGAAAAGTTTTTGAAGAAAAATTGTTTAAAAGAAAACAAGTTGTCTTAGAAAGTTCAGTTATTTTGAATTTGAAATAATTATACAATATTTATATACATTTATGTGATTTCAAAAAGGATTTGAAATAAAAACCCGGGAATGTGAATTCTGGAATTAAATTTAACTTAGACAAGTTAAATGGATCGAAGTGAATAAATTGATCAAATTCAATTTGAATGAATTTGAATTGAATGGAAATTTGTTGATTGAAAATCATTCAAATGAATGAAAAACCAAAAGTTTTGGTAGGACTTAGAAATATATAAAGAGTTGAGTTTCAACATAAGTATGTTTTGAAAAGTACATAGGTTTGTAGCATTTTTCTTACCTTAGCAATTTCAGGGACGAAATTATTTTAAGGGGGGAAGAATGTAATGACCCAGATTTCTTATCGATTTATTTTTAATATTTAATATGGATTTAAATATCGAGTTAGTAATATAAATTAATTTTTATATTGAGTTATTGATTTAATAATCGAGTATAATTTAATTTAGAATATATTAAATTATCGTAATATGAAATATAATTGATATCGAAGTTAAAAACTGAATCAAAATGATTCAGATGATAAATAGGAATTTTATTTGACTATAAACGATAATAATAATTTATTATCGAGAAAATGTTTAGTTCTGAATTTAAATTATATTATATTAATTTAATATGGTATATACGATCAATTTAAATTTTAAAATATATACTGTTCAATTCAGAATAGCGTTATAACATTTAAACGCAGTCGTTATATTAAAATTGTGGTTCATGAATTTATGTAATGGACCCTGAGATATTTTAATGGATAAGATCGAAGTCGAATCAACATCAAATCAGAATCCATTTAAAAAGAATGAAAATCTCTTTAATCAAATTAGAATCTGTTTGAAAGAAATAAAAATCTTTTTATTTCAAATCGTATTAATCAGTAATTAAAATCAAAATCTAAACGAAATTTATTACACCGTACTTTACCTACCATAACCTATCACCTAAATAATGTACCATACGCAGCTATTCCTTAAGGTCGAAGATTTTCCTCTTTATAATACACAGTTCCCTTTCTTACTGTTTATTTCTTCTGGAAATAAATTTGTCGCTCCTCATTATAAATTGGAAAGCTTCAAATATAAATGGCCACAACCCATTCCTCTGTCAAACCAGTATCGATCCCATCCTTTTCCCCCATTTTCAATTCTTAAACAAGTTCTACAAAATCAATTACTCAATGGAATTCGACTATTTTGGATCCATTGAATTACTTAAACCAATTTCTTCACACGGATACGCATTTCCTTCAACTCGGTATGGTTCCTTAGGGTTCGACGTCGGCGGGATTTGGGGGTCGAGTTTTCGAGGCGTCGCTGTTTTCAATGGTGCGAAATGGTGTTACAGCGTGGAGGAGAAATCGCGTTGAAAGGAAGGGTGCGAAGGATTATGTCTTGTAATTGAGATATGCGATTTGTATTGGCCACGCAATTTCAGAAGGTTCGATGATTTAAAAAAAAACAGCGATGGCGAGGAGTTCGAACTCAGATTAAGGGTGGAGTGGAGAATAAGGTTGAAGTCAGAGTGGTGAACGATGGTATGTGGAGGAAGAACAAGGAAAGAGTGGATCGATGGCGGTGAGGTTATACGGTGGTATGTATTTTCGGAATTGGTGAAATTCATTTATTAAAATTGCCACTGCCTGTAGTGAAGCTGCATTTGAAAACGAGGTCAATTCCTTTGTAAAAGCTGTAAGAAACACAGTGATGGGAAAAAGAAAGAATCAGGGTTCGTTGGGGGGTAATGGAATGGAAGATTGCGAAGGTGAGATCGCAGAATATGTTTGGAGTTTGGCAGCGGAGATGATGGTGGAGCATGTTCGATTTGTGGAACTCGCAAGGGTATGGATGGACGTAGTTTGCGGGTGAATGCATCAGTGTGAAGCAGTTCAGTTTAGAGAATCAAATTAAAATAAGGTGAATTTCTGTTTAAATTTAATTAATGTATTAGTTACATACCAAAGTTAGTATATTGTCAAAAGGAAAACTGAAATTAGCTGCTAATCTAGAATTGGGAAACTTAAAATAGAAATTGAAGTTTAGTATATTAACATAAGACATGGTTAAGGAAATTCAATAGCTTATCTGTAAAATTTAATTTTTCTTATGCTAGGATAAATCGAAAGGAATCATTTATGTGGGATTTGCAATCTCGGAAATCACTGAAAGAAAATTGAAATGGGTACAAGTGAAATTGAAATAAAATCACGGTGAGTAATTCTCACTCAAGAATTTTATTTAAATTATTTTTATCGTTAAAAATAATTTATTGGTTGTTTGGCTGCATTTAAATATTACTGTGGCTATTATACAAATATATTAGTTATATAGATTTGATGTTTGTGGTTATTATATATATATTGGTGATTGGATAGTTCCCGCAGTAGCATTAGCGGATGCCCGCAGTATCATTAGCGGATGACCCTATACGCCCCACGCTATGTGTAACACCCCGTATTTCTAACAACAGTGATGTTCATAAATTGATGAATAATTAATCTCAGACGTGATAATTAAGGGAAAACGGGTTTCGCAGTTGCGTTCGTCTCGGAAAAATACGCGAAATAGAGTCCGAAATTTTGTGAATCGGAGTCCGTATGTCTGAGATATGGCCTTTAGAAGTTTCACGAAAAATCAGAAAACGAAACAGATTTCAAAAATGCAGAATATGGGCTAGGCAGGAAAATTCCCGCCCAGACCAGGTCGACCTGGGAGTCGACCTGGGGGTCGACCTGGGGGTCGACTTGGGGGTCGACCTGCCCACCAGGTCGACTAGGGTGTCGACCCTAGTGTCGACCTCCCTGGTCGAGCCCAGGTGACCTGGGTGCACTGATTTGGGATTTGGGCTGTGTTTTGGTGGCTAGTGACGAGATCTGACGGCTCTAATCTGATTTAGGGTTAATCTAATGGCCTAAAACACTTAACTAATCTATAAATACACCCTAAGACTACCCTAATTCATACTAAAATTGGAGACAACGTCGTTATGCCGTCAAAATGCAACTAGAAGGAGCCACCAACAAATTAAAGAGGAAGATAGCTTCTCAAATCAACTTCTAATCAACTCTAGCAACTTAATCTTCTTCATTGAAGTGCTAATCAACAAGTTGTGAGTTTCTATGCCTTTAGCAAGCAATTGCTAAACTAATTATGATAGGATATAATGAGGATATGGTTATGAATGTGGATCAATGCAAGTTATGTTATCATATGCTATGTGTTCATGATGCTAGTTATGCAAGTTTTATGCTATATGTTCATATATGACATGTTATGCAAGTTTGGTGTTTGATTATATGCAAGTTCATATATGACATGTTATGCAAGTTTGGTGTTTGATTATATGCAAGTTCATATATGACATGTTATGCAAGTTTGGTGTTTGATTATATGCAAGTTCATATATGACATGTTATGCAAGTTTGGTGTTTGATTATATGCAAGTAACATGTGCAAGTTTACACCTTTGTATGATATGCATACATGTGCAAGTTTACCCCTTTGTATGTCATGCATACATATGCATGCTTACCCCTTTTTATGATATGAGTAACATATGCAAGTTCATCCCTTTTTAGACCTATGACATGTATGCAAGTTTATCCCTTTATGATAGGTCTATGACATGAACATCTATGCAAGTTACCCTCTTTATGACATATGTGATTCATGCAAGTTTGGGTTGGTTATTTATGCTAGTTGGGTTTGATGCCATGGTCATATATGCAAGTTGACACCTTTAAAACCCATGTTGATGCTAATGTTATGCTAAGTAGAACCCATTGTATTTGTGATGAATCTTCCCTTTTAAGTATGTCATGTTAGCGTGTTACGTGGGGAACGATGGGGTTAATATTCATGTTAACAAAATTGTGGTGAAATTGGTATGATGTTGCATACCATGAGTGGATGGACATAATTGAGTCAATTATGTACATCATTAAATTGGAATTAATTAGGGAAAATTAATTCAAAATATGGGGGTGATTAATTAGGTGTAATTAATCGACTAAGACACGAGGTTGGACCCTTTTGTAACATAAGACTGCCCGGACCCGACCGGCAAATCCAGCGGCTACAAATGATTGGCCCAATGTGAGAGGTCTTAGGCATAAACTAAATACGTGACAAGTGTAAAGACACGAGGTTAGACTCGGTTATGGCGTAAGGCTGCCCGGACCCGACCGGCAAATCCAGCTGCCATAAAAGATAGTCTAATGTGAGAGGTCTTTGCAAAGGTTACGGTCTTAATCAATTAAGAAACACTTAACCAGATAAGCATGTAGTGGGGCATGAGGGGTTAAGTGGGTGCCTTGGGTGGCATGTGGAAATCAAGTAAGTGCCTTGGGTGGCATGTGGAAATCTAGTGGGTTGCCTTGGGTGGCAATAGAAAATACGATCAGAATACTTAACCAAGTGGAAACATGTAATTAAACATGATTAAAGGGTTAAGTGGGGTGCACTAGAAAAGGGACAAGCCTAGGTGGGTAGCTTGTGGGGGCCCATTTCAACCAGTAACCCAAAACGTATCTTTGTGGGCTCGACCCAAGTCGAGGACGGGACACGCATACTGGGTTTGACTATAAGAGGCCAGAAACGGGTAAGCGGTGGCAACGCAAGTCCAACGGGTTTCATATGCGTGTGTGGACCCGGGCTGGTAGGTAAGACGTTGTTGCATCGTGTAGGTATAAGCCGTGCACCATTGGTTGTATCGGGTTGCCTCTTTGGGGAGTGATACACCCCACTGTGGGGCCAGCACGGGTATCTACGTTAGTGAGTCGATCGCTTGGGGAGTAGTGGGTACACCTAGTGGAGATAGGGGCAGACTGCACCTATGTGGTCAGCTAGGGGTACACGAAACTACTAGTTATATTTTCTAAGTCCATGGGTGGGATCAACCTTTAAGTAGGAATGACTGGTGTGGTGCAGTGTAGTAATTACCCTTGGGTGGGTAGATGCGTCTTTACCGATATCTTAGTTCTTCCTATGTCTAGTTGGCTGCTTAGTGTAGTCATTTATCCCCAGTCGTTACCGTGCCAAGTTTATATCATACCCTAATTACTTTAATGATTGTATTGTTAAAGTTATAGGGCTCACTCAGACTTATGTCTGACCCCGTTGTTTTTATCTTTTTCCCAACCCTCAGGTTATCAGAGTGGGCCTAGCACTAGTGGGCTTTGATCAGATTGCTTTATCTATCTTTTGGAGCTTGGACTCTTGAAGTAAAGCTCGGTTATCTTTTCTATTATGGCTATTAGTTATGTAGTGGGATTATGTACTTATGTTTTTATCAGGATGGATATTTAGTACTTGACTCTTGTTTTATGGTTTTGTTATTGTAACCAAACATGTTTACCTTCTGCTGCAATGAAATGATGTTTTAGTTAACAAGTATTATTTATATCTGTCCTGTTGTAATTTTTCTGTTCTATATTCACTTAAAATACTCCTCCGAAGCTAAGGCATTCCCTTAATGAGTGACCTTAGCGGGTGTGGGGTGTTACACGTGGTATCAGAGCTTAAGGTTACCAGAACAGATAATTTTTCTAGAAAAACTATTTTTCTAAAACATTTTTGGAAGAAGTATTTTCAAAAACATGTCTTTTAAGAGAAAAGTTTTTGAAAGAAAAGCATAATCCCCAATAGCCATATCTTTATCTTTCGAATTCTCCGTTTTGAATCTTTCCTCTTTCGTTTCAGCATGGCTGAAGATCTTAACTTTCCGGAGGGTGTAGCGATACCAGTATGGTATAGGAGGTTGATGGAGGATAGGGCCGCCACTGCGGGTCCAGCAGATGTTCCTCCACCACCAGTTGCACCCGATCTTCCTCCCCCTCCTCCTCCTCACGCGGATACTTTTGCTAAGACTTGCAAGGAATTTAAGGCTATGGGAGGGAAACCTTTTCAAGGATCAGAAACTTTTGTGGAAGCTAGGGATTGGCTTAAGGAGGTGGAAGAATTGATAGATATCTGTGAGATGGAAGAAGGAAAGAAAGTCAAGTTAGCTGCTTGGTTAATGAAGGGAGAGGCCTCGTTCTGGTGGGAGGTCACTAATGGAGAACGCCTAGTTGACTCTTGGGCGGATTTCAGACAAAGGTTTGTGGCAAAGTTTCTTTCAAGGGCGGAAGAGAATCTGTATATGGAAAGGTTCTTGACACTAAAGCAAGGAAACCTATCAGTGAAGGAATATGTCAACAAGTTTAATCAGTTGGCAAGGTTGGGCCTAGACATGGTGAATACACCGGAGAAGAAGGCTTTGAGGTTCGTTAAAGGTTTGAATGAACCGATGCATGGATTGGCTATGGCTCACATCCCTATGGGGGCCACCTTTGAGAAGCTAGTAGACATGGCACTCATGCATGAGGAAGAGAAGGGTCCCAATGCTAATAAGGCACCCGAGAAGAAAGGAGATCAGAAGAGACCTCAACAGCAACAGCAAAACAAGGGTGGGAAAGGCAACGGTGGCAAGGGAAAGAAGAAGTGCTTCAATTGCGGGACACCAGGCCACCTAAGCAAAGATTGTCGGAAGAAGAAGAAGACTGGTTGCTTCCACTCTGGCGAAGCAGGGCATCTAGTGAAAGACTTCCCAAAGAAGGGGCAGAGGACGGGATCTACCTCAGGAGGACAGGTGCAAGCTCTTATGGCACCAGGTCAGGCAAGGGGGCAAGTTCAGGCTCTCGCAGTTCCACCGATTCAGGAAAGAGGTAGAACTATTTCCGTTGAAAGTCTGGTTTTTCTGTTTGATCATCCTGTCCGTACTTTATTTGACTCTGACGCATCGCATTCGTTTATTTCATCATCATTAGTTGAGTCACTGCACTTAGACACCAGTCTAGTAGATGATCCTTTGGTTGTCTCAAACCCAATTGGGGGCTCCACTTATTTGTCCATGATATGTTTGGGTTTGAGGATTTCTATACTTAGCTTTGAGTTTAGATGTGATGCTTTTGTTTTGGGCTTCACGGGCTATGGGTTGATTTTGGGCATGGACTGGTTATCCAGTAATGGTGTCATTCTTGATTGTGAAAGGAGAGTTGTTAGGCTCATGACCCGCTTGGGGAACACTCTCGAGATCTCTTGTAATCCCATGGATTCTGTTATGCTAAGTTATCTTGAATCGTTTGACGCTTCGGTCGAGAGTTTGCGATCTGTTAGAGTGGTCCGGGAATACTCGGATGTGTTTGAGGAGGTGAAGGGCTTACCTCCGAAGCGGGAGATAGACTTCCGAGTATATCTGGTAGACAATGCTAAGCCAGTATCTTTGCCAGTGCGCCACATGGCTCCTCGTGAGAGGAGGGAGCTCCATAAGCAAGTAGGGGAGTTGCTTGAGAAGGGGTTCATAAGACGAAGTATATCGGAGTGGGGTGCTCCGGTAGTTTTTGCCACGAAGGCGGATGGGTCCCTCAGACTTTGTGTAGACTATAGAGAACTCAATAAGCTTACAAAGAAGAATAGACACCCATTGCCGAGGATTGATGATCTCTTTGATCAGTTGGTTGGCGCCTCAGTGTTTTCACAGTTGGACTTAGCCACGGGGTTTCATCAGTTGAGAGTGGCTGAGAATAGCATAGACAAGACTGCCTTTAGGACTCCGGATGGTTTCTATGAGTGGCTGGTGATGCCCTTTGGTTTGACGAACGCCCCTGCATATTTTGTTGATTTGATGAGTAGGGTGTTCAGGGAGTACCTTAATAAGTTCGTGGTGGTCTTTGTGGATGACATCTTAGTCTTTTCTAAGAGTGAAGAAGAGCATGCCCTACATCTTAGGGAAGTGTTGGAGACTCTTCGAGCGCATAGCCTTAAGGCTAAATTCTCTAAATGTCACTTTTGGAGGAAGGAAGTGCGGTTCTTAGGGCACGTGGTCTCTAAGGAAGGGATAGCTGTGGATCCCGCGAAGGTAGTGTCCATCCAAGATTGGAAGGTTCCGAAGAATGCTACCGAGGTGAGGAGTTTCTTGGGGTTGGCTGGCTACTATAGGAAGTTTATCAAGGAATCCGCGAAGATATCAGCCCCATTAACTCGCTTGACGAAGAAGAATCTAGTCTTCACATGGGACGTAGATTGTGATGATGCGTTCCAACGGTTAAAGAGAGCTTTAACCACAGCTCCAGTCTTAGTGTTGCCAGATGGGAGTAAACCATTTGTTGTTTATACCGATGCTTGTGGGACAGGACTAGGCGCAGTCTTAATGCAAGAGGGAAGGGTAATAGCCTATGGGGAAGGCAGTTGAGAGTGCATGAGAAAAATTACCCTACCCATGATCTAGAGTTGGCCGCTATTGTTTTTGCACTTAAGTCTTGGCGCCATTATCTTCTTGGCGAGAGGTTCGAATTGTTCACTGACCACAAATCATTGAAGTACTTGTTTTCTCAGAAGGATTTGAACTTAAGACAGCAAAGGTGGATGGAGTTCTTAGCATCCTATGATTTCGAGATAGCGTATACCCCTGGCAAGGGTAACGTGGTGGCGGACGCCTTAAGCAGAAAAAGGTTGTCTTTGAGTCCATTGTTCGTGGAACGACGAAGTTTGGAATTTATCTCGATGTTTGACTTCAGACCCTCCGTTGACTTTGTACCCGGTTTGCTAGCATCCTTAGAGGTCAGACCTACTCTTTTGGGACGGATTGGTGAAGCACAACGGGACGACCCACAGTTGGTGGAGTTAGTAGAGAAGCTCATAAGGGGGGAGTCGTCCGGCCATTTGAGTAGGTACACCCTAGATGACAAGGGGTGGTTGCGTAGAGACGGTCGACTTTGTGTACCGCAAGACGAGGGTTTGAGGAAGGCTATACTTGAAGATGCACATCGTTCAAAGATGACCATTCATCCCGGTGGGGACAAGATGTACCAAGACATGAAGCGGGTTTTCTTTTGGGCTGGTATGAAGAAAGATGTGGCTGAGTATGTCGCTAGATGCTTGGTGTGCCAACAAGTGAAAGCGGAGCAAAAGAAACCCGGTGGGTTGCTTCACCCATTGGAGGTTCCGCAATGGAAATGGGATAGCGTCTCGATGGACTTTGTTGATGGGTTACCGAGATCGAGGAAGGGTAATACGGGAATTTGGGTTGTGGTAGACAGACTTACTAAGAGTGCCCATTTCATACCCGTGAAGAGTAAGAGGACTGCTCCATGGCTGGCTTCAGTTTACCTTCGAGAGATAGTTCGATTGCATGGAGTACCTTCTAGCATAGTGAGCGATCGAGATCCTATCTTCACTAGCGAGTTTTGGAAGAGTTTGCAAGAGGCAGTAGGGACTCAGTTGTGTTTGAGCACCGCATATCATCCTCAGACGGACGGCCAGACCGAGAGGGTGAATCGTGTTCTTGAAGACTTTTGAGACTATGTATCTTAGATTTTGGACGTACATGGGAAGAGCATCTTCCATTGGTGGAGTTCGCGTATAACAACAGCTTTCAGTCCAGTATTGGTATGGCTCCTTTCGAAACTCTTTATGGAAGGCCTTGTCGGTCACCTACATGTTGGTGGGAATCTACGGATAAGATCTTGCTTGGGCCGGATATGGTTAGAGAGACTTCGGAAAAGATTGATTTGATTAGAAGAAGGATGAAAGCAGCGCAAGATAGGCAGAAATCTTACGCGGATAAGAGGAGGACGGATCTTGAGTTTGATGTTGGGGATATGGTCTTTGTCAAAGTATCTCCATTACGGAATGTTGTTCGCTTTGGGTCCGTTGGGAAGTTAGCACCAAGGTTTGTAGGACCGTTTCCTATTAAGGAAAGGATTGGACAGATGGCATATAGAGTAGAGTTGCCCGAGAGACTTAGTGGAGTACATGATGTATTCCATGTGTTACATTTGAGGAAGTGCCTACATGAGACCGCAGAGGTGGTAGAGCCGAGCTTGCTTAGCGAAGTGGAGGTAGAGCGTGATGCAACGATTCGACGAGCTCCTACTCGCATCCTTGGGTCAGAGATTAGGAGGTTGAGAAACAGAGAGGTTCAACTAGTCAAAGTGCAATGGGGAGATGATGAGAGCAACGCTACTTGGGAGACAGAAGCGAAGATGCGTTCACTATACCCATTTCTTTTTGAGGGTATGTCTTTTAACTTCTCCTTTATCGTTTGTCTAGTACTTATCTTATCTTCAGTATGTCCTCTCGTTAGTACCTTTGACCTTTAGATAGGGTAAACCTATGGTTGAAACATGTGTTTGAGACATGTTATGATTGATGGATGCGTGTGGATGCAAGTGTTTGCTAGTGGTTGCTCGTGGATGCATATACACACACTTTAGACACTAGATCGGCTCAGTCACTTCATATTGCATATTGCATATAATTGTGTGTGGGTAGCTATATTAATGGATGTATAATGGTTGCGTTATCATATGGATGATGCATTTTGGTGTATGGTTGTGCACACATGTAGAAATAGTATGTGTCGATAGGGTTCTTTCGCATACATATTGAATGCATGGCACTATCATGGTTTGCATTAAGGAGGTCATCTGAATCAGTAGACCGCCTGATTTTGCATTAGATAGGGAACATATACACACACTTCTTGCATATGTTCATACAGCATTAGAAACTTTAAGGACAATGGATGCCCGTGTTTGATGGTTTAGTAGATGGTTGTTTGGTTGGTAGGATACGTTCTTCTTGACTTAGAGATATCAGGGACGAAATCCTTTAAGTAGGGGAGAATGTAACACCCCGTATTTCTAACAACAGTGATGTTCATAAATTAATGAATAATTAATCTCATACGTGAGAATTAAGGGAAACGGGTTTCGCGGTTGCGTTCGTCTCGGACAAAAAAACGCGAAATAGAGACCAAAATTTCGTGAATCGGAGTCCGTATGTCCGAGATATGGCCTTTAGAAGTTTCACGAAAAATCAGAAAACGAAACAGATTTCAAAAATGCAGAATATGGGCTAGGCGGGAAAATTCCCGCCCAGACCAGGTCGACCTGGGAGTCGACCTGGGAGTCGACCTGGGGGTCGACCTGGGGGTCGACCTGCCCACCAGGTCGACTAGGGTGTCGACCCTAGTGTCGACCTGGGGGTCAACCTCCCTGGTCGAGCCCAGGTGACCTGGGTGCACTGATTTGGGATTTGGGCTGTGTTTTGGTGGCTAGTGACGAGATCTGATGGCTCTAATCTGATTTAGGGTTAATCTAATGGCCTAAAACACTTAACTAATCTATAAATACACCCTAAGACTACCCTAATTCATACTAAAATTGGAGACAACGTCGTTATGCCGTCAAAATGCAACTAGAAGGAGCCACCAACAAATTAAAGAGGAAGATAGCTTCTCAAATCAACTTCTAATCAACTCTAGCAACTTAATCTTCTTCATTGAAGTGCTAATCAACAAGTTGTGAGTTTTTATGCCTTTAGCAAGCAATTGCTAAACTAATTATGATAGGATATAATGAGGATATGGTTATGAATGTGGATCAATGCAAGTTATGTTATCATATGCTATGTGTTCATGATGCTAGTTATGCAAGTTTTATGCTATATGTTCATATATGACATGTTATGCAAGTTTGGTGTTTGATTATATGCAAGTTCATATATGACATGTTATGCAAGTTTGGTGTTTGATTATATGCAAGTTCATATATGACATGTTATGCAAGTTTGGTGTTTGATTATATGCAAGTTCATATATGACATGTTATGCAAGTTTGGTGTTTGATTATATGCAAGTTCATATATGACATGTTATGCAAGTTTGGTGTTTGATTATATGCAAGTAACATGTGCAAGTTTACACCTTTGTATGATATGCATACATGTGCAAGTTTACCCCTTTGTATGTCATGCATACATATGCATGTTTACCCCTTTTTATGATATGAGTAACATATGCGAGTTCATCCCTTTTTAGACCTATGACATGTATGCAAGTTTATCCCTTTATGATAGGTCTATGACATGAACATCTATGCAAGTTACCCTCTTTATGACATATGTGATTCATGCAAGTTTGGGTTGGTTATTTATGCTAGTTGGGTTTGATGCCATGGTCATATATGCAAGTTGACACCTTTAAAACCCATGTTGATGCTAATGTTATGCTAAGTAGAACCCATTGTATTTGTGATGAATCTTCCCTTTTAAGTATGTCATGTTAGCGTGTTACGTGGGGAACGATGGGGTTAATATTCATGTTAACAAAATTGTGGTGAAATTGGTATGATGTTGCATACCATGAGTGGATGGAAATAATTGAGTCAATTATGTACATCATTAAATTGGAATTAATTAGGGAAAATTAATTCAAAATATGGGGGTGATTAATTAGGTGTAATTAATCGACTAAGACACGAGGTTGGACCCTTTTGTAGCATAAGACTGCCCGGACCCGACCGGCAAATCCAGCGGTTACAAATGATTGGCCCAATGTGAGAGGTCTTAGGCATAAACTAAATACGTGACAAGTGTAAAGACACGAGGTTAGACTCGGTTATGGCGTAAGGCTGCCCGGACCCGACCGGCAAATCCAGCTGCCATAAAAGATAGTCTAATGTGAGAGGTCTTTGCAAAGGTTACGGTCTTAATCAATTAAGAAACACTTAACCAGATAAGCATGTAGTGGGGCATGAGGGGTTAAGTGGGTGCCTTGGGTGGCATGTGGAAATCAAGTAAGTGCCTTGGGTGGCATGTGGAAATCTAGTGGGTTGCCTTGGGTGGCAATAGAAAATACGATTAGAATACTTAACCAAGTGGAAACATGTAATTAAACATGATTAAAGGGTTAAGTGGGGTGCATTAGAAAAGGGACAAGCCTAGGTAGGTAGCTTGTGGGGGCCCATTTCAACCAGTAACCCAAAACGTATCTTTGTGGGCTCGACCCAAGTCGAGGACGGGACACGCATACTGGGTTTGACTATAAGAGGCCAAAAACGGGTTAGCGGTGGCAACGCAAGTCCAACGGGTTTCATATGCGTGTGTGGACCCGGGCTGGTAGGTAAGACGTTGTTGCATCGTGTAGGTATAAGCCGTGCACCATTGGTTGTATCGGGTTGCCACTTTGGGGAGTGATACACCCCACTGTGGGGCCAGCACGAGTATCTACGTTAGGGAGCCGATCGCTTGGGGAGTAGTGGGTACACCTAGTGGAGATAGGGGCAGACGACACCTATGTGGTCAGCTAGGGGTACACGAAACTACTAGTTATATTTTCTAAGTCCATGGGTGGGATCAACCTTTAAGTAGGAATGACTGGTGTGGTGCAGTGTAGTAATTACCCTTGGGTGGGTAGATGCGTCTTTACCGATATCTTAGTTCTTCCTACGTCTAGTTGGCTGCTTAGTGTAGTCATTTATCCCCAGTCGTTACCGTGCCAAGTTTATATCATACCCTAATTACTTTAATGATTGTATTGTTAAAGTTATAGGGCTCACTCAGACTTATGTCTGACCCCGTTGTTTTTATCTTTTTCCCAACCCTCAGGTTATCAGAGTGGGCCTAACACTAGTGGGCTTTGATCAGATTGCTTTATCTATCTTTTGGAGCTTGGACTCTTGAAGTAAAGCTCGGTTATCTTTTCTATTATGGCTATTAGTTATGTAGTGGGATTATGTACTTATGTTTTTATCAGGATGGATATTTAGTACTTGACTCTTGTTTTATGGTTTTGTTATTGTAACCAAACATGTTTACCTTCTGCTGCAATGAAATGATGTTTTAGTTAACAAGTATTATTTATATCTGTCCTGTTGTAATTTTTCTGTTCTATATTCACTTAAAATACTCCTCCGAAGCTAAGGCATTCCCTTAGTGAGTGACCTTAGCGGGTGTGGGGTGTTACACTATGATAGTGGATGACCTTCTATACCGCGATATCCTGCCTCAAAGCAGGATGGGTATTATTTATGTTGGCTAATGTCTGTGGATGCAAGAAAAAACAGGTTGGAGGAATCCAGCTGGATTCCTCAAAAATATTATTGTTTGTTTGTTTCCATATATATTGCCATATATGATGTGTTTGAAAACCGGTGATAAATAATTGGGTGATTTTGATTGGTTGAAATATCATTGGGCCTAGATGGTAATTTATAAAAATATTGTGAAAAAGGGATTTTTAGATTTGAAAAGAAAAATTCTATTTTTCTAAAATAGAATTTGAATTTAGAATGGGCTAAAGACATTTACTTGTTTTGAAAATAAATAAAACAAGTATTGAATTTATAAACGATGTTTATAAATTAAATAATACAAGAAATTGAAGTGAATTTATAAACGGTGTTTATAAATAAAATGGAATGATTTACATTGAATAATGCAAAGAAATTGAAATGAATTTATAAATAGTGTTTATAAATAAAGTGGAAAAAATATCATTGGATAATTTGAATATTCAAATTCAAATGTGAATTTAAAAATAGAAATGGGGAAATCGTTTTAAAGAAATAAACGATGGAATTTATTCTGATGTTCAAAATATAAATTAAACTAAAATAAATCCGTAAGGATTTATGATTTGAATTCGATTAATTCGAATTTATTTAAATAGAAGTTAAATTAAATATGAAAATAAATTGGGTGTTATAAGTTATTATAAATAGAAATTTCCAAAAGGAGACTTTGGTTTTAAATAGATTTCGAAATAGACTTGTTTAAATATAAACAAGGAAAATTTATAAAATGGTGTTCATAAATATAATGAATTAATTATCAAGAGATAATTTGAATATTTAAATTCAAATATGAATTTAAAATAGAATTGAAAAATAGAAGTTGAATATAGAAAATTCCAATAGAATTTGAATATAGAAAATTCAAATAGAATTTGAATATAGAAAATTTAAAGAGAAGTGAAAATAGAATTTGAATGTAGAAAATTCAAATGGAATTTGAATATGGAAAATTCAAATTGAATTGAAAATAGAATTTGAAAATAGAAAGTTGAAATCATTTCGAAATGGAAACGACAAAATATATTTCAGAATGCGGATTTTTAAACAGAATAGAAAATAAATCCAAAGGATTTATAATTTGTAAAAAGGAATTGGAATTTAATATAGACGATCGACGTATAAATAAATATATTTCCGAGTAAGGAAAAAATCGACAATTATAGATAATCGAAAATGTTATGTTGAAATGGGGAAACTGATTTGATATATAATAAAAATATATCAAAATGGAGTTGAATTTATTATAAACGAAGTTTAAACGTTTATGTATATATATATTAATATAATTAAAACGAACTCGCCACAGTGCTATAGTTCGTAAATTGGCGTTTCGAACTTCAATTAAATATATAGAACTCAATTTAAATCGGAATTCTTTGAAACAAGAATCGCCAGGACAGGTTGAATAATAATTTTCTAATGGAAGAGAAATATCTGGATTTCGTCTGATAGATTTTGAGTTATGTCAAAATCAAATTTTCAGAAAAGCAGCGCCAAAATCCTTTTAAAACCATAACGGTTTATTTAAATAAATAAAAGGATTTTTGTTACGACCCGAACTTCCCCGGTAAGGAAAGCACGGATTGTACTGAGGACAAGCCACATCGGGACACAAACAGAAGAACATTTCATTGTTAATTACAACAATTCCATCAGAATACAAGAATATTACAGAATATGAATAAATATTACACAGAAAATATCAGAGGTTTAAATTACATTTAAATACATCGCAGCGGAAAAACAATACAAAGCACAACTGAAAACAGATACACGGGTATAGAGCTTTCCGAATACCGCTTCAACTGTAAATTAGGATCCTGTGAATATAAATCTGCAAAACCAAAACTACTAGCTGCCCGTGTTAAAATAAGGGCACCCATAGTTTAGGTTAAACAATAAACTCCAGGCCAGTCATGTGACTGGTGTGCGAACTAAAACAGTTATTAATCTTTATTTTAAAGTTAGGTAAATCAAGGGACCACGCTGTATAACACGGAACGGGTTTCCTCCCAAGAATACCAGTGCATAAAACAACAGTGCAATGCTAAATAAAGAACAATGAAGCTATTATAAGACCCAGGTCCCATCACACAATGCAACGCAAGTCGGAGGATAGGATTTTTACCTTATAATAGTCAAGAATGCTTGGTACGTGAAATTTCATGTTTTATTACTACTATAAGTGTATGGTGTCAAAACAATTTCAAATCATAAGTATCAATCATAGACGGCATAAGTGCCCCATACCACTATGTCGCCATATATAGGATTACAACTAAAACTAAAATGTCTCGTATTGGAAATTGGATTACCATCTGTGAACCGAGGTTAGGGATCGTCCTCGCCGGCTTCGAGACTCTCTAGCCCGAGCCTCAGGGTCAGAGCGCATCGACCCTTGGATCGTCAGGGCCGGTCCACCGATGTGGATTAAAATTCCTAAACACTGCGTTTTCCCGCCCTTTGGGGCGTAAATGAGCTAAATGACTCCATCGACTCCACATAGTCACCGATCTATCCGAGGTGCCTCGCAATCCAACAACCACACAGGTGAAAATAATATAAATGTCAGGGCTGGTAGGTCACTGACACCACCCTAGCTAGAAGGAAACGCATGCCCTCCCTGATGTCCTCTCCCGTTTCTGGTTCACAATAGGGGTGTGAGGCTCGCGAATCAACGTTACACAAAGCAATGCCACACAGGCGGTGCTTTGATCATCAACCACAAGACTTTGCTTTTCAACAGAAGCCTTGATCAATTGCCACTTAGGCATGTCACACAGGCAATTCACACTATGCGACTGATGTCTATCGATATACAACCTATGATCCCGTACGTCTCAGAGAAGGGTGAAGTAAGGGAATGAATTCCCCTTCACCAGGCAGATGTATATTTAATAGAGATCAATCAACACAGAGCAAAATCCAATGTCAGACACACAGTCCATACAAGTTCGTTCTGGGTCTGAACGAAACCGGAGGAACCTTATTCCTCGCATATCCATCGATCTCCAAGTACGTCTGGACGATCACCAACTGATTCCCTCCTCTGGGGTGTACAGCCCAATCAAGATCATCAGTAATCACCCAAACGATGTGAAGACCTCCGGTCTTCGACCACCGTCTTCATCCTCGACATATCGTCGAATTCAGAATGGGATAAACCCGGTCTTTCTGAATAACTCGCGTATATAATAAACAAGTGTTACACAAACACAACATACGCCTCATTCCAATTCAGAATATTCTTTTATTCAAATATTCTTATACTTTGGCAAAGGTTCCCATTAATTTTATCAAAGATAAATTCTTTAAATTTATTCTTTAATCTCCTTTTGAATATCAATTCCAATTAGTCGGGAATAGCGAACCACACCGAAGTAATCATTTATTTTATTTCCCAATCCCAACCTATTCATCCCATGAAGTAAAACTGGTCATACTTCATATCTAACACCACGGTTTTATCGGTAAATTCAATTACCATTTCACGTTCAAATCTAATTAAAGATTTAACTATCGCCTGGAGTAAAACTGGTGATACTCCATTCTCGATCATTTCAATCTAATTAAAGATTCATTAAAACTCCACTTAGTTTTAATCTTCCCAAAAATCATATTAATGATTGTTTAACTTGGGAAAACAAATCCTGTCTTTAACTGGGTTAAAGAACCAATGTTATTTAAAACACGATTCACGATAAACCCAAAATCAATTCAAATTCAATTCCAATTAAATATCATTTAATTGGTATACTTCATTAAATCTAATAAAAAGATTTAATCTTTTTCTCAACTGGGTTTAAGAACAGTGTTAATGAAGACACCATTCACGACAAACCCAAATCCCATTTGATATTAAATACAAGGCTCTGAATAGAAAATATATCAGCTTATATTCAATATCAAATACTACAACCAACAAATATCGTATTGGAAATAACGATATAAATACATCTTTCAAATTTCCATAACAATATCTGTATAATCACGAAATTCAATATCGAAATATTCCAAAGATAATTTCGATTCATATCCATTTCCAATTTATATATTGGAAATTCTGGTTATTTTCAAAACCATTTCAAATCCAATTTATTTATTTCAAAAATAAATGGATTATAATTCTAGTTCAAAACTAGTTCATTTCGATAAAAATCTATTTTTATCTTTTCAAATATGGAGTTTTTCATCCCAATTCTTTCCAAATCATTTCTTATGATTTTACACTAATTTTTGATATTTTTAACAATTTTATCAAGGCCCGTACAGTCGATTTCCACCAACGGCCATCGAACTGCACTTACAGCGACCTTTTCCAAATTTGATTTGGACATAATTACAAATCCAACCGTTAGATTTCAAATCAATAATATTCGTTAGAAAGCCCTTTTTGATACGAACCCAACAGTTCCGGTTTTAGGAGGATCCGACGGTCGGATCTCCCATAATATCCATTCGAAGTCAATGGTCGAAATTCGCGAACTACCGCAGCGCGGCGCGTTTTATTCAGGCCATTATATATATTATATATATTTCGTCGATTTCCTTTCAAAACGTATTTTAAAAATTATTTTAAATTTGTTTTCAAAACGATTTCAACTTCATATTCAATTTCTAATCAAAATTGAATATTCCATATCATTAATATATAAAAGATAATATTTTCAAAACGTTGTATTTTGAAATCACTTCCTTTTCGATATTCATTATAAAAATGAATAAAACCGATATAAATATCGTTCACGTCAAAATAGCGTCAATCTAACCAACACGGCTTTATATATTTCTATTTCAAATATTTCTTTTCAAATATTTCCATTTCAAATATTTTTTTCAAATATTTCTATTTCAAATATTTCTTTTCAAATATTTCTATTTCAAATATATTTTTTTCAAATATTTCTATTTCAAATATTTCTTTTCAAAACTGGAATGAGGCCCAATCAATTACCATAGATTTTATTTCTATGGATTTCCATACAACACATGTATATATCAATAGTGATAAACAATCATCCATCATCCAGAGTGCACTACTCAACTGCATAAGCATTGGATATAAATAATCAACGCTTACAACAGCCTGTCAACCCATCGATCGACATACAACTAAACAATTGGGATTAATGTACGTCAATATCATCCCAACATCTGTGTGGGGTTTCAATCAATCAAACACATATTTTATTTGTGCAGTTGGGCGAGGTGTAAAATTTATCGTCCCAATCAATATCAGTCAAATCGGTGTACATAAACAAATCGTTCGATTTGTAAATGAATATTTATTTTACTTCAACACATGAATATATATTTTATTTCAACACATGAGTATATATTTTATTTTAACACATGAATATATATTTTATTTCAACACATGAATATATATTTTATTTCAACATCACAATCAATTTTCGCAACACAACAAAATCAAACAAGTCGTCCATGGTCTGTGGACGACGGGTGTCGGGTGCTACTAAGCACCGTCTGCATCCTAGTATATATTTCAACTAGAAAATAAAATAAAAGTGAGGAGTTCTCACCGAGGGATCCACTTCATCATTCTCTATTTCTGAACTGCTGAACCGTTTGGATTTGTTTGAAATTCCAATGTAGTCCTTGCCACGCTGTTCATAATAAAAATTATATTTTTATTGCTTCATTCCAGTAAATAAAAATCACATTTTTATTTCTACTTCATATATTTTTAATCCAAATCACTTCATATCAAAATTACATTTTTTCTTCCAAATCATTTCCTATAAAAATTATAGTTTTCTTCTCTAACATTTCATATACAGATTATATTTTTCTTTTCTAACTTTCCATATAAAGATTATATTTTTCTTTTCTAACTTTCCATATAAAGATTATATTTTTCTTTTCTAACTTTCCATATAAAGATTATACTTTTCTTTTCTAATTTTCCATATTAATTTTCTTTTCTAATTTTCGATATAAAGATTATATTTTTCTTAAAAACCATTTCACGATAAAAATCATATTTTTATTATTCCATTCAAACAATAAAAATCTAATCTTTACCTTTCTAAAGATCTAATCTTTTTATTTTATTAAATCTTTTCTATTTTCAAAAATCATATCTTTGAACGATAAAAATCTAAACCTTATAAACGATAAAAATCTAAACTTTATGAATAAAAATCTCATTTTTATTTTGTTAAAATTTATATCTTTATAAGACATGATTCTACATAAAAATCAACGTTATCCTATATAAAAATAAAAACTGATTTTTCTTTTAAAACTAATTACACTTAATAAATAAAAATAAATAAATGTATAAAAATAAAAACTTACAGTTTTTTTTCAGTTTTGGGGGAGGGGGTTTCGGGTTTCTTGGCGTCGCATAGAAAAGGGGGGAGGAGCCAAGAGAGAGGGAAGAGGCGCGGGGTGCTGTGCTGGCGGAGGGTGGTGCGCGCAGGTCGGAGGCGGTGGAATGAGGGTGGAGCAGGGCCCCACGGTAGTCTGACGCGGGTTTGTGGGGGGTTGGGTTCGGAATTTAAGGGGAGAGAGGAGAGCGAGAGGGCGGAGCGAGGTGGCTTGGGGCGGGGTCCGGCGCTGTTGAGTGGCCGGCGGTGGTGGCCAGTCCGCCTGGAAGCGCGACGCAATCGTCGATCTTCTTCTTCTTTTTATTTTTATTTATTTATTTGATTTATCAATTTTGAACGCGGGGGGGGGGGGGGGGGGGCTGAAGTGGAAAGGAGGGATTTAGGATTAGGGTACTTATATTATTATTATTATTTTCTTCCTAAAGGTTGACTTTACATCCGAACTCTAATCGAGGCCTAACGACTGTTATCCCCAGCTAATTACCCCCATTCCAAACACAATGGGATATGTTTCGTAACCCAATTCGGCTGTTACGATCAGTTTTGATTTAAATTAAAATATAAATCACTATATATTCAATTTGAACGCGCATTTCAATTTACCGGGACCACATACTAACTCGAAAAATTCGAGACAAATATTTTCTAGCTTCATATTGACGATACGGTCCTCTCAAAACTAATTTCGTCAAATTCTGAGACCGTTTGAAAAATGGTCATTTTCTGGTCGATCAAAATTGACTAAAACTGCCAAAACACGTTTTACTTCGCCACGCTCACATATTGATTCAGAAATTTTCGAATTTTGGAATCTAGCAATAACTTGACATTCCGGTTCTAACAAAAGTGGTTTCGTCGAAAACAGAGGTTGTTTGCAAAATGGCTATTTTTAAGGGCCAAAATTCCATAGCGACTATTCTGAATTTTCAACTGGGCATAACTTTTTATTCCCGCTATGAAATTTCAATTTTTCGGATTCGTTGGAAAGATATTCTCAAATAGATTCAAATATTTTGGGTTTTACCAAAATTCGGTTTATTTTGAATCCTGTACATTCATTTGAATTTTGAAATCGAATTTTCAAACTACCGCGCCATTTTCAATTCCTATTAAAATAAAATATTTATATTCTAACGTCTATTCAAATAAATATATACGTTCTAATTCTATTCAAAATAAATTTCTTGTTGTTATTATTTAAAATAATTCATTTTAAATATTCAAAATTCATTAAAATTACCAAAATAAAAATTTTAAATTGGCTCGGATTTCCGGGTTATTACAATTTTAAAGAAATAAAATCCGAATTGCCATTAGAAAAATCCAGAATGAAGATGTAAAATAAATATGAACTCTAGTCAAGTAAGCGAAATGATTTTTGAGACAAAATTTTGATTTTAATTATTGAATAAAACTAACTAATTTGAATAATAATTAGTTAATCGAAATTCGATATGAAAATGGACTTTGAATAAGTGAATTCGATTTGGAAATTTATATTCGAAATCGAAAAGGAAACTTGAATCGAAAATGGAATTCAATTTGTTTATAAGCAAGTTGATATTATATTTGAACATGTTATGTTCAAACAAAGAAGTGAAACAGGCAATATAGCTAATTAGAAAATAAATTAGCGAATTGGGTCAAGACGAATGAATAAAGTTGAAACCAAATGGAAATATTTGGATATGTGTTAGACAGGTATGGGATGAAGTGTATGGAGATTATAATTCGAGTGCCCGACAAAAAAGTACACGTTTAAATTCCATATGAGGTTTTATGCGCCAAATCGGCAAGCCACTTGGCTTTTTGATTTTCTTTTTGAATGGAGAGGGCCTGTGTGGCAGTTTGGGGATTTTCCCGATGCTCCCGGTACAAAGGAGGTTATGGCAAAATTTTCCGGAAATTTAAGGAGTTAGAATATTTTTAAGAAATTTTGATAGTAAGAAATCAATGTATCGATATATATATAATTCGGTAAGGAAATAAACTTGAAAATATAATATTATAAACAAAAAGAAAATCTGTGAATTTAAAATCGAGTAAGAGTAGAAAGAGAAAAGTATATACGTTTTAGAAATGGGAAATTGGTTTAATATGGTGTTGGTTATTCGAGTTAGCAGTCTTGTTTTCTTTGAAGTTAATGATGTTTTCAGTCAAGGTCCGAGAGGTAGTTATACCCAAACTAGATTGATTTCATTTTTGACCAATAAATAACAAGATTCAGTATCGAAGAGAAATGTTTAAAGAGATTTAGTAGAATGCAGTATTTTGGGTTGTTGTAATGATGTTTTACATAACATTTGTTTTAACCCAATAAGTGGAAATTTTGGAAATATAATAGTAATATTTCCTAAGTCTAAAAATGAATAGTCGTGAAAGAGATAAGTAATCGGAATATTTTCCAATTATTAATAGAATATATTTTTCAAAGTAGAGAAAATAAAAGGAGGCTATATATGAAAATGTTTTCCAAGTAGCATAAAAGGGCAAGATGATTATCGAAAATATCGTGTTAACGAATATGGATAAGGAAATGGAGAAATGATTTAATTAATGAAATATTAATTAAAAGACCCAGTGATTTGTTTGATGCTTTGGTTGGAATGTTTGTTTATTTTTTCTTCGATAGTTAAATAACTGATTATCGAAGTGTTTGCCAATATCGTTGTCAACATGGAGAGACCGGTTGGATTATTATACGTGAACCACTCCGCATTGGCAGTAACGTTGCGAATCAGATTATATGAAGATAATCAAAGACAGAGTAAAGTGCAAAGACTTTTTCTATTAATAGAAATGGTGCCTTCGGTTTTGTTCAATCCCAGAACGAACGTAAATGGACGAATGTCTGACAGAGTATTTCCAATGATCGAATATGTTGGTATGTATAAATATATATGGTGGCAACAGATTAATTCCCTTAGCATAATATCCAGAATATATTTATGCAAATCAATTAGTGATTAACGGATCTGACAATGTGGCATTCAATGTAACAACCCGTATTTTAATAACGTGTAATAACCATAAATCAGGGCAAAATTAATTTTTAAAATAAGAATCAAGGGCAACGGGTTACGCCACTGCGTTCATCTCGAAATTCTGCTTGGAAACGAGTCCGAGTTTTTGAAAATCGGAGTCCGTATGACCAAGTTATGACCCTTCAAAGTTTTCAGAAATTTTCAAGTTCAAAACAGCTCAGAATTCGAATTCAAACCCAGAACGAACTGGGCGGGAAATTTCCCTCCCAGGACCAGGTCGACCTGGGGGTCGACCATAGTGTCGACCTGCCCAGGACCAGGTCGACTATAGAGTCGACCTGGGGGTCGACCTGGTGACAGAACCCATTTTTGAGTCTGAGTTCGTTTTGATGTTTCTGGCCTCGTTTCTGTCTACATTCGTTGGCCTGACCCTATATAAACAGCCCCTAACACTAGTCTCTCTACACAAAATTCTCTCTGACCTTATGCTGCTGGTTGAAAAGTTAGAGAAAGGGACTACTTCTTTTACGTCGAAACTACGTTAAGAGAATTGCCTGTTAGGACTCGACTAAGCATATAAAGATTCAACATCGACTTTCTTTTTCTAATTCTCGAACCACGATCTGTAAGCCCCAGTTACTTTTAGATTTAAACTGTAAACGTAATATAAATATGTTGTAAATTGAAATTGGACCTGTGTATGATGACTGTTTTACATCCATTCTTGTTCATCTTGGATCTTGACTTTTGGGTATATTACTATGACATTGATTTGGGGCCTATTCATGTTGTAAATCAAAAAGAAAACCCCCTCATATTATCATGCCTGCAATGTTGAATCTGCTATTAGTCACAAGTTTTTGATTATCACCTTATGTCAACCATTACCATGACTATCACCTTATGTTAACTGTTATCTTGACTAGTACCTTATTTTGCTAGATTTGGAATCTTAATGTTTGAGACCGATATTCCATATGCCAGTAATGTTGTAATCATTTATCTCAAGCTATACCATGCTATGCTAGTAATCACTTTTGCCACCTTATACCCGTCCCTTTTTATGTTATTCCCTAATTAGATTTATTTGTATTGATTCCAGTTTACGTGCGATGGGAATATGATTTGGGTAGATTAGGTAAAACATGAATTGGCTTTGAACTTGAACATGAACGTTATTATAACTTGAACCTGTATATGGACAAGAACTTGGCATGAAATTTACATGAAACCTGACATGAAACGCGACATGAATTTTGACATGAAAACTTGAACATGGACATGAAACTTAGATAAACTTGATAATGGCCAACTCGAGGTTGGGTTGAGTTTGAAGTGTAAATCTGCCCGGAACCTCCTGGCGAATCCAGTGACTGCAAACAATAGGACCGAATGTGGATAGTTGGTCATATCGCACCTAAAACCTGAGGTTAGACTATGTTGTGGTGTAAATCTGCCCGGAACCACCCGGCAAATCCAGTGACCACAACAACTAGTCTAATGTGAGAGATTGGGGTGCATTAATGAATTTATGCTACAGGGTAGGGTTAAGTCATGAACCTCTTGAATATACTTAACCAATTTGACATGATGATTTGATAGGATTAAGTCATGAACCGCTTGAACACACTTAACCAACTTGATACATGATTTGGATAGGGTTAAGTCACGAATTTGAATGACAACACTTAACCCATTAGAAATCCTAGTTACGCAGTCCTTTTCAGCAGTAACCCACTTAGATGTATCACGATACCCTGGGACTAGGCAGGGTGGGGCACGATTACTGGGCTGATTTTAAGCGACCAGAACGACGGCTGAGTAGGTGCGCCATTGTAGGTTCAGGCGGACTATGGTCGTGCACGTAGTCCGGAGTTGAAAAAGCAGGCATTGGGCACCAGTATGTTTACACTGTGCGTTCTTGATTCGTGTCGGTGGTTGGCACCCTAGGGCTTGATACACCCTATGGTGGACCTAGCACAGGTGACTACATTTCATGATTGGGCCGTATGACACAGACACATGACGAGCTAGAACTTGTAGGGAGACGATCGATTAGGAGACCGTATTGTAGGACCCCGTAATGGGTCATTTCATGATATTGGGCCAAGGGATCATTTCATGGTTAATACTTGACATGGGTAGAATACTAGTACGTTTGGTGTAGCGAACCTTGAACATGCGATGCTATACTTGAGTTATCTCGTTATCTTAGTTTATCATGCCAGACTTATCATCATCCTTATGTTTATTTTCAATTTATACCTGTCTTGTTACCTTTACTAGTTTTTATACTGAAAGTCACTAGGACTTACCAGTCTTTATGACTGACCTGTTTTCTTTCGCCTCTTTTTCTTTCGTCCCCCCAGGTTCTCAGGGAGGAAACTCTAGCACTTAGCTTGGTTATCTCTTGCTTTCTGTTCAGCTCATGTACGGTTTGGACTTGAGCTATGCTGTGGCCGCTTTTTTGCTTTCTTTAGGGAATAAATTACTTTTGTTATTTCAAGTTTATGCTTCTTTATCTAGAACTTGATGTAATGGAATAATTTGTACCTTGGATATATGAGGTTTTGACTCTTTTCTTGAAAGTAATGAAATTTGGTTTTTAATTTCTACCGCTGCTTTATTTATGTTCTGCCTTGTGATATCTCTGTGTATGTTTACCTAGATAATACTCCACCAAAACTAGTGCATTCCCTTTGTGAGTGACCCTAGCAGAGGTGGGGTATTACATTCAAAGTGATTGTGCTATCAATGAATGGAAAGTAATGGTAGCTTCAGGCCTCAACAACTGGGAAATGACAAAAATCGGGCAGGCAGCATGGCTATGCGGGTCGCTCCCATTAGGGTGTATAATCACCTATCTAGAGAAATTCCTTTTACTTCTTTAATATATCGATGCTGTCCCATTTCGAGAAACGGTTGCTGATCCCAACCGTTGGTGATACACATTCGATACACTCAAGCGAAATGAGTGGTCGGTCATGTGTGGGCCGGGTTGCAAGATGTTCTTGTTGAACCCAGTGTATTCCTCTCTAGAGATACACTATCGGAAGGTGGTTCCATACCTTGTCATGTTGGAAATTCAATCCCCAATAAGCGCCTTGCGGTTTTTGATTTTATATTATATATGGAGCGTGAGATGCAAGCGTTCCGCTAGATTGTTATTTATTTGATTTAGACACTATTATAACATCACTGGATTTTTGTATCAAAGTGTTTTGGGTTATAGTAATGTAAAAACCGTCCGTGTTTATGTGTGGACTGGTCTTACTATTATCTTTTCTATCGAAAGGATTTTGAAAGTTAAATAAATGGTTGGAGTTTACTCACACCAGTCCCATGACTGACCCAGAGTTTATTTTGTTTTTGTTTTCCTTAAACTCTTGGGTGTCCAAATTTGTACGGGCAGTCAAGTAGTCGGGATTTTTCAGATTCACTTGGAAGAGCTGGAAGCAGGAGGTTTCACCAGTTAGCTATAGACTATCATATTTCCGCTGTGTACTATGTTGTATCTGGAAACATGTGTTTATAACTATTCCAGGAATAATTGTTGTGCTCTGATGATGGTATGTATATAAAGTTACTGATTTGTATTTCAAAAGTTATGTTATATAATATATTTTATTCGTTCCGCTATGAGATTTGTGTTCTTCGTTTTTCTTCTATTCTAACTCTTCTTTCTTTCTATTTCTCATCCTCTAACTTCTTTCTAATAATGATTCGTATTTCTGTGCGATTTAGGTCGGATGTGTGGTGTTATTAGTCAACTCAGATAGTACGGATTTGCGGGCAGTTACAACTGATGTTTGTTTATTCTCAGAATCATGAATAATGTAGTTGCTTCAAAAATAACCGATTAACCAGATCTATTATGAAACTAAAAATGAAACTCCAAAAACGGGCATACTGTAAACACAGGGAGACTAATCTACTTAAGAAAATCTGATCGAAATTCTTACCCTCAAAACATCATCAGATCTAAACGGAAATCAAACCAAAAGATAAGTACCCAATAGCCATTACTTCAAGACCAAAACCAGTTAACCTTACCCAAAATAAACTGAATTCAAACAAGCTCATCAAAATGGAAGATCAATTGGAGAAAATGGAGTTGAAGCTACTTCAGCTGCGCCAGCAATGCCGAAACCCATATTCACAGTGGCTTGATAATCCATCAGCGAGCTAACCAGATCCAAAAAACTTGGGAAGGTAGAAAGCATCATCACCTAGATCTCAAAATAGTTGAAGAACTGTATTGCGGTTGGAATATAAGCATAGATCTGAGATCAATATTTGTGTAAATAAACGAAAACCGCAGCTTTTCAACGAGATCAGGTCTGAGAAACCAGATCTGGATTTACTTGTGAAAACAGATAGAAATCAAAAAGTATTATCAATGAGAAAACTCGTTGAAGGTTAATGGAGAAACACGATTGTAAAATTTCAGATAAGAAGGTAAAAGAAAGGTTGGCACTCACACACGACGAAAACTGGTGAAAGATTCACCAGTCGCCATCAACAAGGCCATTATATATATATATATATTTATATATATATAAGGCAGGTTCAATGACACCTCAAATAGTGAAGCACCCAATAGCCTACCATTTTTCTACCACACATTTCCTCTCTCTCTCCTTCCACTAACTCTCTCACCTTCAACTCATTTAAATTAATATAAATGAGAGGTGGAAATCAAGAGGCATTTGGGGTGCTACATTTTTAAGGTGCAACCGAACAATTGCCTATATATATATATATATATATATATATGTACGAAGGCACGTCCGTTGGACGTGTGCATAGATTTTCGGAATTAAAGGTGGTTTTGTGCCTAAGTAGGTCGCACGTATACATTAAAAAGTACAGCAAACATAAATTAAATAGTTGAATGGTTTTTAGCCCACGAAATACAATGATTCAAATAAGCAACTGTGTATATACAGTTTATTAACAGATATTGCTAAAACTAAAAAGTAGTCAATCATTCACAAATTGTTAATACAACTGGCCAAATTTTAGAGATAATCGGATGTATAAAGCGTACGCATTTAATGGTTGGCATTTGAATCATCAAAACTTTATCAATAGCTGAATGGTTTTAGCAAAAATACGTTACACTGTACAGAAGAAATTACAGGTTCGGGATGCCATACATTTGAATAAATATAGCTTCACAATCAGATTTAAGCATGTATGTGATCAGACATATATAAGTTATCTGTGCTCAATACAATTTGCCTTCATCTGCTATTCACATGTTTGCACAATGTGGTCCATTGCATGTGTTACCTATCTGTCCACGGTGGTCGAAACAAATATCCACATGTTGGCACAACGTAACCTATGCTGGAATTAAATGAAACCAATAAGAGACATAATTAAAGGAAGCACATAATACCAACCAAAATGTTATTAAAAAAACTGGACTCGCTAACTACAATATATATCCTGTGGTTTTTCAAATATCTATAGAGTCATTTTTGTAGCTGTGCACAGAAACCTCAAAATCAAGAATTTGGACGCTTCCAAACTCGGGCTCCTCCCCTTTCTTCTCATGTATACCATCATCAGTAAATCATCCTTTCTTTCTACTCCTCAAAAATCCTAAACTGAACCTCAGAACTCATGTTCCAAAATCCCACCTTTTCTATTTGAAATAGTACTTTGCTACACAGCCCAAGTAAAAACACCCCAGCAATCAATGAAGCAAATCTTAGTTTCTGAAATACTTAATACATTACATATAAAATTTTGAACAGTTGCATCCAAATTCCCCAAATTTTAGCTCATGTTTCATTAAGTCTAAGTTTCATTTTGCAACCGTGACAATGTCTATTGTATTATTAAAAAAAAGAAATAGAAAATGAATAATATTGAGAAATCAGCAAACAAAGTTTTCATGCACCATCAGCAAAAAGGGGACAAACTGCTTTTTAGCTTATACAAATCTAAACAAACAATAATCACATAAAAATGTAAGATTTTTCTAAGATGCAACGCTCATAAATGACAATGAAACTTATATTTAATAGTATTAATGTAGGAAACTTTAGGAAGTAATAAAAAGTATCAGCAAATGAGAAAAGGTTTTAACTCAACTAAGGTTGAATCTTTGGTCTTATGATTAAAGAGTAAGGTACAATGATTCCAAAGATTCAAAATGTACTATGCTTTCAAAGCATGGTTTCAGTGTTGGTACAATAGTATCTACCGTTTGATTGCAACTAATTTTTGTGAGCATGAAAACAATCAAATATGTTTCAAACTCATAATTCATGTAATAAATCAAAAGATATGTTAGTTGAAGTACATTAAATCAAAGAAACGCAGTACCTGCCTTCAAACTTATTGATGTAATTGCGATGATAGTTGATATACTCACTAATGCTTTATCATTTACCGCTCATATTTTGCTCCCCGCAATAGTTAGTATGTTAACTAAAGAGCACCCCAACAGTAATGGTAGAAATATGTGGTAAGTATGAATGATTATAAGACAGATAATAATAATGAAGTGCATCGTAACTGAATTTGGAAGATGAAAGATAAAGACAATAAAAAGGTAAATATAGTTTAACTTACTTTATAAGCGTAAGCAGGACTTCAAGCTAGCAAACCATTTGGCAATGTAGTGATGCGAGGGTTAACATTCATTGTAAATTCTAGTAATAACAAAACAAAAATAACTTTCAATACAAACAGCATGTCAGATCTACATAATGCATGTTGAACTATATAAAATAAGCTTTGAATGACACAAATGAAAACCGTAGGAAGTCTTTTATATTGACTGTTTTAGCTAATACATAGTTGAATGTTGAGAGCAAAACTCTATGTTAAAAATGGTGAATCCATCCTTCCGTCCACTTTAATTTAAAGGTATATCATACTCACTCTTGAATATCTTCCAATGATATCGCCCTCTTGCAAGCAAAAACAATTGTTTTCAATCATTTTTGTTACCCTTAGGCATGATAAATGAAAAAAGAGAATAACAAATAACATGCTCATGATAAACAAAAAATGAGGACAATCAACAATATATTCAGTTTGTTACTCTTAGGCATGATCTAAAAATTCGGTTGCTTTAAAAATATAAAAGCACCCTTTTTTTTTGCTTTATTGAGCATTACAAAATAACTTGCAACTTTGGACTTTTATGTGCTATGTTAATCATGTAAAGGACCCTAATGTTAGGTATGATCTGAAATAAAATCGTAAGAGCAAAACATATAGAGCAATTTTACAAACATCTTACGTGCATACACATGCAACTCAAAAAAAAATATCTAATAGTAACCTAAGCAAAGATAGTTAGAAAGCGAATTGTTGCTTACAATGCAGCCATATGCTTATTCTTTTCTTTTTTCCTTTTCAATCTACACCCATCTAAGAAGATCAAATGAGTGAGAATGAATAAAAATGAATGCTTAATTAATAATAATTCAGTAGAAACCTGTTAGCTTCGTCCACTGCACTAATTTCAAGTTTTGGAATAAGGAGGTTATGGCAAAATTTTCCAATATTTTAGGGCGTTAGTGAAATATTTGAAGTGAAAACGATATAGGAATTTTTGAATGAACTATATTTATATAAATATATAAATATAAATAAAATTAAAACGAAAGTGGCGTGGTCCTGCGATTTCGAAATGAATTGAATATAAAACGATTTCGAAATGAATTGAATATAAAACGATTTCGAAATGAATTGAATAGAAAACGATTTCGAAATGAATTGAATATAAAACGATTTCGAATTGAATTGAACAGAAAACGAATTGAATTCAAATTGAATAGAAAACGAATTGAATTTAAATTCAATAGAAAACGAATTGAATTTAAATTGAATAGAAAACGAAATGAATTCGAATCGAATTAAAATCGATTTGAATTGAAATCAAATAGAAATGAAAGTAAAAATGATTTATAATAGGAAATTCAATTTTGATTTGAATTTAAAATGGAAGTTGAAAAATGTTTTTGAAACGAATTCAAAACCTATTTATAAAATTCGTTTTAAATAGAAATCGACGAAATATATATTATATATATAATATAATGGCCTGAATAGAACGCGCCGCGCCGCGGCAGTTCGCGAATTTCGACCATTTATTTCAAACGGACATTACGGGAGATCCGACCGTCGGATTCTCCTAAAACCGGAACCGTTGGGTTCGTATCGAAAAGAGCTTTCTAACGAATATTAGAAATTTGAAATCTAACGGTTGGATTTGGAGATACGTCCAAATCAAATTCGAAAAAGGTCGCTATAGGTGCAGTTCGATGGCCGTTGTTGGAAATCGACTGTACGGGCCTTGATAAAATTATTAAAAATAGTAATAATTTGTGTAAAATCATAAGAAATGATTTGAGAAAAATTGGGGTGAAAAGCTCCATATTTGAAAAGATAAAAATGGATTTTTATCGAAATGAACTAGTTTTGAACTAAATTTAAAACACGATTTTTTTTAAAATAAATAAATTAGATTTAAAAAGGGGTTTTAAATAATCGGAATTCCTAATATATTTGATTTGAATTAAATATAATTGATTCATGGGTTTATCGTGAACTGTGTTTTAAATAACACTAGTTCTTTAACCCGATAATAAATAGAATGTGATTTGGGTTTGTCGTGAACTGTGTTTTAAATAACACTAGTTCTTTAACCCAGTAAAAGGAGTTTTAACGAATCTGCAATTAGATTGAAATGTAAATCTATAATCTAAATTATCAAATTTAGAAATGAGCGAGAATGGAGTATCGCCAGTTTTGCTCCAAAGCGATAGTTAAATCTTTAATTAGATTTGAACGTGAAATGGTAATTAATCTTACCGATAACACCATAGTATTAGATATGGAGTATTACCAGTTTTGCTTCATGGGATGAATAGGTTGGGATTGGGAAATAAAATAAATAATTACTTCGGTGTGGTTCGCTAATCTCGACTAGTTTAGAAAACCATAATCTGGTTTGAAATGACATCCAAAGGAAGGTTAAAGGATAAATTTGAAAGAATTTATCTTGGATAAAATTAATGGGAACCTTTCCCTAAAAATGTGATTTTGTGAACAAAAGAATATTCTGAATTGGAATGAGGCGTATGTTGTGTTTGTGTAACATTTGTTTTTAATATACGCGGGTTGTTCGGAAAGGCCGGGTTTATACCCATTCTGAATAACCGATTCGACGATATGTCGAAGATGAAGACGGTGGTCGAAGACCGGAAGTCTTCACATCGTAGGGATAATTACTGACGATCCTGATTGGGCTGTACACCTAAGAGGATGGAAATAGTTGGTGGTCGTCCAGACGTACTTGGAGATGGATGGATATGCGAGGAAAGTGCCTCCGGTTTCGTTCAGACCCAGAACGGACTTGTAAATGGATTGTGTGTCTGACATTGGATTTTATTCTATGTTGATTGATTTCTATTAAATATACATCTGTTTGGCGGCGGAGAATTTATTCTTTTGCTTAACGCCCTTCTCTGAGACGTACGAGCTCAGAGGTTGTATATCGATGGACATCAGTCGCATGGCATGAATTGTTTGTGTGGCACGCTAAGATGCAATGATCAAGGCTTCTGTTGAAAAGCAAAGTCTTGTGGTTGATGATCAAAGCACGCCTACGTGGCAGCTTTGTGTATAACGTGAATTCGCGAGCCTCACACCTCGGTATGAGTCAAAAACGGGATACGGACTGCAGGGAGAGCACGACGTTTCTTTCTAGCTTTGGTGGTGTCAGTGACTTACCAGCCCTGACATTTATATACTTTTCACCTTTGTGGTTGTTGGATGAGGCGCCTCGATTATAGGTCTGTAAGGACCGGGAAACGTGTGTTCAGGAATTGCCAATCCTCTAACGTAAGTGAGGACCGGCCCTGAAGCATCCAAGGGTTGCCCAGAGTGCGTAGCCCTGGGACATTTGCTAGAGTGTCTCGAACGCGGAGAGGAGCTTGCCCCTTGCCTCGACTCATGACGGAAATCCAATTTCCAATACGTGTATTGCGGTTTTAATTGTAGAACTAGTATGGCGACATAGTGGTATGGGACATTCATGCCGCCTATGATTTATATTTATGATTGAAATTGTTTTGACACTATACACTTATTATAGTATCAAATGTTTTGTTTTAAACGTATCAAGCATGTTTGGCTGTTATAAGGTAAAACCCTATCCTCCGGCTTGCGTTGCATTGTGTGATGGGACCTGGGTCTTATAATAGCTTCATTTTTCGAAAAAGCATTGCGGTTTTTATTCTATGCACTGGTATTCTTGGGAGGAAACCCGTTCCGTGTTATACGGCATGGTCCCTTGAATTACTCTCTTTTAAAGTAAAGTTTTAATAACTGTTTTAGTTCTCACACCAGTCACATGACTGACCTGGAGTTTATTGTTTTAACCTAAACTCTGGGTGCCCCTATTTTCTGCACGGGCAGCTAGTAGTTTTGGTTTTGCAGATTTATATTCACAGGATCCTGGTTTGCAGCTGGAATGATATCCGGAAAGCTCTGTATCCGTATATCACCTTCAGTTGTGCTTTATATTATTTTCCGCTGCTATGTAATTTATTGTAATCTCTGATATTTATCGAATGTAATTTATTCATTTATACTCTGTATATTCTTGTATCTGATGGAATTGTTGTAATAGCAATGAAATGTTCTTCCGTCTGCGTTCTATTTTGTCTTGTACTCAACGCTATCTGCGCTTTCCTTCACGGGGAAGTTCGGGTCGTGTCAGAACATTTCATTGTTATTACAACAATTCCATCAGATACAAGAATATACAGAGTATAAATGAATAAATTACATTCAATAAATATCAGAGATTACAATAAATTACAAAGCAGCGGAAAATAATACAAAGCACAACCGAAGGTGATATACAGATACAGAGCTTTCCGGATATCATTCCAGCTGTAAACCAGGATCTTGTGAATATAAATCTGCAAAACCAAAACTACTAGCTGCCCGTGCGGAAAATAGGGGCACCCAGAGTTTAGGTTAAAACAATAAATTCCAGGTCAGTCATGAGTCGAGGCAAGGGGCAAGCTCCTCTCCGCGTTCGAGACACTCTAGCAAATGTCCCAGGGCTACGCACTCTGGGCAACCCTTGGATGCTTCAGGGCCGGTCCTCACTTACGTTAGAGGATTGGCAATTCCTGAACACACGTTTCCCGGTCCTTACAGACCTATAATCGAGGCGCCTCATCCAACAACCACATAGGTGAAAAGTATATAAATGTCAGGGCTGGTAAGTCACTGACACCACCAAAGCTAGAAAGAAACGTCGTGCTCTCCCTGCAGTCCGTATCCCGTTTTTAACTCATACCGAGGTGTGAGGCTCGCGAATTCACGTTATACACAAAGCTGCCACGTAGGCGTGCTTTGATCATCAACCACAAGACTTTGCTTTTCAACAGAAGCCTTGATCATTGCATCTTAGCGTGCCACACGGGCAATTCATGTCATGCGACTGATGTCCATCGATATACAACCTCTGAGCTCGTACGTCTCAGAGAAGGGCGTTAAGCAAATGAATAAATTCTCCGCCGCCAAACAGATGTATATTTAATAGAAATCAATCAACACAGAATAAAATCCAATGTCAGACACACAATCCATTTACAAGTCCGTTCTGGGTCTGAACGAAACCGAAGGCACTTTCCTCGCATATCCATCCATCTCCAAGTACGTCCGGACGACCACCAACTATTTCCATCCTCTTGGGTGTACAGCCCAATCAGGATCGTCAGTAATTATCCAAACGATGTGAAGACTTCCGGCCTTCGACCACCGTCTTCATCTTCGACATATCGTCGAATCGGTTATTCAGAATGGGTATAAACCCGGACTTTCCGAACAACCCGCGTATATTAAAACAAATGTTACCCAAACACAACGAACGCCTCATTCCAATTCTGAATATTCTGTTATTTAAATATTCACATCTTTTGGGGAAGGTTCCCATTAATTTTATCCAAGATAAATTCTTTAGAATTTATCCTTTAATCCTCCGTTGGATGTCGTTTCAAAACCAGATTATGGTTTTCTAAACTAGTCGAGATTAGCGAACCACACCGAAGTAATTATTTATTTTATTTCCCAATCCCAACCTATTCATCCCATGAAGCAAAACTGGTAATACTCCATATCTAACACCACGGTGTTATCGGTAAAATTAATTACCATTTCACGTTCAAATCTAATTAAAGATTTGACTATCGCTTTGGAGCGAAACTGGTGATACTCCTTTCTCGCTTATTTTCAAAATTTGATAATTTAGATTATAGATGCACATTTCAACCTAATTGCAGATTCGTTAAAACTCCTTTTACTGGATTAAAGAACTAGGTGTTATTTAAAACACAGTTCACAACAAACCCAAATCACATTCTATTTGTTATCGGGTTAAAGAACTAGTGTTATTTAAAACACCGTTCACGATAAACCCATTTCAAATCCAATCAAATATATTAGAAATTCCGATTATTTAAAACCCCTTTTTAAATCTAATTTATTTATTTAAAAATAATTGGGTTTTAAATTTAGTTCAAAACTAGTTCATTTCGATAAAAATCCATTTTTATCTTTTCAAATATGGAGTTTTTCACCCCAATTTTTCTCAAATCATTTCTTATGATTTTACACAAATTATTGATATTTTTAATAATTTTATCAAGGCCCGTACAGTCGTTTTCCATCAACGGCCATCGAACTGTACTTACAACGACCTTTTTCAAATTTGATTTGGACGTATCTCCAAATCCAACCGTTATATTTCAAATTTCTAATATTCGTTACAAAGCTCTTTTCGATACGAACCCAACGGTTCCGGTTTTAGGAGAATCCGACGGTCGGATCTCCCGTAATGTCCGTTTGAAATAAATGGTCGAAATTCGCGAACTGCCGCGGCGCGACGCGTTCTATTCAGGCCATTATATATATAATATATATATATATTATATATTTCGTCGATTACTATTTAAAACGAATTATATAAATAGTTTTGAATTCGTTTCAAAAACAATTTCAACCTTTATTTCAAATTCAAATCAAAATCGAATTCTTCCTTATAAAATCGTTTAAAAATTCCTTTCTATTCAATTCAAATTTCAATTCAATTTGAATTCAATTTCAATTCGGTTTCAATTCAATTCGAATTCGTATTCAGTTCAATTCAAATTGGTCTTCTATTTAATTCAATTCAAACTGGTTTACTATTCGATTCAAATTCATTTCGGTTTCTATTCGATTCAAATTCAAATTTGTTTTCTATTCAATTCATTTCGAAATCGTTTTATATTCAATTCATTTCGAAATCGTTTTATATTCAATTCATTTCGAAATCGTTCTATATTCAATTCATTTCGAAATTGTTTTATATTCAATTCATTTCGAAATCGTTTTATATTCAATTCTATTTATAATTATATATAATTATTTATATTCTAACGACGACGTATATAAATATATACGTTCGATTCTATATTCAAAATAAATTTTCGTCGATATTATTTAAAATAATCTATTTTAAATATTCAAAATTCGCTAAAATTGCCAAAATAAAAATTTTAAACTGGCTCAGAATTTCCGGGTTATTACAGAATAGCCCTAAGCAAAGGTGCCCCTGAAAACTGCATTAAAATGATAAATTAGGCAAACAAAATTCTACTTTTCATGAAATGATATAAAATTCAGCAGTCATGAAGAAAACTACTCCATGGTAAAAAAAGCCACAACCCTATTCTGAAGGATGATGGAACATACTGTAGACTGGAAAAGTGGCATCCACTGATGAATCAAAAGCAGAATCATTGAAAGTTAGAATCACGATTTCCAAATCATGACCTTAAAAAGCTAAGAAAACAAAATCAAACATAGCATCAAATGTCGGTAGTAAATTGCAATGATGTAAACGATTAAGCTCCAATGAAGAAAAATCCATGAATCTAACCTAGGGAACAATGATGGAATCAACAATAGCATTGAAGAGCGGCTTTCATTAATGAACTGAAAGGGGATGTGCAAGAATATAGAATCAAGATTTCCAAATCAATTTAACTGGATAATAATGTGGGCTTGGTAGCAAAAGAAAGATAACAGTGTCCTGGGTTTTTTAATTTCTAGCAGTTCATAAAAACAATAGGTAATCAATCACAAAAGGAAGTATAAAGTCTTACAACTTACAATCATAAGCATTCAAAAAGAGTTTCCAAACTCCATATCTCATACTCCCAATGTACCTTCATCATTAATCAGTAATAAAATAAAAATAAAAAACTAAATGTTAGGACGTAAAGGGATACAGATTACCTGTTTAAACGGTGAGCCAAATCTGTGTGCAAGTGTAAGATGCAAAATTAATTTTGCATGTATAATACCTTAGCTAATAGCTCAACCGCCTTTAATAATTTTCCCAACTGAGTAATCATAACAAACTCTGTCAATTCGTACAAAGCCGCTACTCTTATCATCCCATCTGCCTTGGAAATTAAACGAAATTCCTGAAAATATCATGGAATTGCTGACCATTAGATGGAAGAAAGCAACAACATTAATTCATTGAAGGAGCGTAAAGGAATAACTGAAAAGAAGCATATATTGTCAGTGTAGAACCTCACCAAGTTTGAGAAAGAAGAGAAAACGTTAGAAAAACCGAAGCTTATCAGTCGTCCTTTTTGTCGACCACGTACTGTTAGAGTAGCCTCATTCTAGGATCTAAGAAGCATACCAATTGTACCAACAGTGACAAAGCGGAAAAGTGTGAGAAGCGATTGACTTAAAGTGGGAATTTTAGTGGGGATGAAGAGAGGGATAGAAGAAATGTAAGGAGCAGTTGAGAAAAGGAAAATAGGAAAACCGATGGACTACATCGTGTACGGATAGTGGGTTCAGAAAATGGGTAAGAGAAATGACATATCTGCCCACTGTGTTTTTTCTGTTTCGCTGTTTTAATGTACTCATGTACAAAGGTTTCTATGGAATTCCAAAAAAACTTCACCATAGGAAAGTATTTGTATTATATATATATATATATATATATATATATATATATATATATATATATAATATTCTGTTTAAGCGGGGATGTTTGTTTTGATCAAGAAGCAAAGGAATTTACATATATACACCAATACGGTCGGCTTTTCCCACCGTGGTGTGATAATACTAGTTATACTTATTATTGCATTTTTCTGCTTTTTTAATTGAATATTAACATATAAAATAATGTGTTTTAAACTAGTATTTGTTTGATTTGTCCTTTTATTTTATAATTTGAATACTGATTTAAACTTGCAAAGAAGTGAATTATTCATGATATATTAATCAATTGAATTTGCAATTATTATCAATTTTTTTAAATAATAAAGTGATTTTCCCTTTAAATTATTGTTTAAGAAAATAATTAACAATTTTTTTTTTATATTATATAACTGAACGATCAGTTTTTCCAGTGTTGTACGGTTGTTGAAGTTATGTTCAATTTTTTTTTTTCTTTTTTCAAACACCCCGTTGATAGTTATAAAAAAAAATCATATGTGTACCCTTAAAAAATGAACATAACTTAACCAAAAACAATGTGTCATTGGCAATGCTGTGATCTAATTTCAACTTAGGCTGAATATAATCAACGGCAGTCTTCCTTAAAAGTTAATACCGAAATAGGATAACCGCGATACTTTCCAAAGATAAATTCCATGAAATCATCCTAAATCTCAGCCGCAATGAACAGAAAACAAAGGTCACTTCTCCTCCGTACACTCCTCTTCCTCTTCTTTCTCAATTTCATCTCCCTCTCTCTGTATTTCTTTCTACACCCTCAACCCCACACCCCTACTGACCACGAAAACACCCATCGAACCTCACACCTTTCCCATTCTACCCTTGCAGAAACCCTAAAGCCATGGCCTTCCCTTCCCTCCTTCCTCCCGTGGACCCCACACCTGACCCCTCGCTCGTGCGAGTCCTACTTTGGTCACGGTTTTTCTCGCCAGATCCACCTTCTCGGACCCGAACCCGTTAAAATGACCCAACCTTTCATCAAAGTCCACTACAGCGAAACCCTGGCCAGCTCTATTTGGGAGATGGGTATGGTGAGAATGGACCCCCGTCGCATTTCAATGTCGAATGGTGGAGAGGATTTGAAAAGCGTGATTGGGAGAGAGGAGGAAGATGAGCTGCCGAAATATGAGGCGGGGGCGTTCGAGATTGAGGGAGTTGTGAGTGAGTATGAGAACGCTAAAGTTGTGGATGAAGATTTTTTGAATGCTTACATGCCTCTCGGGCGGATTCAGGTTCATACCATGCGTAATTTGGTTGATTCCATTCGCGTTGTTGGCGTTGGAAGCTTGGAATGTGGGCAGGTGAGAAATATTAACAATTTTAAATTTTGGTTATGCGAAATGCTGAAGAATTGATAATTACAAGCTTTATGTATAATTTTAGCATGTGTTACATTATTTTATTTTTGGTACTTGATCGTCGAGGGCATTCAACTTCAACATACATTGAGCTAGTGGTAAGATTCTAGACTGATTCGTGTGTGTAATTATTAGAACTTACACTATCCTGGAGAATTGAGATTAGAAGTGGTACAAGCAAAGTGTGTTTATAATTTTCCATGTGCGTTTAATGTTTTGAACTTCTGAATAGGTTTAGCTGTATATTGGACGTTCTACATTGATATGCTAAAGAACATTATATATGATATGAAGAAGTTTGTTTTGTACGTTTCAAATTTTGTGAGGGTAGGTTTAATTTTTTGTCTGAAGGATCACTATGAGAGGTATTGTTTCTGGGGGTTGGTTATAGCTTGGAAATGTACCAGGATAGTTTGGTGTCATCGTTCATTGCATTCCAATCAGTGAAGATCCACTATATAAAGTAAACACAAATGAACCAGCGTATCTTGTTATCTGTATCTGGTATTTTATGTCTTATATAAACACCACATGCATTTTTTTAGATGCACGTATTTTTTTAATCCGCGTAAACAATATTCTGATTTCGTTTGATTTTAGCTTGGTACATCTGTAAAGATTGACAAGTTTGTTTTCCATTTTTGGCCAACAGTAGATTATACACCACCAGAAACAATTGCCTAAGATACAATTCTCTCCTCACAAACTTACAGTGTTTGATATCAAACGGAATTACAGGTGGCCCATAAGTAGGGTCAATTGGGCAGCCACCTAAAGCTTCCAGTTAGTTACTTTCCTACTCATTCCTGTTCATTGTAGTAGAACTTGTATTCCAAATATTAAAATCTTATGATTGGAATCCCGTTTCAAATCGAATCTCTCGCTTTACGATTCGATTTATATTCCAATTCAAATCTAGCTAATATTGCAAATTAGAAAAATCATTCAATCCAAATTGATATATTCAGTATACTTACTTGAATCTACAATCCCAATTCCAATCTTTTCTAAATAAAATAAAAGCGAAACAAAAGAGAAAAGAAAGTTTTAGTTTTAGACATAGAAGTTTAAGCATCAATATAAATTTCAAATCGTGTGCAAACTTTTGAAATATGGAATTCTTGAATCTACAATTTAAATCCTGTTCCGATTTGAAGTTCAAAATATAAGATTTACGATTTGAATCTTATTTTGAAAACCTTGATTCAAAACACAAAATAAGCACTGGGTTTGAACCAAGGTTCAAAATTCAGGTTTTCAGTTCCATTTCGATCACATAGAAAATTTTAAATTTCGGTTTCGTTACAGATCTTCCGGTTTGGCAATTCCATTTTTTTTAATAAATACGCAAATAAATATGCAGTACCAATTAAGATTCAAAATTTGGCTTTTCGTTTTCTTCTCGGTCATTGAGAAATTTTTATTTACAAACATTAACAAATACAAAATTTTAATTCAAAAATATTTTATATAGACAAGTTTAGTTTTAAAAATTTTGATAAAAACTTCAAGCCATTGGAAAAAGAGAGTGAAATAAAGTTTTATAAAAAATATAGTTTGAAAAAAATTCTAATTATCTGATAGAAACAACCCACTAAACCTGGTCCATTTCTCCTAGCCAATGTTTTAAAACGCAAAAGGCGTACGTGAGGCGTTTTCGGGTCCGTGAGGCGAGGCGTAAGCCTCGAAGCGTTGAGGCGTAAGCCTTTCGGGTAAAAGAAAAGCGCAACACATATAATTAACTTTTAATGTGGAGTAACATTAAGCGTCAAATAGTAAGTAAAAACCATAAAGCATTCAAAGCAATTCAAACAAAATACAATTATCCTTTGCATGTATAATATAAATTGCAAAAGATCAAATGATATCTTCCTCCGGTGCGTGCATATATGATCACAAAATCCACAAAGAAAGTTTTTTGAATTTGTAGAGTTCGGTAAATCTTTGACCCACTTCCATGCAATATCATGTTTGCTCATTTTAAATTATCCTAGCCAACAATTGAAATGAGGAAACTATTAAAATGACTTTTCAATGAAACACAACAAACAAAAACAAAAGACAGAAAAAAAAAGACAAAACAAAAGTCTCTTAAACCAGTTTTTTACGTTTTTTTACGTTTTTTTGCGTTTTTTACGCCTTAATTGGTTGAGGCTTAAGCCTCGGAGGTAAAACGCCTTTTGATATGCGCCTCAAGGCGTTTTTGCCAACGCCTCGCCTCGAGGCGCGCCTCAAGGCGCGCCTCAGGCGCGTTTTTTAATACACTGCTCCTAGCAAATCATTCATTTCATTGCGTTAACACAGTTTGCCACTAAACCCATACCTTCGTTCGCAAAACAACGCACGTGCTCTAATCTTAGTTCCCAAAATCATTGTCATACATGAAATAAAATAATTTCTTGGGATTGACAACGGAGGTCGACATCGTAGGTATATCAAGGAACAAAATCTTCCGGAGGAAGATCACGTACGATTTGAATTTATTTTTATTCCATCCTTTCAACCCGAAAATGGATTTCATCTCATACCCCAGTCTGGTCCGGTCCGGTCCACGTCAAAACCGGAACGGAAGAGCCGGAGTTTCGACATGCCAACCGGAAGTTAATACCATGGTTTGAACTTTAAACTAACATATCGAAATAAATTGAAATAAAGTATTTTACACGAAACATATATATAAGTCTGTTTAAATGCAAAAAATAGATATAAACGGTGACGCATTGAATCTTCAACATCATGTCACCCTCCATTCGTTGTGGAGTGAGTGTCTCATGCGGAAGCGGTTTACCCACCAGAATCTTATTCATCTAATCACTTAAAGATATTTTTGATATAAAACAAACATGAATATGAAATTACACGCAAACACAAGATATTCCACCCAACCACCATTTTTATTGATTCACAAAATTACTTTTGTTACAAACTCAAGAAAAACAAAATTACAAAAGAATGAATAACCTAAGTGAGAAAGGAAAAGAATATCTAGATGACTAAAATATTGTTAGAGAAGAAGAACAATAAAGAACGACGACAAACACTTAAATCAACTAATTTCGATCACAATCTCATCCTATTAATTCAAACCTTAAAGCTGCTCGTATATGAGAATAGAATGTCTAGGAAAATATCCAAATTGCCCCTTAGAAATATCAGAAAAATATATCATGAAATACTCGGTCAAAACAGAGAATCACCGACTCAGATGTCTGCCTGGGATGGTTAGACGTCTGACAAGTCACTCTGGAAAATGTTTCCCTTCAAGTTAGACATCTGACATAAGGCCTTGGACGTTTGACCGAACTCTCTATCTTCGAATTTCCTTTGCTCAGACGTCTGAGTCGAGGCTCTGATCAAATTCTGCATCCTTCAACTGCTGCTCTTCCTGTTCCATCATGAAGCACTTCCAAACATCATCGTCTTCAACACACATGCAATTTTATATCACAAATCACTCCACTCCACCTTGATATGAAATCACATCCTCAAGCAAAACTTTCAACAATCAGCATACAAGTCAACCTAGCTCTTTCTATGCCACCAAAGCTCAATTGAAACTTATAAACTTCACTCACCGTTTGCAAAAGATGCATCTTCCGCATGAGATGTGCTACACAAAATCAACGGTCTCAAAAATGTTTGTAATACCATAAAGATCTCGAAAATTTTGTGGGTTTTTCATAGGGGTGGGCATAAACCGCACCGCAATGCGGAAACCGCCCAAACCAAACCGCAAAAACGGTGCGGAAAACCGCATCGGATTCTCTCTCTAAAGCAAACAGCCCAAACCAAACCGACTCGCAATGATACGGTTCAGTTACGGTTTGAACTTTTACCAAACCGTATTAAACCGAACCGAACCGCATAGCTACACCGACAATGTTACGATAAAAAATTTAACAAATTCCTATCTAACTTTTAATTTCACGATATATATTCTATTTTCAATGGATGTTGTAGTTATATTAATTAAAGATAACACTATGTGTTTTAACCTTCAGGTGACATAACGTCATACAATCGTAAATTGATTGTTGATGGAAGTAATTTTCTTGTTTCATATTTAATACGGGTTCAAACCGGACCGAACCAAAACCAGACCGTATTACAATGAAATCGAACCGAAACCGAACCGTTTGAACGGTTAGTTTAATGGTTTGTATTTTTGATCAATCGTTTGATGCGGTGCGGAAGCGGTTTGAGCTTCAAACCACACCGAACCAAACCAAGCCGACCCACTTTTTCAAATCGACATCCGTCACCAAAACCAGACCGTGTTACAACGAAATCGAACTAAAACCGAACCGTTTGAGCGGTTAGTTTAATGGTTTGTATTTTTGATCAACCGTTTGATACGGTGCGGAAGCGGTTTGAGCTTCGAACCGCACCGAACCGAACCAAGCCGACCCACTTTTTCAAATCGACATCCGTCTACCATTTGATTCAAAGTTCCTTAGTTGTACCTTGTCGATCACTTGAGCATTATCAACATGAAGACCTCTGTTTAAAATATGATTCTCAATCCTAGGATCACCAACAGCGACCACATTAACGTTTCCACCTAACTGTGGGCTAGGTTCTTCAACTATCACTAGTCATCCACAGTCGACCACAGATCCGACCAATTTATAAAGGTTTCCATCCTTCAAAACTCCTCTCGTCATAACACGACAGTCCTTCTTCACTTTCAAAACTTCACCCCGAGTATCATAAGTGCAACCACGACGTCCCAACCGAGGGAAATAATGTTATGCAAACAAGTAGGGACATGTCTAATGTAACACCCCACCTCCACCAGGGCCACTCACGAGTGATTGCACTAGCTTTGGAGGGGTGTTGTCTAGGTAAACATGCACAGAGATATCACAAGACAGAACATAGATAAATAAATAAGTAAAGCAGCGGTAGAAATTTAAAAACCATAGTTAACCATTTCCAAACCAAAGTCAACTTACATCAAAATACTTAGTCATTATTTTCCAACTACCACAAGTCTAGAAACATAAACTGAAAATAACATAAAGTAAACTATCCCCAAAATAGATATGGTGAAGCCATAGCAAGCTCAAGTCCAAACCGTACATGAGCTGTCAAGAAAGCAAGCCAAATGTCCAAGCTAAGCACTAGTGTTCCCTCCCTGAGAACCTGGGGGGGGGGGGGGGAAGAAGAGGCGAAAGAAAAAGGGTCAGTCATAAAGACTGGTAAGTCCTACCTACTATTAGTATAAAAACTAATGAAGTTAACTAAACATGAGAAACTGAGATGAAACATAAAGATGGTAACTAACTGGCATGATAAATAGATAACAAGGTAGATCAAGTGTGACATCGCATATACAAGGTTTAGTTTTTGCACCAATAGTACTAGTATTCTAACCCATGTCAAGTATAAACAAGAAATGATCCATTGGCTCAATATCATGAGATGACCCAAGTCAAGGTCCAACTATACGATCTAGTCGATCGGCTCCCTATAAGCCTAACTCGTCGAGTGTCGGTGTCATACGGCCCAATCACGGAATGTAGTCAATTGTGCTAGGTCCACCCTAGGGTGTATCAAGCCCTAAGGTGCCAACCACTGACACAAATCAAGCACACACAGTTTAAACCTACTGGTGCCCATGTCTATTTTTTTCAACTCCGGACTATGTGCACGACCATAGCCCGCCTGAACCTACACTGGCGCACCTACTCAGTCGTCTTTCTGGTCGCTTACAATCAGCCCAGTAATCGTGCCCCACCCTAGCCTAGTCCCTAGGGTATCGTGATACATCCAAGAGGGTTACTGCTGAAAAGGACCACGTAACTAGGGTTTCTAACGGGTTAAGTGTGGTTAACCCTATCCAATCATGTTTCAAGTTGGTTAAGTGTATTCAAGTGGTTCATGACTTAACCCTATCATGTGGCATTAATTAACTTGATGCGCCCAACCTCTCACATTAGACTTTGTTGTGGTTACTGGATGTGCCGGGCGGGTCCGGGCAGTTTTACACCACAACCTAGTCTAACCTCGGGTTTCAAGCGCGATATGACCAACTACTCACATTGGGTCCTATTGTTTGTAGCCACTGGATTTGCCGGGCGGTTCCGGGCAGATTTACGCTACAAACTCAACCCAACCTCGAGTTGGCCACTTTATGGTTTTCTACATGTCATGACCACATTCAAGTTTTCAAGCATAATCAATTTTCATGTCATATTTTCAAGTCATGTTTTTTTCATGTCATTTCAAGTTCGCCTAACTATCCATAACGTATTCCCATCGCACGTAAATTCGCATCAATACAAATAGATCAAGAAGGGGAACATAACAATATGACAAAGATGGGCATAAGGTGATAAAGTTGGTCATAAGTTAAACATGATGATATTTGAGGCAAAGGTGTTCATCACAACTAGCATATAGGATTATCGGCCTCAAAACATGTATGACATCAAACTTAGCAAATAGGTGATAACATGGTAATAGTTGACATAGAGTGATAAACTTGTGACTAGCATGTAGTTCAACATCATAGACAAGTTAACATTAAGGTTATGAGGGGTTCTATGTTGCATTATGCATAATCCCCAAATAAAGCTCATAGCTTTCTAACCAAAAATCAAGGTGAATGGTACTAGGTTCATGATAGTCCCACAATCATAGATCAAAAGAGTCATGGATGGATCTATGCATACAATGATAGACCAAAGACAAGTATTACACAAGAATCCCATTTCAACTTGCTACATGTTCATATTAATTTCATAGTTTAAATCTAAGAGTAGAGCGGGGCTTACAAATCGTGGTTATGAGAAATAGAACAAGATAGAGACGTTGTAGAAGCTCTAGGAATGATGTAGCAACACTAGAAGCCTTGAGAATATAAGTAGCTCCTTTGATTTGATGGAGAAAGATTGCTCCTTTGCCTTAGCTCTAGTTTAGAACTCTCAAGCTCTCAATGATGAAGATGGAGGCCATGATTTAGGAGCATTTTGGCAGCACTTAGTTGTTAGGATGATTTGTGGTGGTTTAGGCTAGGTCTTAGGGTGTTTTTATAGGTGTAGAGACAAGTTTAGGCCATATGATCAACCCTAGTTTAGATCTGAACCATCAAATCCCGTCACATGCCAACTTAACAGACCCAAAGGAGCAACATGTGCACCAGGCAAACATGGCCGACCAGGGAAGTCGACCCCCAGGTCGACACCCAAGTCGACCTGGGGCTGGGGCAGGTCGACTCCCCAGTCGACACCCCAGTCGACCTGGGGTTGGGCGGGAAATTTTCCCGCCCAGTCTGTTTGGGGCTGAATTTGAATTTCGGGCTGAATTTTGAATTTTCTGAAATCTTCTATGGGCCATAACTTGGTTATACGGACTCCGATTTACGATATTTCGGACTCGTTTTCAAGCAGAATTTCGAGACGAACGCAATGGCGTAACCTGTTCCCATTGATTCTTAACTTATAATTTAATTCTACCCTGATTTCTTGTTTTAACATGTTATAAAAATTCGGATTGTTACATTCTCCCCACCTTAAAGGATTTCGTCCCCGAAATCTCCAAATTAGGAAGAACGTATCCTACCATCCATCTACTCAAATCATCATCCACAAGTAATCATTGTCCTTAAAAGATTTCTAATGCTGTATGAACATATGCAAAAGTGTGTATATGCATCTATCTAATGCGAAAATCAGGCGGTTACTGACTCAGTAAATCTCCTTAATGCAGAATATGTTAGTGAAATGAGTCCAAATGTATGCAAATTCCTAACATAATTTATAATCTCTAAATGAGTGCACATAACATTCTTCCATATGCAACATCCACGTGATAGCATAACAAGTTTCATCCATGAATAAGCATAAACACTCATGCATATGCAATATGAAAGTGTGTGAGCCGATCTTAGTGCCTAACGTGTATCATGCATCCACGAGTAACCACTTGCAAACACTTGCAACCATTTGCAACCATCAAGCATAACATGTTTCAAATACATGTTTCATCCAAAGGGTTTCTACCTAAGGTTCTCATGACAAGATTAACGAAATAACAAGATAAACATGGATAGCAAAAGAAAGATATGCTAACTATGAAAGGAGATTGAGAATGTACCCTCAAAAAGAAATGGATAAAGCCCACGCATCTTCTCCTAGGTTTCCCAAGTTGCATCTTCATCGGCTTCACTCCACTGAACCTTTACTAACTTGACTTCTCGATTCCTCAGCTTCTTGATCTCCGTTCCCAAGATACGAATCGGAGCTCGCCTCAGGGTTGCCTCTTTCTCTACCTCCACGTCTTCAAGAATGCTAGGCTCAACTACTTCGGCTGATTCATGTAAGCATTTTCGGAGATGCGAGACATGAAAGACATTGTGCACTCCAGCCAGCTTCTCGGGCAATTCCACCCTATAAGCCATTTGCCAAATCTTCTCGATGATAGGGAAGGGTCCTACGAACCTTGGTGCTAGCTTTCCAACTGCTCCAAAACGAACCACATTTCGCAAGGGAGAAACCTTAACAAAGACCATATCTCCAACTTCAAACTCTAAGTCTGTCATTCGCTTGTCTGCATAGGATTTCTGTCTGTCTTGGGCCGTTTTCATCCGCCTTCGAATCAACTCAACCTTCTCGGATGTGTCCCTTATCATGTCGGGCCCAAGTATAAGCTTATCTGTCGTCTCCCACCAACATGTTGGTGACTTGCACGGCCTCCCATACAAAGCTTCGGATGATGCCATCCCTATGCTTGCTTGGTAGCTGTTATTATAAGCAAACTCTACGAGAGGAAGGTGGTCTTCCCAAGTGCCACCAAAGTCGAGAATGCATAGCCTCAACAGATCTTCTAGTACCCTATTCACCATTTCGGTCTGACCATCCGTCTGTGGGTGATAGGCTGTACTTAGATTTAATCGCGTACCCATCGCTTCTTGCAAACTATTCCAAAATTGGCTAGTGAAGATTGGGTTACGATCGCTAACTATGCTAGAAGGAACTCCATGCAATCACACTCTCTCGAAGATAAACAGATGCTAGCCATGATGCGGTCCTCTTGCTCTTCACTGGAATGAAATGAGCGCTCTTCGTGAGTCTATCCACTATGACCCATATGCTAGTATTCCCCTTCCTTGATCTCGGCAATCCATCCACAAAATCCATAGAGATACTTTCCCACTTCCATTGCGGGACCTATAATGGATGCAGTAGCCCACCGGGCTTCTTCGACTCGGCCTTTACTTGTTGGCAAACAATGCATCTAGAAACAAACTCTGCAACATCCTTTTTCATCCCAACCCAAAAGAAAATGCGCTTCATATCCCGGTACATCTTATCCCCTCTGGGATGTATGGTCATTCTCGAGTGATGCGCCTCCTCAAGAACTTTATTTACTAAGTCTCCCACTTGTGGGACACATAATCTTCCATCACGCTTTAGCCACCCCTTGTCATCAATAGTATATCTAGCGAGGTGACTTGACGTTAGGGGTGAGCAATATTCGGTTCAAACCGAATTAACCGACCAAACCGGTTCATTTCGGTCGGGTTGGTTCGGTTTTAAAACTAAATCGGTTTGAACTTGGTTTGTAAAATAAATTTTTTTCGGTTATCGGTTTAACCGAATTAACCGAACTTTTAATTTATTATCTAATTTTAAGGTATTATAGTACTTTAAACAATTTGTTTGGTTATATAGCATAAAGAAATTTGTTGCAAATAGATCAAATGTTATCACAAATATAAAATTTACTACATAAAATTTCTCCAAACATGAATTTATGTTTTACTTTGAGTGAATCTATCATTTGAATTATAGTACGTCTTTCAAGTTCGGTTAAATCGGTTACCGACCGAATTAACCGAAATTAATTTGGTTCGGTTCGGTTCGGTTTAGAAAATTTTCGGTTCCAATTCGGTTTGAGGTTTTTTACGTCCAAACTAACCTAACCGACCGAACGCTCACCCCTACTTGACGTCTCACCACGAATCAACTTGTCCATGATCTCAACTATCTGCGGGTCTTCCCTCTGTGAAGTCCCAACTTGATCAAGAAGTGTAGGTCTAAGCTCAAGGGATGCTAACGAACCAGTCATCGACCCAACAACGGGTGTAAAATCAAAGGTTGCCAAGAACTCTAGGCTCTTCATCTCAACAAACAAGGGACTCAAAGTCAACCTCCTTCTACTTAGCGCGTCCGCAACAACATTACCCTTGCCAGGGGTATAAGCTATATCGAAGTCATATGATGCCAAGAATTCCATCCACCTCTGTTGCCTTAGATTCAAATCTTTCTGCGAGAAGAGGTACTTGAGCGACTTGTGATCAGTATATAACTCAAACCTTTCACCTAGAAGATAATGGCGCCAAGATTTGAGTGCAAAGACGATCGCCACCAATTCCAAATCATGAGTGAGATAGTTCTTCTCATGAACTTTGAGTTGCCTACCCCCAAAGCATATCACTCTCCCTTCTTGCATCAGGACAGCGCCTAATCCCGTGGCACATGCATCGGTGAACGGTAAACAACTTCCCTCCATCGGGTAATGCTAGAACTGGAGCTGTGGTGAGGGCTTTCTTGAGCCTTTGAAAAGCAAGCTCACACTCTATGTTCCATGCAAAGACTAAGTTCTTCTTCGTTAGCTTAGTAAGAGGGGCTGAAATCTTAGCGAAGTCCTTAATGAACTTCCTATAAAATCCTGCTAGACCGAGAAAGCTTCTCACTTCAGTTGCATTCTTCGGAACTTTCCAGTCTTGTACCGCCACTACTTTAGCGGGATCTACAGCTATGCCTTGCTTGGAAACTATATGCCCAAGGAACCGAACTTCCCTTCTCCAAAAATGGCATTTGGAGAACTTGGCTTTTAACTGATGAGTTCTAAGCGTATCCATAACCTCCTTGAGATGTGTAGCATGCTCTTCCTCGTCCTTAGAGAAGATCAGAATATCATCCACGAAGACAACCACAAACTTGTTAAGGAACTCCCTAAACACCCTACTCATCAAATCAACGAAGTATGCGGGTGCATTAGTCAAACCGAACGGCATGACGAGCCATTCAAAGAATCCATCTGGAGTCCTAAACGCAGTCTTGTCAATACTATCCTCAGCCACTCTAAGCTGATGGAATCCGGTGGCTAGATCGAGTTGAGAGAAAACAGAAGCACCTACAAGCTGGTCAAAGAGATCATCAATCCTCGGTAACGGGTGCCTATTCTTCTTTGTCAGCTTGTTTAACTCACGATAATCAACACATAGACGAAGCGAACCATCCGCCTTAGTAGCGAATACTACAGGAGCACCCCATTCAGAAATGCTTCGCCTAATGAAATTTTTCTCAAGCAACTCCTTGACTTGCTTGCTAAACTCTCTTCTTTCTCGCGGGGCCATGTGCCTAACAGGCAATGAAACTGGCTTTGCATTATCAACAAGATAAATACGGAAGTCTATCTCGCGTTTAGGGGGTAACCCCTTCACCTCATCAAAGACATCAGGATATTCTCGGACCACCCTCACAGATTGAAGATTGTCAATAGACGAGTCGAGGGATTCAAGATAACATAACATGACAGGATCCAGAGGGTTACAAGAAATCTCTAGGGTATTGGCGTATTGCCAAGGCGAGTCATAAACCTCACTACCCTATGCTCACAATCGAGAATGGTTCCATAACTGGACAACCAATCCATGCCCAAAATCAACCCGTATCCCATGAACCCGAGAACATAAGCATTACATGTGAATTCTACGGTCAAGATAGAAATCCTCAAATCCATACAAATCATAGACAAATGGGCGGAACCCCCAATTGGATTTGAAACACTAACGGGATCCTCAACTAGACTAGTACTTAGGTGCAAACTTTCAACAATGTCAGAAGAAATAAAGGTATGCGATGCGCCAGAATCAAATAAAGTTCGATCAGGAAAACCAGAAATGTAAACAAGGCTTTATACAGAAATACTACCTCGGTCCGGAGCTGGAGTAGTGTTGAGAGCATGCATCTGCCCTCCAGAAGGTCCTGCCCGCTGAGTCTGTCCTTGCCCCTGTTCTTGCTTCTTTGGGCAATCCTTACTGTAGTGTCCAGACTCTCCGCAATGAAAGCATTCTCCCAACTTCCTCTTCTTCTTCCTACAATCTTTGGCTATGTGTCCAGTGATCCCACGGAAGTTGCACTTCCTTGTCTCCCTTGCCTTGTTGTTGTTGGCCTTGTTACCCTTGTTGTTCTTGTTGTTCTGGTTGCTCTGGTTGTTCTGGTTGCCTCCCCACTTGGAGTCCACCTTCTTGGTTTGAGTCTCATTAAGCTTAACTTCTTTCTTGCCATTCTTATCATCTCCTTGAAGCAATGCCATATCCACTAAGCTCTCAAAAGTGGCCCCCATGGGTATATGAGACATGGCCAAACCTTGCAACGACTCATTCAATCCTCGAGCAAAGCGTAGAGCCTTCTTCTGAGGTGTGTTAACCATGTCTAAACCGAATCGAGCAAGCTGGTTAAACTTATTCACATACTCCCTCACATTCATGTCCCCTTGCTTCAAAGATATAAACCTCTCCATTTGCAGATTCTCTTCAGCAGATGATATAAACTTAAGCCCAAACCTCATCCTAAAGTCGGCCCAAGTCTCTATAGGCCTAGTAGCGTTGGTGACTTCCCACCAATAAGCAGCTTCCTCTTTCAATAGCCATACTGCCAACAGAACTTTCCTACGATCTTCTACATCAAAGATAGCAAAAAGGTATTCAGTTTCCCTTAACCAGTTTCTTGCCTCAACATAAGTCTTTGTCCCAACAAAATTCTTGCCACCCATCGCCTTAAAGTCTTTGCAAATCTTCGCGAAATCCGCTTGTGGACGCTGAGGAGGAGGAGGAACCTCAGGTACGGGAGGAGGAGTGGGAGTGTTAGCTGGGCCGGCTCCATTTGCCCTAGCCTCCATGTACCTCCTAAACCAAATAGGTACCGGTATTCCCTTCGGGATGATAAAATTATCAGCCATACTGAAACGAAGTAAAAGATAGATTTAGAACGAGGAAACGAAGGATAGTGCTAATGGCTTTTGGGGAATAGCCTTTTAAAATAAACTAGACTTTCCTTGGAAAAATACTTAATTGGCTTTGAAAATAGTTTTTCAAAAGGGTTTTTAAAACTTTTGTCCGGTCTAGTAAACCTCATGCTCTGATACCAAATGTAACACCCCACCTCCACCAGGGCCACTCACGAGTGATTGCACTAGCTTTGGAGGGGTGTTGTCTAGGTAAACATGCACAGAGATATCACAAGACAGAACATAGATAAATAAATAAGTAAAGCAGCGGTAGAAATTTAAAAACCATAGTTAACCATTTTCAAACCAAAGTCAACTTACATTAAAATACTTAGTCATTATTTTTCAACTACCACAAGTTTAGAAACATAAACTGAAAATAACATAAAGTAAACTATCCCCAAAATAGATGTGGTGAAGCCATAACAAGCTCAAGTCCCAAACCGTACATGAGCTGTCAAGAAAGCAAGCCAAATGTCCAAGTTAAGCACTAGTGTTCCCTCCCTGAGAACCTGGGGGGAGGGGGAAACGGAAGAAAAGAGGCGAAAGAAAAAGGGTCAGTCATAAAGACTGGTAAGTCCTACCTACTATTAGTATAAAAACTAATGAAGTTAACTAAACATGAGAAACTGAGATGAAACATAAAGATGGTAACTAACTGGCATGATAAATAGATAACAAGGTAGATCAAGTGTGGCATCGCATATACAAGGTTTAGTTTTTGCACCAATAGTACTAGTATTCTAACTCATGTCAAGTATAAACAAGAAATGATCCCTTGGCCCAATATCATGAGATGACCCAAGTCAAGGTCCAACTATACGATCTAGTCGATCGGCTCCCTATAAGCCTAACTCGTCGAGTGTCGGTGTCATACGGCCCAATCACGGAATGTAGTCAACTGTGCTAGGTCCACCCTAGGGTGTATCAAGCCCTAGGGTGCCAACCACTGACACAAATCAAGCACGCACAGTTTAAACCTACTGGTGCACATGTCTGTTTTTTCAACTCCGGACTATGTGCACGACCATAGCCCGCCTGAACCTACACTGGCGCACCTACTCAGTCGTCTTTCTGGTCGCTTACAATCAACCCAGTAATCGTGCCCCACCCTAGCCTAGTCCCTAGGGTATCGTGATACATCCAAGAGGGTTACTGCTGAAAAGGACCACGTAACTAGGGTTTCTAACGGGTTAAGTGTGGTTAACCCTATCCAATCATGTTTCAAGTTGGTTAAGTGTATTCAAGTGGTTCATGACTTAACCCTATCATGTGACATTAATTAACTTAATGCGCCTAACCTCTCACATTAGACTTTGTTGTGGTTACTGGATGTGCCGGGCGGGTCCGGGCAGTTTTACACCACAACCTAGTCTAACATCGGGTTTCAAGCGCGATATGACCAACTACTCACATTGGGTCCTATTGTTTGTAGCCACTGGATTTGCCGGGCGGTTCCGGGCAGATTTACGCTACAAACTCAACCCAACCTCGAGTTGGCCACTTTATGGTTTTCTACATGTCATGACCACATTCAAGTTTTCAAGCATAATCAATTTTCATGTCATATTTTCAAGTCATGTTTTTTTCATGTCATTTCAAGTTCGCCTAACTATCCATAACGTATTCCCATCGCACGTAAATTCGCATCAATACAAATAGATCAAGAAGGGGAACATAACAATATGACAAAGATGGGCATAAGGTGATAAAGTTGGTCATAAGTTAAACATGATGATATTTGAGGCAAAGGTGTTCATCACAACTAGCATATAGGATTATCGGCCTCAAAACATGTATGACATCAAACTTAGCAAATAGGTGATAACATGGTAATAGTTGACATAGAGTGATAAACTTGTGACTAGCATGTAGTTCAACATCATAGACAAGTTAACATTAAGGTTATGAGGGGTTCTATGTTGCATTATGCATAATCCCCAAATAAAGCTCATAGCTTTCTAACCAAAAATCAAGGTGAATGGTACTAGGTTCATGATAGTCCCACAATCATAGATCAAAAGAGTCATGGATGGATCTATGCATACAATGATAGACCAAAGACAAGTATTACACAAGAATCCCATTTCAACTTGCTACATGTTCATATTAATTTCATAGTTTAAATCTAAGAGTAGAGTGGGGCTTACAAATCGTGACTATGAGAAATAGAACAAGATAGAGACGTTGTAGAAGCTCTAGGAATGATGTAGCAACACTAGAAGCCTTGAGAATATAAGTAGCTCCTTTGATTTGATGGAGAAAGATTGCTCCTTTGCCTTAGCTCTAGTTTAGAACTCTCAAGCTCTCAATGCTGAAGATGGAGACCATGATTTAGGAGCATTTTGGCAGCACTTAGTTGTTAGGATGATTTGTGGTGGTTTAGGCTAGGTCTTAGGGTGTTTTTATAGGTGTAGAGACAAGTTTAGGCCATAGAATTAACCCTAGTTTAGATCTGAACCATCAAATCCCGTGACATGCCAACTTAACAGACCCAAAGGAGCAACAGGTGCACCAGGCAAACATGGCCGACCAGGGAAGTCGACCCCCAGGTCGATACCCAAGTCGACCTGGGGCTGGGGCAGGTCGACTCCCCAGTCGACACCCCAGTCGACCTGGGGTTGGGCGGGAAATTTTCCCGCCCAGTCTGTTTGGGGCTGAATTTGAATTTCGGGTTGAATTTTGAATTTTCTGAAATCTTCTATGGGCCATAACTTGGTCATACGGACTTCGATTTACGAAATTTCGGACTCGTTTTCAAGTAGAATTTCGAGACGAACGCAATGGCGTAACCCGTTCCCATTGATTCTTAACTTATAATTTAATTCTGCCCTGATTTCTTGTTTTAACATGTTATAAAAATTCGGTTTGTTACATCTAACTAACGAGACTTCCCTAACCACACCATCATGCATAACGAAACCGGATAGATCCAATACCACAAACCGGTAGCTCTATTCCATTTAGGGGTGAGCAATATTCGGTTCAAACCGAATTAACCGACCAAACCGGTTCATTTCGGTCGGTTTGGTTCGGTTTTAAAACTAAATCGGTTTGAATTCGGTTTGTAAAATAATTTTTTTTGGTTATCGGTTTAACCGAATTAACCGAACTTTTTATTTATTATCTAATTTTACGATATTGTAGTACCTTAAATAATTGGTTTAACTGTGTAGAGCAAAGACATTTGCTGCAAATAGATCCAATCTTATCATAAACATAAATTTTACTGTATAAAATTTCTCCAAACATGAATTTATGCTTTACTTTGAGTGAATCCATCATTTGATTTATAGTACATTCTTCAAGTTCGGTTAAATCGGTTACTGACCGAATTAACCGAAATTAATTCGGTTCGGTTCGGTTTGGTTTGGAAAAATTTCGGTTTGAATTCGGTTTGAGTTTTTTTACGTCCAAACCAACCGAACCGACCGAATGCTCACCCCTAATTCCATTGGTCGTCCTGATCATATTGACATTGTTTTCATAAGAATAAAAACATATCATATCACTACACATGTGAAAACTAACTCTCGGATTCATCTTTTAAGGATTAGTTTCACCAAAGATGACAACACATGAAGCGTCACTATTGGTACCTTTTGCAAAACATGCCTGTGCAACATCGCTACTATCACCATGTGCAACCTTCTTCTTATCCTTTTGATAAGCATAACAAAATCAGCGTTTGTGACAATTCTTACCACAGTAATTACAAGTGATAACACCTTTACTGTTAGCTTCATTCTTCCGCCAACTTGTATCTTTCCTCAAGTCCTTGCTATCATAGCCTCATTTTGAACTGATTTTAAGTCTGACCTTTTTCGTCTTAGCTCCTCATTAAGAAGGTTGTTTGTACCGTCTTCAAAGAGATAGCTCCACTAACATCGGATTTACTCAATGAAACAACAAAAATCTCCCAACTTTCTGAAAAGCGAACTCATCATCAAAATTGACCTTCAAATTTGCCAACTAATTAATCACATCTTGAAATTCATTCAAATGCTCCGCAACATACTTTTCTTCATTCAGTCTCACATGTATTAGCTTCCGAACCAGAAAAGTCTTACTTGTAGCACTCCTTGACACATATGAAGATATCAACTTGTCCCACAATTTTTTTGTGAATTTACAACTAGCCACATGATGGAATACCAAATCATGAAGGTGCTGTCGAATTAAGGCAATCAACTTCTTCCATCTTTCCTCATTTATATTCAAGGGATTCTTCCCATCTTCATCAATCGGATCATGAAGATTATTAGGTATATAATATACTCTATCTTAGGCTTTCAAATTTCCCAATTTCTTCCGTCGAAAATAGTCATCTTCGTAAACATCATCATATCCGACATCAAAAAACAAAATTTTCCAATTCAAAAACACTCTAAGCTTTGCGATGATCTAGGTCTGATATCAACTATTGTAGAGTGAGCGCCTTATGCGGAAGCGGTTTACCTACCAGGATTTTATTCATCCAATTACTTAAAGATAATTTTGATAGAGAACAATCACGAATATGAAATTACATGCAAACACAAGATATTATGCCAAGCCACTATCTTTATTGATTCACAAAATAACTTTCATTAACAAACTTAAGATAAACAAAATTGCAAAAGAATCAATAATGTAATTGAGAAAAGAAATAAATATCTAAATAACTAAAATATTATTGGAGAAAAAGAGCAATGAAAAACGACGATAAACCTTTGAATCAACTAATTTCGGCCACAATCTCATTTTTTGATTCAAACCTAAAAACTGCTTATATAGAAAAATATAAGATCTAAACAAATATCCAAATTACCTTTGAGAAATATCAGAAAAATATATTGGGAAATGTTCGGTCAAAATAGAGAATCGTCGGCTCAGACGTCTGACCAATCATTCTAGAAAATGTTTCCCTTCAGGTTAGATTATGACATAGGGCTTTAGACGTATGGCCAAACACTTTGTCTCCAGTTTCCCTATGCTTAGACGTCTGCCATAGACCTCAGACGTCTGAGCTGAGGCTCTGATCAAATTCTGCATCCTACAGCTGTTGCTCTTCCTGCTCTATCACAAAGCACTTTCAACATTGTCGTCCTCTACACATTTGATTTTATATCACAAATTACAACACGATTTCCACCTTCATGTAATGATCCAACGATCCAGATGTGTCCTTCCATTTTGTGTTCAATTTTGTGTCTAAACAGTCACCCCATACACACACATACATACATACATATAGTATACATACATACATACATACAGTATATATATATATATATATACATACATACAGTGTATATATATATATATATATATATATATATATATAAAAGCACTTCCAAACATCGTTGTCTTCAACACACATATGATTTTATACCACAAATTACAACACGAGTTCCACCTCCATGTAAAGACAAAATGATCCAAATTTTGCGTCCTTCCAATTTATGTTCAATTTTGTGCCTAAATAACTACCCTATATATATATATATATATATATATATATATATATATATATATATAGAGAGAGAGAGAGAGAGACAACATCTTCCCATTAGATTTATCTAGGATCTAACAGTATCTTAAGATGTGTCCCTATGCACGATTAGAACATTCAAAATTAGCCATCATTTAGTGCATAAATATTTCATTATGTTCTCATGTATCATATATATTATTCTATCCGAAGTACTGTATTATCAGGAAAAATGTAAAATCATCTGATCTTACATTTAAAATATCTCGCATACCTTATTGGGAAACGGACTTGATAGGTGTCTTTTGCTTTTTCTCCCTAGCAACAGCATTAATTTTAATTTTTTGTAATCTATTGGTGCATTTTTATTTTCAACCTTTTCTCTCAATGAACATGCATAAAATTACAACTTAGTTGATCTACTTCTCCTACTCCCTCTCTATTCAGATTTGTCCTTTGGCAGCAGTATAAGTTATCTACTCTTGTATGATAATTCTATATTGTTGTTCGAGATCGTTTACACATCACTTGGACCTTAGCAATATGCGTGATTAATCAAGTGATATATCATTGTTGACATACTAGCAAACATTTCCGTATAAATAGGATTGTATTTTTGTATGATCATGAACGTGTATTGGAGCATGGCTTGCTTCAAACCGACACTAGAAAATTGTCTTCTCTTCCTGCCATTATATCTGTAAAAGTTATTAGTCTGTCTATCCAAGTGCAAAAGTTTGAAGATGTTATTGAAATTATATGGTAGTCGTCTATCATACTTGCCTGTTTATTGGCGATAAATTTATTTATTTTACAGAGGTGCAGTAAACTATGACATAATGTAGCTCTTTCATGCATACTTTTTCCATTTCTTTTAGTTGTCTTTTGGGTTGCACTGCTCTAGCTATTACAAATTGCATTTTCCATTTTGGAAGATTGGTAATATATATATATATATATATATATATATTATAAATAGTATGTACGTATGTGTGTGTGTGTATACATATATATTTTGAAATTGGTTAATATGCCAATATGGTGGTCAGGGCAGGCCTCCTGATTTCCACTCCTGATATAAAGACAAAACAATCCAACGACTCAGATTTTATGTCTAGTTTTGTGTTTAAATTGACGCCCCTATATATATAACCCTTTCCCCCTCGTGTACCTCGTTAAAGACTCCTGTCTAGATAGCGAAGGAAGGTAGGGGCCTAGAGTAAGCGGAGTACCCTTGTTGCTAGCGTGCTTGCATGGAGGTTAGGTTCTGGTCGAAAGACTAGACTAAAGGGGTAGCTCACATCCTAGCGTAATGCCCCACTCCTTGCAGTCCACTCATTGGACTTATGTCACCTCTATGACCGTGCCACCTCTTGCGATCGTGCTCTCATAGGCCGTGCTCGCCCAGTATATATATATATATATATATATAAAGTCTATTTAGACATAAATGGTGACACAATTGATTTGCACCTCCGTGAATTCCATTTCTTCCTGTAAATAAAAAGGGATCCAACGGTTGAGGCTTTGTGTCTCCCTGTTTGTGTAATTTTATGTGTCCAAATAGCCACCCCTATATATATATATATATATATATATATATATATATATATATATAGGTTTGGTGACATCCCAATTATTTAACACCCTAATTGCACTCCTCTTACAACCACTCGTTTATTCTATAAAAAGTTAGAGGAAGGTGAGAGAGTGAGTGAAAGGAGAGAGAGAGGGAGAAATACTTGGTGGATATCGAGAGCAAATGGGTGCTGCACTATTTGTGGTGCCATTGAACGCTTGCACACACACGCACACACACACATATATATATGTATATATGTATAGAGGAGGCTATTTGAATACAAAATTTGACACAAAGAGAGAGACACAAAGCTTCAACCGTTGGATCTTTTTGTCTTTATATTGAGAGGTGTAATTCATGGGGTGATCCAATGGTGCAAAATCAATTGTGTCACCATTTGTGTCAAAATTTTGTGTCTCTATAGAATATTCACATATATATATATATATAATTTCAAGTTATTCACAAATGAGGATGCAAACTGTACTTTTACGGTATAACTCTTAGTTGCAGCCATTACATGATCAGGAAGCTGAATTTGCTATTTATGAGCAATTTTTGAAAACGACTTCCTCCTTTAATGTATTTTTTGGCTTCTTATGCCAAAACAAACTATTTTATTCAAAATGGTTCTCGTTAGTTATTGATCCGTCTTTTTACAAGGCCGTCACGCTTCGAGTTTTCGACATCCGGATCGTTGGGGATTGGATGAAGTAACGGAAACCACGAGAACTCGAAGTACTGGGAAGTTGAACTCCGAATCGATATGATCTTGGACCGGCCATACTCCGGTTTGGCCAAGCGAGATCGTCTTGGATCGGTATGATTTAGAAGAGTCCAGATCGGCATGGAGCATGCTACTTCGGTTTCTCAGATTGGTGTGTTTATCGCCGATCTGAGCGGCATGTGTACATTGCCTCAGATCGGCATACGCAAGTTGCTCCCGGTAGATGCGACTTCACATTGGATCGAAGTAACATAGCGTGGCGTGACAACTAGCATGAGTCGATTGACCTACTCAGGTAATGGAAACATGGACGGAGCAAAGTATGAAGCGCCAAGACGTGGCAAATGCCACTTTCTGGGCCGGTCCCCTCGGATTAATGCCGATCCAGATCGTGATGGTTTAAGCCATTTTGATTCCTCTCCTATTTGGCCTACTCTACTCTACTACCTCCACTACGAATTTCACACAAGTACTCTATGCCGAAACGGATTTCCATATGCCTATAAATAGACAGAGATGGTCATTTGAGAGGATCTTTTTTTTTCACTCTCCTACGTCCAAAGGCTGTTGCTTTGGAGATTAACTCCTTTCTCTTTAGATTTCTTGGTTAAAAAGGAATGTAACTGTAATCTACAGTATAAATTACAACGAGTGGATGTAGACCGATTGCCAAACTACTATAAAATTAGTGTGCCCCTTTACTTTATTGCATCCTATGTCAGATTTTGCTTGGATTTATTTGCACATTCCGCGATTGTTGTTTAGGTTTGGGTGTTGGACTTGATAGAACCAAAAATCAAGTCAGTATTTTGGTGCGTCAGGAAAGGGCCAATCTGATCGAACACATAATTCTGCTGACTTGGGTTGCTCAGAATTTTGATCATGTTGAAGAGAAAGAAGACCGATAATTCTACCAACCTTGGAGATATCGGACATGAAGGAGAGACAAAGGGGCTTTCTCCAATGAAGAACCTTCCATATATCTGACTAGAGAAGAGATGGAGGAGATGGTTCAAGGGCTACGTACTAGATTGGATAACCAAGAAAAATTGATGCAGGAGATACTCTTGCAACTAGGAGGATCGGGAGTTCAGAATCAGTGCACCGAAGCGGGAGTGGCTGGAGCGGAGACAAGCCCCCATAGGCCGGAGGCTGCTCCGGATCAGAATTGATTCAGAACCCCGGATCGGTATCAAACCAGATCACATCGTGCTCGCGCCTTAGGGTATGTCTGGTGCTAACGTAGAACAGACGTGGATCATCCTGGAACACATAATGGAGATAGGCCTGTGTTGGGACTAGGTCAAACTTCAATGGAAGAAAATGTTAAGCTACGGCATGAGCGATACATACCAGAACACTCCTAGATTCAATGGGTATATATTTCAACTTGCTGATGAAAGCGATAGATTGACCGAGATGGTATGACATGTAACAGAAGGCTGTCTACACAACCAATGATACGATGGCTATACTAGGAGCCCTTTCACGTTTAACATACAGAAGCGAGGGACCACCATGTTTCAAGCTGCAAGTGGCAACGACATACGATGGGAGATCGGATCCAACGGCGCATCTGACGTGATATATTACGCGTATGGATGCGCTGGGGCAGCTCTAGATTTGATGGTGAAGTGTGTCGTAATTTTTGATAGATTTGGCTGTACTATGGTTTAGACAGCTCAACAATCGATTGACTCTTGGAACGAACTCGTCGATAGGTTCATGGGATAATTTAGAGTTCACATTGCTCGATCAAAGAATTTAATGACATTGACAACGGTAAGACAAAAGACCAAGAGAAATGTTGAGGAGTTTCCTGGAGTGATTCAATGCGGCAGCGGTTTTAGTGGATAAGCCTGAACCGTCTATGGTGTTGATGACGCCCGTGTCTGGAGTGATCGATAATTCTGAATTTAAAAGCACAATTCGGAAAGGGTTACGCTGAGGGATCTCAGTGAGTTTTATTTTGAAGCTGATAGGTGCCTACGTCAAAAGGATGCGCAACACAAAGTAAAATAGAAGTCGATGTACCGAAGGATGAATAAACGCTTGAAGTTGAATTTAAACATGATAAAGGAAAGAGAGACAAAAAACTAGCGTGATGGCATGAAGAGTAGGAAGGGACAAAAATATCTCTCCTACGCAAGTTGAATGAGTCGTTGGAGAGGATCTACTTGGGTATTCGGGGGAAGATCCCGTACCGTAAACCGTCTCCAAGAGAGCTGACTGAAAAAGGAGGCAGGCAAGTTATGCCTATTTAACGAAATGGATAGGCACACTACATCAGAGTTTAGACACCTCTGAGATGTAATTGAGGAACATGTTAGAAACAGACGATTCCAAAAATATGTTGAAACTAGAAAGACGATGTCCGGGCTTGGGCAGCCGTCTGCGTCACAATCAAGGAGGGTCCTGGTCCAGAAATCAGATCGTTATCTTATGATCGAGATGATGACTTCAGGATATCCAACGAATACTTTCTGACCTAACAACTCAACGACTTACACATGTACGAGGCCATGATTGATCTTTAGGCATGCTCGGAGCAATCGTTGATTCGTGAGGCCCGGAGAAGCCTAATTTAGTTATTTTCTTTCTTTGTACTTTTAATTTGGCTTGCATTTGCTTTGAACCGCCATCATCATCGACTGAATTTTTGATTAGGGGTTTTGCTTCACCCGGAGAGTTGGAGTGAAACCTCAAAATACGAATTCCTATCATCGGTTAGTGACTGGATGAGTTCATATGAATTGACTATCAGTTCCTCTCATTAGATAGTGACTAGATGAACTTGTAGAAACTGATCATGAATCACTTTAATCAAAAAGTAATTGGATGGATTCATGCCAATGATCGCGAATTTCTTTCATCAGATGGTGAATGATTGAACGAATTTATATAGATAAGTTATAAGTTCCTTTCACCATGAACTTAACTTGAACATGAATCATGTTCCCCGGAAAGTGAATGGATGGATTAATGTAATTGAATTACGAATTCCTTCATCGGAGAGTGATCAAATGAAGTCGTATCGATGAACTACGAATTCTTCCATTAGATAGTGATTGGGTGAATTTGTATCGTTCATTACGACTTCTTCCACCAGAGAGCGATTGGATTAACTCGTACCAACGAATTACTAGTTCCTTCATCAGAAAGTGAATAGATGAACTTGTATAGAGAAAGACATGAATGCCTTCACTCAAAGATGATGGGATGAATTCGCGCGGAACTTAAATATAAGCTCCCGTCGTCGGGAAGTAGCAGGATTAACATTGTTGTCAAAAATCTTACAATCTTACGATCTGAATCCCGCATTAAATCGAATTTCCCCCTTTACGATTCGATTTATATTTCGATTCAAACCAAGCTAATATCACACTTTAGAAATATCATGCAATTCAAATTAATATATTCAACATACTTATTTGAGTCTACAATTCCAATTTTAATCATTTAAAAACAAATTAAAATTGGACAAGAGGGAAAATGATGTTTTAGATTTAGATGTAGAAGTTTAAACATCAAAATTAATTTCAAAGTATGTGCAAACTTTAAAATATATGTTTTTTGAATCCACGATTTACGATTGAAGTCCCGTTTTGATTCACGGTTTGAGATTTACGATTTGAATCTTATTTTGAAAACCTTGGCATGATAGAGTTACGAATGCAAATTGCGAATCTCTTTCGCTCAAGTGTGATCAGATGGATTTGTGCAAATAAATCGAACAACTAAGCAACCACTCGGAGAGTCGACACTAGAAAACGGAAAGTAACGTTGTTTCATTGGAAAGCGACATAATTGACTTACCGATTGATGAACGTCATCAGAGAAAGTGATTGATGTGCATCACGGAAAGGCTACTTTTAGCTCTTGAGCGATCCAGAAAGATTGTGAATACGAATTGATTCAAAACGCACCTTTCAGAGAAAGACATGTTTCGAGGACAAGTTTTGGCCCGTCTTTTAACAAGGTCACTTCAAATTTACGACATCTGAATCGCTCGGGACTCGAGCGCGGGCTCGAAAAAGCTTGGATGAAACAATGGTTATGAGAATTCGAAATATCAGGAAGTCGGTATGGCCTTGGATCGGCCATACTCCGGGCCCGGAGGGCCGGATCAGTATGGCTCAGGAGAGTCCGGATTGGCATGGAGCATGCTACTCCGATTCGGCATGAATGCACAATGCCCTGGACCGGTGCGTTTATCTTCCTTCGGATCGGCCCGTGTGTGCTCCCTCGGATTGACATACGCAAGCTGCACCGGGTCGGTGCTACTTTCGCATTGGATCAAAGTAAAATATCGTGGTGTGACAACTCACATGACTCGATTGGCCTACTCAGATGATAGGAATGTGGACAGAGAGCAGCACGGAGCGCCAAGGCGTGGCATACGCCACTTTCCAGAGCAATACCTCACCGGATCGATGCCGATCCAGATCATGATGGTTTGGGCCGATCCGGGTTCCTTCTCATGCTTGACCCGGTCTCCTCCACTACTTCCACTACTCTGAATTTCATGCCACCACTCTACGGTGAACTGGATCTCTATGTGCCTATAAATAGGCCTAGAGATAATCAGGATCTCCTTTTCCAACTATCCAACGCTCAGAGGTTGCTGCTTTGTAAATTAACTCCTTTTCTCTTTAGATTTCTTAGATAAAACGGACTGTAATTGTAATATACAGTATAAACAAGTGATTGTAATGAGTGGACATAGGCTTGGTTGTCATACTTCTATAAAATGGTTGTCTCCGTTTACTGCATTCTGTATTTGATTTTGCTTGGATTTATTCGTACATTCTGTGATTGCTATTTGAATTTGGATGGTTGGACTTGATAGAGCTAAAAATCAAGTCAACATTAGTCAATTTTGTTTTGTTGCCGTTGAGCCTAAGAGTTAAGCAATTTCTTATGGACCTCAAAACTAGCATTAACTTTATCGAGCTATGAAGTAGTGTGGAAGATTTTTTTTTTCTTTTCCTTTTTCCACTTCCTTTTTTTTTTTTTTTTTTTTCTGGGAAATAATAATTAGGATAAAAAAAAGAGTGAAAAAAAGGAGAGGAAATACGTAGGAGGGCAGTTGTGATTCCTGTTTATTCTTAGGCTTCAAAAATGTAATTACACTAATGTGGGTGCTGTAAATTCCTTTCGGTTATGCATAAAAAAGGTGTACTTTTGGCCTCGACTGACTATTTCTTCATTATTCATTCTATAACATACGTATTATACTTACAGCATGTATATTAATATTGATTATATTGTTTGCAGTGGATTGAAGAGCCTACACTGCTAGTGACACGATTTGAATACGCAAATATGTTCCATACGGTTACAGATTGGTATAGTGCATACGTCTCCTCTAGAGTTACCCATTTGCCTCACAGACCCCATTTGATCTTTGTCGATGGCCATTGCAAGGTAAGACAGTAATCCCATTTTCTTTTATGCTATGTGCTGAATAATGGTTATCTTTATCTACAATTTAATTCACCAATTTAATAGACAAACCGGTTTCAAGCAAGCTACACAACTCTATTATCATAAATTGACTTATGAATTACTCCCAAAATGTGTGTTTATAAAAGCATTGATTATGAATGTACTTGCATATTCAACATTTTGATGTCTTCTAATATCCAACTTCCCTTTGGGGAAAACATCAAATCAAAACTGATCTTATGTTCTTATTTGTCATTTTTGTGGATTCTCAGTGTCAACTAGAAGAAACATGGGAAGCTATGTTTTCAAGCGTGAGATACGCAAAAAACTTCTCAAGCTCAGTCTGTTTTCGCCACGCGATTCTTTCACCCTTAGGCTACGAGACAGCCCTATTTAAAGGCCTATCCGAGCCAATCAGTTGCCGGGGCACCGAAGCAAAGCTCCAACAACAGAACCACGATGATCGCAAAACTTGTAGAATTTCCGAATTCGGAGAAATGCTAAGAGCATCCCTAGACCTCTTAAACTTACCAACCAAACCTCTTCCCAATACCCACAACATTCTTTTCGTAAGACGTGAAGATTACTTGGCTCATCCCCGACACAATGGGAAGGTAGAATCTAGACTGAGCAACGAGCAGGAGGTCTTCGATGCGGTAAAAAATTGGGCTTCTAACTACACGAAATGCAAGTTAAACGTCGTAAATGGTGTGTTTGCTCATATGCACATGAAAGAGCAACTGCGTGCGATTCAAGAAGCTTCTGTGGTTGTGGGTGCACATGGGGCTGGGCTTACTCATTTGGTGTCCGCGACTCCTGACACTGTTGTATTGGAAATAATTAGTAGTTATTATAGAAGGCCGCACTTTGCATTGATTTCAGAGTGGAAGGGGTTGGAGTATCATGTTATTAACCTTGCCGGGTCATATGCTAGGCCTCCCATTGTTCTTGATGAGCTTAGCAGCATAGTCAACAGCCTCAAATGTTGATAGGGTCATCGCGCTTTTGTTTAATACAGATGGGTCGGTTCAAATTATGATTTTATAGCCATTTGGGTGTACTTTTTTGAGCAAGCTATATTCTTGCAGTGTACCCAAGAGTGTAAAATATACAACATATCATTAATTTTTCCAGGAGCATCAGCATATTGAAGAATGCAATAGTAACATGAATGAAGAAGTGTTCAAGGTTTAGGATATTATAAGGTTTTAACTGCAAACTTGGTGTTCCAGGAGCATCAACATATTGAAGAATGCAATATTATTGTGTATAATATTGAATTATTTATTGCTGTATCCCTAGGACTGGAAATTTTGTCATGAGTATTATATGCAGTTTGATGGCTGATGATGTATTTGTTAGCTCACAAGTTCTAAAAAAGTGTGATTGGAGTTTCAAAAACTTTCTTCTCTAGAGTCTAGACTAGACAAAGGGTTAGTAGTAAGTTGTGATTTTTTTCATGGTCTCATTGTTGTCATCCATTGTTTATTGAAATGGATCTAGGGCAGTGGAGGCTAAGGTAAGTTATATCTATTTGAATCCTGAAGTTCATACAGATATTAAAGGAGTGATTGTTTTAGATATGAAATCTGTTATTTTTGCATTTGGAAAATTATTTTAAAATGCCTGAGAGAGGAAATTGAAGTGAAATGTTTGATTTGAAAAATGAGTTTAACATAAAAAATTGAAAATGATTTTTTCTTTCTTTTCAAATGGAAAGTACCCTGAATGGTTAGGATTTTGAGTTTCTTTTTCTCTAGAGTAAATTTGATGTACATGGTGAAATCTAAAACTCAAAATTGATCAAATCGGAATTTGTAAAGCTCAGTTTGATCCTTTCAATCTGCAAAGCTTAGGTTGATCTATACTTATCAAACTATTTTTCAATCATTTAATGCCTAATGATTTAACTGCCAGGTTGATTTTCTATTATATGTGGGATTCAATCTAAAATAAAGATGATCCGAACCAACAAATTATCTTGAGGCAAGAATACTTAGATTTTCGGTAATGTCAATGGATTCTCAAAATATCCAAAATCCGTCCGTATCCGTATCCGAAAAGCGGATAATATCCGATATTCGAAAAACCGGTTGTGGATATAGATACATTGATATTCGCATTCGAAAATTATCGGTCCAAATTATTTTGATATTATACTCAAATTTTTGTATTTCAGTGAAATGAATGATAGTTTTATAGTGTTTTACTAAGTTGAGATTTGTTTGTTTTTAACACTTTTGTGACCAATAGAATTGAATTTTTTTATATTAAACCAAAAAATTTCATTTATATTTCTTGATTTATCGATCGTTGGCGGATAAGATAATTATCTGATATTCGTTCGCATCCGCAGATATGGATGTCCGATATCCGAAAATGATTTCGGATATGGATACATATATAGTATTATCCGTATCCGAAAGTAAGAATACTTAGGTAGTGTTTGGTTTACCATTTTAAGTTTTGGGTTTTCGTCCATATAAAAATGTGCACAACCCATGTAAATCATGGAAAACAACAATTTTAGAAAACAAAGTTAACACACAAAATAAAAAACAACTTTTATCCATTTGTCATGTTTTGAGAAATGAGAGAAATATGGAGACCAAAATCCTCATTTCATGATTGCTACATCCCCTCCGCGGTCCCCTCCATCTTGCTTTCATTCTACCATTCCTCCTTCTACACCTTTAAAGTTTTGTAATTAATTTTGAAAACTAAAAACCCAAAACTCATTTTTAACCAAACACACCCTTAGATTTTCAGTAAAACATTGTAGAGGACAAATTCAGATTTTCTTTTTACTATATAGGACAACCCATCAATATTTTATTTCCAAAGATCAAAAAAAGAAAAGAAAAAAAGGTTAAAATATTTTGAAACCCCAACCATCATACACGTTTTTTTTGTCTTCCTGACGGTCTTGTTTTTTTTTTTTTTTTTTTTCTTTAACTTTTTTGCTTTCTCTTTTGTGCATGGAACTTGATTTTTCTTCATTCTTCTTTATTGTCTTGTGCAATCCATCCTTGTTAATCTGATTTTGATTTTCGTCTCTTTCAACATGACAGTGACAATTTTCGGATTTAATTATGATTTTACAATTTTCTCCTTTCTTTTCTATTAGTGTTTTAATTTGGTTATTTCTAACATCTTTTTTTTATTTCTTTTTAAAATTAACTTTCGTTTTTTTGGTTATATTTTGTTCTTTCATTTTCTACGACAATTTTTGACAGTAGCAGCTAGCGTGTTGTGGTTTATAGTAGAGAAAAAATATTTATAAGGACAAATTGTTTTAGAATTTTAGCCACAATGACACGATGCTAAAAATTTATTCAAAATGACAAAAAATGTCTAACCTAATTAACGACATATTTTCTTTATATATGTTTCATCTTCTCACCGCGCCACTTTTACTTTTACGAATTCCATTTCTAACCATATCAAAAACTCACGAAATTCATCATTAATGGCAACTGAATCATTAACTTCGTCATCTCCTACAACCGAATCCATAAATTTAACTGAATAGCCAAAATCAACACCAGATCAAGCACAAATCGAACATGAAACGCAACCTCAAATGAAAATCCTAAGTGAATGTGGCAAAAATCTTCAACATACAGTGGAAGCCATAGTTGAAGAAGAGTGATAGTAGAACCGCAAAATCAAACGATTTACAAACCTTAGAAGAAACCACGCGAGCTGAAGATGATGAATTAATCAATACTGAAATGTTAGTTATCGAAGAAAAAAAGATGAAAACTAGAGAGAGAAGGTCATACAAGAATAACGATCCAAAGCACACTCAAGAAATTGGAAAGATTAAAACAAAGGAAGAGAAAATTAAGGTAATGATACCTTAAAATAAAAAACTGACACTGTTGTTGTCATTGTGTAACAATACCGTACATATTCAACAGGAAAGAGCACATAAAAAAGGAAAATAAATTCAAGTTGAAGAGTCCGAAGATAATGAATTGAGTTCGGTAAGATAATACACAATAATATTAAATATTGTTTGTTAGAATGAAAATGATACTATCGTGGTACTATTATTAAACACAAAACTCATACTATTAGTGGGTTAGTATTACTAAATACAAAACATATACTGTTGTGCTAGTATCATAAGAAGAAAAATTAGGGCTGTCAATTTCCAACGCGACCCGGAACCCGACCCGGAACCCGCACGGGAAATTAGCGGGTTGACCTGACCCGTTTAATAACGGGTCATTTTAGGGTCAACCCGACTTTGACCCGTTTATAAACGGGTGGGTTTAGGGTTGACCCGCGAAACCCGAATTTGACCCGACTAACCCGTTTATGGGCTCTATATTATTGTAAAATTCTCATCTTAGTTTGAAAATGAAGGATATTGTCATTATTCAATTATTCATACACACTAACACTTAACAATTTTTCACGTTTTCATATTTATTCCCACATTAACAACTTTTTATATTTTTACTCTCATCTTAGCTTGCAACAACGACAATACCCTTCTTTCATGTTTTCATGTTCATTCACATCTTTTTATACAAATATTTTTCTTAACGGTTTACACGAATCAAACCCGAAACCAACACGATTATAAATGGGTCAACCCAAAACCGACCCGTTTAATAAATAGGTTGAGCTGACCTGACCCGAACTCAACCCGAAAAAGACTTGACCCGACTCGAACCCGACCCGACCCATTGACAGCCCTAAGAAAAATGCTTTAAAAATGTTTGTTTCTACCATCTAACACAAAAATGATACTATTGTGTTACAAAAATTGATACTTAGAACACATTAAACTGATACCGTGGTGTTAGTATCATGTAAAAAAACTGATGCCTAAAATGCTTTAAATTTGATTGTAAATGCTATTGTGTTAGAACACATTAGACTATCGTGTTAGTATCTTTAAAAAAACTGATAGTATTGTATTAGAAATGGTTTAAATTTTGATTGAAAATGGTACTTAGAATGTAAAGGAATAAAAGCTAATACTGCTAAAATATAACCGATATCATACACCTGACAATAGCATAATTTTCTTATTATATAAAATGATAACATAAACATGCAAACCTTATACCCAAAAATTGAACACATTAAACTGATTTCTTATTTACACAAAACTGATACCATAGCTTAGGAAAAACTAATACCATAAGCCTGATCGAGTAAAAAAACGGTTTAATTTTTTGGTAAAACTGATATCATTTCACTTACAAGACTAGTACCATATCACATTTTGGAATAAGCTCAAATTTTGGATAGATGAATATATACGTGGATTGAACATATACAAAATCCTATCGGATTTGGATTAGTGTAGCTCACGGTAGGGTAAGGTGCTTGATATACACGTAAATGTGTATATTTTATCCGCTTATTTATCTTATTTTTATATTTAAAATAATTGATACTGTGTATTTATAGCTGTGTTTTCAGATTGTTGATAAAAAGCATGGTTTAGAGCATTTGGTGGATAAAAACATGAAGAATTTGGTTAAAAAGGGTGAAGCTTGAAATTTCTACAGCTTGAAGGGTGTAAAACTTGAAGAACGGTTGCAAATAGAGTTCAGTTAGGAAGATTTGGCTCAATGATTACTTATGTTGCGTTCACATTAGCTCATTTGCAAGGCCACTCACTCTACAGCTGCGTTCACACTGACTTATGTGTTATTTGGGCTAATTCTTTAGTCCCACATTGTGTAATGAGCCTCTTAGCCTTGGCCAATACAACTATAAATACCTTGTATCTTATTCATGTAAAACACACTTAGTTTTATTCTATAATCTTTCTCTTGGAATAAAACTCTTCTTCCCTATTCTCTTTAGTTGTAGTTTTTATTTACATGTTATTTTCTTTTCTGCAAGTAGATTATATTTATTTTATGCAAATAGAATAGGTTGTCCTTTATTTTTATTTTTATTTTTATTTCTCTTGATTTTTGTTCTATGTTGCAATTTACGTTCATTGTTAGAATAATAAACATGAGAGGCTAATCCCTTTCAACTTAGGGGTAATGAAGCTCTCTTGATCATGTAGTTGCAACATAATTTATCTTTTCATTCTCTCTTTGTGTTTCATGATATGTTGATGTCATGGTGATTAAGTGGAGGTTGAAACCAAAAATTTGATGGTCTATAGTTCTAATTAATAGTTCATAGGTCATGCTTAAAGTATATTTCAATTTTAACTTGTTCATTTTTCATTAGATCTGGTAAGGTGATTTAGTGGATATGATATAGTTTGATAGTTTATGTTATGCTAGTTAATAGCATGAATAAGCTGTACTTATAATAATCATATCAACTAAATTCACAAATGACCAAAAGAAAAGAGAGATAGTAATTTCATAACTTGTTGTACTACATTATCTAGAATGTGAATTTATTCCTAAGTTGCCCTTTATCTCATAGTTTTTTTATTAATTTTAATTTACTAGTTTAGTTGTAGTTAAATCATCACTCGAATTTGGTCTAATTTGATTGAGTCATTTTAGAATTAATTCTTTCCCTGTGGATCGACCCGTATTCGCCATGTACTAACAATTGTACGCCGTGCGCTTGCGGTTTATTTCAATATTCGTGACGATTTTCTAATTCATAGAATATTCGTCGTCGAACAGTGCTAAAGAAGTGTTGCAGAACATAGGTTCCCCAGAACGCTCCTCATATATATATATATATATACATATAAGTGTGTGTGAGTGTATATATATATATTTAATGACGATAAATAACATTCTAATTTAAAATGAGTATGTGTGCATTAATTCTAAAGATGATACGCGTTTGTTTGAAATAAAACGCGTGTTGGAAACGAAAGAAAATTAATGCATTGGGAATAAAAAAAAAGGAAATAAATATAACGTAAAAAAAGTAACGTTTGAAATCTTGTGTAAATATATGTAAATAAATTTCAAAGTATACGCGCATATTAACTGCACGTTTGAATTTGGAATTTAGACGCATGTCAAAAACGGAAAAGAACGTAATAAAAATCTGGAAACTAATAAGTCGCACGCTGTGAATTAGTTGCACGCTAATTAAATTATGGGTTAATTGCACGCTAATTAATATATTTTTCAAATTCTAGATATATATGCTATATATGTATATATATCTTAATTATGCATTGACTATATATGTTTTGACAAAAAAGTAAATAATGTTCAAATATTGTATTTAACGTTTCTACTTATTAAACATTTATGGAAGGTTTCTATTTTAATATATATATATATATATATATATATATATATATATATATATATATAGTAAGGCACATTCTTGCAATTAATTAATATGAATTCGAATTGCCCTAAATATGCGTATATATAGAGAAGTCTTTAAGTTCATATACCATGGAGAGTAAATGTAATGACTCGGATTTTGGCCGGACCTAATCGATCGCAAAATCGACCAAGACCGTTCAAAACCCGAATATGCTATCTCTGGGAATACAACACATAAGAACAAATAATAGAAGACTTTCATAGATATTATAATAATGTTACATCAGAGTACAGAATATCAGAGTACATCGACAAAATTCAACAGAAGATAAATTGCAATAATTTAATACATTGCAGCGGAAATGAATAAACTGGTACAGTGGAAGTCTATCAATGCTCTGGACACAGCTTTAAGCTTCGATCCAGAATCCTGCTCGATATATCTGCAAAATAAGCTACTCGACTGCCCGTGTGGAAAAGAGGGCACCCGAGTTTGCAAAGTGAAACAAACTACGGGTCAGTCATGAGACTGGTATGAGAAATCTTACTTAACCTATTTAATAATATGGCTAATCACAGGACCCCGCCGCTAATGCGGAACTGGTTCACTTCGTTGGATTGTCAGTACATAAATAAAGTAAATCGTTAAACAATGCAATGCTTTTTAGAAAAATGAAACCATTATAAGACTCAAGTCTAATCACACAATGCAACGCAAACCGGAGGATAGAGTTTTACCGTATAATGGTCAAAAATGCTTGATACGATAAATCAGATTTGATATTATTATAGTGTGTATATGTTTCAAAAACATTTCAATCATAATGTATCAATCATAGATGGCATAACTACCATATACTATGTCGCCATACTAGTTTTACAATTAAAACCGCATGGTGTCGTATTGGAAGTTGGATTTCTATCATGAGTCAAGGCTAGGGACGATCTCCTAACCGATTCGAGATACTCTAGCAATGTCTCAGGGTCCCCCGCAGTGAACCCTTGGATATTGCAGGGCCGGTCCACAAATAACGTTAGTGGATTGGCAATTTCAGAACACATGCTTCCCGATCCTATTGAATCTATAAAGTGGTCACAATCGACCAATAAATCCGATGCGCCTCATAATCCATTAACCACATAAATAAAAATGTCGGGCCTTGTAAAAACCCTAACACCACTTCTAGCTAGAAAGAAACGTGTGCACTCCCTGCGTTCCCTTGTCCCATTTCTGACTCTACCGGGGTGTGAGGCTCGCGAGGAAACGTTATACACAAAGCTATGCCGAAAATAGGCTGTGCTTTGATCATCATCCACAAGGCTCTGCTCTTCAACAAAAGCCTCGTTCAATTGCATCTTGGCATGCCATGCCATGCGATTGATAACTACCAATATATAACCTCTGAGCTCGTGCGTCTCAAAGAAGGGTGTTAAGAAGGGGAATAAATTCTCCGCCACCACAGATATATATTAAATAGAAATCAATTTAATTTACATGGAATGAAATCCAATGTCAGACACATATCCATTTACAAGTCCGTTCTGGGTCTGAACAAAACCAGAGTCACCTTATTCCTCGTCTCGTATGTCCAATACGGAAGAGTGGTGCTTGCTTATTCGGACAATCAACAAGTACGTCTGGACAACTACCACTGTAACCCTTTCAAGGCAGCAACTCCTATCAAAGGCATCAGTAGTCATCCATTCGATGTGAAGATCGCCGGTCTTCAACCACTGTCTTCATCTTCGACTTTAAATCGTCACGGTAATTACTCAGAATGAGTTAAACCCGGTCTTCCCGAATAACTCGTATATTTTAAAATAAAAAATCAAGTGTTATAAAAACACATCAAACGCCTCATTCCAATTCAGAATATTCTTTCAATAAAATATTCACATTATTCTATCAAGGATAAATTCTTTAAAGTTAATCTTAAATCTTCCTTCTTAAAGATTTATTAAAACTCCAATTTGGTTTTAAATATCAAAAATCAATATTTAATGATTATTTAAATCTTAAGAAATTAATCTTATCTTTAATTGGGTTAAAGAACTAATGTCATTTAAAACACAGTTTATGGTAAACCCAAAATCGTCTTCCATCAAATATAGAATTTTCATCGAAATCAAATCAATATATGATCGATATAAATTTCTATATCAGACCAATAATATAAATGTAATAACGACAAAGCCTCTTAAATTCCATATATAGTATCGGTCTTCTTTTACAGAAGCTTATCTCGATTATTATTAATTCGAATTCCATTCAATTCCAATTCAATATATTAAATTGGAAAACATTACTTTGGAAAATTTTCCATTAAATCTAAATAAAAAGATTTATAAATTCCAAATTACATTTCCACTGTCAATTGGGTTAAAGAACAGATGTCGCTTAAAACATAGCTCACAATAAACCCAATTCACATTTCATTTTATTCTAATTACTAAATATAATTGGAAACTCTAATAATCTTTATTAAAAGATTCATTCTTTTCTCAACTGGGTTTAAGAACGGTGTTATTGAAGACACCATTCACGACAAACCCAAAAATCCAATTTATTTAATTCCGAGTAAATATTAATTAATTGGTAACCTCCATTAAATCTTGATCAAAGATTTATTCTATTTCTTTATTAAAATAATATTTTCAAAATATTAGATTTTGGAAATTACTACTTTTTATTCTATTCGTTATAAAATGAATAAAAACGATCGATAAACCCATTCGGGTAAAAATAGCGTTTCAACTTATAATGGGCTAAATAGTCCAATTCATTACCATGCCCATTTATGTTTATAATGGGCTAGACCTCCCACATTAGGCCTACAACTTGCGGATGCTGACATGCCGGTCGGGTCCGGGCAGACTTACCCACAAGTTGGGCCTAACCTCGTGTCATAGCCCGCTTCATTTTTGCGCACTTAGAACTCTCATATTAGGTTCTACATTAGTGGCTGCTGGATATGCCTGCCGGGTCCGGGCAGACTTCTACCACAAATGCAATCTAACCTCGTGTCAAAAGTGCAATTATAATTTTTTAATTGTAATTATTTCACTGAAAAAATATTCATTATTTTAAACTATTCTTTATTTAAAATATCTTTATTCTAAAATATTCTTAATTGAAAATATCCTTTATTCTAAAATGTTTTTTATACTAAATTTTTATTTATTTTATAATATTCTTGTTACCAAATATTCTTTATTTCTGAATCGGAATACGAATCAACCAATTACCATATAAGTTCATTTATATGGTTTTCATACATTGCATATGAATGATAAATAATCAGTAAACATCCAAATAACAACCAGAGTGCATTCTACAACTAATCACAAGGGAGATGTGTGATTAGAATATCATCCCAAGACCCGTGTGGGGTTTCATCCAACAAATAAATAATAAATTATTTGTGCACTTGGGCGATGTGTAAAAAAAATATCGTCCCAATCACATAAACAAGTCGGATAACTTGTAAATGGAAGTGTAATATTCAATTTGAATTATCATTAATATATTAACATTATCTTTAATATATCATACATTTCAATACTACCACCATATATTTCAAACCATCGCTAACATCATATTTTAACACATGAATATTTTCACTACCATCGCTAACCTATAAATGACAAAGTTTTAATCCTTCCTACAATAAAAATAAATTTTATTGCTAAAATATTTTATTTTAATAATGAGAAATTTTAACGGTCTCTACATACAAAATAAAAATGTAGATTTTTATTGTTAACATATTCCATTTTAATCTCTAATTGCATACAATGAAATCATAATTTTCATTGTCAAATCCTTTTTAATGAAAATGACTTACAATAAAATGGAGTTTTATCATCAAATCTTTTTATTGCAAACAAGTGACAAAAAATGTGAACTTTATATTCTAATCATTTTATTGTAACAAAATGACAATAAAAATATAAACTTTTTATTTTATCTTTTTATTGTAAACAAAGTGACAATAAAATATAATCTTTTAATGTAATTCTTTTATTGCAACAAAATGATAATAAAAATATAAACTTTTTAATTATAATCTTTTCAATGAAATCTAAACTACATTAAAAACTTCTTTTTATTGAAAACTATTCGAAAATAAAAATATGAACTTTTATAATTATACCTTTTTCTCTTATAGTATGACAATAAAAATGTTACTTTTAAATCTACTATTTTATGACCACAAAGATGGTACTTTTAAATCTTCTATTTTTATTGCATATAAAATGACAACAAAAAATGATACTTTTTTGTTTCAACTCTATTTCATATTAACTAATTGAAAATAAAAATGCAATATTTTATTTCAACCAATCTAAGACTAAAAATGCAATCTTTTAGTTGAAACAAAATGACGCTATAAATATGTTCCTTTTAATTGAAAAAAATGATGCTAAAAATATGTTTCTTGTAATTGAAACGAAATGATGCTAAAAATATGTTTCTCGTAATTGAAACAATAATAATGAAATTTTATTGTAAACCTAGCCTTGTTGTTCACGTATTAAACAAAGATAATATCTTTATTATAAAAACGAATCAATACTCATGGATCTAAATAAAAGATGCAATCTTTATTATAAAACAAATCTATATTCTTGGATCTAAATTAAAAGTAAAGTTTTTATTTCAATTCCAATCAATATTAACGGATCTAAAATAAAAATAGGATTTTTATTCCAAATCCAAGACTAACAGTAAACTATAGATTCAAGAGGAAGAATTTTCATTGAAAATCTAAATCAAACCAAGCATGAACATCATAATCATCATATTCAACAAACAACAATTCCAATATTATACATCGCAGATATGAATTAATTAACATGCATACATGGAATTTAAGTTGTGAGAAATATTTAATATTTTAATTAATTATTAAAAATAGAAATCTCACCTTCGTCATCTTTAATTTGGCGATTCAGATCTAATTTTGCCTGAAATTCTAACTGGCCCTAAATCGCTTCTAATCAGTTCTGAAATATAGAGTTCGTCGCCACGATTCTAAGCAACTGAAATCCTCAAATTTTGATTTTGTATGAGAAAGATATGATTTTTATAAATTAAAATTATTTAGCGACGGAATTAAAGTGTTACAAACCTTATTTAATTATACAGCTGTATGTTTTCAAAATTGTTCAAAACTTTGGATCAATCTTTCTCCAAATCTGTTGTATGAAATCCAGATCAGGTTGCGCGAGATCAGGGGGCTAGGGGCGGCGCACAAATGCCTGGAAGGGGGAGGAGTTCGACGGCGGCTGGAGGTCGGGGCAGAGCTCGAGGCGGTGGGGCTTCTCGTCGTCGGTTCTCGGTGTACATGCAACGGGGATTGGTGAATCAGGTATGGATGGAAAGCTTGTGAAGAGTACTTCAAAAAGTTCTAAAGGGCGGGGCTTTCTAGCCAATTACCCATATTTCGGGCCCAATGAGCTATGTCCCGTGAACCCAAATGACTGTTATAATCAGTTTTTTTCCTTTAATTTAAAATATAACACTTTTATATTAAATTTGATCATACATACTAATTTACCGGGGCCACATATTGACTCTAAAAATTACATAAAAATTATATCTAGTTATGTTTTGACGATACGGTCTTAACAAAACTAATTTCGTCGAATTCCAAGACCGTTTGAAAATGGCCATTTTCTGGTCGATCCAATTTGATTGAGATTGACAAAACATGTTTTCTTTTGCCATGCTCACATATTAATTCTTAAAATTATGAAAATTTAAACCTAACATTAATTTGACATTCTGGTTTCAACAAAAGTGGTTTCGTCGAAAACGAAGGTCGTTTGCAAAATGGCTATTTTTAAGGGTTATATATTATATTAAAATATATACAAATCCTATAGCGACTTTTCTGAATTTTAAACTGGACATAACTTTTTATTCCTGTTATGAAATTTGGATTTTCCACATTCGTTAGAAAGGTATTGTTAAACAGATTCTAATATTTCTTGTTTCGTCCACTTCTGATTTAAAATGAATTCTGTATATTAAATTGAAATTTGAAATCGATTTTTCCAACTGTCGCGCCATTTCAAACTCCTTTTATAATTAAATTAAATTTATTCGTTTTTACTTCAATTAAAATAAATTTTTAGTCGTTATTATTTAAAATAAATCATTTTAAATATCCAAAATTCATTAAAATTTCTAAAATAAGAATTCTAAATTGTTTACAAAATTCCGGGTTGTTACAATCTCCCTCACTTAAAATCTTTTCGTCATCGAAAAGGAACGTAGCTAAAAGTTGTTTTAACTAACCAACTCAATTTTCTTTCTTTTATTGGTTTCAATAATTTTTATTTAGTTGAATTTAATAATCAAATAACGCAATCATCACTCAATTAGTTGATTAGGTTTTCAAGTATATATAACTTTTATACATCAAAAATCATATTTTCTAAGATCGGATTATATATATATAATCACAAATACGTTAATTATGAACTTGTCACTCTCAACTCATTCTAGGGCATTTCTAACCCCATCTCTAACTAGTTTTCCCATTCTAGGATGCTACTGATCCTATCTCTAATGAGTATTCTTATTGGATATTACTAATCCAATCTTTGATGAGTCTTTTGTTCAGTTCTAACGAGTTGAACCTAAAAGATTTGAGCTAACCAGAGCTCTGATACCAACTGTAACGACTCGGATTTCGCCCGGACCTAATAGATCGCAAAATCGACCAAGACCGTTCAAAACTCGAATACGCTAACTCTGGGAATAGAACACATCAGAACAAATAACAAAATACTTTTATAAACATTATAATAATGTTACATCAGAGTACAGAATATCAGAGTACATCGATAAAATACAGCGGAAGATAAATTGCAATAATATAATACATTGCAGCAGAAATGAATAAACTGATACAGTGGAAGTCTATCAATGCTCTGGACACAGCTTTAAGCTTCGATCCAGAATCCTTCTCTATATATCTGCAAAATAAGCTACTCGACTGCCCGTGTGGAAAATAGGGCACCCGTGTTTGCAAAGTGAAACAAACTACGGGTCAGTCATGGGACTGGTATAAGAAATCTTACTTAACCTATTTAATAATATGGCTAATCACAGGACCACGCCGCTAACGCGGAACGAGTTTACTCCGTTAGATTGCCAGTGCATAAATAAAGTAAATCGTTAAACAACGCAATGATTTTTAGAAAAATTAAACCATTATAAGACTCAAGTCCCATCACACAATGCAACACAAACCGGAGGATAAAGTTTTACCTTATCATGTTCAAAAATGCTTGATACGATAAAATGGATATGATATTATTATTAGTGTATATATGTTTCAAAAACATTTCAATCATAATGTATCAATCATAGACGACATAACTACCATATACTATGTCGCCATACTAGTTTTACAATCAAAACTGCATGGTGTCGTATTGGAAGTTCGATTTCCATCATGAGTCAAGGCTAGGGACGATCTCCTAACCGATTCGAGACACTCTAGCAATGGCTCAGGGTCCCCCGCAGTGAACCCTTGGATACTGTAGGGGCGGTCCATAAATAACATTAGTGGATTGGCGATTCCTGAACACACGCTTCCCGGTCCTATTGAACCTATAAAGTGGTCACAATCGACCAATAAATCTGATGCGCCTCATAATCCATTAACCACATAAATAAAAATGTCGGGCCTTGTAAAAACCCTAACACCACTTCTAGCTAGAAAGAAACGTGTGCACTCCCTGCGTTCCCTTGTCCCATTTCTGACTCTACCGGGGGTGTGAGGCTCGCAAGGTAACGTTATACACAAAGCTATGCGGAAAATAGGCTATGATTTGATCATCATCCACAAGGCTCTGCTTTTCAACAAAAGCCTTGTTCAATTGCATCTTGGCATGCCACATTGACAATTCACGCCATGCGATTGATAACTACCAATATATAACCTCTGAGCTTGTGCATCTCAAAGAAGGGTGTTAAGAAAGAGAATAAATTCTCCGCCACCACAGATATATATTAAATAGAAATCAATTTAATTTACACGGAATGAAATCCAATGTCAGACACACGTCCATTTACAAGTCCTTTCTGGGTCTAAACGGAAACGGAGTCACCTTATTCCTCGTCCCGTATGTCCAATACGGAAGAGTGGTGCTCGCTTATCCGGACAATCAACAAGTACATCTGGACAACTACCACTGTAACCCTTTCAAGGCAGCAACTCCTATCAAAGGCATCAGTAGTCATCCATTCGATGCGAAGATCGCCGGTCTTCGACCACCATCTTCATCTTCGACTTTTAATCATCACAATAATTATTCAGAATGAGTTAAACTCGGTCTTCCCTAATAACTCGCGTATTTTAAAATTAAAAATCAAGTGTTATAAAAACACATCAAACCCCTCATTCCAATTCATAATATTCTTTAAATAAAATATTCACATTATTTTATCAAAGATAAATTCTTTAAATTTAATCTTAAATCTTCCTTCTTAAAGAGTTATTAAAACTCCAATTTGGTTTTAAATATCAAAAATCGTTATTTAATGATTATTTAAATCTTAAGAAATTAATCTTATCTTTAACTGGGTTAAAGAACTAATGTCATTTAAAACACAGTTTACGATAAACCCAAAATCATCTTCCATTAAATATGGAATTTTCACCGAAATCAAATCAATATATGATCGATATAAATTTCTATATCAGACCAATAATATAAATATATATTATCAGTCTTCTTTTATAGAATCTTATCTCGATTATTATTAAATCGAATTCCATTCAATTCCAATTCAATATGTTAAATTTGATAACATTACTTTGGAAAATTTTCCATCAAATCTAAATAAAAAAGATTTATAAATTCCAAATTACATTTCCACTATCAATTGGGTTAAAGAACAGATGTCGCTTAAAACACGGCTTACAATAAACCCAATTCACATTTCATTTTATTCTAATTACTAAATAAAATTGGAAACTCAAATAATCTTAATTAAAAGATTTATTCTTTTCTCAACTGGGTTTAAGAACGGTGTTATTGAAGACACCATTCACGACAAACCCAAAAAACCAATTTATTTAATTCCAAATAAATATTAATTAATTGGTAAACTCCATTAAATCTTGATTAAAGATTTATTCTATTTCTTTAGTAAAATAATGTTTTCAAAATATTAGATTTTGGAAATTACTATTTTTTATTCTACTCATTATAAAATGAATAAAAACGATCGATAAACCCGTTTGGGTTAAAATTGCGTTTCAACTTATAATGGGCTAAATAGTCCAATTCATTACCATGTCCATTTATGGTTTATAATGGGCTATATCTCCCATATTAGGCCTACAACATGCGGATGCTGACATACCGGTCGGGTCCGGGCAGATTTATCCCACAAGTTGGGCTTAACCTCGTGTCATAGCCGCTTCGTATTTGCGCACTTAGATCTCTCATATTAGGTTCAACATTAGTGGCTGCTGGATATGCCGGTCGGGTCCGAGCAGACTTCTACCACAAATGCAATCTAACCTCGTGTCAAAAGTGCAATTATAATTTTATAATTGTAATTATTTCACTGAAAAAATATTCATTATTTTAAACTATTCTTTATTTAAAATATCTTTATTCTAAAATATTCTTAATTTAAAATATCCTTTATTCTAAAATGTTCTTTATACTAAATTGTTATTTATTTTATAATATTCTTATTACCAAATATTCTTTATTTCTGAATCGGAATGCGAATCAACCAATTACCATATAAGTTCATGTATATGGTTTTCATACATTGCATATGAATAATAAATAATCAGTAAACATCCAAATAACAACCAGAGTGCATTCTACAACTAATCACAAGGGAGATGTGTGATTAGAATATCATCCCTAACCCGTGTGGGGTTTCATCCAACAAATAAATAATAAATTATTTGTGCACTTGGGCGATGTGTAAAAAAAATATCGTCCCAATTACATAAACAAGTCGGATAACTTGTAAATGGAAGTGCAATATTCAATTTGAATTATCATTAATATATTAACATTATTGTAACAACCCGTATTTCAATAACATGTTAAAACGAGAATCAAGGCAGAATTTAATTTTAAAGTCTGAATCAAGTAAAACGGGCTATGCCATTGCGTTCGTCTCGGAAAAATACGCGAAATAGAGTCCGAGTTTTCGAGAATCGGAGTCCGTATGACCCGTAAAAGGCCCAAAGAAGGTTTCTGGAAATTTGAATTTCGGGAACAGTTTTGGAAATCAGATCTGGGGCTAGGCGGGAAGTTTCCCCGCCTAGGCCATGTCGACAGGGCTGTCGACAGGCCTGTCGACTTGGGCCCAGACCAAGTCGACAGCCCTGTCGACTTGCCTGTCGACAGGGGGTGGCCGGGGCAAGCTGCCTGGCGCACCTGCTTGTCCCACCTGGTCTTGTCCTTGGGCTGGTTCTGGAAGCTTCCGAGATCTGATGGTCCTAATCTATCCTAGGGTTAATCTAAGGGCCTAAAACTATCCTAATCTCTATAAAAACACCCCTAAGCCCCCCCTAAACCCTCATAACTCACCCTCTCCACGAAGTGCTGCCCAAATGCAAAGTGATCATGGCCTCCATCTCAAATCCCTAGAGCCTATGCACCCAAATCAAGTTCAAATCAAAAGGTGCAAGCTTGCTACACCAAATAGAGGCCAAATCAATGTTGTTATGCGAGTTTCATGACGATTCTTCTACAAAGGAGGCACCTTTCTTAGCCAAGATGGTTCATGCTCCTTTCCCTAGGCCTAACTAAGTAAGTTCTAGCTACTTTTAGATGGAAACGGTAGTTTTGATAATGACATGGGATAAAATGAGGCTAAACATGATTATGCGAACCTATATGAACCTTACCTTGCCTCTTGTGTTCATGTTTATGATTTTAGGCCATGTGAGTGACTTAATCATGCCTCTCATGCTATGCATAACCTAGTTTAACTTGCAAGTTTGGATCTTTATGCATGAAATGCTAGCATGAACCTTTAAGAACCACCTTACTTGTGAAACATTGGCTAAGACAAGATTTTGGGGCTTATGCATGTTTATGAACCCAAACCCCTTATGCTAACATGCAAGTTTGTGGCCAAATCCTTTATGAGATTATGCATGCTCGTGGCCAATCCCCCCCCTTTTAAGTTGTGCATGTTTATGGCCAAACCCTTTTTGATAATATGCATGTTTGTGGCCGAATTCCCTTGTGACATTTTGTGTGTTTGTGGCCAAAACCCTTTTTATGGCACTATGCATGTTCGAGGCCAATTTGTAGTCATAGTATTCCTACTATGTTGACTCGTCTATACTTACGTTGGAAACACGTTTTGGGGTTGGGTTAGACGAGCGTGAATATACATGAGAAACTTAACTTGAAGTTCCATGAAATATGATGTGAAACATGATTTGGGTTAAAAGGGTATAACATGACAACATGTAACATTGAATATAGCATGTAAGTTAACATGTAAATATGCATAAAAACATGAGCTTGGGAATTTACCTATTAAGTTAGGTCTACCCTTTGGGAATTTACCTATTAAGTTAGGTCTACCCAAATGCTTGAAAACTTATGACATGTTTTGGAAACGTGATGAACTTAGATAATATAAGTGTGGCCAACTCGAGGTTGGGTTGAGTTTGCAACGTAAAACTACTCGGAACCGACCGGCCTAACTAGTAGTTGCAAACAATATGACCCAATGTGAGAAGTTGGTCATGTCGCGCTTAAGACCCGAGGTTAGACTAGGTTGTGGTGTAAATCTACCCGGACCCGCCCGGCTTAACTAGTAACCACAACAAGGTCCAATGTGGGAGGTTGAGGGTGCATTAATTAAATTAATGCCACATAATAGGGTTAAGTAAATTTGATTAATGAGGCTTAACCAAATATGATATGGACAAATGGGTTAAGTAATTTGATTAGGCTAATGATACTTAACAAAACATGATAAGCTTGGGTAGGTTAAGTAACTTGATTTGCCTAATGACACTTGACCATTTTTATACGACTAGTGGACGGGATTAAGTTAACCAACGCTTAATCAATCCAACACGATAACGTGATAAGGTTAAGTAAATTTTCTTAATGACACTTAACCAGATAATACAGTTAATGGATGGGGTTAAGGTTAGGCTTAACTAATCTAAACATGGTAATCGGATGGGGTTAAGTTAGCCCAGACTTAATTAATCCAACTTGGTAATTTAATGGGGTTAAGTTAAACACTTAACTAATCTAACACGATGATTTGATGAGGTTAAGTGACCTATACTTAACCAATCTAACTCGTTAATTTGATGAGGTTAAGTTAATCTATACTTAACCAATCTAACGTGAAAACATGATAAGGCTAAGTCATGAATCACTTGAATACGCTTGACCGATTTGATGACAAGGTCAAGTTAAATTATATAATTAACCAATCTAAAAATGATAATTAGATGAGGTTAAGTCATGGATTCCTTGATATACTTAACCAACTTGACACATGGTTTGTAGGGTTAAGTCTTGGACTTGTATACTTAGCCAATTTTGACATGGTTTGTAGACGGGCTAGGTTATGAACTTAAGTGACACTTAACCCATTAGGTAAACCCTAATTCGGAGGATTAGGTAAATAACCATAGTTAACAAGGATTATGGAAATAAGGCTAAGTGGTAAACCTTAGTTAAGGGAAACTAAGTAATAATTCTTAGTCAAGGAAATTTGGACCATTTCTTAGATAGATTAGTAACCCGATACGTTAGGTCAACGTTTAAGTATGCGTGTAGGAGCAGGCTATCTGATTTAGATAAAGGCTCCAACGAACTGGGTAACGAGGCAGCGGCTTCGGGGAACGTGAGGATATTCTTGGGATCCCTCTGTGAGCTGCCAGGTCATTATACTAGGCTCATAAGAGGTTGAGGTCTGCGGTAGAAGAACCAAGAATATGCCTTGGTTGCTATGCGAGCGACCTAAAGACTGGGGTGGATAGCAGTGAGCCGACGAATACATAAGGTGCCCGAGATAGCAAGTTCGCCGATCATCTACCATCTTGAGTCAAGCGTGTACGTACGGAAAGGCAGGGAACACCCAACAGACCATAATTGCTATCTAATTATGGGTGAGGTAGGCCGTAGGATGTGGGCTGGCCGGAGTGTAGTTCTCATGCAAGATTTTCTCTTGTGTTGCCTTTCACTAGTTGAGGGAGGGGTCTCGTGGGACCATAGCCACGTGTAGAAAAGCAGACCTTAGTATCTGCATCGGCAGATAAATCTAAAGCTCCCGACCGAGTCCTGTATTTCTTGTTTTGCCCTGTGACAGGACTCGGATGGCACGATGTGATACATGTGCATACAGTTATAGAAAAACGATTCACGATGAATGCGTGGGAAAAAAAGGGCGCGGTTGAGGGTTAGCGTAATCCCTAGTGGCCTAGGTGGTTTAACCCAAACCGAAATATGAAAGCGTGCAATAGGTAAGCGTAATCCCTAGTGGTGCTAGGTGGCGTAAGTCCTAGTAGTTCAAACGATGGTTCATATGGAAGAGCCTAGCTAGAACAAGGGTGACAGTCCAAACGAATTCAAGGATAATACGACATGAGGAAGCCCATACGAGGTACGGAAAAGGACTGAACTTATATACATGGAAAGAAACATATGATTTGAGTAACCTATATATGCGATATATTAGGTTGACATGGACCATTACACGACTTTGAGTAAGGGACATTCATGGTTAACACATAACAAGGCTGGGATACTAGTACGGAGGGTGCAGAGAAAATATACATGTTAGAACTAATATACATAATAGATACCGGGGGATGATAGACGGGGCAGATACCTTGGGATAATGTACTCGATAGAAATCTGACGATGTGATACCTTGACTTATCATAACACCGTAGTTTATCATGATACCTTAGTTTACCTTGCCACAGTAGTTAAACCGGCTAGCCCGGTTTAGTTTATCTATCTTGTAGTTATCCTTATGTTTACTTTCAGTTTATGCATGTCATGTTACCTTTACCTGTTTTTATACTGGAAGTAGATAGGACTTACTCAGTCTTTTTGACTGACCCGTTTTGTTTCGCCTCTTTTCTTCCGTTTCCCCCCCAGGTTACAGGGAGGAAACAATGCAGTTTAGTTCGGACTTCTTCTGCTTGAAGGTCATCATGGATGGCTTGGACTTCTCTTGGCTATGGCTACTTTACTGTTTTTACTTGGGGAATAATTTATTAAAAAGTCTTTATGCTTCTTTACTATTGCAAGACAGGTTTTGTTGTACTCTGATGTAAAAGGCTTAGACCTTATTTATTCATGTTATGAAAGTTTGATTTTACTTCCGCTATTTTATATGTTCTGTCTTGTGATATTCCTGTGCATGTTTACCAATAATGCCCCTCTAAAGCTAGTGCATTCCTTTGCGAGTGACCCTAGCGGAGGCGGGGTGTTACATTTGGTATCAGAGCAGAAGGTTACCAGACTGGGCAAAAGTTTTTAAAGACCTTCTGAAAACTATTTAAAAAACCGTTTACAAAGAAGCATTTTTCAAGAAAATTTTCTTTTAAAAGAAAAAGGCTATTCCCCAAAGGCCATTAGCACTATCCTTGTTTCCTTAATTGGATCTCTTTTCCTTTCTTTCCTCCATCTGTAGTCACAGTGGTTTTAACTGCGACTAGTCTTTTCTATATACGGAAGTGCTTTCCATACGATGGAGGTGGTTCTCGAGAGACCAGTGGCCGTGTTATAAGGAAGGATAGTGAGAAAGAGGATAAAGGATACGAGCTTAAGGAAGAGCAACTTGTTGGTATGGCTTAGTCCTCAAAGGAGGGAGAAAGATGAACAATGAAACCCATGGCGAGAGAGTACCTTTGGCATGGTAAAACGGGGCGGATAGTTAAGTATTATGGGACAAGGACAAGATCATCGGGAGGGCAATAGTATGCTCTCATTTCTAGGGTACCTCGGAAGGAGGGTAACGATCTTGTTAAAGGTTTAGCTTTTCTTCTCTATCATCCCGTTAGGACTTTGTTTTGATCATCGTATCATTTAAGTCTGCTTAGATAGTTGAGTCTCTGCACCTTAAGTACTAGCGTAATAGAGAATCCCATTTTTGTCTCAAAGTCCTATTGGAGAATCAGTCCATTTATACATGACTTGTTTGGATTTGGGAATGTCTATGCCAAGTGTTGAGTTTGGAAATAATGCTTATGTTTATAAGCTATGGATGGATTCTAGGGATGAAGTGGTTATCCAGTAGGGGGTGCCACTCTCGGTTTTGATAGGAGGGTAGTTAGACCTTTTGACTAGCCTTGGTAATGCCCTCGAAGTATCGGGTAACCTTTTTGAGGTTCTGTCATGACTAGTTACTTAGAATCCCTTGATGCCTTTATTGGAAATTTGAAGCCCGATCGAGTGGTGTTCGCCAATAAGACGGATGGTTTACTTCATTTATGCGTGGGTTATAGAGATCACCCTAGTAAGTGCACATGATAACCTGATTGACATCTGTTTACTTTCAAGAGAAAGTTCTTCTACATGGAATGCCTTATAGTATATAAACGAGATCCAAGATTCACTAGTGAATTTTTGAGGGCTTGCATGGAATAATGTGTACGCAGTCCTGTTGGCGCCAAGTATTCTAGAAGGAGAATAAGTGCAAGCGGAACGAGAGGCGACGAGGAAATGGGTTCCAACCCATGTTATGGAAACAGGAAATAGGAAGCTGCGAAATCGTGAAGAAAAAGGGGCGGTCAAGGCACGATGGAACCAAGCTCAAGGTAATGCGACTCAGGAGACTGAAGACTAAATACGTGCATGATATCTCTTTTGGGAATATATCCTCGATCCCTGTTTTCTGTTGAGCTTGCTTGTAGGCTATCTTTTAGGGATATCCCCTCGGTCCTGCTTCTGTTACAAACCCCGTAAGGAGTTTGTTTTGTTTATCTTCTCGATCTTATTTTGGGAACCTTAGGTAGAATGCTATGGATGTAAACATGTATTTGAAACATGTTATGGTTGATATGGTTGCAAATGGTTGCAAGTGGTTGCTCGTGGATGCGCGAATTTACATTAGATATTAGCTCGACTCGGTCACATTTCATATTGCATATGCACGAGTATTTATACTTGTTTATGGATGAAATTGAATGTGTTACCATGTGGACGTTGCATATGGATGAATGTTTGTGCACGCATATAGTATCTATATGACTAGGACTATTTGCATACATGTTGGATTCATGGCACTATACATATTTTGCATTAGAAAGATTATTCAAGCCTGATCATTAGCATTAGCTAAGGAACATGTACACACACGTTTTGCATATATTCATATAGCGTTAGAAATCATCTAAGGACAATGGTTGCTTGTGGATGATGTTTTGAGTAGATGGATGATGGATGGTAGGATATGTTCTTCCTAACTTGGAGATTTCGGGGACGAAATCCTAAAAGGTGGGGAGAATGTAACAACCCGTATTTCAATAACATGTTAAAACGAGAATCAAGGCAGAATTTAATTTTAAATTCTGAATCAAGTAAAACGGGCTATGCCATTGCGTTCGTCTCGGAAAAATACGCGAAATAGAGTCCGAGTTTTCGAGAATCGGAGTCCGTATGACCCGTAAAAGGCCCAAAGAAGGTTTCTGGAAATTTGAATTTCGGGAACAGTTTTGGAAATCAGATCTGGGGCTAGGCGGGAAGTTTCCCCGCCTAGGCCATGTCGACAGGGCTGTCGACAGGCCTGTCGACTTGGGCCCAGACCAAGTCGACAGCCCTGTCGACTTGCCTGTCGACAGGGGGTGGCCGGGGCAAGCTGCCTGGCGCACCTGCTTGTCTCACCTGGTCTTGTCCTTGGGCTGGTTCTGGAAGCTTCCGAGATCTGATGGTCCTAATCTATCCTAGGGTTAATCTAAGGGCCTAAAACTATCCTAATCTCTATAAAAACACCCCTAAGCCCCCCTAAACCCTCATAACTCACCCTCTCCACGAAGTGCTGCCCAAATGCAAAGTGATCATGGCCTCCATCTCAAATCCCTAGAGCCTATGCACCCAAATCAAGTTCAAATCAAAAGGTGCAAGCTTGCTACACCAAATAGAGGCCAAATCAATGTTGCTATGCGAGTTTCATGACGATTCTTCTACAAAGGAGGCACCTTTCTTAGCCAAGATGGTTCATGCTCCTTTCCCTAGGCCTAACTAAGTAAGTTCTAGCTACTTTTAGATGGAAACGGTAGTTTTGATAATGACATGGGATAAAATGAGGCTAAACATGATTATGCGAACCTATATGAACCTTACCTTGCCTCTTGTGTTCATGTTTATGATTTTAGGCCATGTGAGTGACTTAATCATGCCTCTCATGCTATGCATAACCTAGTTTAACTTGCAAGTTTGGATCTTTATGCATGAAATGCTAGCATGAACCTTTAAGAACCACCTTACTTGTGAAACATTGGCTAAGACAAGATTTTGGGGCTTATGCATGTTTATGAACCCAAACCCCTTATGCTAACATGCAAGTTTGTGGCCAAATCCTTTATGAGATTATGCATGCTCGTGGCCAATCCCCCCCCTTTTAAGTTGTGCATGTTTATGGCCAAACCCTTTTTGATAATATGCATGTTTGTGGCCGAATTCCCTTGTGACATTTTGTGTGTTTGTGGCCAAAACCCTTTTTATGGCACTATGCATGTTCGAGGCCAATTTGTAGTCATAGTATTCCTACTATGTTGACTCGTCTATACTTACGTTGGAAACACGTTTTGGGGTTGGGTTAGACGAGCGTGAATATACATGAGATACTTAACTTGAAGTTCCATGAAATATGATGTGAAACATGATTTGGGTTAAAAGGGTATAACATGACAACATGTAACATTGAATATAGCATGTAAGTTAACATGTAAATATGCATAAAAACATGAGCTTGGGAATTTACCTATTAAGTTAGGTCTACCCTTTGGGAATTTACCTATTAAGTTAGGTCTACCCAAATGCTTGAAAACTTATGACATGTTTTGGAAACGTGATGAACTTAGATAATATAAGTGTGGCCAACTCGAGGTTGGGTTGAGTTTGCAACGTAAAACTACCCGGAACCGACCGGCCTAACTAGTAGTTGCAAACAATAGGACCCAATGTGAGAAGTTGGTCATGTCGCGCTTAAGACCCGAGGTTAGACTAGGTTGTGGTGTAAATCTACCCGGACCCGCCCGGCTTAACTAGTAACCACAACAAGGTCTAATGTGGGAGGTTGAGGGTGCATTAATTAAATTAATGCCACATAATAGGGTTAAGTAAATTTGATTAATGAGGCTTAACCAAATATGATATGGACAAATGGGTTAAGTAATTTGATTAGGCTAATGATACTTAACAAAACATGATAAGCTTGGGTAGGTTAAGTAACTTGATTTGCCTAATGACACTTGACCATTTTTATACGACTAGTGGACGGGATTAAGTTAACCAACGCTTAATCAATCCAACACGATAACGTGATAAGGTTAAGTAAATTTTCTTAATGACACTTAACCAGATAATACAGTTAATGGATGGGGTTAAGGTTAGGCTTAACTAATCTAAACATGGTAATCGGATGGGGTTAAGTTAGCCCAGACTTAATTAATCCAACTTGGTAATTTAATGGGGTTAAGTTAAACACTTAACTAATCTAACACGATGATTTGATGAGGTTAAGTGACCTATACTTAACCAATCTAACTCGTTAATTTGATGAGGTTAAGTTAATCTATACTTAACCAATCTAACGTGAAAACATGATAAGGCTAAGTCATGAATCACTTGAATACGCTTGACCGATTTGATGACAAGGTCAAGTTAAATTATATAATTAACCAATCTAAAAATGATAATTAGATGAGGTTAAGTCATGGATTCCTTGATATACTTAACCAACTTGACACATGGTTTGTAGGGTTAAGTCTTGGACTTGTATACTTAGCCAATTTTGACATGGTTTGTAGACGGGCTAGGTTATGAACTTAAGTGACACTTAACCCATTAGGTAAACCCTAATTCGGAGGATTAGGTAAATAACCATAGTTAACAAGGATTATGGAAATAAGGCTAAGTGGTAAACCTTAGTTAAGGGAAACTAAGTAATAATTCTTAGTCAAGGAAATTTGGACCATTTCTTAGATAGATTAGTAACCCGATACGTTAGGTCAACGTTTAAGTATGCGTGTAGGAGCAGGCTATCTGATTTAGATAAAGGCTCCAACGAACTGGGTAATGAGGCAGCGGCTTCGGGGAACGTGAGGATATTCTTGGGATCCCTCTGTGAGCTGCTAGGTCATTATACTAGGCTCACAAGAGGTTGAGGTCTGCGGTAGAAGAACCAAGAATATGCCTTGGTTGCTATGCGAGCGACCTAAAGACTGGGGTGGATAGCAGTGAGCCGACGAATACATAAGGTGCCCGAGATAGCAAGTTCGCCGATCATCTACCATCTTGAGTCAAGCGTGTACGTACGGAAAGGCAGGGAACACCCAACAGACCATAATTGCTATCTAATTATGGGTGAGGTAGGCCGTAGGATGTGGGCTGGCCGGAGTGTAGTTCTCATGCAAGATTTTCTCTTGTGTTGCCTTTCACTAGTTGAGGGAGGGGTCTCGTGGGACCATAGCCACGTGTAGAAAAGCAGACCTTAGTATCTGCATCGGCAGATAAATCTAAAGCTCCCGACCGAGTCCTGTATTTCTTGTTTTGCCCTGTGACAGGACTCGGATGGCACGATGTGATACATGTGCATACAGTTATAGAAAAACGATTCACGATGAATGCGTGGGAAAAAAAGGGCGCGGTTGAGGGTTAGCGTAATCCCTAGTGGCCTAGGTGGTTTAACCCAAACCGAAATATGAAAGCGTGCAATAGGTAAGCGTAATCCCTAGTGGTGCTAGGTGGCGTAAGTCCTAGTAGTTCAAACGATGGTTCATATGGAAGAGCCTAGCTAGAACAAGGGTGACAGTCCAAACGAATTCAAGGATAATACGACATGAGGAAGCCCGTACGAGGTACGGCAAAGGACTGAACTTATATACATGGAAAGAAACATATGATTTGAGTAACCTATATATGCGATATATTAGGTTGACATGGACCATTACACGACTTTGAGTAAGGGACATTCATGGTTAACACATAACAAGGCTGGGATACTAGTACGGAGGGTGCAGAGCAAATATACATGTTAGAACTAATATACATAATAGATACCGGGGGATGATAGACGGGGCAGATACCTTGGGATAATGTACTCGATAGAAATCTGACGATGTGATACCTTGACTTATCATAACACCGTAGTTTATCATGATACCTTAGTTTACCTTGCCACAGTAGTTAAACCGGCTAGCCCGGTTTAGTTTATCTATCTTGTAGTTATCCTTATGTTTACTTTCAGTTTATGCATGTCATGTTACCTTTACCTGTTTTTATACTGGAAGTAGATAGGACTTACTCAGTCTTTTTGACTGACCCGTTTTGTTTCGCCTCTTTTCTTCCGTTTCCCCCCAGGTTACAGGGAGGAAACAATGCAGTTTAGTTCGGACTTCTTCTGCTTGAAGGTCATCATGGATGGCTTGGACTTCTCTTGGCTATGGCTACTTTACTGTTTTTACTTGGGGAATAATTTATTAAAAAGTCTTTATGCTTCTTTACTATTGCAAGACAGGTTTGTTGTACTCTGATGTAAAAGGCTTAGACCTTATTTATTCATGTTATGAAAGTTTGATTTTACTTCCGCTATTTTATATGTTCTGTCTTGTGATATTCCTGTGCATGTTTACCAATAATGCCCCTCTAAAGCTAGTGCATTCCTTTGCGAGTGACCCTAGCGGAGGCGGGGTGTTACATTTGGTATCAGAGCAGAAGGTTACCAGACTGGGCAAAAGTTTTTAAAGACCTTCTGAAAACTATTTAAAAAACCGTTTACAAAGAAGCATTTTTCAAGAAAATTTTCTTTTAAAAGAAAAAGGCTATTCCCCAAAGGCCATTAGCACTATCCTTGTTTCCTTAATTGGATCTCTTTTCCTTTCTTTCCTCCATCTGTAGTCACAGTGGTTTTAACTGCGACTAGTCTTTTCTATATACGGAAGTGCTTTCCATACGATGGAGGTGGTTCTCGAGAGACCAGTGGCCGTGTTATAAGGAAGGATAGTGAGAAAGAGGATAAAGGATACGAGCTTAAGGAAGAGCAACTTGTTGGTATGGCTTAGTCCTCAAAGGAGGGAGAAAGATGAACAATGAAACCCATGGCGAGAGAGTACCTTTGGCATGGTAAAACGGGGCGGATAGTTAAGTATTATGGGACAAGGACAAGATCATCGGGAGGGCAATGGTATGCTCTCATTTCTAGGGTACCTCGGAAGGAGGGTAACGATCTTGTTAAAGGTTTAGCTTTTCTTCTCTATCATCCCGTTAGGACTTTGTTTTGATCATCGTATCATTTAAGTCTGCTTAGATAGTTGAGTCTCTGCACCTTAAGTACTAGCGTAATAGAGAATCCCATTTTTGTCTCAAAGTCCTATTGGAGAATCAGTCCATTTATACATGACTTGTTTGGATTTGGGAATGTCTATGCCAAGTGTTGAGTTTGGAAATAATGCTTATGTTTATAAGCTATGGATGGATTCTAGGGATGAAGTGGTTATCCAGTAGGGGGTGCCACTCTCGGTTTTGATAGGAGGGTAGTTAGACCTTTTGACTAGCCTTGGTAATGCCCTCGAAGTATCGAGTAACCTTTTTGAGGTTCTGTCATGACTAGTTACTTAGAATCCCTTGATGCCTTTATTGGAAATTTGAAGCCCGATCGAGTGGTGTTCGCCAATAAGACGGATGGTTTACTTCATTTATGCGTGGGTTATAGAGATCACCCTAGTAAGTGCGCATGATAACCTGATTGATATCGACATCTGTTTACTTTCAAGAGAAAGTTCTTCTACATGGAATGCCTTATAGTATATAAACGAGATCCAAGATTCACTAGTGAATTTTTGAGGGCTTGCATGGAATAATGTGTACGCAGTCCTGTTGGCGCCAAGTATTCTAGAAGGAGAATAAGTGCAAGCGGAACGAGAGGCGACGAGGAAATGGGTTCCAACCCATGTTATGGAAACAGGAAATAGGAAGCTGCGAAATCGTGAAGAAAAAGGGGCGGTCAAGGCACGATGGAACCAAGCTCAAGGTAATGCGACTCAGGAGACTGAAGACTAAATACGTGCATGATATCTCTTTTGGGAATATATCCTCGATCCCTGTTTTCTGTTGAGCTTGCTTGTAGGCTATCTTTTAGGGATATCCCCTCGGTCCTGCTTCTGTTACAAACCCCGTAAGGAGTTTGTTTTGTTTATCTTCTCGATCTTATTTTGGGAACCTTAGGTAGAATGCTATGGATGTAAACATGTATTTGAAACATGTTATGGTTGATATGGTTGCAAATGGTTGCAAGTGGTTGCTCGTGGATGCGCGAATTTACATTAGATATTAGCTCGACTCGGTCACATTTCATATTGCATATGCACGAGTATTTATACTTGTTTATGGATGAAATTGAATGTGTTACCATGTGGACGTTGCATATGGATGAATGTTTGTGCACGCATATAGTATCTATATGACTAGGACTATTTGCATACATGTTGGATTCATGGCACTATACATATTTTGCATTAGAAAGATTATTCAGGCCTGATCATTAGCATTAGCTAAGGAACATGTACACACACGTTTTGCATATATTCATATAGCGTTAGAAATCATCTAAGGACAATGGTTGCTTGTGGATGATGTTTTGAGTAGATGGATGATGGATGGTAGGATATGTTCTTCCTAACTTGGAGATTTCGGGGACGAAATCCTAAAAGGTGGGGAGAATGTAACAACCCGTATTTCAATAACATGTTAAAACGAGAATCAAGGCAGAATTTAATTTTAAATTCTGAATCAAGTAAAACGGGCTATTCCATTGCGTTCGTCTCGGAAAAATACGCGAAATAGAGTCCGAGTTTTCGAGAATCGGAGTCCGTATGACCCGTAAAAGGCCCAAAGAAGGTTTCTGGAAATTTGAATTTCGGGAACAGTTTTGGAAATCAGATCTGGGGCTAGGCGGGAAGTTTCCCCGCCTAGGCCATGTCGACAGGGCTGTCGACAGGCCTGTCGACTTGGGCCCAGACCAAGTCGACAGCCCTGTCGACTTGCCTGTCGACAGGGGGTGGCCGGGGCAAGCTGCCTGGCGCACCTGCTTGTCTCACCTGGTCTTGTCCTTGGGCTGGTTCTGGAAGCTTCCGAGATCTGATGGTCCTAATCTATCCTAGGGTTAATCTAAGGGCCTAAAACTATCCTAATCTCTATAAAAACACCCCTAAGCCCCCCTAAACCCTCATAACTCACCCTCTCCACGAAGTGCTGCCCAAATGCAAAGTGATCATGGCCTCCATCTCAAATCCCTAGAGCCTATGCACCCAAATCAAGTTCAAATCAAAAGGTGCAAGCTTGCTACACCAAATAGAGGCCAAATCAATGTTGCTATGCGAGTTTCATGACGATTCTTCTACAAAGGAGGCACCTTTCTTAGCCAAGATGGTTCATGCTCCTTTCCCTAGGCCTAACTAAGTAAGTTCTAGCTACTTTTAGATGGAAACGGTAGTTTTGATAATGACATGGGATAAAATGAGGCTAAACATGATTATGCGAACCTATATGAACCTTACCTTGCCTCTTGTGTTCATGTTTATGATTTTAGGCCATGTGAGTGACTTAATCATGCCTCTCATGCTATGCATAACCTAGTTTAACTTGCAAGTTTGGATCTTTATGCATGAAATGCTAGCATGAACCTTTAAGAACCACCTTACTTGTGAAACATTGGCTAAGACAAGATTTTGGGGCTTATGCATGTTTATGAACCCAAACCCCTTATGCTAACATGCAAGTTTGTGGCCAAATCCTTTATGAGATTATGCATGCTCGTGGCCAATCCCCCCCCTTTTAAGTTGTGCATGTTTATGGCCAAACCCTTTTTGATAATATGCATGTTTGTGGCCGAATTCCCTTGTGACATTTTGTGTGTTTGTGGCCAAAACCCTTTTTATGGCACTATGCATGTTCGAGGCCAATTTGTAGTCATAGTATTCCTACTATGTTGACTCGTCTATACTTACGTTGGAAACACGTTTTGGGGTTGGGTTAGACGAGCGTGAATATACATGAGATACTTAACTTGAAGTTCCATGAAATATGATGTGAAACATGATTTGGGTTAAAAGGGTATAACATGACAACATGTAACATTGAATATAGCATGTAAGTTAACATGTAAATATGCATAAAAACATGAGCTTGGGAATTTACCTATTAAGTTAGGTCTACCCTTTGGGAATTTACCTATTAAGTTAGGTCTACCCAAATGCTTGAAAACTTATGACATGTTTTGGAAACGTGATGAACTTAGATAATATAAGTGTGGCCAACTCGAGGTTGGGTTGAGTTTGCAACGTAAAACTACCCGGAACCGACCGGCCTAACTAGTAGTTGCAAACAATAGGACCCAATGTGAGAAGTTGGTCATGTCGCGCTTAAGACCCGAGGTTAGACTAGGTTGTGGTGTAAATCTACCCGGACCCGCCCGGCTTAACTAGTAACCACAACAAGGTCTAATGTGGGAGGTTGAGGGTGCATTAATTAAATTAATGCCACATAATAGGGTTAAGTAAATTTGATTAATGAGGCTTAACCAAATATGATATGGACAAATGGGTTAAGTAATTTGATTAGGCTAATGATACTTAACAAAACATGATAAGCTTGGGTAGGTTAAGTAACTTGATTTGCCTAATGACACTTGACCATTTTTATACGACTAGTGGACGGGATTAAGTTAACCAACGCTTAATCAATCCAACATGATAACGTGATAAGGTTAAGTAAATTTTCTTAATGACACTTAACCAGATAATACAGTTAATGGATGGGGTTAAGGTTAGGCTTAACTAATCTAAACATGGTAATCGGATGGGGTTAAGTTAGCCCAGACTTAATTAATCCAACTTGGTAATTTAATGGGGTTAAGTTAAACACTTAACTAATCTAACACGATGATTTGATGAGGTTAAGTGACCTATACTTAACCAATCTAACTCGTTAATTTGATGAGGTTAAGTTAATCTATACTTAACCAATCTAACGTGAAAACATGATAAGGCTAAGTCATGAATCACTTGAATACGCTTGACCGATTTGATGACAAGGTCAAGTTAAATTATATAATTAACCAATCTAAAAATGATAATTAGATGAGGTTAAGTCATGGATTCCTTGATATACTTAACCAACTTGACACATGGTTTGTAGGGTTAAGTCTTGGACTTGTATACTTAGCCAATTTTGACATGGTTTGTAGACGGGCTAGGTTATGAACTTAAGTGACACTTAACCCATTAGGTAAACCCTAATTCGGAGGATTAGGTAAATAACCATAGTTAACAAGGATTATGGAAATAAGGCTAAGTGGTAAACCTTAGTTAAGGGAAACTAAGTAATAATTCTTAGTCAAGGAAATTTGGACCATTTCTTAGATAGATTAGTAACCCGATACGTTAGGTCAACGTTTAAGTATGCGTGTAGGAGCAGGCTATCTGATTTAGATAAAGGCTCCAACGAACTGGGTAACGAGGCAGCGGCTTCGGGGAACGTGAGGATATTCTTGGGATCCCTCTGTGAGCTGCCAGGTCATTATACTAGGCTCACAAGAGGTTGAGGTCTGCGGTAGAAGAACCAAGAATATGCCTTGGTTGCTATGCGAGCGACCTAAAGACTGGGGTGGATAGCAGTGAGCCGACGAATACATAAGGTGCCCGAGATAGCAAGTTCGCCGATCATCTACCATCTTGAGTCAAGCGTGTACGTACGGAAAGGCAGGGAACACCCAACAGACCATAATTGCTATCTAATTATGGGTGAGGTAGGCCGTAGGATGTGGGCTGGCCGGAGTGTAGTTCTCATGCAAGATTTTCTCTTGTGTTGCCTTTCACTAGTTGAGGGAGGGGTCTCGTGGGACCATAGCCACGTGTAGAAAAGCAGACCTTAGTATCTGCATCGGCAGATAAATCTAAAGCTCCCGACCGAGTCCTGTATTTCTTGTTTTGCCCTGTGACAGGACTCGGATGGCACGATGTGATACATGTGCATACAGTTATAGAAAAACGATTCACGATGAATGCGTGGGAAAAAAAGGGCGCGGTTGAGGGTTAGCGTAATCCCTAGTGGCCTAGGTGGTTTAACCCAAACCGAAATACGAAAGCGTGCAATAGGTAAGCGTAATCCCTAGTGGTGCTAGGTGGCGTAAGTCCTAGTAGTTCAAACGATGGTTCATATGGAAGAGCCTAGCTAGAACAAGGGTGACAGTCCAAACGAATTCAAGGATAATACGACATGAGGAAGCCCGTACGAGGTACGGCAAAGGACTGAACTTATATACATGGAAAGAAACATATGATTTGAGTAACCTATATATGCGATATATTAGGTTGACATGGACCATTACACGACTTTGAGTAAGGGACATTCATGGTTAACACATAACAAGGCTGGGATACTAGTACGGAGGGTGCAGAGCAAATATACATGTTAGAACTAATATACATAATAGATACCGGGGGATGATAGACGGGGCAGATACCTTGGGATAATGTACTCGATAGAAATCTGACGATGTGATACCTTGACTTATCATAACACCGTAGTTTATCATGATACCTTAGTTTACCTTGCCACAGTAGTTAAACCGGCTAGCCCGGTTTAGTTTATCTATCTTGTAGTTATCCTTATGTTTACTTTCAGTTTATGCATGTCATGTTACCTTTACCTGTTTTTATACTGGACGTAGATAGGACTTACTCAGTCTTTTTGACTGACCCGTTTTGTTTCGCCTCTTTTCTTCCGTTTCCCCCCAGGTTACAGGGAGGAAACAATGCAGTTTAGTTCGGACTTCTTCTGCTTGAAGGTCATCATGGATGGCTTGGACTTCTCTTGGCTATGGCTACTTTACTGTTTTTACTTGGGGAATAATTTATTAAAAAGTCTTTATGCTTCTTTACTATTGCAAGACAGGTTTTGTTGTACTCTGATGTAAAAGGCTTAGACCTTATTTATTCATGTTATGAAAGTTTGATTTTACTTCCGCTATTTTATATGTTCTGTCTTGTGATATTCCTGTGCATGTTTACCAATAATGCCCCTCTAAAGCTAGTGCATTCCTTTGCGAGTGACCCTAGCGGAGGCGGGGTGTTACAATTATCTTTAATATATCAAACATTTCAATACTACAAACATATATTTCAGGCCCTCGCTAACATCATATTTTAACACACGAATATTTTCACTACCATCGCTAACCTATAAATGACAATGTTTTAATCCTTTCTACAATAAAATATAAATTTTATTGCTAACAAATTTCATTTTAATAATGAGAAATTTTAACGATCCCTACATAAGAAATAAAAATGTAGATGTTTATTGTTAACATATTCCATTTTAATCTCTAATTGCATACAATGAAAATATAATTTTCATTGTCAAATCCTTTTTAATGAAAACGACTTACAATAAAATGGAGTTTTATCATCAAATCTTTTTGTTGCAAACAAGCGACAAAAAATGTGAACTTTATATTTTAATCTTTTTGTTGTAACAAAGCGACAATAAAAATATAAACTTTTTATTTTATCTTTTTGTTGTAACAAAATGACAATAAAAATATAAACTTTTTAATTCTAATATTTTCAATGAAATCTAAACTACATTAAAAATGTAATTTTTAATGTTACTTCTTTATATTGAAAACAATTCAAAAATAGAAATATGAACTTTTATAATTATACTTTTTTCTCTTATAGTATGACAATAAAAATGTTACTTTTAAATCTACTATTTTATGACTACAAAGATGGTACTTTTAAATCTTCTATTTTTATTGCATACAAAATGACAACAAAAATGATACTTTTGTTTCAACTCTATTTCATATTAACTAGTTGAAAATAAAAATGCAAGCTTTTATTTCAACCAATCTAAGAATAAAAATGCAATCTTTTAGTTGAAACACAATGACGCTAAAAATATCTTTCTTTTAATTGAAAACAAAATGACGCTAAAAATATGTTTCTTGTAATTGAAACAAAATGACGCTAAAAATATGTTTCTTGTAATTGAAACAATAATAATGAAATTTTATTGTAAACAAAGATAATGTCTTTATTATAAAAACAACTCAATACTCATGGATCTAAATAAAAGATGCAATCTTTATTATAAAACAAATCTGTATTCTTGGATCTAAATTAAAAGTAAAGCTTTTATTTCAAATCCAATCAATATTCACGGATCTAAAATAAAAATAGGATTTTTATTCCAAATCCAAGACTAATAGTAAACTATAGATTCAAGAGGAATAATTTTCATTGAAAATCTAAATCTAACCAAGCATGAACATCACGATCATCATAATCAACAAACAACAATTCCAATATCATACATCACAAATCTGAATTAATTAGCATACATACATGGAATTTAAATAGCGAGAAATAATTAATATTTTAATTAATTATCAAAAATAGAAATCTCACCTTTGTCATCTTTAATTTGGCGATTTAGATCTAATTTTGCCTGAAATTCTAACTGGCTCCAAATCGTTTTTAACTAGTTCTGAAATGTAGAGTTCGTCGCCACGATTCTAACGCAACTGAAATCGTTCAATTTCGATTTTGTGTGAGAAAGATATGATTTTATAAATTAAAATAAATTAACGACGGAATTAAAGTGTTACAAACCTTATTTAATTATACAGCCGTATGTTTTCAAAATTGTTCAAAACTTTGGATCAATCTTTCTCCAAATCTGTTGTATGAAATCCAGATTAGGTTGCGCGAGGTCGGGGTGTGTGGGGGGGGGGGGGGGGCTAGGGGCGGCGCACGAATGCCTGGAAGGGGGAGGAGTTCGACGATGGCTGGAGGTCGGGGCGTAGCTCGAGGCGGCGGGGCTTCTCGGCGTCGGTTCTCGGTGTACGTGCAACGGGGATGGGTGAATCGGTTATGGATGGAAAGCTTGTGAAGAGTACTTCAAAAAGTTCTAAAGGGTGGAAGGATAATAGTGTGTGGATGGAGAGAAATCGAAGGGGGAAGATTGGAAGGTTCGTGACCATTAAACATGAAGAAGAAGAAGAAGGTGGCCGATTTTTAGAACTAGAATTAGGGTTCCAATCTCCTATATTTATAATATTATTTAATTTATTGATCACTAAAAGGTCCGTTTAGCTACCAACTCCAAATCGAGCCTAATGACAGACGTTCCTAGCCAATTACCCCTATTTTAGGCCCAATGAGCTATGTCCCGTGAGCCCAAACAACTGTTTTAATCGGTTTTTTTCCTTTAATTTGAAATATAACACTTTTATATTAAATTTGATTGTACATATTAATTTACCGGGACCAAATACTGACTCTAAAAATTGCAGAAAAATTATATCTAGTTATGTTTTGACGATACGGTCCTACCAAAACTAATTTCGTCGAATTCCAAGACCGTTTGAGAAATAGCCATTTTCTGGTCGATCCAATTTGATTGAGATTGACAAAACATGTTTTCTTTTGCCACGCTCACATATTAATTCTAAAAATTATGAAAATTCAGACCTAGCAATAATTTGACATTCCAGTTCCAGCAAAAGTGTTTTCGTCGAAAACGGAGGTCGTTTGCAAAATGATTATTTTTAAGGGCTATATTATATTAAAATATATATAAATCCTACAGCGACTATTCTGAATTTTAAACTGGACATAACTTTTTATTCCTGTTATGAAATTTGGATTTTTCACATTCGTTAAAAAGGTATTGTTAAACAGATTCTAATATTTCTTGTTTCGTCCACTTCTGATTTAAAATGAATTCTGTATATTAAATTGAAATTTGAAATCGAATTTTCGAACTAATAATTAAATTAAATTTATTCGTTTTTACTTCGGTTAAAATAAAATTTTAGTCATTATTATTTAAAATAAATCATTTTAAGCATCTAAAATTTATTAAAATTTCCAAAATAAAATTTTTAAATTATTTCCAAAATTCTGGGTTGTTACAGTAAATTACGCATGTTAGGAATTAATGGGCCTTGTTTGACACATAGGTCAGTCAATATAGTTTAAAAAAGAATTATTTCCTAGAATAATTATTGATGCTGATTTTTGCTAACTTGGCACACCTTTATTAGTCTATTTTCAAACCTAAGCTAACGTGGCTTGATCGGTGTGGATTGAAAACCTAAAATATAATGGTTTTGGAATTCCTACTTCTACTATAAATATACCTCCTATCGTCATCCATTTCTTACAACTCCATTGTAACGGCCCGAAAATTCCTGATCCGGGTCATTGACACAAATACATATCCTGTATCACATATCGACTAATCAAGCATCAGAAATTAACGTATCGTTAATAGAAAGAAGTTGTAAGGTGAGAAATAGGAAGAAAGTTAGAATAGAAGAAAAAGAAGAACATAACACAATAGAATCAGAGTAAGCACAAATCTCACAGCAGAACTAAATAAAATATAATAAATAACAACTCTTGAAATATAAAATGGTATTTATACTTGCATACATCGTTAGAGTACAACATATATACATCACAGCGAAAATAAACTCTATATATCTGACGCTGAAGCCTCCTTCTCCAAGCTAGTTCAAGTGAATCTTTAAAATCCTTAAACCACTTGACTGCCCGTACAAAATTAGGCACCCAAGAGTTTAGGGAAAACATAGGAAAATGAACTCTGGGTCAGTCATGGGACTGGTGTAAGAAAACGATTTTAAAACAGATTGATTTAACATTTGAAAATCCTTTTGAAATAAAAGATAATCGTAAGACCGATCCTTGATATCAAAACTATTTTGGTTTTATAATAGTGTCTAAATGAAGTAGATAGAAATCCAGCGGACCGTTTGCATCTCACGCTCCACATACATAGTATACAATCAAAACTCCGGGCGCTTATTGGGTAATGAATTCCGATAATGACAAGGTACAGAACCACCTTCTGACAGTGTATCTATAGAGGGGAATACACCGGGTTCAACAAGAACATCTTGCAACTCGGCCGCACATGACCGATCACTCATTTCTCTTGAGTGTATCAAATGTTTATCACTAACGGTTAGGATCAGCAACCGTTTCTCGAAAGGGACAACATAGAAAAGAATAAAGAAGCAAATGAATTTTATCTAGATAGGTGATAATACACCCTAATTGGAGCGACCCACTTAGCTATACCGCCTGCCCAAATTTTTTCATTTCCTGGTTGATGAGGCTTGAGATTAGAATTTAACTTTAGAACATCTGGCCACCATTTACTTTGAATGTCACATTGTCAGTTCCATCAAAATCACTAATTGACGTCCATAAATATACTTTGGGTGTAAAAGAAGTATCATTCTTTGCCACCAACTCGGTATATTTATAAAAATCAACGCATGTAGTTTTTAGGAAATACTTTGTTAGACATTCGTCCATACAAGTCATCCAGGAACATGATGAACTGAAGGTACTCTCCTGCCGCATCTAATATAGGAATCACCCCATGGATTAGTAGCGAATAGTCCTTGCAAATCCGAAGATTTCAATCATGAAAGAATCACAAGATAGAATAACTTTAGTGGCCACGTCAGAGAAATTTTAACAAGTAGTTCTTCTGGTCATGAAGATCTACGGTCTTCAATTTTCATTTATATAAATATCCTGTAAGTTAGTTTAAGAATAGTAAAGTTAGTTCGAAGTAGTTTTTGGTTCAGTTCCCATCTCGGTCTCTTCGAACTAACACGTTGGGAATATTTATTTGATAGTCGGTGTTTTAACTATCAAATTTAAACAGCGTAGATGAGTAAAACTATTTACATATACAAATTATTTTATATTATATAAAATGTTTATAACATGCCCATTCAATTTAATTAAATTATATAATCCCATTTCAAAATTTAGAGTAGTAATCAATATAAAATGATTTAAAATATAATAAAATGGGTTAACGTTTTATTTTAGCTAATTTAGATTTGATTGGTCACTACATAGCATAAACAACAATCATTCATCACAATAATCACAATCAACAATGATTGACGTTTAATTTCAAACTAAATAACAGTTTGAAATATGTGATCTCGGGTAATAACTAATTTTACATTATTTTTATTCCCATTCCTTTGGGATTAAACCCATTCATTTTATTTATACATTTATTTCGTTTTCCGTAGCTTATATATAAATACATATATATAAATATCATAGATTCGAACTTAAGTTTACGACGATGTATATTCTATAACTACAAAATAATTCAACATCTTTCCATTCCTTTCTCTTTATTATATATATATATATATCATTTACTTCTATAGAAATCCATTTTTAATTATAGTTGATTAGAACAACATGAATTTACCTAATCTATTACAGTACAAATTTTCATGTACGTAATCTTTCATTTTCGGTAAACCACTGGCGATCTTCTCCTTTCTTAAATTTTTATGTACGTATATGTGTTAACTATTTTTTTTTTAAAAAAAACTTACACTTTTAACAAACATATCTTTTTATTTATTTATTCCTTCCGGCCTAAAAGCGCATCAAGCCTAACAAACCTCCCATCTCCTATTTCTCTTTTCAGACTCGATCCTTGCCCTTCTTCTTCTTCTTCTTCTTTCTATTTGGTCAGATCAATCGAAATGTAGATTAGGCACAGTAAAAATATAGGATCAAAATGGGTGTGGGAAGCAAACAAAACAAGGTTCTGCTTGATCCGATCACCCTCTTTCCCTACCCCATTCTTTCTTCCCTGTTTTTTCTTCCTCCTGTTCTTCTCTTCTTCATGTACTTCATCACATCATGCATATGTACAACAAAGCTTATCTCCATCATCAAAATTTCATTTATACTACTGTATCGAAATTGAAGTCTCACTCGAAGCTTTAAAATAATATGCCTCAACACAAGCGTCTCGTACTTCCACCAAATACCTTTGATCTTCATCAAACCCCGCCTCAGGCTTGTCGGCATCCTGGCCCTCCGAACGCACCTAGGGCGCACCCATGTTCTGCCATGACCGATGCACAGTTTGTCTCCAAACTTAGGCTACCCGAAAAAGAAATCATTCCATATAAAAATCAAAACCCATAAAACCACTTGCTTAAAAATTGAAACTATATTTTTCCCATGATCGCCCATCCCCTCCCCTCAATCCTTTGGCTTGGGAACCATCACGTACGACGCTCCAAATCGCTGTAATTTGGTCAGAATGCATTTTCTAATCAATACAAAAATTCTTATTCACTAAACCACTAAAAATCCTAATTTTGACATCAAAATTCATGATTTTTAAAAACAGTTCCATCCATATACCTGAATTTATATATAACGATGTTCGAGAATTTGAGTATTTTTACTTCTTTGCTGTGATTTTATGGTTTTTGTGACATGTACTTCTATTTAAAGGACAACTAAATTTTAGAGGATACATAAGACAAAACAAACAAGTTTGATATTGATCACAATTCTTATATCAATTATAATTCAAGATAATGATTTTTATGAACTTATAGAAGATAAATGTATTCTCTCTGTTAAACACACACAAACATATTTTAATGTTTACAATGATTAATTACGCATGCACAATCATGTTTACACAACATTATACCATCAGTGACACTTATTAAGACATATAGATGGATGTAATATATGTATACAGTCTATAGAATAGTTTTTTAAGGGGAAAATTAAGAGTTTACTTACCAACATTATTGTGCTAACTATCTTATTGAATTTCCTTGCTCATGTGGTTTTAACTCACTTTTCCAAGAGATAAAATCTTAAACAATATCAACATTTGAATCAATATACTAAGTATATACTTATGAAGCTTGAATCCTACTTAAAATTTGATATAAATAATGGAGAGAATTTCAAGTGTTACTCACCTATTATATTGTTGTATTATTGTTCATTTGTTTCTCAGGTTCTTTCCAATCTTCAAGCCACTAGTTTAGAGTTTTAACTTTCTAATTAACATCAAAATTTGAATTTAATATAATAGTTACATATTAAAACATATATGGTTTGTATACGTTTAAAAATTTATATAAAACAATAATGATATTTAAGGTGTCTACTTATTTTAATATTGCTGCTCATATTTGTATCTCAGATTTGTTCAACCATCAAGCCATAGTTTAACCACCCTTAAACAACATCAATCATTGCATCAAATATGATGGATACATACATATAATCAAGATTTATATAAACAACACAGGGGTTTAGGGTGTTTACTCACAAATAGTTCACTTTGCTATAAAGTTTTGTTTCTCAACCTGTTGTAGACCTTTGAGCTAACTAGTTTTAGAGATTAACTACCAAAATAAGTTCAATAATTAAGTCAATTGTTGGAGGTACATATTAGCACACAAATGGTTTGAATCCACTTAGAACTGAATATAAACAGCGGAGAGATTTATGCGGTTTCTCATAAATATTAGTGCTGCTTTTATTTTGCTTACTAGTTTTGCATTTCAATCTCAGGTTTGTTCAAAAACATCAAGTCCTAATCTAACGGTCTTGTAGAGATAAATAAATCAAACGACATAAATGTTTAAATCAAACATATTAACACACAATAATTATAATAGTAAAGAGTTTCTGTAAGTGTTTAGTAACAATATAATATCTCACTTGTCTTGCCATTTGTTTCCAGTTTTGCTCTCTGTTTTATTCTTCCATTTTACTGCCTTTGTTTATGTGATGTGTATATATTCTAACAAATTAATCTTTCAGTCCAAAGAAATCAGCCTATTTGGGTTCTTAGTTTGTACAATATGTATTTAACGTTTTTAATGCCTTCAAACATAACATCAAGGCAATCTGTCCCTTCCAATGACCATGATCTAAATTTTCCTATCATATCTATGCATATCCTTATATTTAATAGCCAAGATCTTCTTAGATATGCTTATGTTTCCAATATTTCTTATGTACGCTTATATGTGAAGTAATATGACATTTACTTTAATTATATCCTCGTTATTTACTTTTAAGTGATTCTATGTCTATACAAGTAAAAATAAGTTTTTAAATGCAAAAAAACATTGTTAAAATCAACATCCACTAGCTTGTATATATATACATACTTATTCATACATACATACATATATATATATATATATATTGAAAACCCAGGAGAACCCGACGGGCTAGTAAACTCCTGAGGAGTGTACAGTAAAGCCGTCTGCTAATCCAAGCCCCCATACCCCCAAGTGCATGGTAGGAATCGAACCCGCGACCTTTTACCAGGAAGTTAGGCCTCCTTTCCACTGCGTCGCACCCGCGGACCATATATATATATATATCACATGAAAAGTTAATATATGCATAGGAAAATGATTATTCTAATTTAAATGAATTAGATCTTATCAACGTTTTTAAATAAAATAAATAGCTTGCATTGAAAAATCTATACTTGTGATTTCTTCCTACATGAAGTAATCTCATTATTTAAGCAATTTCTTATTCTTACTTTCAAGAAAAATCCAAATTAAAAATAATCCATTTTCCCTTTCATTTTCACTTATGTAATCTTTAATTCAAATGAGATAAACAAATTAAAATTATAACAAAATCATAAAACATCAATTACTTGTTTTATATACAAATATACATTGATTATAGAATTTTAAAACATCAACAAATATATCTGTAATTTCCTTGACATTTACCAGATATATAAGTCTTATTTATTTAATTACATTAAATTACAAGTATAATCCATACATTATAGATTATAAAATTAGTCCAAAATCTGGGTTGTTACAATCTACCCCCTTAAAAGAATTTCATCCCCAAATTAAAGAGTAGCGAGGAGATTTCAGTTATAACTAAAATAATAGGCTTATTTCCTATATAAGCTATATACCAATGATCATAACAACCACAACATACAATATATACAAGTTATCTGCCAAACATCCACATCAAACAAAACATACAATACACACATCAGCAATTAGCTATCAATCACGATCATTTCATAACTAAAAATATCTGTTATTACATTTGGAAAACATTTTCATTTCATATTCACGCATTACCATTCTTCCACACTCATTAGTTTCTAACCATAAATTGGTAAGAAAATAATCCTCTAAGTATCAACCCCGAAGACCGAAATCAACATTAGATCAATACTCAAAAAACCATTTAACTCAGCCAATCTCCAGTTGGGTTCCAATTTCTTAACTCTATATCTTAATCCCTCATTTTCCAAAAAATATCCTTGCACACTACAACAATAGAGGCTTTTAATAGCATTTGAAAAATGCTATTACATGCGTTTCAGAGAATGCTATATAACGACATGCAATGTTAGACCTTTTGTTTAAATAGCAAGAAATAAAAGCTATGAAAAGTGATATTTCTATTGCGTTTTACATTTTCTATATCTAACAAAAACACTATAGAATATGTCATCTGATACTTACTTTATATAGCATTTTTCTATATGTTTCTATAGCGTTTTTTCTGTATTTCTTAGCATTTTAGTTATATTATAGAATTCTCAATGTGTATTTTATTGCGTTTTTTATTCAATAGCGTTTTTGAAACGCTATTGCTTACAATATTAATTTATAAGATTTTATTTATTATCATTTTAGCTTATATACACACACATACATACATACTACATACATATGTATGCACACAACATATTTTCACAAACATATAAATTACAACATGGTATATTTCATACAGATCATTTAAATAACTTTTCATATATCAAAACATAGTACTTCATACACATCATTCAAACTTAATATTTCATACATATTGTTTTATCAATTTTTCAATGTTAATATATCATACAATTTTGCCGTCAGCAAATTACTTACAAAATGAACCAACGACATATCTAATCTTCCTTTGTTTATGATATCTTCTTCTCAACATCAACAATAGTGGTCTTGCTAATGTCAACTAAATGGAGAAGGTATTAGTAATTGTTATATCATATATTATTGAAGTAAAAGAAACCTAAATGAGGAGAAAAACATAACTAGAACATAAAATATGATACATTTATGCAAGGGATTGCTGCTAATTAGCATTCGAACATGCAACAGCTTCTAAATACAAAGCTAACCTTTTGTAAAAATTTAGTTGAACTTGGTTAATATATTTGATAATTTATTATTGTTATTATTATAAACTAAGTCAATCATTATCACCATCACCATAATTATTATAAATGCATCCAGACGTTCTTTGGATGAAATAACATAATACGTTTTAGTTCTTTCACGGTTGGACAAGACTCCACCTGATTAAAATATTAAGTTCCATACTAGTACATTAAGTTAAGAACAGTCTGTTGAATCCTAATGCTTTATTTACCTACGTTAACTCATCTTTGTGAAATGTTTGACTGGGCGATCTTAACAGAATAAATATCAACAGGTAACGATGGAGCTAGGTTACTATATGTATTAATAATTTGTAACCAAAAACAATAGCCATATCATCTAATATACAATGTAATCATACTTTTTCAAGTTTCTTAGGTAATAATTCTTGAAACCTTGGAAAAATTCATCCACCTATACAAAGAAACAATAACAAGTAATATATAATGACATGATGATATAAACAACATTAATAGAATCACATAGGCAAGACAAACCTGTAGGAATGGCAATCAATTCTAGTTCAACACCATCAACCCATCTAACTGCACGCAAATTTTGATGCATCAATAAAGGATTTTATTCGTTGTCAAAGCCACATTGACAACAAGGTTGGCAAGGCAACTAAGAAAATCAAAAGCTTCGGAGGGATGCTCGCTACCAACAAGGTATGCAATTATGTAGTATATGCAAGCTAATTTATTTAAGCATAACATGAAACCCTATGAAAGGACATTTAATGTAGATATAAGAGTTGAGATAGTTTTTTAGTAAGATAGAGCATGACTTAGAAGAAGACTTACAATAATGCAGTTGTCGCACTGAGTTGTCTATATAGTGAACACATCCTGCACTAAGTTATCGCAAGGAAAAATGTAGTAAGGAAAAGTTATGGAGGAACTCACACAATGCTTAACTCCTTAAAAATATTAGTGGCCTAGGATCTTTCCTACCCCTCAAACTGCAAGTTGGCACTGGAGAAACTGCATGAACTGGTGATAATGGAACACACGACCTTCTCCTAAATTCAGCCAAACAGAATTGCAGCTAGTGCCCTTGATTTCATTACAAGTAAACTTGTTTTAAGTTTAGATTACACCTATGTATAAATATATTTCACCCAAGAAAGTACAACTAATTTTTTTTTAAGTTTTAAAAAACAAAATCTAATTTTAATACCACATAACTAATCCAATCATACTTAAGAATTATTTGAATGTTTGTTTCAATAGTTTATGCCAATATTATTCTTAACTAAGTGTTATTTTATACGACTTATGAGCATACATGGAAACCATATATTTGTTAATTGGCAAACGTGAAATACCTTTGCAAGAATAGCCCTGCTGAATTATGGTTGTTAGTCTCATTTGCTTTTATAAGCCAAATTGGTTGCTGCAATTCAAGTGTCTTTCCAGGTAGCCTGTAACTGTGAATATGATACGGCTCATTAGGTAGAACTCACCCCCAAAAGCTAGCTTGTAAGGGGAGGGTGCCTAATGGCCTATATACTAGGCAATATTCCCATATTTTATGGTATGGGACATATCATTTCACCGCTCTTCGAAAGTCCGACGTCCGCGTCGGCCTACTCTATCGACACTGACCCGACGGTAGCCCTTTTCTCTTTGGACGGCTTTCACTCGCCTATCAGTATTTTAATCCAGCCTATAGGTCGCCCCTTCTCACGGCTCGAACTTTCCGTCGAGCGGTTCTCAGTGAAAGCACCAAATGATACGGCTCATTAGGTAGAACTCACCCCCAAAAGCTAGATTGTAAGGGGAGGGTGCCTAATGACCTATATACTAGGCAATATTCTCATATTTTGAGGTATGGGACATATCAGAATACAGCATGTATTATCATGGTACATGTACATATACAACAAGCATCTCTACTGTTTCCACTCATAGCATATGTATAACAAAGCTATTTGTATATATTATACTACACAAAACCATATACGGTACCTAGTAAATAACCTGATTACTCTTGCAATATAACATTGGAAACAACAATACCACATAGACAACTTAGTATGTGATTGAGTATTTAGACTATTCTCTATAAACAATACCATGATATATATGTTAAAATCTTAACATGTATATGTATACATATTTTATATCTGTTAAGCTTCGAAATAGTTTTCCACTTGTATCGCTTCATAATTTACATTGACATCATAAGTAAAATACCATAATTTTGTTAAGGAAAAATGTACTACCATGGTTTGATATTTTCTTTTGATAACCAATTAAATTAGACTAATAATAACTAATTGACAATATCCAAATCATTGCTTGCTTTCCTACCAGATTTTTAAATATACTAACTTCTCAGTGGCAGCATATGGTTTAACTCAATCAAAAGTCTAAAAACTGGCCTTGCATTGGTGGCTGGTGAATTATTTGCATATCTGCAGTTATAGGGCAACAGTTGCCCTCCCCTGTCACTATGTTCTCTCTAGGACGAGAAGCCCAAATAGAGCTGAGGGCCCGAAGGCGACTGTAATACTCTCCAATTGCCATGAAACACTTACCGCTTGTCAAATTGTCTGTAACACCCCGTAATTTTAAAACAGGACATAAGAGATAATTAAAGAATAACTAATTATTAAATGAATAATTAAATGAAATGGGTTACGCCATTGCGTTCATCTCGAAATTCTGCTTGAGAAAGAGTCCGAGTTTGTGTAAAACGGATACCGTATGAAGAAGATATGGACGAACGAAGTTTGGCAGAAAAACCGGAAGTCGACCAGAATGCACTGGCGCACTTCACAAGTGAGCTAGTACAAAAATGCACTGGCGCACCTGCCAAGTGCGCCCATACTGATCCAGCACAGAATTCTGGATTTTTCTGTGATGACGTGTCTTCTTCTGAGTGGTCGGATGATGTGTATTTGAGCTGGGTGGTTCTGATGGACTCCTAGTTCATCTAAGGGCTCTAAATATCCTAGACATCTATATATACGTAGCTAAACCTAAACCCTAACATCATAACCCTAAAACTATGGTGTCGTCATGATGTTCGTCTACAAGCTAGCCTAAGCCTCCATTCATTCTCTCCAAACTAGTAATCGATTAAGAAGAACATCAAATCATATCTAATTAGAGCAACGATTAGTCTACATCAAAGGCGAACAATTCAGTTTCAGAAAACAGATTTCAGAACTAAAGATTTCTCTTTTGTTTGTAAGTTGGTTATTACTTAGATTTAAACGAATTTGTTAAATGAAATCATGACATGTTGTAACTTTAATCTAGAACGATGTTCATATTTAAGACAAATGTAGTCTGATTCTTGTCCATTTTGAATTACCAATAATTCCGAAACTATTGTGATTGATCATGCCTATTGTAACAACCTGCATTCTACGCATCAGAGGATCGTAGAATATTTATTTATTTCTTATATGAAGACGTATGGTTATGTAACATTGGGAAACGACTATTGGGGTCATTTCCCATGTTCATGATTTTTACCGATTTTTAAATGACCGTTTTGCCCCTAGTTGGTACTATTTTGGCCATAACTCTTGACTGGAAAGGAATTTTGACCTGATACCACTTCCATTAGATTCGTTTGATGGTTTACCTTTCCGTAGAGTGGTCATAATAGCCAAACGGACTTACCGTTTGGGAAATATGGTTGAAATAAGGTTTGGAAGGTGAAAAACTGCTTAACCGGGCCAAATAGGATGATTAGTGAATGGGCCCATAACCCATTTCGGGATTAGGGTTATGGGGAGGCTGAAAAGAGACAGGGTTTCATTCCATTTCAGTTTTCTAGTCTCCACTTACCTCTTAGAAACCCTAAAAATGGCCTCCAACCTCTAAATCACCTCCTAATCACTTTCTAATCAAGGATTAGGCTTAGCAACATCAAATTAAGGGAGATCTTCAACAAATCAAGATTAGAGCTGCTGTTTAGCATTGGTATTCGCACCCAAACAGATATTTATTTCAGATCTAAGGTTTATTTGTGGCTAAGGTGAGTGATTTGCATAGTTCCTCACTAATCATGGTTAATTAAGGGTAATTAGTGTTAATTAGCGAATTTAAACATGATAAAATTCTGGAAAAATATTTATAAATTCTTATATGATGCTTTAGACCTCTGATATGAACTTAAGTTAATTTGGTTAAGTTTTGCTAGTCCTATTATTAATTATGCTTGAACATGTTCAAGGGAAAATATGGGTTTTGGCTATGTTTGATCCATTTTATCCTATCATATTGTTGTTTTGGTGTTTGTGGTTGGTTATACATGTTGCTATGACTGTATGGTATGCTTCGTGATTGATTAGAATAGTTGGAATGGTCGAAAACGCCGTCGAGTGGCGTAAACTGCTTGCTGGAAAAAGTGCAGGAAATTGGCCGATCCGGATCGGAACGGAGAAAAGGACCCGATCCGAACCACCTCCCATGCGAGTTCAGAAGCTCCAATCCTCTCCGTTAACATTGTATGGCAACGCAACTTGGAGACTCCGATCCGACCCGGTGTGCTCTGAAGGAGACCGATCCAATCCATCATCCTAAGAAGACCTCCGATCCGACGTTGGGAGAAAAGGAGGAAGCCTGCGCTCCGACCCGAACTGATGGTACCTTCTGATCCGAAGTAGCTTGTCAGGGAGTGTGGACCTCGATCCGATCCGTAGCAGAGAGGAAGGTTTGTGCTGGAGATTCCGAACCGATCCGATTGCTTAGGGAGGAGCATTCCGATCCGAACCGAACTGATGATTAGGGGGAGATCCGAACCGATCCAGTGATGACTAATAACCCGAGATGCAAAGGTAGTCCAAACGGAAGTTAGAGCTCAGGATCCAGTTAGGAACCAATGAGTTCACTTCATGGTTGGGCTTTGCTGTGTGACGTGGGCTAAGGAGTTGTCGACGTTCATAACTTCGATTCACCACTAAAAAGGAATGATGGGCTACGTATCAGTGCAGTAGAGTCATCGTGACTCGAGGGGCAAAGTGATTGTAGCAAGACTATGAGCCAGTGCAGTGGAGCTGTAGTGACTCCATGGGGCAGAGTGGACATAGTAAAGGATTAGTAAGACTATGAGCTAGTGCAATGGAACCGTTGTGTCTCCATGGGGCAGAGTGGACATAGTAAAGGATTAGTAAGGCTATGAGCCAGTGCAGTGGAGCCATTGTGACTCCATGGGGTAAAGTGGACATAGCAAAGGATTAGTGGCTATGGATCAGTGCAGTGAATTCGTTGTGACTTCATGGGGCAGAGTGATCATAGCAAAGTATTGGGTGATCAAAGTGGTGGATATCGTATGCTTTACGCACTGAGTGAGAGATGTGAGGATGGTTGCTATGTTTGATTTGTTTGCCATCACTATGACATGCACACCCCCACCCCCGTATGCTAGTACACCATATGCTAGTGGCACCTTAGAGTGTTGTACAGTATGTAGTGCTAACTCTTTGGTTGCAGGTCCAGGTTCATGTATGGTTTAGTATACCTGTTATTGTTCTGTTTAGCTGCTTATCGCTCATACCAGACTTTTTGTCTGACCTAGAGTTTTATGTCTCTTCTTATTACTCTGGGTTCTCACACGAGCAGATAAGAGACAGGTTATCTGGTGATGCACGAGTAGCGGATTCGGAGGCGAGCAGGAGGCTTCCACGTATGATATATATAGATATTCCCCCTGTGTCGTTACCGGTCACTACTTTGGGCATTAGTAGTGTACCTTTCTTGCTTAGCTTTTTGAGACAGTTTTTAAAAGTTGTAATAATGTTGGCTTTGTATCATAAGCTGTACTTTGGATTTTCCGCTGCTATGATAGTTTGTTTCAGCTTATGCACTGTCTCACCTGTTTTATGTCAAGTATGTTGTTATTATATTTTGTTCCATGCGCTGTGAGACATTCTACAGGTTCCTTGTTGATTCTTCGTCTTCTTTCCTTCCTTTTCTGACGACCGTCCCGTGCTAACTGGACATGTGTACAATGCACCCTTGGAGTAAATGTCAGTTGGTGCGGGGCGGGCCGTCACATTTGGTATCAGAGCTCTAGGTTGCGTAGTTAACCTAAGGAAAGACACTAGGGAGAGTTAGTACGTATATGAGAGTGCGTATTTGTGATTACTTTGGTTTTCAAAAGCTATATATATATTTATATATATATACACTATTAGTATAGCTAAGGATGAAGTCGCACCGCACTAGCACCACTATGAAGATGGTAAATCGTTTTCTCTTTACAGATTGAACGATGAGCTGATACGCAAGAGGTGCTGGTAGAGGGGCCAATAATGGGAATGCTGCTGACATAAGGGCGATGTTTACTGACCTCATGAGAGGCATGCTTAGGGATGTACAAGGGGCAGCTCCCAATGCTGGTAATGGTGGTGGTCCAAGAGTGCAGGCGCCTAGGGTCAATTTCGCCAAGCTATGCAAGAATTACACTAGCCTTGGTGGGAAGCCGTTCCACGGAACGGAGTCGGCCACGGATGTTCGGGATTGGTTGGATAGCTGTGATCGTATCTTCGATGACTTGGGTATCGAGGATGCGATGAAGAAAAGGCTAGCGTCTCGTCAGCTGCAAGAGCGAGCGATGAATTGGTGGAATGCTATTAAGACAGCCACTCCAGAGGATCAGGTTACTTGGGATCAGTTTAAGGCTCGCTTTAGCGACAAATTTATCCCAGCTGCTCAGAAGTCGGAACTGTTTAGGAAGTTCTTGGAGCTTAAGCAGAATGGTAGAGCAGTCTCAGACTATATTGCTGTGTTCGACACTTCATCGAAATATGGATTATCCCTTATCGATACTCCTGAGAAGAAGAATTAGAAGTTCATTACTGGTTTGGATGGATACTTAGGGGAAAGACTTATCAATCACATCGATGAGACCTTTGAATCGATTGTGGGGAAAGCTTTAAGATCAGAGAGTCTTTACCCTAAGTCAAAGACTGAGGTTGCATCTGCAGAAGGGCTGAAGCCACAAGCAGGCGGTGGAGGCAAGAATAACACTCAGAACAAGAGGAAGCAGAACCAAACTAAGGGTGGCCAGAAAAAGAGCAAGAAAGAAGTTGAGTGCTTCAGCAGTGGTAAGAAGAGCCATTATGCCAAGGAATGTCGGGCCAAGCCAGCGGATAGGAAGTGCTACAATTGTGGCAAAGTGGGACATCATAAGGATACATGTCCACAACCTCTTAAAGAGAAGCAGATTGTGAAAGCATATGCTATCGGTGCTATTCCTTCTTCGTCGAATGCCCCAACTACGGCGGAGATAGGAAAGAATGTCGTCATTCAAGGTATGCTTTCTATTCATGATGTACCTGTTCGAGTTTTGTTTGATACTGGGGCTTCCCGTTCCTTCATATCTAGTGACCTGATAGATAGGTTGGGACTGGAACCCGAGATAGTCGATAGACCGTTGGTTGTGACGTACCCGATTGGTGGTTCGACTAACCTTAGTATGATTTGCCGAAATTTGGTCTTATCGAGTCATGGATGTATGTTTGTTTGCGATTGCTTTGTTTTGGGCTTTACTGGGTATGGCATTATATTGGGAGTCGATTGGCTCCAAAGATACATGGTGGTGGTAGACTGTGAGGGCTTTTTGGTGACAGTTAGGGCGGATGATGGGCGGAGGGTAGTGTTTGGTAGTTTACCTAGTGATGGGGTAATGGCTAGTTTTATAAATTCCCTCGACATCCCGCATGATGAATTGTCAGATGTGCCCGTGGTTGGCCAGTATCCGGACGTCTTCGAGGAAGTGACCGGACTTCCACCACACCGAGAGATTGAGTTCCGTATTGATTTAGTGAAAGATGCCAGACCTATAGTGTTGCCACTTCGTCGTATGGCACCAAGGGAGCAGCGAGAGCTCGGGATGCAAGTGAGCGGTCTTTTGAAGAAGGTTTTTTTTAGAAGAAGTGTCTCTGAGTGGGGAGCACCAGTTGTGTTTGACACTAAGGCAGATGGTTCCCTTCGTTTGTGTGTGGACTATCGTGAGTTGAATAAGGCGACGAGGAAGAATAAGTATCCTCTACCGCGGATAGATGATTTGTTTGATCAGCTGGAAGGAGCAAGAGTGTTCTCCCAGTTGGACCTCGCGACATGATTTCATCAGCTTCGAGTAGCGGCTGAGAGTGTTCCGAAAACGGCATTTAGGACGTCGTCTGAATTCTATGAGTGGTTGGTCATGCCATTTGGGTTGACTAATGCACCAGCATACTTCGTGGATCTTATGAATCGAGTATTCAGAGATCAGTTGAATAAGTTCGTTCTTGTGTTCGTAGATGACATCCTTGTTTACTCGAGGACAGAGGAAGAACACAAGGGACATTTGAGGATAGTGATGTAGGTGTTGAGAAAACACCAATTGAAAGCGAAATTTTCTAAGTGTCACTTCTGTAGGAGAGAAGTGAGATTCTTGGGCCTTGTTGTTTCAGAGAATGGTATTGTCGTGGACCCTGCGAAGGTGGCTACGGTACAGGATTGGCCTACGCCCAAGAATGCAACAGACGTAAGAAGCTTCTTGGGGTTAGCTGGATATTATCGTAAGTTTATCCAGGACTTCTCCAAGATAGCAGCACCATTGACTCAGTTGACTAAGAAGAATCAAGCCTTCATCTGGGACGGAGTGTGTGAGAATGCATTCAAGAGTTTAAAAGAAAAGTTGATGTGTGCGCCAGTGTTAGTCATTCCTAAAGGGAATGAAGAGATGACGGTATACACAGATGCTTGTGGTACCGGACTAGGTGGTGTATTGATGCAAGGAGGTAGGGTTGTAGCTTATGCTAGTCGGCAACTAAAGCCGCATGAGAAAAGTATACTACCCATGATTTGGAACTGGCAGCGATTGTGTTCGCGTTGAAGATGTGGAGACATTATCACTTGGGAGAGAGATTTGAGTTGTTTACCGATCATAAATCGTTAAAGTATCTCTTCTCCCAGAAGGATCTGAATCTCCGTCAATAGAGATGGTTAGAGTTCTTGGCTTCGTATGATTTTGATATCGCATATACACCTGGGAAAGGCAATGCGGTAGCCGATGCCTTGAGTAAGAGACATGCCAGTTTAGGGGCTATGTTTCTTGAATGGAAGCAACTGGAGTATATCGCAGGGTATGATTTCAGACCAAAGTGCGAATTGGATCCAGAGATATTAGCTAGTTTGACGACCAGACCCACCTTGATTGAGCGGATTGGTTCCAGTCAGAGGGACGATCCTAATCTATTGGAAATCATATCTAAGTTAGAGATGAATATCTACGGTGAGGAGATGAGTTTGTATGGGCTTGATCAAGAAGGATGGCTTAGGAAGAATGGAAGACTATTTGTACCCAACGTGAATGGTTTGAGAGATGAAGTGCTTAGGGAATGTCATCACTCAAAACTGACTATACACCCCGGTGGTGATAAGATGTATCGAGACATGAAGCAGACTTACTACTGGGAAGGGATGAAAAGAGACGTTGGGAAGTTTATATCCAAGTGCATGAATTGCCAGCTAGTTAAAGCCGAGCAAAAGAAGCCTAGTGGTTTGTTACAACCATTAGAAATTCCAGAATGGAAATGGGAGCAAGTATCAATGGATTTCATTGATGGTTTACCAAAAACTAGATCGGGACATGATGGCAATTGGGTGATTGTGGATCGATTGACTAAGAGTGCAAGATTTATACCAGTCAAATCGACCAGAACGACATCTAAGTTAGTAGCACTGTATATGAAGTGGGTAGTGAGATTTCATGGAGTACCTAAAAGCATTGTGAGTGACCGAGACCCGTTGTTCACTAGTGGGTTTTGGAAGAGCTTACAAGAGGCTCTAGGGTTGGAATTATATCTCAGTACCGCGTATCATCCTCAAACCGATGGTCAGACAGAGAGGGTGAATCGTATATTGGAAGATCTCTTGAAAGCTTGTATATTGGATTTTGGTGGATCATGGGATGACCATTTGCATCTAGTAGAGTTTGCATATAATAATAGCTACCAATCCAATATCGGCACGTCTCCATATGAAGCTTTGTACGGAAGACCGTGCAACTCACCATCATGTTGGATAGAGACCGATGAGAAGTTTGTGCTTGGACCAGATGCGGTAAGGGAAACTTCAGATAAGATTAAGATCATCCAATTACGGATGAAGGCTGCCCAGGATAGGCAGAAGAGTTATGCTGATAAGAGGAGAAGAGACTTAAAATTCTCCGTTAGTGACTTGGTGTTTGTCAAGGTTTCTCCATTGAAGAGCGTAATACGATTTGGCAGGAGAGGCAAGTTGGCACCAAGATTTGTTGGCCCATTCCCAGTTCTCGAACAAGTTGGGAATTTGGCATATAGAGTTGACTTACCCAAGAAGATGGCGGGAGTTCACAACGTATTTCACGTTTCCCAGCTAAGGAAGTTCGTGCACGACCCAGATATGACTATTTCACCTGATCAGTTAGAGGACTTCGAAGTGGAACCCGAGGCGGTTGGGAACCGCAAGTCGATTCGTATCGTCGAGCACGATACGAAGCAACTTCGAAGGAAGTTGGTGAAGCTAGTCAAGGTTCAGTGGGACGAGAACGAGAATGACTGTACTTGGGAGACAAAGGAGAGCATTAGGAAGACGTATCCAGAACTCTTTGCCTGGTAAGGTTTACTTTGCAATTTAGTTATTCCGCATGCTAGGATAGACTTGCTTTGCTTGTTTTGCATGTTTGATTGTTGTTCTATGGTTGATAGGCATGTGGGACCCTTTGTGTGTTTTAGTTAGGGAATTTCGGGGGAGAAATTTCTTAAGGAGGGGAGAATATAACAACCCGCATTCTACGCATCAGAGGATCGTAGAATATTTCTTTCTTTCTTATATTAAGACAAATAGTCATGTAACTTTGGGAAACGACTATTGGGGTCATTTCCCATGTTCATGATTTTTACCGATTTTTAAATGACCGTTTTGCCCCTAGCTGGTACTGTTTTGAACGTAACTCTTGACTGAAAGGAATTTTGACCTGAAACCACTTCCACTAGATTCGTTTGATGGTTTACCTTTCCGTAGAGTGGTCATAATAGCCAAACGGACTTATCGTTTGGGAGATATGGCTGAAATAAGGTTTGGAAGGTGAAAAACTTCTTAACCGGGCCAAATAGGGTGATTAGTGAATGGGCCCATAACCCATTTCGGGATTAGGGTTATGGGGAGGCTGAAAAGAGATAGGGTTTCATTCCATTTCAGTTTTCTAGTCTCCGCTTACCTCTTAGAAACCCTAAAAATGGCCTCCAACCTCTAAATCACCTCCAAATCACTTTCTAATCAAGGATTAGGCTTAGCAACATCAAATCAAGGGAGATCTTCACCAAATCAAGATTAGAGATGCTGTTTAGCATTGGTATTCACACCCAAATAGAGATTTATTTCAGATCTAAGGTTTATTTGTGGCTAAGGTGAGTGATTTGCATAGTTCCTCACTAATCATGGTTAATTAAGGGTAATTAGTGTTAATTAGCGAATTTAAACATGATAAATTTCTGGAAAAATATTTATAAATTCTTATATGATGTTTTAGACCTCTGATATGAACTTAGTTAATTTGGTTAAGTTTTGCTAATCCTATTATTAATTAAGCTAGAACATGTTTAAGGGAAAATATGAGTTTTGGCTATATTTGATCCATTTTAACCTATCATATTGTTGTTTTGGTGTTTGTGGTTGGTTATACATGTTGCTAGGACTGTATGGTATGCTTCGTGATTGATTAGAATAGTTGGAATGGTCGAAAACGCTGTCGAGTGGCGTAAACTGCTTGCTGGAAAAAGTGCAGGAAATTGGCCGATCCAGATCGGAATGGAGAAAAGGACCCGATCCGAACCACCTCCCATCTGAGTTCAGAAGCTCCAATCCGATAACATTGTATGGCAACACGACTTGGAGAATCCGATCCGACCCGGTGTGCTCTGAAGGAGGCCGATCCAATCCATCATCCTAAGAAGACCTCTGATCCGACGTTGGGAGAAAAAGGAGGAAGCCTATGCTCCGACCCGAACCGATGGTACCTTCTGATCCGATCTGAAGAAGCTTGTCAGGGAGTGTAGACCTCGATCCGATCCGGAGCAGAGAGGAAGGTTTGTGCTGGAGATTCCGAACCGATCCGATTGCTTAGGGAGGAGCATTCCGATCCGAACCGAACTGATGATTAGGGGGAGATCCGAACCGATCCAGTGATGACCAATAACCCGAGATGCAAAGGTAGTCCAAATGAAAGTTAGAGCTCAGGATCCAATTGGGAACCAATGAGTTCACTTCATGGTTGGGCTTTGCTGCGGGATGTGTGCTAAGGAGTTGTCGATGTTCATAACTTCGATTCACCACTAAAATGGAATGATGGGCTATGTATCAGTGCAGTAGAGTCGTTGTGATCCAAGGGGCAAAGTGGACATAGCGAAGGATTAGTGGCTATGGATCAGTGCAGTGAAGTCGTTGTGACTTCATGGGGCAGAGTGATCATAGCAAAGTCTTGGGTGATCGAAGTGGTGGATATCGTATGCTTTACGCACTGAGTGAGAGATGTGAGGATGGTTGCTATGTTTGATTTGTCTGCCATCACTATGACATGCACACCCCCACCCCCGTATGCTAGTACACCATATGCTAGTGGCACCTTAGAGTGTTGTACAGTATGTAGTGCTAACTCTTTGGTTGCAGGTACAGGTTCAGGTATGGTTTAGTATACCTGTTATTGTTCTGTTTAGCTGCTTATCGCTCATACCAGACTTTTTGTCTGACCCAGAGTTTTATGTCTCTTCTTATTAATCTGGGTTCTCACACGAGCAGACTAGAGACAGGTTAGCTGGTGATGCGCGAGCAGCGGATTCGGAGGCGAGCAGGAGGCTTCCACGTATGATATATATAGATATTCTCCCTGTGTCGTTACTGGTCACTACTTTGGGCATTAGTAGTGTACCTTTCTTGTTTAGCTTTTTGAGACAGTTTTTAAAAGTTGTAATAATGTTGGCTTTGGATCATAAGCTGTACTTTGGATTTTCCGCTGCTATGATAGTTTGTTTCAGCTTATGCACTGTCTCACCTGTTTTATGTATAGTATGTTGTTATTATATTTTGTTCCATGCGCTGTGAGACATTCTACAGGTTCCTTGTTGATTCTTCGTCTTCTTTCCTTCCTTTTCTGACGACCATCCCGTGCTAACTGGACATGTGTACAGCGCACCCTTGGATTAAATGTCGGTTGGTGCGGGGCGGGCCGTCACACCTATTGTGAGTTATAAGATTATGGTGATTGACATAAAATAACCCATTATGCCTATGAAACTAATTTGTTTGACATAATGGAATCCATCGTGTTTATTAGACTGGTTGGTGTTAAAACTATCATGTTATATGCAAGCTTGGTGATTCTATCTTATTATGTACATGCAAGCTTTAGGCAGAATAATGTTCACATATGCCTACATGTTTAGGTCTACAACCTTATATGTTTTAGATCTAAGTTAATTATATCCAATTCATTGCAAGTTCACCTTTACATGCCAAGTTTAATTTGTGTAGTTCTATGCAAATTCATATGCTTATGTCTCATATTAAATTGGATCTAAAAATGCAAGTTCATCATTCTATGCCAAATATTATGTGACATATGTTGGACCTATATTATGTTTGTTGAATGCTACACGTTTCTTCTTTTTCCCCTTTTGGCTTTGAGGTAGGCTAAATTGCGAAGCCTAAACATTCTATGTAATTTATGCGAACGTTAAATGGGGATAATGTTGGGGGAGGGGGGGGGGGGGGGGTAAACTTGAAATTTCATGTAATTGACATATTTGGCTCATAACCATGTAAATGGTTTATAGCATGTAACGGTATAATTTATATACCAAAGATTATGAACATGATTTAGAAGGGAAGTGGGCCATGACAATAATTGATTTATAATTTACATATAAATATGAAGGATAAACATGAAAATTACATGGCATAGATTGGTTCATGAAATGGTATATTTAGTATACCATTAATTATGAGCATAATTAAATGGATAATTATGGCATAATTAAATTGGGAATAATTTACATATGGAATTTGTCATAAGTAAGAAATATGTAAATTGTAGGAAAGATGAATATGCCTAACCTGAGGTTAGATTGAGTTGTGGTGTAAAACCGCCCGGAACCGCCCGGCTGTCTAGTAACCACAACAATACATATCTAATATGGGAGGTTAGGACATTGAGCCCAATAAGAACCCGAGGTTAGACTGAGTAGCGGTGTAAAACTTCCCGGAACCGACCGACACTTCCAGTGACTGCAACAATACATGTCTAATGTGAGTGGTTGGTGCTTCAATGAATGAATTAATGCTATTGACACATGCTAAGTATGGGAGGGTTAGGTTAATTGATACTTAACCAATATGACATATGGGTGGGTTAAGTTAAACATGAATGGACAAAGAACACCTAACCAACAAGACATGATATAGGGTAGGGTTAAGTTAACTAAGGGAACAATTAACCATTATAACATGTTAACTAAACAGATGGTAGGGTTAAGTTAACTAAGGGAACACTTAACCGTTATAACATGTTAACTAAGCAGATGATAGGGTTAAGTTAACTAAAGTAACACTTAACCAAAATATATAATGACTTGTGGTAGGGTTAAGTAACACAAGAGGATAGACTTAACCAATATATAATGACATGTGGTGGGGTTAAGTAATACAAAAGGAAAACACTTAACCAATTATATAACACGATGTATGAGAAGGGTTAAGTTAACACGAGAGGGCAACACTTAACCAGCATAGGGTATCTACACGCAAGAGAGGGCCGATTGACACGGACACATGGAACATTTGTACAAGTAGGGAGCCGATCTATAGGGTAGTAAGGGTACATCTAACATCTTCATGGCAATTAGGCTGACTGAGGTGGAATCCTCATAATAGATGTACACCTGAAGGCAAACACAATTGCGGGGATTGGGATCACGTTGTAATATTATCCTTTATACAAATTACTAGTTGGGACACTTGTTAGGTGGTGCAGATATATATAAATCAGAATAACAGGGTAGCAGCAAAGCAGAGAAAGAGTAGAAGCGCATTCATTTTATCTTGCCTTATCATATCTTGTGCTAAACTTATGTTATCTTGTTACCTTGTTGTCTTACTATAGAGTATTGTCCTATGTTCAGCTTATCTCATGTCATGATTCTTTTCCTGTTTAAATGCTAGTAATCACTGAACTTACCAGACTTATTGCCTGACCCACTTTCTTCCGTCTTCTTTTCTTCCATTCCCTCCAGGTAGTCAGGGAGGAAATAGCTCAACTTAGTTTGGACCGTTTCTCTTTGCAAGAATTGAAGATTAATCGATGTATTTCTCTAGACTTTCTTTTCCACTGCTATGGCTGGCTCCTGCTCTATTGGGGAATATTATCGTCATTTATGCTTCTTTATTTTGTTAAACAAGATAGATACTTTGTTATTGTAGACAATCTTTGTACAAGCTAAATAAAGTAAAGTTTCATTTTTCGCTGCTTTATTTGTGTATCTTGTAATTTATCTTCATCTTTTACCTATAATGCTCCATCAAAGTTAAGGCATTCCCTTTGTGAGTGACCTTAACAGAGGTGGGGTGTTTCATTGTCAGTATGCACCTAAGTTGATGCAGGGCTTACTTCCTCAGTATATCTGCCTGGTGCACCAATACTTCAATGTTGGCCAGCTTACTAAGTGCCATGGCCATATTGTTGGGAATGGGTCCCTTTCTATGTGGAAAAACCCATATTTAATTGGAGCAATAAGTGTTGATAATGTATTTCATGCTTTTATTTGAAAAGGTGACTATTTGACTTTTGGTATGCCTTGGTATTTGCGTCTTGTTGGGGATAGTAACCTTATTAATTATGGTGGTTGAATGGAGACTTCAAGGTGCCTCTTTGGTGGTTATATATACATCCATTTTGGGTTGCAAATATACACAAGAACAACATCAAAACTTTGTCAGTTTCTCCAAGACTTTGTGGGCTGCTTCTACTACTTCGAGATTGTTAGAGTTTGTGCCCTAGAGGCAATTCATTTGATGAGATTGATAACACTGTTGATGTTATTATTTTATTTGGAATAAAATATTATTCTATTATATTGTATTTACTGCGTAATATAAATAATAATATAACAGAAGTCCTTAGAATAATAATACGGAATTATATAGTTCGAGTAAGACTGAACTTGAGATTATATAATGTGATAAGTATTATAATTCTTAAATGTCCCTAGTCGAGTTTTATTGTTAATACAGGACAACAATAAAGTGTTAAGACTAGTATGTTGATTGACTGATGATCACATCTCATTGATCATTAATATACGTGATATTAATGTCAAAAACATAAATACATATTGGAGAATATCGTGTTGGGCTGACCCGCCGTGAGATAACTCCATGGAATATAATTTATAGTATCATAAGTTATTCTCATAGTGACAGTGATGTAATGGTCCTTAGACCTGAAATCATTATAATTTTATTCGAGGATATTTGTGTTTTGATATCATCTAAAGTTATTTCGTAACAGAGTAATGATAACGGTGATTATTGGGTACATATTGAGTCGAATGAAAATTATGATTGATCTAGATGGAATTTAACCCTACGATATATTCGTAGTGATATCCATGGGCCTCTTGATTGAGTGATACTGTGAAATGCATGGCCGTGCTCAAATACTGATTTGTTTTAAACAGTTTACTCATCGATCAAGAAAAACAGATTAAATTATAAAGAGGGTGTTACATTACATGCCTCAATTTAATCTTGGATATACTGGTTTAAAAGGACTAGATTACATTGATACACTGGTCACAACAGGATTTTATCGAATCATTGATATTATCATAGCTTGGGTAACAATGATGTGCTACTAGATGCCGCTCATTGTTTACAGTTTAAATGTTGTTTAAATTGTTGCCAACGCTGTGATATCCTATAGGGTTACACATACAAACGTTGTAAAAGGTGAGAATATTTAGATAAAAAAGGGTTTTGAATATTTCTTTTATTTAAATAAATAGGAATTGGTCCTATGGGTGATCTAAAATTTCGGTTCTAAATGTTATAAATAAAAAGGGTCCGACCTTTTCATAATTAATTATTACATCACAACCGAATTTCACTAACCGTAGATCCCCAAAATTAGCTAGTACTAATTCACCTTCCTCGATTTGATTTCGAGAGCAACGTTAGTGGACTCCGATAGAGGCGCTTACATCAGAGGCGTTCAAATCGATTCGATCAAGACCAGATAATTGATTTTGTAATTCGAAAGTAAAAGGTACATGTTTTATTTCGATTCGAATTCGATTTTAACTCTAGGGTTTATAAATTTATCAAAATCCGCTGCGTTTTCGATCCTAAGTATCCTTCAGAGATTTCCCTTTGCTGGAGTGTTCTTGCGAGATCTCTCAGCTTTTCTAAGCTCTGTTTCCCGGTGATATTTTTCACATTTCTCGCTTTTGTTTTGATGCTGTTATTGCTAGCTGTTGTTGGATAATTTGTGTATCCACTTTGTGACTTGGATTTGGATTTGTGTATCACTCCATTATCATAGTAAGAGAAGTTTGGGAGGACCCTCGTCATTGGTCCCATGGTTTTTACTCTTCACATCGAAGAGGTTTTCCAAGTTAAAAATTCGTGTATTCTTACTTTATTATTGTCTCTTGTTCTGTTGATTATTTGCATTAATCATTGGTGATTGTGGTGCATTTTGCTGGGTTTGTCTGTGTCATTCTTAACAAACTGGTACTAGAGCAAGGTTGGTTAATTTGTAGTAATCCCTAATGGATTCTAGTAATATCAACACTAGTAGAATGATTAGTTTGAATGGAGCTAACTATCATATTTGGAAGAGAAAAATGAGGGACTTGTTGTATGTCAAAAGTTGGCATTTACCTGCGTTTAGTGATGAAAAACCAGAAGGTAAAACTGATGATCAGTGGCAATTTGAACATGAACAGGTGTGTGGATTTATTCGTCAGTGGGTTGATGATAATGTTTTGAATCATATAAATGATGATGTTCATGCTAGATCGCTATGGCAAAAACTTGAATCCCTTTATACTAATAAGTCTGGAAATAATAAATTGTACCTTATCAAGCAATTGTTGGGCTTGAAGTACAATTCAAGCAAACCACTTTTTGATCACCTGAATGATTTTCATGGCATTATTCAACAATTATCAGCTATGGATATAAATTTTGATAATGAAAATTCAGGGACTTTTGTTACTTGACACTCTTCCTGATTCATGGGACACTTTGCAACTCAGCACCACATGGCAAAGTTACACCGGATATTGCCAAAGTTGGTATTTTGAATGAGGAGATGAGGAAGACATCTCATGGTGTGTCTTCTTCATCCGAGGAAGCATATGTTGCTGAAGCAAATCTTGTGGAAGATACGCAAATATGAAGTGCCATTATTGTGATAAATCCGATCACATAAAGAAATATTGGTACAAGTGGTAAAGAGACAACAAGGGCGATAAAGGCATGGAAGATAAGAAGCAAGATAAAAAAGATTGCAATAATGATGATATAGCTGCTATTGCAACTGGTGACGATTTTATCATTGTAAATGATGAGAGCTATGTGAACCTTGCTAAATATGAGTCGAGTTGGTTCATTGACAGTGAATCATCACTATATGTGACATCACGGAAGGAATTCTTCACATCTTATACACTTGGTGACTTTGGGGTGTTGAAGATGGGTAATGATGGTGTGGCTCGGGTTATGGGCATTAGAGATGTATGTTTGGTGACCAACATTGGAGCAAAGTTAATGCTTAAAAATGTAAGACATGTTCTAGAAATCCAATTAAACTTGATCTCTACTGGAAAAATCGATGATGATGGCTACTGCAACACTTTTCATGGTGGTCAATGGAAGCTTACTAAAGGAAACATGGAGCTAGCTCGTGGGAAGAAGCACACAAGCCCGTACTTGCTGCAAGCCTCAATTCCCACTGATTTTGTAAATGTGGCAACTGTCGATCTTGCAAAATTGTGGCATAGAAGTCTTGGCAATATAAGTGAAAAAGGGTTAAGTTGTTTGATGAAGAAAAATTCACTACCTAATTGGAAGTGTGTAAAATTGGACAAGTGTTCTCATTGTTTTGTGGGAAAGCAGAATCAGGTCTCCTTTAAGAGACATTCTCCTTCAAGAAAAACAGGTTTGCTTGATTTTGTTCATTTTGGTGTTTGTGGTCTGTTAAAAGTTAAGACCTTTTGTGGTGCACTTTACTTTGTTACTTTTGTTGATAATTGTTCAAAGAAATTGTGGACATACTCTTTAAAGACAAAAGATCAGGTACTTGATGTTTTTAAGCTCTTTCAATCCTTGGTTGAAAGGCAGTATGGTAAAAAGCTAAAGTGTTTACGTTCTGATAATGGTGGTGAGTACATAGGTCCACTTGATGAATTTTGTAAGGTTCAAGGTATTCAACATCAGCTTACACCAAGGAAGACTCCACAGCTGAATGGTGTAGCAGAGAGAATGAATAGGACTTTATTAGAGAGAACGAGGTGCATGCTTTCAGAGGCTATGTTGCCAAAACACTTTTGGGGTGAAGCTTTATTTTCAGCTACACATGTGATTAATTTGTCACCTTGTTTTTCTTTGAATGGTGATGTTCCACATAAGGTTTGGCTTGGAAAGGAGGTTTCTTACAGTCATTTACGTGTATTTGGGTGTAAGGCGTTTGTGCATGTGATTAATGATGAAAGATCTATGCTGGATTCCAAGACTCGCTAATGCATCTTTGTGGGCTATGGTCTTGACAAGTTTGGCTATAGGTTTTATGATCCTATAGAGAAGAAATTGATTCGTAGCAAGGATGTAGACTTTGTTGAGGATCAAACAATTGAAGATATTCAAAAACCACAAGAATCTACATCTCATAGTGGCTATGATCTGGTTGATTTAGATCTCCCTCCTTTGACTCCTGTAACTCCTGCACCAACTCCAACTGAGCATGTACAAGAAAATGACAATGATGGTCATGTTCCTGAGGAAGATGATCCATATGATGAAGATGCTGAAATTGATCATCATGCTTCTCCTAAAACTCAAACAACCTTTGTAAGGCGATCTACCAGGGAACGACGTCCTTCCACTAGGTATCCTTCTTCCGAGTATGTTCTCTTAACCGACGGAGGAGACCCTGAGATCATTAAGGAAGCTATAGACAGCGATGATAAGCAACTTTGGTTAGACGCAATGAAAGAAGAGATGAAGTCGTTGCATCATAACAACACTTTTGATGTGAAATTATCGAAGGAAAAGAAGGCTTTGAAGAATCGTTGGGTTTACAATTTGAAGCAAGATGAAAATGCAAAGACGCTTCGGTACAAAGCAAGACTTGTAGTAAAAGGATGCAACCAAAGAAAGGGAATTGAATTTGAAGAGATATTTTCACCAGTTGTCAAGATGTCTTCCATTAGAGTTGTTATGGGTCTTACTGCTAGTTTGAATTTAGAAGTTGAGCAGTTGGATGTGAAGACCACTTTTCTACATGGTGACCTTGAAGAAGACATTTACATGGAACAACCAGAGGGCTTCAAAGTTAAGGGGAAGGAAGAATATGTGTGCAAATTGAAGAAGAGTTTGTATGGTATTAAGCAAGCTCCAAGGTAATGGTATCGCAAATTTGACTCTTTTATTGGGAAGCAAGGCTACAAAAAGACATATAATGATCATTGTGTTTTCTTGAAAAAATTTCCTAACGATGATTTTATCATTTTGCTACTTTATGTTGATGACATGCTTATTATAGGGCAAAATGTAGATCAGATTGCTTGTTTGAAGGAACAGTTGAGCAAGACTTTCTCCATGAAGGAACTTGGTCTGGCGAAGAAAATTTTAGGAATGAGAATTATTCGTGATCGCAAGGCTCAAAAGTTATGGCTATCACAGGAAGCATATATTCAGAGAGTGCTTAAAAGGTTCAATATAGAGAAAGCAACGCCTGTGAGTACTCTACTTGCTATGCATTTTAAGTTGTGTTATCAACAGTGTCCTTCCACAACAGAAGAGAAGGAGAAGATGACGCATGTTCCTTATGCTTACGTCGTTGGTAGTTTGATGTATGCAATGGTTTGCACTCGGCCTGGTATAGCTCATGCTGTAGGTTTGGTTAGTAGATTTCTTTCTAGTCTAGGTAAAGAGCATTGGAATATTGTGAAGTGGATTGTGAGATACTTACAGGGTACTGCTGATATGAAACTTTGTTTTCGAAGTGACAAGCTTTGTCTTGTTGGTTGTTCAGATTCTGATATACAAGTGATATTGACTCGAGAAAATCTACTTCGGGTTATTTGGTCACTTTTATAGGGGGAGCAGTGTCTTGGCAATCTAGGCTACAAAAATGTGTGGCCTTGTCTACTACTAAGTCGGAGTTTATTGCAGCGACAGAGGCATGTCAGGAGTTGTTATGGATGAAGCAGTTTGTTCGTCGGCTTGGATTTTCACAAAAGAGGTATATGTTGTATTGTGATAGTCGAAATGCAATTCATTTTGCTAAGAATTCCACTTTTCATGTAAAGTCGAAGCATATTGATGTGAGATATCATTGGATACGTGATGTTCTTGATGATAAGTTAATTGAGCTTGAGAAAATTCATACCGATGACAATGGTTCCGACATGATGACTAAAGCTTTGGCAAAAGACAAATTTGAGACTCGTCGTTCGATGGCCGGAATGGCAACCACCTCCACATAGTCGGGATGGGGAGGTTTGTTGGGAATGGGTCCCTTCCTATGTGGAAAAACCAATATTTAATTGGAGCAATAAGTGTTGCTACGGTATTTCGTGCTTTTATTTGAAAAGGCGACTATTTGACTTTTGGTGTGCCTTGGTATTTGCACCTTGTTGGGAATAGTAACCTTATTAATTATGATGGTTGAATGGAGACTTCAAGTTGCCTCTTTGTGGCTATATATATATATATATATATATATGTATCCATTTTTGGGTAGCAAATATGCATAAGAACAACATCAAAACTTTGTCAGTTTCTCCAAGACTTTGTGGGCTGCTTCTACTACTTTGAGATTGCCCTTTGCTGGAGTGTTTTTGCAAGATCTCTCAGCTTTTCTAAGCTCTGTTTCCCGGTGATATTTTTCACTTTTCTCGCTTTTGTTTTGATGCTGTTATTGCTAGCTGTTGTTGGATAATTTGTGTATCCACTTTGTGCCTTGGATTTGGATTTGTGTTTCACTCCATTATCATAGTAAGAGAAGTTTGGGAGGACCCCCATCATTGGTCCCATTGTTTTTACTCTTCACATCTAAGAGACTTTCCATGTTAAAAATTCGTGTGTTCTTACTTTATTATTATCTCTTGCTTTGTTGATTATTTGCATTAATCATTGGTGATTGTGGTGATTTTGCTGGGTTTGTCTGTGTCATTCTTAACACATATGTCCCATATAATTACTAACATTTGAACCATCGTTGGTCAAGGATCCACTTGAAATTGTACCAGCCAGCGATTGTTGCAGTTACTCAAAATCTTGCGAGAGCACCTCTTCTGCCTCTTGAGATAATTGTTGGAGGTTGCACATTCCTATTGCTTGTTGTTCTGTTAGTGGATCCAGCACTTGCATGCATATCTTGATTAAATCCGAGGATCTAAATCCGCCCATCCATATGAAACATCTTTCAGCAGGAGTTATCCACATCCCTGCTACTAAGTGAAACACATCTGTTTTTGTAGCCATGGCTTTTAATCGAAAAAGCTCATCGTAATTTGATAGGCATTTATCTACTATGACTCTTAGATCACTATCAGATAACTGAGCTTGTAGTCCTTAGCTCACTCATGAGTTTGTAGTTTTTGTCTAACCATCCAGCGTATTCCACATCAAACATCATTTCCCCTAAGCTTATATTTCCATTTCCATTCCATTCACCTTGAAAAACCAGACCCTCTGACCTAGCTCTTTGGAGATCTTGTTCTAACTGAGCTAGCTTTATTTTACTGGCCTAAAGTTGTTGCACTTCTCTATTCTGAGCTAAGCATCTTAGCATTTGGGGTTTTTCCATCTATATCTGCATTTATACCACCCACTCTTCTCTTGTTTTGAGTAAATCATTTAGAATCAGTATCCATTATATGTTGGTTCTGTTTCGGGTTAGATGAAAGTTCCGATTGAGAAATAATGTTCCTGAGTTTGTGCTTTCCTCTGAATGCAAATATAATCTGAGCTAAACATCATTTACGCTATATGTATATATTCTATAAGAGATCTTGGCACTATACTAATCACCTCTTGACAAATTTTCATTTAAATATGTATGGGGCGTGAACAAGCGACCCAGTTACTTCAGTAATTATGTTCTTAGCACAGATTATATTTCTCTTCATCAAACATTACTTCTTAAAAAAAAAAAATTCCCCAAGTCGATTTCAGTCGATAATTACACTCTATTTAAACTTATCTAAATCTCTTACGTTATTGCAAAATATTCATTTACGTGTTACTGGATGGTAACTTCCTAATCCATATTTCAGTTTTGAGTTGAAATATTAGGATATCATACTCTTTAGCATGGAAAAAAGATGCTTAAAATCAAATACTAATTTCAACATCTTGAAAAGTTAATGCATCCTCCTCCTAGACATTAAATTATGTCATTTTGACGAATAATTAATGAATTAGAGTTTAATACAAATGATTATGATCAAATTATGATAGTAATTAAAGCAAGTCCTGTCTTTCGTATTGAAAATCTTTCTAATATTTTTTCCAAATGTCACAAGGATTCGGTTTAACGTTTTGATGTCGAGTATCATAAATTTCATGTGCTTCAGGTTAGTCAATTTGAGCCTACAAGTTCAATTCAAACGCCAAATTTTTAATTTAAGAATTCCCATCTGACTGTGTAAATTTCCATCTCTAATATCAACTTTTAACATGTTTATATAGGTTCTACCCTATTAACGAAAGGAAGAGGAACAATAACAAGAAAATTAGAGATGGCTACAATAGTTCAATGGAAGTACTTTCCAATTCTTGTTATTTTTATTTGTTTTGTTAACCTGACTTGATCAGCTTTAGTGAGGCACATGAAAGTAAACATATAATAATAAGATAATAAATTCAAAGTTAAACCAGTTGCACCCACTGCAGACGTTCAATGGAAATATTACTACCATTTAACCAAATAATGCAACATATCATATAAAATATAATATATTTTTTCAAAGAACAACCAAAATTAATTTTTAGATTAAATATTATGATACAAGTTCACTCAAAAGGTAGGTTTCACCTACTAACCCAACAACAAGATCATAATGTGCACTTACAAGCATTTTAATTTTTAGTATTATACCAGGACACACTTTGATATCGATAATCAATTATTTGACTAAGGTTTGATTTCACTCACGAACTTCAATTTTTTAATCAAATTACCCAAGGATTGCTAATAATAATTATAAAATAGTGCTAATATCATTGTTGGCTAGCTTTTTTTGACCAAGCCACCAAGGTTCACACACAAGAAGAAAGTATGAAGCTTCACGCCTTTAGTCCATGAAAACCAGATCGTGGTCATTTCATCCTATCGGATCGCAGCGCCCTACCGGGTCGCCATGCTCCCACTCGATCCGATCCATACTTGCTAGCTAGATCCGATCCGAGCTCTAGGAACCAGAAAATGAAGGCTATGACCAACTCTTCCACGATTCGATAATACAGGATCTCACGACACCTGTCCACAACTGTCATATTGACCAATTCTCCATCAAGATACGAACCTATACGAGGTCCTCAGGATGTGTGCCACGTATGACCGCGATCCGCCTGAAGAAATCAGCTATAAATAGCCCAGAACTTGGCATTTTTGGGGATTTTTTTGGCATTTGAGAGATCTAACTCCACCATTATCATATCTCCATTGTTTTTATTTAGAGTTATCCCGAAATTATTGAAAGAATCATAATTGTAAGAGTGAGATCAGTGAAACTATTGATTGTACTTGCATTCAGTACATAATCAACCACATAAAAAGTGGACGTAGGCTCGTTAACGCCGAACCACTATAAATTTCGTGTGTTTTCCTGCTTTTTCTTCATATTGTAGTCATAGTTCTTCGTAGATCAGGACAGCTTGGGTGTTAGACCCAATTTTGGATCTAACATTTTTGGTGCTTCCACTGAGAACGAATTTTTAGCACATTGGATTGTTGTTTCGTTGTTTGGATACTCAAGTCCGATGAAGACAGTCCAAAACCCCACTATTTCAGTTTTTGAAGATTTCAGTGAAATTCAGATATCATGGCTGGAAAGAAGTCTAAGGAAGTACGAGCTTCATAGGCGAACGAAGCCGAAAATGATGCAATTGAAGAAAATGTGCACGAGCAGCCCGAGGAGGAGGTCACGGATCGCCGGGAGGAGGGGGTGAACCGATCCGTCGAGGGGATCGCGACCCAACCAGCTGAAGGAGTTGCCACACGCTCCCATGACCACGTCTCGAACCGTCCCCATAGCACTTCCGCGATCCGACCCCAGGGGGGGCGCTCCCAGCCATCGAGGTAAGGATCCCGCGATCCAAAAAGACAAGCAGACAACGACCCGACCCGGAAAGGAGGTCATGGCCCGATCCTCCCGTGCTGGTACATCTGCTCGACCTGGCACAAGCTCTTTACGTATAAGAGAGGATGTTGGCGACCAATTTGACCCTTCTTCCCTGGCTACTGAAGGGGATCTCTCTCGCATTATTGACATGTGGGAAAGATTATTTGATGAGTTAGCTGCTCAGCGTCAAGAGAGTTCAGTATTGCGACAGAATCTGACTGCTATGGATAGGCGAATTGACGACCTCATAAGGCAGAGGGTTTCTTCACCAACCCGTCTTCCTTCCTCGGAACACACATCCTCGTCCGAGGAGCCCCGAAGAAACCGACGTTGGCCTCCGCTAGAAAGAGCTGAGAACATAGAGCAACTTCGATCTCGGGAAGAAGAAGTGCTTAACCAGGAAACTAACAATCGTAACTTGAATGAACCTGCTTTACCGCTGAGAAATGGAAACGTGGTTGACCCTGCTCAGAATCGACCTAATCCCCCTGCTCGTCGCCTAGTTGACCTCGGCAACAGGGGGAAAGGAAGCTCCGCCCGAATCCCATACTTCGTAGCTGCACGTCAAAGAAATGCTGAAGAAGCCCATCGGGCAAGAAGCGCCGATCCTGAGTCCACCTTGACCCGGGTGAATGTTGAAGCAATGATTAGGGAAAACATAATAGCTAGCCGAGGGTATAGGGATGAAGATTGGGGCATAGATCGTAGTCATACGCCTTTTACCGATGATATATTGGAGGTCACATTCCCGAGACGTTTTAATATGCCGATAATGAATCGCTATGCGGGCAAATCTGACCCAATCCAGCATCTGATGCGATACTCCTGGTCCATGAATGTCGCCGCAGCTACAGACGAGATAAAGTGTAAGGCATTCCCTATATTTCTGGAAGATATAGCATTAGTGTGGTTTACCCGCTTTCCAGCCCGGTCGATATCCAATTTCAGGGAATTGAGTGAGAAGTTTGTGAACCAATTCCGCCTTCATGCTCAGAGATCTAAGAATGTAATTGAGCCGTCTCTTATTAAGCAGCGACCAGACGAAAGCTTGAGGTCGTACTTGGATCGTTTTAATTTAGCAGTCACAGAAGTTAAAGATCCGCATGAGCAAACTGTGTTAATGGCCTTAATTGACGGTGTCGATAAGGATACCGAGTTTGGAAGATATTTAGCCAGCAAACCACCCCTGACCAGAGAAATATTTTATGAAAAAGCTAATGTCCGTTTACGACTGGAAGAGATATATGCTAATCGAAAAAGGAAGGCTACTGATAAGGAGGATGTTCAGAGCAATGTGGCCATCAAGCAGACAGGAGATAGCTCAGGAAAGGTTGAAGTCAATGTTGGGAATAAAAATCAAGGAAATGGTCGCCAACCGGGAAACAATAATAGCAATAATCGGAAGAGAAACCGAGGAAATGATTCCCAGAGAAGATCTCGACCCAGGCCATTTGAGAGTTTCACACCGTTAAATGATACATTGGAAAATATCTTCATGGACACCTATAATGTCCTTCCATATAAAAGGCCTCCTCCGAGAGAGTCAACAGACAAAGAGCGTGAAACCGGAAAGTTCTGTCTGTTTCACCAAATCCATGGTCATTCCACAAATGAATGCCGTCATCTGAGAGACCTGGTCGAGAGGCTTCTCCGAGAAGGAAAACTCGATGAGTACAGGGTCACACCCAGAGACAGGGGGCAAGCCGCATCTGCCCCAAACCAAAATCAAAACCAGAACCAGAATCAGAGCCAGCCTACACCCCGGCTGACTGCTCAGCAAAAGGGGAAGAACATTGTCATTAACACCATAGTAGGAGGGCTTCATCTGGCCAGGCATAGCTTTAGGGCAATGGACCAGTATGTAAACGCAACTAAACAACCCCTCATGGCAGGAGAAGGCAGTAACCCTGAGGACATTGCTCCAGCCAAACAACAGAAGACAATGACCAATGACATCATATTTCATGACAGGGATAGCGTCGGCGTTCACTCCCCAACCGAAGACCCATTAGTAATCACAGCCGCAATTGGACCAGCCATAGTCTATAAAGTTCTGGGAGATAACGGAAGCTCGGTCAACATTTTGTTCAAGAAAACGTTTGACCAAATGAAACTTGAGCCGCAGGACTTAAAACCATGCGAAGGGTGGATACGTGGATTTAATGGAGCATCCACTGCTCCAATGGGATATGTAGAGTTGTTGGTAACCCTTGGGAAAGGGGAGCGCCAGAGAGTAAGAATCCTTCCTTTTGTGGTTCTGCACGTCGAATCCCCATATAACGCATTTCTAGGCCGACCGGCCTTAGCAAAGTTCAGAGCTCGTATAGCCCCTTGGTGTGTATTAATGAAGTTCCCAACTGAATCTGGTATAGGTACAATAAGAGGAGATCAAGTTGTGGCTCGGGCATGCTACATTGCAGAGCTGAAGATGCTCCGCAAAGGAAAAGATGTAGAAACCAAAGGCTCTTCCTCCCCGGCAAGGGAGGAAACGTTATAGCAACTAAAGAAAATAACCATGGGAGAGCCGCCCAGAGAACTGCCCGAGGAGATAGATCCCAGAGAGGACGAAGAGCCTGGGGGCAGAATGGCGACTCCCAATGAGACAACTGTGGATATTCCAATCGGTGATGGAGACCCAGAGAAGGTCCTGAAGATTGGATCCCAGTTAGACCCTATTCAAGCCGGAGAGCTAGCGGATTTTTTGAAGGCCAATTTAGATGTATTCTCTTAGACCCACTCGGACATGTGTGGGATATCTCCTTCGATCATAAGTCATTCGCTAAGCATCAACCCGAAGCATCCTCTTGTCAAATAGAAAAGGCGAATGCTTGGCCCGGAGAGGTCGGCTGCTTTGAAAGAGGAAGTTGAGAAATTGAGAAGTAATGGGTTCATCAGAGACTCAACATATCCAGATTGGATTTCCAACCCGGTCTTGGTAAAAAAGGCTAATGGAAAGTGGCGCACCTGTATTGATTTCTCGGACCTGAATAAAGCTTGCCCAAAGGACAGTTTTCCGTTGCCAAGAATTGACCAGCTAGTGGATTCGACAGCTGGCCATGAACTCCTCTCTTTCATGGATGCTTATTCGGGGTACAACCAGATCCCTATGCACGTCCCCTATCAAGAATATACAAGCTTCATTACAGATTTAGGATTGTATTGCTATGTAGTGATGCCTTTTGGCTTGTAAAACGCCGGTGCTACATATCAGCGATTGGTTAATAGGATGTTTTATAACCAGATTGGGAAGACGATGGAGGTGTATGTCGATGACATGTTAGTGAAATCCAAACAATCATCCGACCATACTACCGATTTAGCAGAAATGTTTGAAATTCTCCGCAAGTATGGAATGAAATTGAACCCTTTGAAATGTTCATTTGGGGTAGCATCGGGAATTTTTTTAGGGTTTATCGTCAATTCGCGTGGGATCGAGATTAACCCAGATCAGATCGCAGCAATCCAGAATATTCAGAAACCTAGACAGATTAAAGATGTGCAAAGCCTCGCAGGGAAAGTGGCAGCATTGAGTAGATTTATCTCCAATGCTACAGATAAATGTATCCCTTTTTTGAATTAATAAAGCGAGGAAAGCGCAACTTCGAATGGACCCCTGATTGTGTTGAAGCATTCCAGAATCTCTTGAATCATTTAGAAAAACCCCCAATTTTGTATAAACCCGTAGATCATGAAGAATTATTCGTATATTTGGCAGTGTCATCCAATGCGGTCAGTTCGGCTTTGGTTAGAGAAGAGGATAAGGTGCAAAGACCAGTATATTATGTTAGTAAGAAGTTGGCGGCAGCTGAACGAAATTATCCAAGGATAGAAAAGCTTGCGTACAGTTTTTTGATTACATCGAGGAAGCTTCGCCACTATTTTCAAGCTCACCCGATTACTATATACACTGATCACCCGTTAAGACAAGTTCTTCAAAGGCCAGAGTCTTCGAGACGATTACTTAAGTGGAACATTGAACTAAGTCAGTTCGATTTGAATTTTCAACCCCGACGATCAATAAGGGGGCAAGTGCTGGCAGACTTCATAGCAGAGTTTACCATCCCAGAAGATGACACAATGAGCGAAGAAGTCGATCCGCCAAGGCTACTCCTCGACCCTAGTGCCTGGAAGTTGTTCACTGACGGAGCAAAGAATGATAGACGATCTGGTGCCGGAGTGGTGCTCGAAACTCCCGAACAACGACCGATATACTATGCTCTTAGATTGGAGTTCAGCGCCATTAACAACGACTCAGAATACGAAGCCCTAATTGTTGGTTTGAAACTAGCAAAGGAGTTGAAGATTACAAAGTTAGACATCTTTTGGCGACTCCAAAATAGTTGTGAACCAGGTCATAGGAAAATTCCAGGCCAAAATTCCAAGGCTGATATCATATTTAGAAAAAGTGAAAAAGTTGCTAGGTGGTTTTGACCATCACACCATATCTCACATTCCTCGAACAGAGAACCAAAAAAAAGATAAATTGGTGAAAATGGCCAGTTCTGATAGTCCTGAAAATACAGAACTGGTCCCGATGGAAGTCTTACAGTCACCTAGTATAGATCGGATGGAAGTTGATCTGGTACTAGATGTTGAACCTGAAAGGGAGTCATGGATGACCCCTTTGAAGAATTTCCTAATGTATGGAGCGCTCCCTGCAAAGAAAAGTGAGAGGCGTGCAATAATTCGGAAGGCCTCTTAGTATGTGTTGCAAGAGGGAGTCATGTATAGACAAGGATTTTCGATGTCCCTCCTCCGGTGTATTGCCCACAACGATATTCAATGCGTTTTGCGAGAAGTACATGAGGGCGATTGTGGAGATCACAGAGGAGGCCAAACATTGGCAAAGAAAATAATACGATATGGTTATTTCTGGCCAACCTTAAATAAGGATGCGGCCAAATACGCGCGACGTTGTGACGCATGCCAGAGATTTTCTAAGATCCATAGGGCCCCATCAAGCCAGCTGAAGATGGTGACGAGTCTGTGTCCTTTCGCTATGTGGGGAATCGATATCATTGGAAGCCTCCCCATAGCGAAAGGTGGAGCAAAATTCGCTATCGTGGCCGTGGATTATTTTACCAAATGGGTAGAAGCAGAACCATTAACCACAATAACAACCAAGCGAGTAATCAGCTTCGTTGTTAGAAACATTATATGCCGATTTGGAATCCCAAGAATCATCAAAACGGATAATGGAACTCAGTTTGACAGTATCGAGTTCAGAGATTTTTGCCAGAAATACCACATCGAGAAAAGGTACACCTCCGTGGCATATCCGCAGGCAAACGGCCAAGTGGAGGCCGCAAATAAAATGATTAAATCTATCCTGAAGAAGAGATTGAAGCAGGCCAAGGCCATGTGGGTCGATGAATTGCCTTTGGCACTATGGGCTTATAGAACGACCTATAAATTGGCGACGGGCCATACGCCGTTTTCCCTCGCCTTTGGAACTGAAGCGGTCATCCCGGTCGAGTTAGAAGTACCTTCTCACCGAGTCACCTATTATGACCCGATGACCAACAATGAGTTGTTCCTTGAATCCTTGAATATGATCGAAGAGAAGAGGGACAAAGCCGATTTACGTGCCTTAAGACATAAGCAGCAGATAGCTCGATATTACAACAAGAAAGTCCGAGCATGAATCTTTGAACCCAGAGACTTGGTTCTAAAACGTATCTTCCCACGCTCAGAGCATATGGGTACGAAATGGGAAGGACCATATTCCATCCTGCGAAGACTTGATAATGGAACCTTCAAGCTAGCAACCATAGATGGAGACGAAATCCCCAGAGTGTGGAATGCCCAGCATTTGCGGCCTTACCTGACGTAAAATCGTCAGTTTCATTCTTTTGTTTTTAGGACCATGTAAAAAGGCACGACTTGCCTAGAATAGTCTGGTTACTTGAACAAAAGATTATAAGGTGGACGTAGGTCATGATTCGACCGAACCACTATAAAATATCGTGTGTCATTTACCTTTATTGCACCATTACCTATTTGCCTTATCTCGATTAATATAAATTATTGTTGTTTTTTGAGTCTGTCATAGATTATGCAGCAATACTGGAGCACCCAATGCACCGTGCCACAAGGTGAAAGAGGAACCATAATCGAGGACCACAAGGTGCGGCAAAGTAAATCATCCCATGATCAAACTCTAACTCCCCAGAATCAGGAGAGAGTATAAAGGACGCGAAGATGACGTCCGCAAGGCGTGAAGGTGCACCATGATAGAACCGCCTTGCCACCACTCTAACCCGCTGAAGGATCGGGAGAGTCTAAAGGCGCCAGAGATTTAGCGCCCCCAGAATTTCTACCCCGCTGAAGGATCGGAGTGCAGACCTAGAACGAGCTCGAACTCTAACCCGCTGAAGGATCGGGAGAGTATAAATTGTTGGAAATTCAGCGCTAAAAGAATCCTTCCCCCTCCCCCGCCTTTCATAATAGGGGGGAACACACATGACTCTAATCAATCATTAATAAGCCTTGGCCAGGCGTCATATTACATGATTTATTGGGGGCATATACACACACATCACAACTCTGCATAGAAATTTTAAAACTGCACAGAAATTTTAAATTTTTTTGCTAATGCGATTCGTGAAATAATTTTCGATTAGTTATGGTTTAAATATTCGTGGCTAATGTAGTAAATTAAAATTGCAGGTTCGCAGGTTTAGTTCTCTTTTTTATGTGACTAATTTGTCTTGAAGGGAAACTCTTGTTCGTATCACGACAAGGATGAAAGTCAAGGTCGACCAATACGAATCATCCCCTATGCCGTTATGTTGGCTACTCAGGAGGTTGCATAGAGATGCAAGGAATTTGGAGTCACTGCATTGCATATTAAATTAAACACTACAAAAATAAATTTTTTATTTACTAAGATGCAGGGATACGAGATAAGATAGCTAAACAAAAGTAAGGACCATTCCTACAATTACATTTTTTGGCCAGTGGAAAGCCTAAAAATCCTAAGGACAAAATATGAACTAATATCTGCATCCTACTCATGCTTGGGGGGGATATTTTGGCTTCTTGCTCTTCTTTTGCTTCCCCGACTCCTCCTGGTCAACGCCCAACTGATCACCTTTTTTCCTCTTCCTCTTATCAACAAGAGGCTCTGGCGAAGAACTAGAGGATTGAGAGGCTAGTTGCGAAGTTATTGATTGGGAGGAAAATCTTATGACCAACCCAGTTTTGGGATCGATTTCAGAAATAGGGGGCACATATACTGGGTCCTGTTCCCCTTTCATAAGGAGCAACTGCCTCTCCTCCTCATCCTGTTGATCAGCCAAGGTTTCACCACCACCCTTGATTTCGTCTGTAATAACAACATCATCCTCTTCATCCCCGTGACCACCTTCCGTGTCCTTCAAAGCAGCAATGAACTCGGCATCTGCAGGAACATCAGTGCTGGGTACCACAGATGCCATGGTTACTTTTTCACCACCCTCAGTTCGCTTTGAAGTCTCAGAAATTTCAGCATCAGTGCCTAAGGGGATATCAACTTTCTCTGCCTCTGCTTTCTTTTCTCCCCTTTTTTCGGTCAATGTATCACCTGTATTACGAGAGGCACATGTTAGTAACTCAATGGGCTGCTCCGCAGAACGGCAAAAAGTCATAACTGCTTTGGCAAATTGCGGGGAAAATATGGATATACCTTCAGGTGATATTTCATCTAAATTTGCAACAGAAACTCCGACAGCCGGAGGAGTTGGGCGTAAGGGAATTAACGGATCGTCGGGATTATATTCCTCAACTTCGGGGGCCTTGAGTTTCGTCATTGAGCTCGAGCCCTCGTCAAGTTTTCTCTTGCCTTTGGCCTCAGTCTTCTCCCTTTCCACCTCTTCTCGGATTAGGCGTCTCCCATCCTCCAAATCCTTGGGTTCTTTTCCTTTGAGGAGCCTCTGCATTAGCTGGCCTTCATCAATCTCACTGACCTTCAATCGATGCTTCTCATCCTCGACAATTGCATCCCATATGTTGGCGAGAGTAACGTGATAGTCTGGAATCCAAGAAATGTCTCGAGTTTTGATGACTTGGCCTAAGAAGTCGAATATCAGCTCCCCGAAACCTTCTATTTCGTTTTCGGCTTCGGCAAGCTTGTCAGCAGTGGTGGAAGCTGATTCAAGAATGCTGTTAGCATTAGTCTCGGCAAGAACTGCTCGCCCCTCCGCCTGAACGAGTTGGTCACTCAAGACCTCTTTTTATTTCTTGGCAGCCGCAAGACTGTTTTTTAAGTCTGCTCTCTCCTTCTCCCAAGCAGCCTTCTCAGCATCAAAATGACTCTGCGCTGCCCTCAAATCAGCATTGGCCATTCTAAGATCCTCTGTTTCCTTTTTCAAAGATAATCGTTCTTGGCTGTTAGAATCCAGCTCGCTACGAAAACGCTTCCTGGCTTCCTCTAATTCTGTCTTGTAGTTCTCTGCGTCTCACTGAGCTAAAGACAGTTGAGCCTGTGCATCCTCCAGTTCCTTTTCCATTTTGCTCCTGGCTCTTTCATTATTCTCAATTCTCACTTTGGATCTTGCTGCGTTCGTTTCTAGCTGACGGATGGCATTCGAAAGGTTAACGGCGTGCTTTTTCATTACCTCATACTGTTTGGCTACATGGCACATATATCCTATCACCTCAGTATCCCAGTCCCTGGGAACCGGCTCAAGATCCGGTACAAACATCATCCTCTCAAAGAAAATGTCGAGAAATACCTTGCGCAAGCGCGCTAATCTAGCCTGATTCTCGGTACTATGGGTAGCATCTCGCTCAACGAGACTGTCGGAGTCGTGATCGTCAGGAGAGACCAGAGTTTCTTTTCCTTTCTTCGCAATCTTGTCCTCGTCTTTATTTTTGACCTCTGACTCGCGCTGTTTCTTGGAAGATTGGACGTGAGAGGGCGTACTTTTTGGAGGGGTTAAGTCCCTAGGAAGTTGCTTACCCCCAGCCGGTGGCAGTGGACGACTGTGAGGTTTCCCGGGACCATACCTGGAAGGAGATCGAGATCGTGTAGGATAAGCTTGAGGAGGGTCGAGAGGCCGATAACTGTCCCTCCCCCGACTATCGCCGCGAGCAGGATTTGGATGAAGACTAGGTGTGCCTTCATGAAGAGAGCGATAAGAATAAGATCGTTTGCGAGACATCTTTCCTGCAAGAGAAACAAGTACATATTAAAACCTTGAATACTGTTGGTATAAAAGTGTGGGGTCAGACAGTGCATGTGATTTGTGCATCCCATATAATTCCCCCTAACAGACCAGGGCCCGAAGTTAGGCTCGTCTGGGTAGTCTCTCGTTCTTCAACTGGAACAGTTGTTTCCTCGGAGATAGGAAAAAATGGCTCCCCTTCGAAGTCTTCCTGTGTATATACATCGTCGGGTATAGGAATCTTGTTCAATTCTTTAAATAACCGCTCCTCTGTTAAATCATCGGGAGCGGCAAGCTCAACCGGTAGAGAGGCCCTTGAGGGGGAACCCCTCAGAGAGGCTGGGATTTCCTTAAACTCGTCAGCACGGGTCTCATCTCCTCTATATACATTTAAATCTTCATCGTCCTGGTTAATTATCAGCGAAGGACTCTTATGAAGTTTAGTTGTCTCTACTGCCTGTGATGTTCCTTCTCCCTCGGTCGGGGGCACGTATTTGTAAGGTTTGCCACCCGCGCCAAGTCCAAATCTTATATCCAAAAGGCGGTGCTTGTGAAGATTCTCGTCAGTAATACATTTCTTGATCCTTAGGAAGTCGGATTTGCTTTTCAGAAGGAGGGGTAGTCGATTACTATACACTGAGCCCTCCGTCTTTGGAAAGGTATGATCTGCATAGAGGAAAGAAGTATGTTAGCGCTTCGATTTCTTAAACAGATTATTCATTCAAAGGTTTAAAATTTACTTGATTTAAGCCATCTTCTTGCATACCCAGCCTGTCTCTTTATATAGAACCAACCGGCCTTGGGATCCACTATGTTGCTGTAACCATCAGACAAGACCTTCCTATTTACTACCGATTCGAAGAAAGAAAAATTTGGGGTCGCGGTAGAACGATGCTTGAAAAGGTAATAGAATTTCAAGTCTTTAAACATGAGCTCAGTTTGCAGGATTTCCGCATATGCGATGTATAAAGTGTATAGGGCTGCGTAGGCATTGGGATGAAGCCGCATCAGAGCAATACCCAATCGTTTTAAGGTTTCAGTGATGATTGGAGGAAATGGGGGAATAGCGCCTACCCAGTACATGAGTCGGCTAACTGTCATATACCCCTCCGGAGCCAGATGAGGTCTATCTTCGCTACCAGGTGTTCTCACATCATCCCAGGGGATCCCGTGTTTCAAGCAGATTTTCTTAAGCTTTATGTCATCCAGTTTGGAAGCTAAAGAGTCGGTGAATTTCTCTATTTCTAGTGCACTAGGAATCTCGTCGGGGGCTCGGTCGTCTACTTCAGACTCCTCATCAAGCGAGGTACTCTCAGATGAATCTGATTCAGTTTCTGCCTTATATTCGGATTCAGAATCCTCACCCTCTGGGTTAATTGACCTCGGGGTTGTGGTGCTCAGACGTCTCGAGATCCATCTCTGTTTCAGATCTTGAAGGGGAACGACTATCCGACATTACTGTTTAGGTGAGTAAACATGAGAAATTAGAATATAATTTCCCGTCCCCTGTGTGTGCAAGTGCAAGTGTGTGTTTGTGCATGCATTAAAAAAAGCATAAATTTAACGAGGTGATCGGGAGGTCTGTAATTGTTCACTGTTAAGTTATGCAGCTGTTCAGTTCAGAAAGTCCGTCTCGAAGGCTCTAACCTAACTGTCCATCGATATACCGGAGTTAAGTTTCATTGTTTATTTAACAAGGTTGCCGGATCGTTCATCATCTGGATCGCGAAATGCGGGTCAGATCGTGATACATCTTCGGGTCACAGAGCAGGTATGGATACACGGTCGAAGTATTAACTCATGAAAGAGCATCGCATCGGATCGAGAAACCAAAACGGATCGCGATAACATCTTGCGATCCACAGCTCACCGCCACGATCCGATCCGTTTTCCAAACCCAACTCCTTCAACCAACCGCCATCACGATCCGTTGCCTCGCCATTGCCACGATCCAGTCCAACACGCTTCCTCTTCTTCCTCCTTCTTCTCCACCTCCGAACTCGAATAGCTGAACCCATGGCGTCTTATCAGCCTCTAAAAACCTCGAACACCACGAAACTCCGCCGTCTCTCCCCTCAAATCAGCAAAAACTCGAGAAAAACAAGGATAAACTGCGAGAATTCATTTTTTATGATTACCTTTCTTAAAAGTGGGTAAAACGAATGGGTTTCTCTCAGAGATGGAAGATTAGGGTTTAATTCGAAGAAATGGGCGATGGCAGAAGGAAGATGAAAGGGGAAAATGAAGAGGGGACCGATTTATATATACCCGAAGCGACCGTTAGTATTCCCTTTTTTGTTTTATTCGGACCACTGAAATAGATAGGCTGCGAACCAAGGCCCACCGTGCTTCGTGGAAAAGCCTATCACGATCCGAAGCCCGAATACCCTCGTTTGACCGAGTCCAGCGTTTCACCACACGAATCGTGGTGGGCTGAAGCGATCCGAACCGACAAACCCCGTACCAAAGTGAAAATTCAGAAGTTTACCCGGCAAATTTGATAATGAGGTCTCCAAAGATTCCAGAAATAAGAATTATTCAATGAACAAAGAAACGATTGAAGACTTAACTGGATATTTATACCAGTCAAGGAATGCAACTTTCTGAAGCGACACGACATTTCAGACAGACGCGACCATTGATTTGCATCATTCTATGAAAAGATGTCTCTGCAATTTCGAAGCATGTTCCATCCTTGATAAAACATACTTCGAGGGGGCAAAATGTTGGCTAGCTTTTTTTGACCAAGCCACCAAGGTTCACACACAAGAAGAAAGTATGAAGCTTCACGCCTCTAGTCCATGAAAACCAGATCGTGGTCATTTCATCCTATCGGATCGCAGCGCCCTACCGGGTCGCCATGCTCCCACTCGATCCGATCCATACTTGCTAGCTAGATCCGATCCGAGCTCTAGGAACCAGAAAATGAAGGCTATGACCAACTCTTCCACGATTCGATAATACAGGATCTCGCGACACCTGTCCACAACTGTCATATTGACCAATTCTCCATCAAGATACGAACCTGTACGAGGTCCTCGGGATGTGTGCCACGTATGACCACGATCCGCCTGAAGAAATCAGCTATAAATAGCCCAGAACTTGGCATTTTTGGGAATTTTTTTGGCATTTGAGAGATCTGACTCCACCATTATCATATCTCCATTGTTTTTATTTAGAGTTATCCCGAAATTATTAAAAGAATCATAATTGTAAGAGTGAGATCGAGTGAAACTATTGATTGTACTTGCATTCAGTACATAATCAACCACATAAAAAGTGGACGTAGACTCGTTAACGCCGAACCACTATAAATTTCGTGTGTTTTCCTGCTTTTTCTTCATATTGTAGTCATAGTTCTTCGTAGATCAGGACAGCTTGGGTGTTAGACCCAATTTTGGATCTAACAATCATGTATCATTCATATATTTTTAATTTCTTGTGGCGACTTGCTATTGTTTAGTTTGTCCATTAACCTGTTTTTACGCAATTTTTTAACAAATGTGCTTGACATTTCCAAATGCTTGAACCATGAGGTCAGAATGTAATGATGGTAAAGGCATAAGAGATAGCGTTGTCCCTAATGATTTGCAACATTTGCTGGTAGCCATCTATTTCCCATAATTAAGCCTTGATAAATATGATTTTCACAATCAACTAATAAAACAATATAAAAGTAAATATGATATTCCAATTTATTTTGCTATTGCTTTATTTGTTCATTTATTATATTTTTCTATAGCCTTTTCAGCTGAGCACGGTCTATTAAATTGATGTAATCATTGGTAGTTAATTGTGATGCTATGATGAAATCAGTAGTAATAATTGAAGTTGCTAAATAAGCATTTGATCATCACTACTACACATAAATTAATTCATTCCAATAAATCATTTTGATAAGCAAATGGCACTTGGAATCAATTATTTTGTTAAATGATTTAAAGTCTATTGCTAGTGAAAGTATAGATAATAAGATAAGCAGAAACTAACCAATCGTTTAGCTGTGGATGAATCTTAATTATAAGTAATTGCAGAAACATTTGCCTGAAGAACGAGCAAAAGATGCAAACAATCAGAGTGACCATATAATGCTGCCAAATGCGAAGTTATTAAAGCTCTATCCGTTGCTTCATTAAAAAACCTCCAAAGTGCACTAACATTATAAATAAATAAATAAATGAAAACCATGTAATAAAACTCTCGAAAATTAAAATTATGAAACAATTTATATATCTGATTGAGCTCGCATGCAACTGTTTTCAAACACCAAAATGGATGCAGAGCTTTTCATGCTATTCATGTTTAAAGTTTCTTGTAATAAATTGTAATGACCCAAAAATCCCCGTCCTCTAAATCGACAGCATGGCCCGATCCAAAAGGCGAAAATCATCGGTTCACTAACTTTGGGGAAACAACACATCAGAACAAATAATAGAAGACTTTTATAAACATCATAATAATGTTACATCAGAGTACAGAGTATATCAGAGTACATCGAAAAATAATAATATAGCGGAAGATTAATTTACAACGCAGCGGAACCAATAAACCACAGTGGAAGCCTATCAATGCTCTGGACACAGCTTTGAGCTTCGATCCAGAATCCTGCTCACTAAATAAATATCTGCAAAACAAACCACTCGACTGTCCATGTGGAAATAAGGGCACCCGAGTTTACAAGTGAAAACAAACTACGAGTCAGTCATGGGACTGGTATGAGAAATATTTACTTAACTTATCTAATAATAAGGCAATCACAGGACCACGCCGCTAACGCGGAACGGGTTTACTCCATTGGATTGCCAGTGCATAAAATAAGTAAACCTTTTTTTAAAACAATGCAATGCTTTTTAGAAAAATGAAATCGTTATAAGACTCAAGTCCTATCACACAATGCTACGCAAACCGGAGGATAGAGTTTTACCTTATAATGATCAAACATGCTTGATACGTATAAAACAATAATTATTAATATTATTACTATTGTCTAATCAGATTAAAACACTTTCAAAATAAATTTATCAATCCTAGATGGCATAATGCCCCATCCTTCTATGTCGCCATATATAGATTTACAACCAAATCCATAATGTCGTATTGGAAATTGGGTTTCCATCATGATTCGAGGCTAGGAATTATCCTCACCAATTCAAGACACTCTAGCAAATGCCTTAGGATCAGACCTACGGGCAACCTTAGTTAGCAGCAGGGCCGATTAGTTATGCCTGAACAATACATTTCCTAGTCCTATTAGATCTATCACTTAGCCAGTAGCGACCAACATCTGAGGCCTCGCAAAATCTATCATCCGTATAAGTAAAAATGTCTGGGCTCTATACAATGACACCACTTCTAGCTAGAAAGAAACGCATGCACTCCCTGCCGTCCTCATTCCGTTTTTGACTCATACCAGGGTGTGAGGCTCGCAAAGTAACGCTATATGCAAAGCTATGCCGAAGAAAGTTGTGCTTTGATCATCAACCACAAGGCTCTACTTTTCAACAAAAGCCTTGATCATTTGCATCTTGGCATGCCACATTGACAATCCACGCCATACGACTGATATCTATCAATATATTACCTCTAAGCTCGTACGTCTCAGAGAAGGGTGTTAAGCAAGAGAATAAATTCTCCGCCACCAAACAGATATATATTAAGTAGAAATCAATTCACACAGAATGAAATACAATTTCAGACACACACCCATTTACAAGTCTATTCTCGGTCTGAACGAAACCGGAGATGCCTTATTCCTCGTCCCGCATGTCCAATACGGAAGAGAGGTTCTCGCATATCCGGACAATCAACAAGTACGTCCGGACAACTACCACTTTTAACCCTTAACTAGGAGCTAACCAATGGAGGGCATCAGTAGTCGTCCATTCGATGTGAAGATCGCCGGTCTTCAACCACCATCTTCAATGTCTTTGACTTTAATTCGTCGTATAATTATTGAAATGAGATTGAACTCGGTCTTTTCAAATAATTCTCGAATATAAATAATTCAAATCATTTCATATCGTTAACATTATTTTATAATGATTTATCGCTATTTTAATTTATATAAAAATAGCCCATTTTAGTTTAACGACGCTTCAGGTCAATACGCGGCCCTGGCGCTGTTTTTATCCAAATTTGATTTACACATTTCTCGAAATCTAGCCGTTGGATTTTAACAAATTTATTATCGTTGGAAATATCTTCACAAAGCGAACCTAACAGATCTAGTTTTGGGAAAATCTGACGATCGGATCTTTCGGTATAATCGTTTAAAGTTACGATTCCAAAACGTGAACTACCATGCGCGATTCGTTTAATTTTAATTTATATATATATATATATATATCATTCGACGATTTCTCTAACATGTTAAAAGTGATGTTTTCAACAAACAAAACATTTATTAACATATAATTTTTTTCTCATTTTGCTAACATGTGAAATGTAACATTTTTCATTACAAATCCTATTTTAACATATAATCCTTTTATCTAAATGAACATGTAAATGTAATGTTTTTAGTGAAACTTAACTATACATTAAAAACGTACTTTTTAATCTCGAAACAAATTCTAATGAACATGCCATTTTTATTAATAAATCATTTTTAATTAAACTAAACATACATATCATTTTTAATGTTTCAACATTTTTCCTAAAAATGTCCCTTTTTAATAATGAATCTAAATATACATTAAAAATTATCATTTTTAATTTTTTCAACATTTTCCCTAAACCTGATTCTTTTAATAATGAATCTACATGCACATTAAAAATATCATTTTTAATGTTGAAACAAATTTTCCTAACCATGCTTCTTTTAGTAATGAGTCTACATGTACATTAAAAATATCATTTTTAATGTTGAAACAAATTTTCCTAACCATGCTTCTTTTAATAATGAATCTACATGTACATTAAAAATATCATTTTTAATATTGAAACAAAATTTTCTAACCATGCTTCTTTTAATAATGAATCTATATGTACATTAAAAATATCATTTTAAATGTTGAAACAAATTTTCCTAACCACGCTTCTTTTAATAATAAATCTACATGTATATTAAAAATATCATTTTTAATGTTGAAACAAATTTTTCCTAAACATGCTTTTTTTAATAATGAATCTGCATGTTCATTAAAAATATCATTATTAATGCTGAAACAAATTTTCCTAAACTTTCTTCTTTTAATAATGAATCTACATTACATTAAAAATATCGTTTTTAATGTTGAAACAAAATTTCCTAAACATGCTTCTTTTAATAATGAATCTACATGTACATCAAAAATATTATTTTTAATGTTGAAACAAATTTTCCTAAACATGCTTCTTTTAATAATGAATCTACATATACATTAAAAATATCATTTTTAATTTTGAAACAAATTTTCCTAAACATGCTTCTTTTAATAATGAATCTGCATGTACATTAAAAGTACCATTTTTAATGTTGAAACAAATTTTCCTAACCATGCTTCTTTTAATAATAAATCTACATGTACATGAAAAATATCGTTTTTAATGTTGAGACAAATTTTCCTAACCATGCTTCTTTTAATATTGAATCTACATGTACATTAAAATAATCATTTTTAATGTTGAAACAAAATTTCCTAACCATGCTTCTTTTAATAATGAATCTACATGTACATTAAAAATATCATTTTTAATGTTGAAACAAATTTCCCTAAACATGCTTCTTTTAATAATGAATCTACATGTACATTAAAAGTATCATATTTAATGTTGAAACAAATTTCACCAAACATGCTTCTTTTAATAATGAAACTACATGTACATTAAAAATATCATTTTTAATGTTGAAACAAATTTTCCTAAACATGCTTCTTTTAATAATGAATCTACATGTACATTAAAAATATCATTTTTAATGTTGAAACAAAATTTTCTAACCATGCTTCTTTTAATAATGAATCTACATGTACATTTCTAATGTTGAAACACATTTTCCTAAACATACTTCTTTTATATAATGTGATTCATATAAAAAAAGATAATTTTATTATATAAACAATTTTCTATATTTAAATATACAATAAAAAAGATAATTTATTGTATGAACATTCCTAACAATTTCTATGTACAAATAAAAAGGAATTTTATTATATAAACATTTTCTATGATTAACATGTTACAATAAAAAGAATATTTTACTGTATAACAATAGTTTCTTTGTTTCATATATATAAATAAAAATAGAATTTTATACATACAAGAATTTCTATGTTTCTTATGTATAAATAAAAAAGAGAATTTTATTCATACAACAATTTCTATGTTTCATATGTATAAATAAAAAAGAGAATTTTATTCATACAGCAATTTCTATGTTTTCATGTACATAAATAAAAAAGAGAATATTATTCATACAGCAATTTCTATGTTTTCATGTATATAAATAAAAAAGAGAATTTTATTCATACAACAATTTCTATGTTTTCATGTATATAAATAAAAAAGAGAATTTTATTCATACAACAATTTCTATCATTAACATGTACAATAAAAAGAATATTTTTATTGTAAAGCAATTCTATTATTAACATGTACAATAAAAAGAATATTTTTATTGTATACATAAATTCTAACAATTTTCATTGTATAAACAATTCTAACAATTTTCATGATTATATATACAATAAAAAGAATATTTTTATTGTACAAACAATTCTAACAATTTTCATGATTATATATGTTATAAAAAGAATATTTTTATTGTACAAACAATTCTAATAATTTTCATGATTATATATACAACAAAAAGAATATTTTTATTGTATAAACAATTCTAACATTTTTCATGATTACATATACAATAAAAAGAATATTTTTGTTTTCCAAACAATTCTAACAATTTTCATGACTATATATATAGTAAAAAGAATATTTTTATTGTATAAACAATTCTAACAATTTTCATGATTATATATACAATAAAAATTTATCGTACAAACAATTCTAATAATTTTCATGATTATATATACAATAAAAAGAATATTTTTATTGTACAAACAATCATAACAATTTTCACTATCTAATTCAATCCAATATATCGTCATAACCAAAATCAACTAATTCGAATCTAGTACAACACCAATATGAATTTTTTTACAGCGTATATAAATAAATTTCTCAATGCAATAACGATTAATTTTAATTTAAATAAGATATCTCACAGTGTAGATTATAAATGGATATTTATAATTTTATCTCAACATTTTATGATAATTAAAAACAGATAAAAATCAACATTGCCAATCAATATATATGCTATTATAAAATAAATAACTGTAAAAATATTTTAGTGAGAGAGTTCTTACCTTGATTGATTTCAGAAATCGTTTATATAACGATTGTTTTAATATAATCAAACATATGTTTAATTTTGTCAAAAATCTTTGGTGCTTCCATTTCTGTCCCAATCAGTTCTGAAATGTAGAATTTTTCGTTGCGAATCCAACACTTCTGAAATTGTTCAATTTCGTTTCTGTATGAAGAAGTTATACTATTTAATACATTTGTTACTTGAATAAATAAATAATTAAGTTATAATTAAACTAATTGCATTATTAAGGAGAATATAATAAAAAGAAATATAATAAACATGTACCTATTTGTCGGGCAAACAATTTTATTCCTCTGCTTAGCTTCCCTACTATGACCTGTTCAATGTATATACATGTATATGCATGCAGTTTCTATCAATTATCAATTCAGTTCAACATTTGATACAACTTGGTTATATGTACCAAATTCTAATTAATCAAAACAATAATCAAACAATCAGTAACCACCCAAACGATGTGAAGACTTCCGGTCTTCAACCACCGTCTTCATCTTCGACATCTCGTCGAATCGGTTATTCAGAATGGGTATAAACCCGGCCTTTCTGAATAACCCACGTATATGATAAACAAATGTTACACAAACACATCAAACGCCTCATTCCAATTCAGAATATTCTTTTATTCACAAAATCACATTTTTAGGGAAAGGTTCCCATAAATTTTATCCAAGATAAATTCTTCTAAATTTATTCTTTAATCTTCCTTTGGATATCATTTCAAACCATATTATGGTTTTCCAAACTAGTCGGGATTAGCGAACCACACCGAAGTAATTATTATTTTATTTCCCAATCCCAACCTATATATCCCATGGAGAAAACTGGTAATACTCCACATCTAACACCACTGTGTTATCGGTAAAATTAATTACCATTTCACGTTCAAATCTAATTAAAGATTTAACTATCGCTTTGGAGCAAAACTGGTGGTACTCCATTCTCGATCACCTTTCAGATTTGATAATTTAAATAATCAATTCATTTTTCAATCTAATTAAAGATTCATTAAAACTCCACTTAGTTTTAATCTTTTCAAAAATCGATATCTTGCCTTTAACTGGGTTAAAGAACCAATGTCTTCTAAAACACGATTCACGATAAACCCAAATCACATTTGATATTAAATACAAGGCTCTGAATAGAAAATATATCGGCTTACATTCAATATCAAATTCTGAAACCAACATATATCGTATTGGAAATAACGATATAAAATATATCTTTCAAATCCCCATAACAATATTTGTATAGTCACGAAATCCAACATCGAAATATCTCGAAGGTAATTTCGATTCAACCCCAGTCCAATCCACGCATTGGGAGTATTGATTATTTTTAAAATCACTTTCAAATTCAATTTATTTATTTCAAAAATAAATTGATTTTAATTCTAGTTCAAAACTAGTTTATTTCGATAAAAATCTATTTTTATCTTTTCAAATGTGGAATTTTCCAGCTCAACTCTTTCCAATCCATATATTATGATTTTACACAAATTATAGATATTTTTAATAATTTTACCAAGGCCCGTACAGTCGATTTCCAACAACGGCCATCGAACTGCACTTACAACGACCTTTTTCGAATTTGATTTGGACATAACTCCAAATCCAACCGTTAGATTTCAAATTTCTAATATTCATTGGAAAGCTCTTTTCGATACGAACCCAATGGTTCCGGTTTTAGGAGAATCCGACGGTCGGATCTCCCGCAATGTCCGTTTGAAATAAATGGTCGAAATTCACGAACTGCCGCGGCGCGGCGCGTTCTATTCAGGCCATTATATATATAATATACATATATTATATATATTTCGTCGATTTCCTTTTAAAACGAATTTTATAAATAGTTCTACATTCGTTTCAAAACAATTTCAACTTCCATTTCAATTCAAATCAAAATTGAATTCTTCTTTATAAATTCGTTTTAAAATTCATTTCTATTCAATTCAATTTGAATTCATTTCGAAATCGTTTTCAATTCAATTCATTTCGAAATCGTTTTCAATTCAATTCATTTCGAAATCGTTTTCAATTCAATTCATTTCGAAATCGTTTTCAATTCAATTCATTTCGAAATCGTTTTCAATTCAATTCATTTCGAAATCGTTTTCAATTCAATTCATTTCGAAATCGTTTTCAATTCAATTCATTTCGAAATGAATAAAATCGATATAAATATCGTTTACGTCAAAATGGCGTCAATCTAATCAACACGACTTTATATTTTCAAAACTTCTTTATTCTATCCAACAAATGAATATTTATCCCATTCAACACATGAATCTATATTTATTTCAACACACGACTAATCTCAACACATGAGTACTGTCAACACATCACTATTTTTATATTCAACACATGAATTTTCTTTTATAATATTCATTACTTTCCCGATTGGAATGAGGCCCAATCAATCACCATATGACGTTAATTATATGGATTCCATACAACACATGTATATAATAGCAATAATAAACAATCAAACATCAACCAAAGTGCACTACACTGTATAAGCATCAAATATAGATATCTTACGCTTATAACAGCCTGTCAATCAATCGATCGACATATTTAATCAATCAGGATGAGTGAACTTCAAATTTCATCGCAACACCCGTGTGGGGTTTCAAACAATCAAACACAGATTTTTAGTTGTGCAGTTGGGCGATGTGTAAAATTTATCGACCCATTCAATATCAGTCAAATCAGTGTATATAAACAAATCGGCCGATTTGTTTATAAATATTTATTTATTCACTTTCTCGTTAAAACTATATTTTTAATGATAATATATTTTATTTTAACACATGAATTTCTATTCATTTCATTTACACAATAAAAATGATATTTTTATTTTTCTAACATATTTTAGAAAATTTCGGCGGCATAACGGCACGATACTAGAAACGGGACGAGGCCTAGCCTTATCCCCGGTCTAGTGAAGGCCCACGCCATTCACACATCAATCAAATCAATTTTATTTCACCAAACAATTCAATTTCAAATCAAATCATCACTAATCTATACAACCAAACAAACAAGTCCATGGTCTGTGGACGATTGTGTCGGGTGCTACTAAGCACCGTCTGCATCCTAGTATATATATATTACTAGAAAAGAAATTGAAAGGTGAGAAATTCTCACCAAAAAGCTATCCTAGCTCCACGGCACTTCATTGATAGAAATCTTCATCGCTATCGCATCTTCGTTGCCCGTATGCACTGTATATATAAAAATCACCTTTTTATATTCTCTATTATATAAAAATCATATTTTTATCGCTAACTTCATATTGTGAAAATAGAATTTCCATCGCTATTTCATATTTGTGAAAATAGAATTTTCAAAAATATATATTTTGCCTTTATAAAAATAAAGATTTCCCTTTATAAAAATAAAGTTTATATTTTCCTCGAAGTAAAAATCATATTTTTACTTCACTACTCATATCAAAATATCGTCTTTTCATATCTAAAAATATCGCCTTTTCATTTTGCTACCTATATAAAGATGATATTTTTAATATTCCTATCATGTAAAAATTATATTTTTAATTCTCTACCTAACCAAAAATCATATTTTTATATCATCTATATAGTAAAGACTATATTTTTAATACTTTAAAAATATAAAAGTCATATTTTTATTACTTTAAAAATATAAAAATCATATTTTAATTCAATGACATATATATCTAAAAATCATATTTTTTTTTATCAATGCTATATATATATTAAAAGTCACATTTTCTTTCTATATCATTAATATATAAAAGAATCACATTTTTATTTTAAACACAATGCAAATTCCAGATTTAAAAAGCAATGCTATATTTTTCTATTTTACAAAAGAACGTATATTTGAAAACTGAAAATTTTAACACTATTTTTATATCATAAACAAACTGAATTTTTATTTTATAAACAATGCATAAAATGATTTTAAAACAATGTATTAAATAATTTTAAAACAGTTATATACAGAAAAAAAAATTCTGTTTTCAAAACAATTTCATATAGTAACTAATTATATAATTAAAATTTAATTAATTACCTAGCCATTCCAATAATCCACCATCTTCCCGTATACACCTCAGGCCGATTCACGAATAAAAAAAAAAAACCCCCCGCCAATTGATCTGCGCGCCTCACTATAGGTGGTCGGATGTTGATCAGGACCCGGCGCCAGGGCCGTCTAGGGTTCCTCCTTCATCGCCAGAGGTGGTGCGAATTCCGGCGCCCTCAACTGCTCCAAAATCTCACGCGATAGCCGCCGCTTCGAAGCAGAAATTCGAGCTCAACTTGATACGAGAAACAATCACACCCTTGCGAGATTAAAGCTCGTGAATCATCCTTCGACTTTCATTTAATAACGGGAGTTTAATTTGATTGGGATTGGGAGATCGGAGTGATTTGTTTTCAGAAGATTTGGGGCGTCCAAAGGAGAATAGCGGCGGCGCTGAAAATTGTGAACGGGGGGGATAGGGTTTTATTTATTTATTTGGGGGAAAGGGCATTTATATTAATATATAATATTTTTTTAATTCCATTTATTTCTCAAAAGTCAAATCCCGCGGACGAACTCCAAACTGAACCCAACAAATGTCGCCCCTAGCTAAATACCCCCATTCCAAACACAGTGGGGTATGTTTCGTAATCTAATTCGGCTGTTACGATAAGTTTTCATCAAATTTAAAATATAAATCTTTATATATTCAATTTAAACGCACCTTTCAATTTACCGGGGTCACATACTGTCTCTAAAAATTCCATAAAAATATTTTCTAGCTTCGTATTTACGATACGGTCCTAACAAAACTAGTTTCGTCAAATTCTGAGACCGTTGGAAAAATGGCCATTTTCCAGTCGATTAAAATCAACTGAAACTGGTCAAACGCGTTTTCCTTTGCCACGCTCACATATTGATTCAAAAAATTATGAAATTTGGGCTCTAACAATAATTTGACATCCCGGACCCAACAAAAGTGGTTTCGTCGAAATCCGAGGTCGTTTGCAAAATGTCCATTTTCAAGGCCTTTATATATATTAAAATATATATATATTCCACAGCGACTTTTCTGAATTTTAAACTGGACATATCTTTCAACTTCTAAAGTGAAATCTCAGTTTCTTGGATTCGTTGGAAAGATATGGTCAAACAGATTCTAATATTTTTGGTTTCACTAAAATCCGGTTTGTTTTGCACCCGGTACATTCAATTGAAGTTTGAAATCGAATTATCGAACTACCGCGCCATTTCCAATTCTATTTATAATTATATATAATTATTTATATTCTATCGACGACGTATATAATATATACGTTCTAATTATATATTCAAAATAAATTTTCGTCTATATTATTTAAAATAATGATTTTAAATGTGCAAAATTCGCTAAAATTGCAAAAATAAAATTTTTAAACTGGCCCAGATTTTCGGGTTATTACAGTAATTCTATATCTATCCAGTATATTCGAGGCTTCAATACACATGGATCAGACGTATATTAAAATCTCTATATACTTGATTGTCCAAATCAATATAAATATAATATTCGAATACGTATAACAGATTTTAATTTTTCAAAACAAAAAGTGCTTTCATCTTTATTTGAAAACAACACTCTTCACACTCGTTCTAGGGTACTACTGATCCCATCTCTAATTGTCATTCTCTTTGGATTTTACTAATCCAATCTCGGATGAGTTCTTTCATTCGGTTCTAACGTATCTTGTTCTCAGAGCTCTGTAAACCAAAGTTGTGATACCAAAATGAAACGACCCGAACTTCCCCATGATGGAAAGCCCGGATTGAATTGAGAATAAGACGAATCAAAACACCAACAGAAGAACATTTCATTGTTAATACATTCGATAAATTTCAGAGATTACAATACATTACATAGCAGCGGAAAAATAATACAATACACAACTGAAGGAGATATACGGATACTGAGCTTTCCGAATATCGTTCTAGCTGTAAACCAGGATCCTGTGAATATAAATCTGCAAAACTAAAACTACTAGCTTCCCGTGTAGAAATAGGGGCACCCATAGTTTAGGTTAAAACAATAAACTCCCGGTCAGTCATGTGACTGGTGTGAGAACTAAAACAGTTATTAATCTTTATTTTAAAGTTAGGTAAATCTAGCGACCACACCATATAACACGGAACGGGTTTCCTCCCAAGAATACCATTGCATAAAACAACAGCGTAATGCTAAATAAAGAACAATGAAGCTATTATAAGACTCAGGTCCCATCACACAATGCAACGCAAGTCGGAGGATAGAATTTTTACCTTATAATTGCCAAGAATGCTTGGTAAGTAAAATTTCATGTTTTATTATTACTATAAGTGTATAGTATCAAAACAATTTCAATCATGAGTATCAATCATAGACGGCATAAGTGCCCCATACCACTATGTAATCATATATAGGTTTACAATTAAAACCGCAAAATCACATATTGGAAGTTGGATTTCCATCTGTGAACCAAGGCAAGGGATCGTCCTTACCGCTTCGAGATGCTCTAGCCCGCCCCTCAGGAAAAGAACGCATCGTCCCTTGGATCGTCAGGGCCGGTCCACTTGATGTGGATTAAAATGCCTGAACACTGTGTTTCCCCATCCTATGGGGCGTCAACTGGTCATATCCCGACCAAACTATCGGCCCCGGAATGACCAAATATAACTGAGGCGCCTCGCAATCCATCATACACATAAGTAAAATGTCATGGCTAGTAAAACGCTGACACCACTCCTAGCTAGAAGGAAACACACGCCCTCCCTGATGTCCTCTCCCGTTTCTAGTTCACACCGCGGTGTGAGGCTCGCGAATTAACGCTACACAAAGCTACGCTATATTAAAGCTGTGCTTTGATTATCAACCACAAGACTCTGCTTAATAGAAGCCTTGATCATTTGCATCTCAGCGTGCCACACAGGCAATTCACGCTATGCAACCGATATCTATCAATCACACAGAATGAAATCCGATGTCATACACACATCCGTTTACAAGTTCGTTTTGGGTCTGAACGAAACCGGAGGCACCTTATTCCTCCCCCATATGTCCAATACAGGGGAGAGGCCCTCGCATATCCATCGATCTCCAAGTACGTCTGGACGATCACCACTTATTACCTCGTCTTGGGTGTACAGCCCAGTCAAGACATCGGTCATCATCCAAACGATGTGAAGACCTCCGGTCTTCAACCACCGTCTTCATCCTCGACATATCGTCGAATCGGTTATTCAGAATGGGATAAACCCGATCTTTCTGAATAACTCGCGTACATAATAAACAAGTGCTATAAAAACATAACATACACCTCATTCCAGTCCAGAATATTCCTTTATTTATATATTCTTATATTTTGGGAAAGGTTCCCATTAATTTTATCAAAGATAATTTCTTTAAATTTATTCTTTAATCTTCCTTTGGATATCATTTCAATCTAATTAAAGATGCATTAAAATTCCACTTGGTTTTAATCTTCCCAAAAATCAATATTAACGATTGTTTAACTTGGGAAATCATATCCTGCCTTTGACTAGGTTAAAGAACAAATGTCATTTAAAACACGGTTCATGATAAACCCAAAATCACATTCCATTCCATCAGCCTTTAACCGTAAATTAGCAAGTGAACAGTTCCCTAAGTATTAACCCCGAAGGCCGAAACCAACATCAGATCAATGCCCAGAAAACCCTTCAACTTAACTAATCTCCAGTTAGTTTCTGATTTTCTTAACTCCATTGGGTCTAAGAACAGTATTATTTAAGATACCATTCACGACAACCCAAAATCTTATTCCTGTCTTTAACTGGGTTAAAGAACCAATGTCCTTTAAAACACGGTTCATGATAAACCCAAAATCACATTCTATTCCATCAGCCTTTAACCGTAATTTAGCAAGTGAACAATTCCCTAAGTATTAGCCCCGAAGGCCGAAACCAACATCAGATCAATACCCAGGAAACCATTCAACTTAACTAATCTCCAGTTAGTTTCTGATTTTCTTAACTCCATTGGGTCTAAGAACAGTATTATTAAAGATACCATTCACGATAACCCAAAATTCCATTCCATTGTTAATCGGGTTAAAGAAAAAGTGTTATTTAAAACACTGTTCACGATAAACCCAAAGATCAATTTCAATTCAATTCCAATTAAATATTAATTAATTGGTATACTTCATTAAATCTAAATAAAAAGATTTAATCCTTTCTCAACTGGGTTTAACAACAGTGTTAATGAAGACACCGTCCACGACAAACCCAAAATCACATCAGTCTCTAACCGTAAATTAGTAAGAGAATGATTCCCTAAGTATTAACCCCGAAGGCCGAAACCAACATCAGATCAAGACCAAGGAAACCATTCAGCTTAACTAGTCTCTAGTCAAATTCTAATTTTCTTAACTCCATTGGGTTTAAGAACAGTATTATTAAAGATACCATTCACGACAATCCCAAAATCCAATTTGATATTAAATACAAGGCTCAGAATAGAAAATATATCGGCTTATATTCAATATCAAATTTTGAAACCAACAAATATCGTATTGGAATAATGATATATATATCTTCCAAATTCCTCCACAATATCCGTATAATCACGAAATCCAATATCGAAATATTCCGAGCATAAGTTCAATTCAAATCCATTCCAATTCATATATTGGAAATCCTGGTTATTTTTAAAACCATTTCAAATCCAGTTTATTTATTTTAAAAATACTGGATTTATTATTCTATTTCAAAACTAGTTCATTTCAATAAAATATATTTTTATCTTTTCAAATATGGAGTTTTTCATCCCAATTCTTTCCAAATCATTTATTATGATTTTACACAAATTGTTGATATTTTTAATTTTTTTATCAAGGCCCAGATTTCCATAAACGGTCGTCAGACTACACTTACAACGACCTTTTCCAAATTTGATTTGGACATAATTCCTAACCCAACCGTTAGATTTCAAATCTCTTATATTCTTTAGAAAGCTCTTTTCGATACGAACCCAACAGTTCTGGTTTTAGGAGAATCCGACGGTTGGATCTCCCGTAATGTCCATTCGAAGTCAATGGTCGAAATTCGAGCACGACGCGTTCTATTCAGGCCATTATATTATATATTATATATATATATAATATATATGTAATATATATTTCATCGATTTCCATTTAAAACGTACTTTGTAAATCGTTTTAAATTCATTTTCAAAACGATTTCAACTTCATATTCAATTTCTAATCAAAATTGAATATTCCATATCATCGATATATAAATGATAGTATTTTCAAAACATTAGATTTCGAAATCCATTCCTTTTCGATATTCATTATAAAAATGAATAAAATCGATATAAATATCGTTCACGTCAAAATGGCGTTAATTTAATCAACATGGCTTTATATATTTAAATATTTTCGTTTCCATCCCAAACCGGACATCAAAATCATATTTTGATTCTTTTCTGAATATTATTTGAAAACATTCGTTATTCTAAAATAATTGCTATTTTAAAATATTCATTCTTTCTGAACTGGAATCAGACACAGTTAATTACCACATAATTTGATTTATATGGATTTTATACAACACAGTACACAACAACAACCAAACACAGTCAACCATCATCCATAGTGCATTCTACATTGTATAAGCATTAAATATAAATATTCAACGCTTACACAACCTGTCAATTAATCGATCGACATACCGCTAATTATTGGGATTAGTGTATGTGCAATATCATCCTAATACCCGTGTGGGGTTTCAATCAACAAATAATGAATTTTATTCGTGCATTTGGGCGACGTGTAAAATTTATCGTCCCAATCCATATCAGTAAAATGGGTGTACATAAACAAATCGTCTGATTTGTAAATGAATATGTATTTTATTCATATACCCGTTAAAAATTATATTTTTAACTATAAAACATTTATTCAGTTCATTTACACAATAAAAATGATATTTTCATTGTTCTAACATATTTTAGAAAATGTTGGCGGCATAATGGCGCGATATCAAAATCGGGTAATGTCTAGCATTACCCCTCTCCTGATATTGGCTCACGCCATATACATATAACAATTCTAATCAATTCATTTCACCCAAACAACCAATTTCAACCAAATAATCTAATCAACCAAACCAAACAATCAAACAAGTCATCCATGGTCTGTGGACGATGGGGAACAGTTAATATATGCAGTTATAAAAATAAATAACTGCATAAGAAAATATGGTGAGGAGTTCTCACCTATAAGCTTAACCAAACACCGCGACTCTTCTTATGTAGAAAATCTTCGCCGTGTTTTCAACGTAATCTGTTTTCACACAGTTCATATTAAAAATCATATTTTTAATTCTCTACATATATAAAAATCATATTTTTATGCCGCTACTATATTTATAAAAAATCACATTTTTATAAATTAGTTTTCTCTATAAAGATCATATTTTTATCTCACTCTTCTATAAATAAAGATCATATTTTTATTCTCGCTATAAATAATTTCATATCATCTCATATAAAAAGTATATTTTTACTCAAAATCTTTTCATATCAAAATTATAGTTTTCTTCTCTAACATTTCATATAAAGATTATATTTTTCTTTTCTAACTTTTCATATAAAATTAAATTTTTATATCGGTCTTCACATAATCAAAATCATTTCTTGCATAACATACAAATCTTAACTTTGATCTCATAAAAATCACATTTTTATGTTCATAAAAAATGATAACTTTATGTAGCTAAAAGTCTAATCTTTAGGTGGCTAAAAATCATACCTTTTCTACTCTAAAAATCAAACCTTTTCTACTTTAAAAATCCTATATTTTATAGCTTAAAGATCCTATTTTTCTAAAACTAAAAATCTTATTTACTATAAAAAAATAATATAGAATAGAAATGCTTACCGTTTTTTTTCTTTCCAGCGGGGGGGTGGGGGGAGGGGTTTTCAGTCGCCGGCGGCGGTGGGCCTGGCCATCTATGGCGGCGCGGCTTTGAGCTAGTGTTTCCTGACGTTGTCGCAAGGGGATTGGTCAGTGGGGAGGAGAGGCGGAGCGGGGGAGGGGAGGAGCTAGGGGTCGCGCAACAAGGTGGTTGCCACGGTGGTGCGTCGGCTGGCGTCACGGAAGGAGGAGGGGTAAGGCAGCGAGATCGTCGATCGATTTTGAGGAGGGGCCTGAACGTTTTAAAGAGAATAGATATTTATGAGGGTTGACCCCCCCTTTTGACCAAGGATATTTATTTATATTTAATTTCATTTTAAATTCTAAAAAGTTTTAAGTTCGGTCTCCAAATGAGACCCAACAACTGTCGTCTATAGCGTATTACCCCTATTCCGAACACAATGGGACATTCCTGGTAAGCCAATTCTATCGTTTCGATCAGTTTCCGTCAAAATCAAAATATAAATCTATATATTGAATTTGAACACACATTTCAATTTACCAGGGCCACAAACGGACTCTAAAAATTCCAGAAAAATAAATCTAACTATGTTATGACGATACGGTTCTAACAAAACTAATTTCGTCAAATTTGGAGACCGTTTGAAAATTGGTCATTTTCTGGTCGATCCAAATTGACTAAAACTGTCAAAACACGTTTTGCTTTGCCACGCTCACATATTAATTACAAAAATTATAAAATTTGGAATCTAGCAATAATTTGACTTTTCGGATCCAAAAAAAGAGGTTTCATCGAAAACAGAGGTCATTTGCAAAATGACTATTTTTAAGGGCAATATTTTCCATAACGACTACTCTGAATTTTCAATTGGACATAACTTTTTATTCCTGCTATGAAATTTCAATTTTCCGGATTCGTTGGAAAGATATTCTCAAATAGATTCAAATATTTTTGGTTTCACTAAAATTCGGTTTATTTTGAATCCTGTACATTCATTTGAAGTATGAAATCGAATTTTCAAACTACCGCGCCATTTTCAATTCCTTTTATAATTAAAAATAAATATTTATATTCTAATGTCGATTCAAATAAATATATATAATTTAATTCTATTAAAAATAAATTTTTAGTCATTATTATTTAAAATAATTCATTTTAAATATTCAAAATTCACTAAAATTGCCAATATAAAATTTTTAAATTGGTTCGGATTTTCCGGGTTGTTACATGGGTGAGGTAGAAATGGAAAAGAAAATAAGAGGAGAAGAAGGAAACATGGTAAACATAAGGGAGAGGACAAATAAAATGAATGTGTCAGTCTTGATGGAGAGGAGTGCTGTAGTTATTAAGGAAATAACAAATAGAGGAAGACATTAAAAATGGATGCAACTATTCACATTTCAGAATTAACTAATTAATGAAGGTTTGAACATGTAATCCACGTTTTTAATTCCTAACGGTTACATTTTGAATTGGCAGGGGAAATATTTACGAGGATAGCAAAAGATATACATACATACATACATATATATATATATATAGACATATACACACACACATATATAGTCAGAATTTATTTCATTTAGAACCTACACATTATTTTCAATCAACATTTCAATATAAATTTTAATAAAGTTACTAAGGCTTTTTTCCTTGGCATGTAGCCAAAAGATTTTTGGAATTTAAGGACAACATCCTTGCTGTTAACATCTAAATGAGGAAATAATCTTAAAGTTATTTTTTCCTCTCTGTATATTTAGAATGTGCATTAAACCAGCGCCTACATGAGTTATGTCAATCAACATTTAAATCTTAGGATTTAAGTTTTCCATCAATAAATGTAATCTTACAATCAACAAACTTAAATTTTAAATTAAAATATAAATTTAATCATTTAATCTTAAAATTTAATTCAATCTTTCAAGAACAATTTAAATTAAACAAACTAGAAATTCAAGTATAAATCTCTATGTTCAAATCCTAATTCAAACTTACAATTTAAAATTGAATATCATATATTGATTTACACAGTCCATCAAAATTAACTATTTTGAGTATTCGTTCATGCAATTATTCATAAACAATTTAATTGTTATAAATCACCATTTATCTAATTACAAATTGTTTATTAGAAATAAATTTGAAATCATCTATAAATAACATCATAATTTTATTTGAAAACTTTTTTATTTCTTTATTCAATAATTCAATATATATATATATATAAATTCAATATCTTAATCTAATAATGGATTTTTTTTAAAAATTCTTGACACATTTTCTGACAAAATTTCCTTAAAATAAAATTTTAAATTGGTTCTAATTTTCCGGGTTCTTACAATCTCCCCCACTTAAAACTTTTCGTCCCCGAAGAGGAAAGGAGCTGAAAGTTGTTTAACTAACCAACTCAACTTTCCTTCTTTTATTGGTTTCAATAATTTTATTAGTTGAAGTAATAATCACACAATACAATCATCAATCAATTAGTTGATTAGCTTTTCAAATATATATAACTTTTATATATTCAGAGTCATATTTTCTAACATCAGATTATATATATAATCACAAATATGTTAATTGTAATAACCCGAAAATCTGAGCCAATTTAAAATTTTTATTTTGGCAATTTTGATGAATTTTGAATATTTAAAATGAATTATTTTAAATAATAACAACGAGAAATTTATTTTGAATATAATTAGAATGTATATATTTATTTGAATCGCCGTTGGAATATAAATAATTATTTATAAATATAAAAGGAATTGAAAATGGCGCGGTAGTTCGAAAATTCGATTTCAAACTTCAAATGAATGTACAGGATTCAAAATAAACCGGATTTTAGCGAAACCAAAAAGATTTGAACCTATTTGAGAATATCTTTCCAACGAATCCAAAAAATCAAAATTTCATAGTGGGAGTCAAAAGTTATGTCCAGTTGAAAATTCATAATAGTCGCTATGGAAATATAGCCCTTAAAAATGGCAATTTTGCAAATGACCTTCGTTTTCGACGAAACCACTTTTGTTGGATCCATGATGTCAAATTATTGCTAGGTTTCAAAATTCGTAATTTTCTGAGTCAATATATGAGCGTGGCAAAGTAAAACGCATTTGACCTGTTTTAGTTGATTTTAATCGACTGAAAAATGGCCATTTTTCAAACGGTCTCAGAATTCGATGAAATTAGTTTTGTTAGAACCGTATCGTCAATATGAAGTTAGAAAATATTTTTTGGGAATTTTTAGAGTTAGCATGTGGCCCTGGTAAATTGAAATGTGCGTTTAAATTCAATATATAGAGTTATATTTTGATTTTGATGAAAACTGGTCGAAACAGCCGAATCGGCTTATGATACATATCCCATTGTGTTCGGAATGGGGGTAATTAGCTAGGGCGACAGTCGTTTGGTCTCGTTCGGGGTTTGGATATGAAATCACACTATAGGGAGAAAAATAATAATAATATAATAATTATATATATTTCTTTACCCTCCTCCCCCTCTCTTCATTTTACAGTCAATGGAGAAAAAAAAATGAAAAACCCACGATCGAAACCCGTTCCTCTTCCTCGATCGCCACTGCTCCTGGCGCGTGCCCCCACCAGCAACCGCCGTCGTCGAAGGCCCTCCGTCCAACTCCCCCTCCGCCTGCTCGAGTGAAGGACGACGGAACCCCAATCCCCCCCAAACCGCAACCCTAACCACCTTCGCCCCATAGCTACGACCGCCATTCACCACCCCAGCCGCTCAACCTCCCCTCAGCCCCTTACTCCGTCCATCTCCGCCATGGGGCCCTCCTACAACACGAAAATCAATCTTTGGCTAGGAAGAAAGGTGTGTTTTTCTTTTATATTTATTTTATGCTACTTATTTAATAAAAAGAGATCTGATTTATTATTTTATATAATTTTATAAGAGGAAAGTTTTTTTTATAGTAAAAGAAATGATTTTTATATGATAAAGTTTATATTTTTATACTAGGAAAGTTATATTTTTATATAGAAAAGAATAGATTTTTAAATTAGGAAAGATACGATTTTTAACAATAAAAAGATACGATTTTTAATCGCATAAAAATAGGATTTTTACTCTTATAAAAAAAATGAAGTCAGCGAATTGAAAATATAATTTTTATTTATGTAAAAGAATAAAAATATGATTTTTATATTATAGAAAGTATAAAAATATGATTTTTATATAATAGAGATAATAAAAATTTGATTTTTATATAATAGAGGAAATAAAAATGTGATTTTTATATAGGTAGCGAAATAAAAATTCGATTTTATATAAGAAGTAGAAATATAAAAATATAATTTTTTATATAGAAAAAAGCATCGAAAAAGTATATGAAGTAGAAATAAAAATATGATTTTTATTTATTGGAATGAAGCAATAAAAATATAATTTTTATTTTGAACAGCGGGAAAAAGTTGGATTGGAATTTTGGGCATATCCGAACCATTCAGAAATAAGGAAGGAGTGGAACCCAAAGGTGAGAACTCCTCACTAAAATTTTCTATTCAGTTATTTATTTTATAACTGCATATATAAACTGCTCCCCGTCGTCCGCAAACCATGGACGACTTGTGTGATTGTTTGTGTTGTGAAAATTGACTGTTGATTGTGTTGAAATCAAATATATATTCATGTGTAGAAATAAAATATATATTCATGTGTTGAAATCAAATATATATTCATGTGTTGAAATCAAATATACATTCATGTGTTGAAATAAAATATATATTCATGTGTTGAAATCAAATGTATATTCATGTGTTGAAATAAAATATATATTCATGTGTTGAAATCAAATATATATTCATGTTTTGAAATAAAATATATATTCACGTGTTGAAATAAAATATATAGTCATGTGTTGAAATCAAATATATATTCATGTGTTGAATAAAATATATATTCATGTGTTGAAATCAAATATATATTCATGTGTTGAAATAAAATATATATTCATGGGTTGAAATCAAATATATATTCATGTGTTGAAATCAAATATATATTCATGTGTTGAAATCAAATATATATTCATGTGTTGAAATAAAATATATATTCATGTGTTGAAATAAAATAAATATTCATTTACAAATCGAACGATTTGATTATGTACACCGATTTGACTGATATTGATTGGGACGATAAATTTTACATATCGCTCAATTGCACAAATAAAATCTGTGTTTGATTGTTTGAAACCCCACACGGGTGTTGGGATGAAATTGGACATACACTAATCCCAATAATTAGCTGTATGTCGATTGATTGATTGACAGGCTGTTATAAGCGTTGAATATTTATATTTGATGCTTATACAGTGTAGAATGCACTCTGGATGATGGTTGATTATTTATCGTTGCTATTATATACATGTGTTGTATGGAATCCATATAAATAACATTATATGGTAATTGAGTGGGTCTTATTCCAATAAAGAAAATTCATATGTTGCATAAAAAAAGAAAATTCATGTGTTGAATAGAATAAATATTCATGTATTGAATAAAAGAAAATTCATGTGTTGAATAAAATATATATTCATGTGTTGAATAAAAGAAAATTCATGTGTTGAAGAAAATATTCATTTGTTGAATAGAATAACAAAGTTATTGAAATATATAAAGCCGTGTTGGTTAGATATGCGTCATTTTGATGCGAACGATATTTATACCGATTTTATTCATTTTTAAATGAATATCGAAAAGGAATTGATTTCAAAATACAATGTTTTTGAAAATACTATCATTTATATATCGATGATATGAAATATTCAATTTTGATTATAAATCGAATATGAAGTTGAAATCGTTTCGAAAACGAATTTAAAACGATTTATAAAATACGTTTTAAAAGGAAATCGATGAAATATATATTTTTTATATATAATGGACTGAATAGAACGCGCCGCGCCGCGACAATTCGCGAATTTCGACCATTGACTTCGAATGGACATTACGGGAGGTCTGACCGTCGGATTCTACTAAAACCGGAACCATTGGGTTCATATCGAAAAGAGCTTTCTAACGAATATTAGAAATTTGAAATCTAACGGTTGGATTTAGAATTATGTCCAAATCAAATTTGGAAAAGGTCGCTGTAAGTGCAGTTCGATGGCCGTTGATGGAAATCGACTGTACGGTCCTTGATAAAATTATTAAAAATAGTAATAATTTGTGTAAAATCATAAGAAATGATTTGGAAAGAATTGGGATGAAAAATTCCATATTTGAAAAGATAAAAATAGATTTTTATCGAAATGAACTAGTTTTGAACTAGAATTATAATTCAGTTATTTTTAAAATAAATAAATTGAATTTGAATTGATTTCTGGGTTTATCGCGAACGGTGTTTTAAATAACACTTGTTCTTTAACCCGATAATTAATGGAATGTGAATTGGGTTTATCGTGAACTGTGTTTTAACGACATTCGTTCTTTAACTTGATTTATAGTGAAATGTGATTTGGAATTTATAAATCTTTTGTTAAATTTAAAGGAGATTTTCCAAAGTAAAGTTTTCCAATTTAACAAAATAAATTGGAATAGAATGGAATTCGATTTGGTAATAATCGAAGTGAATTGCTGTGGAGGAAGACAACTAATATATTGGGAATGTAAAAGGCTTTGCCGTTATTCCATTTATATTATTAGTCGGATATGGAAGTTTATATCAATTATATATGTCGATTTGTTTTCCATGAAGATTCCATTGGAAATAGAATGTGATTTTGGGTTTATCGTGAACCGTGTTTTAAATGACATTGGTTCTTTAACCCAGTTAAAGACAGGAAATGATTTCCCAAGTTAAATAATCATTGATAGTGATTATTGGGAAGATTAAAACCAAATGAAGTTTTAATGAATCTTTGATTAGATTGAAATAATCAAATGGAGTATCACCAGTTTTGCTCCAGGCGATAGTTAAATCTTTAATTAGATTTGAACGTGAAATGGTAATTGAATTTACCGATAACACCGTGGTGTTAGATATGAAGTATGACCATTTTTACTTCATGGGATGAATAGGTTGGGATTGGGAAATAAAATAAATGATTACTTCGGTGTGGTTCGCTAATCCTGACTAATTTGAATTGATATTCAAAAGAAGATTAAAGAATAAATTTAAAGAATTTATCTTTGATAAAATTAATGGGAACCTTTCCCAAAGTATATGAATATTTGAATAAAAGAATATTCTGAATTGGAATGAGGCATATGTTGTGTTTGTGTAACACTTGTTTATTATATACGCGAGTTATTCAGAAAGACCAGGTTTATCCCATTCTGAATAACTGATTCGATGATGTGTCGATGATGAAGACGGTGGTCGAAGACCGGAGGTCTTCACATCGTTTGGATAATTACTGATGATCTTGATTGGGCTGTACACCCAAGAGGAGGAAATCAGTTGGTGATCATCCAGACGTACTTGGAGATCGATGGATATGCGAGGTACAAGGTGCCTCCGGTTTCATTCAGACCCAGAACGAACTTGTAAATGGACTGTGTGTTTGACATTGGATTTTATTCCATGTGATTGATTTCTATTAAATATATATCTTTTTGGCGGCGGAGAATTTATTCTCTTGCTTAACGCCCTTCTCAGAGACGTACGAGCTTAGAGGTTATATATCGATGGATATCAATCGCTTGGAGTGAATTGCCTATGTGGCATGCCTAAGTGGCAAATGATCAAGGCTTTTGTTGAAAAGAAAAGTCTTGTGGTTGATGATCAAAGCACCGCCTATGTGGCATAGCTTTGTGTAACGTTGATTCGTGAGCCTCACACCCCGGATGTGAACCAGAAACGGGAGAGGACATCAGGGAGGGCATGCGTTTCCTTCTAGTTAGGGTGGTGTCAGTGACCTACCAGCCCTGACATTTATATTATTTTCACCTGTGTGGTTGTTGGATTGCGAGGCGCCTCGGATATATCGGTGACTATGTGGAGCCGATGGAGTCATTTGGCTCATTTACGCCCCAAAGGGTGGGGAAACGCAGTGTTCAGGCATTTTAATCCACATCGGTGGACCGACCCTGACGATCCAAGGGCTCATCTGTGTCTAAGTCCTGAGGCTCGGGCTAGAGAGTCTCGAATTCAGTAGAGGACGATCCCTTGCCTCGGTTCATAGATGGAAATCCGACTTCCAAATACGTGACTTTGCGGTTTTTGATTATAGAGCCTAGTATGGCGACATGATATATGGTACCCATGCCGTCTAGGATTGATACATTTATATTTGAAGTTGTTTTATACACTATGCACTTATAATAGTATCAAGTGATTTGTTTTTAATGTACCAAGCATGTTTGGCTATTATAAGGGAAAACCCTATCCTCTGGCTTGTGTTGCATTGTGCGATGGGACCTGGGTCTTATAATAGCTTCATTTTTCCAAAAAGCATTGCGCTGTTTTGTTTTTATGCACTGGTATTCTTGGGAGGAAACCCGTTCTGTGTTATACGGCGTGGTCCCTTGACTTACTTTATTTTAAAATAAAGTTTTAAATAACTGTTTTAGTTCTCACACCAGTCACATGACTGACCTGGAATTGCAGCTAGTAGTTTTGGTTTTGCAGATTTATATTCACAGGATCCTGATTTATAACTGGAACGATACTAGGAAAGCTCTGTATCCGTGTATTTCTTTCAGTTGTGTATTGTATTATTTTTCCGCTGCTATGTAATGTAATTTAAACCACTGATATTTATTGAATGTATTTTATTCATTCATACTCTGTATATTCTTGTAATCTGATGAAATTGTTGTAATATACAATGAAATGTTCTTTTGTTTGCGTCCCGATGTGGCTTGTCCTCAGTACAATCCGGGATTTCCTTACCGAGGAAGTTCGAGTCGTCTCATTAATCATGAACTTCTCACTCTCAACTCATTCTAGGGCATTTCTAACCCCATCTCTAACAAGTTTTCTCATTCTAGGATACTACTGATCCTATCTCTAATGAGTATTCTTTTATAGGATATTTCTAATCCTACCTCTGATGAGTCTTTTGTTCAGTTCTAATGAGTTGTACCCCAAACATTTGAGTTAACCAAAGCTCTGATCCACATGTAATGACCAAAAAATCCCCTTCCTCCGAATCGACTGCAAGGCTCGAACCGAAAGTCAAAAATCGTCGGTTCACTAACTTTGGGCATACAACACATTAGAACAAATAACAGAAGACTTTTATAAACATCGTAATAATGTTACATCAGAGTACATAATATATCAGAGTACATCGAAAAATAATAATACAGCGGAAGATTAATTTACAATGCAGCAGAACCAATAAACCACAGCGGAAGCTTATCAACGCTCTGGACACAGCTTTAAGCTTCGATCCAGAATCCTGCTCACTAAATAAATATCTGCAAAACAAACCACTCGACTGCCCGTGTGGAAATAAGGGCACCCGAGTTTACAAGTGAGATCAAACTACGAGTCAGTCATGGGACTGGTATGAGAAATCTTTACTTAACTTATCTAATAATAAGGCAATCACAGGACCACGCCGCTAACTCGGAACGGGTTTACCCCATAGGATTGCCAGTACATAAAATAAGTAAATATTTTTTTAAAACAACACAATGCCTTTTAGAAAAATAAAATCGTTATAAGACTCAAGTCCCATCACATAATGCAACGCAAACCGAAGGATAGAGTTTTACCTTATAATGATCAAACATGCTTGATACGTATAAAACAATGATTATTAATATTATAACTAGTGTCTAATCAGTTTTAAACACTTTCAAAATAAATGTATCAATCCTAGACGGCATAGTACCCTATCCTACTAAGTCGCCATATATAGATTGACAACCAAATCCATAATGTTGTATTGGAAATTGGGTTTCTATCATTATTCGAGGCTAGGAATTATCCTCACCGATTCGAGACACTCTAGTAAATGCCTCAGGAACACACCTACGGGCAACCTTGGTTAGCAGCAGGGCTGGTCCACAAACACTTTAGTGGGTTAGTTATGTCTGAACAATACGTTTACCAGTCCTATTGGACCTATCACTTGGCCAGTAACGACCTATATCCGAGGCCTCGCAAAATCTATCATCCACATAAGTAAAAATGTCTGGGCTTTATACCGTGGCACCACTTCTAGCTAGAAAGAAACGCATGCACTCCCTGCTGTCCTCATTCTGTTTTTGACTCATACCGGGGTGTGAGGCTCGCGAAGTAACGCTATACACACAGCTGTGCTAAATAAAGCTGTGCTTTGATCATCAACCACAAGGCTCTACTTTTCAACAAAAGCCTTGATCAATTGCATCTTGGCATGTGTAACCCACCTCCGCCCGGGTGACTCTTGCAAGCACTCTGACTTTGGAGGGGCGTTTGAATCAGGTAAACATGCATAATGATATATCAAGGCAGAACAAGAACATATGTATATATGTAAACAGTAAATAACGTAGATAAAACAACGGAAGAATTTCAAACCATTTCAAAATAAGTCTGGTACAACATAATGTTATCTTTCCAAATAAACAAGTCTAGATAAAACAACATCAACAGAAAAACTGAAATACATAAGTACTATCCCCAAATAAATGATAACCATAGCCAGCTTCATGTCGAAACCGTACATGAGCTGAAATCCCACAAGCAAGCTATCAGAAGTCCAAGCTAAGCTCCAGTATTCCCTCCCTGAGAACCTGGGGGGGGGGGGGGAACGGAAGAAAAGAGGCGAAATAAAACAGGTCAGTCAAAAAGACTGAGTAAGCCCTACTACAATCAATGTAAACTGATAAAGTTAACTGATATGAGCAGCAGGGATGAACATAAGGATAACAACATACTAGCATGATGATTAATTAACAAGGTAGATAAAGGTGTCATCGCATAATCAGGTTTAAGGTTTTGCACCACAGGTGTACTAGCAAACTAACATGACTGGAGTAAACAAGTATTGATCCCTTGGCCCAAGCTTTGGCCCAATAACATGAAGTGACCCTCATACGAGGTCCAATAACATGGAGTGACCCTAACACGAGGTCCAACCCAAACGGTCTAGTCGATCGGCTCCCTAAGCCTAACTCGTCACGTGTTGGTGTCAATACGGCCCAATCATAATTGTAGTCGAACTGTGCTGGGTCCACCCTTCGGGTGTATCAAGCCCTAGGGTGTCAACCCCTGGACACCATGAACATGAGTGCACAGTCTCGATCTACTGGTACCCGTGCATGTTTTCTCCGGCTACGGACTAAGTGCACGACCAGAGTCCGCCCGGAACTACACCGGCGTACCACCCTGCCGTCGTTTATTGGTCGCTTACCTCCAGCCCAGTAATCGTGCCCCCACCCTAGCCTAGTCCCTAGGGTCATGATGATATGAACTAGGGATTACTGCTGGAGTGGACCCCCCATTGCTAGGATTTTTCTAGTGGGTTAAGTACGGTTTAACCCCTTTACTAATCATGGATTAACTTGGTTAAGTGTAACGATGAGTTCACGACTTCACCCCGATTAATCTACCAAGCCCAAATTGGTTAAGTATTAAATGGACCATGACTTAACCCTAATCATGAGGCATTAATTAATTAATGCGCCTTAACCTCTCACATTAGACTTTGTTGTGGTTACTAGTTAAGCCGGGCGGGTCCGGGTAGCTTTACACCACAACTTGGTCTAACCTCGGGTCCAAGGTACAACATGACCAACTTCTCACATTGGGTCCTATTGTTTGTAGCAACTAGTTAGGCCGGTCGGTTCCGGGTAGGTTTACGCTACAAACTCAACCCAACCTCGAGTTGGCCACACTTATCTTTTCTAAGTGTCATGTCCATCATGTTTCTAAAACATGTTACAAATTTTCAAGCAATTGGGTAGACCTAACTTAATAGGTAAATTCCCAATGGGTAGACCTAACTTAATAGGTAAATTCCCAAGCTTATGTTTTTATGTCTTTTAAGTTTACCCAACCCCAAACGCAATCCCATCGCTTAAATATCGCAATAGCGCATAAAGGATAGAAAGAGGGAACTTGGCACAATCATGACATAAAGGTATTGAAGCCACAAGTTTAACATGGTGGCATATGAAATGTACATATGTTCATATACTTGCATTAGGCCTCAAAAAGCATGCATAACTTGCATATCATATGACAACTTGCATATCAAACTTGCATAGCATAACTTGCGTATCATATGACAACTTGCATATCAAACTTGCATAGCATAACTTGCATATCATATGACAACTTGCATATCAAACTTGCATATCATATGACAACTTGCATATCAAACTTGCATAGCATAACTTGCATATCATATGACAACTTGCATATCAAACTTGCATAACATAACTTGCATATCATATGACAACTTGCATATCAAACTTGCATAACATAACTTGCATATCATAAGACAACTTGCATATCAAACTTGCATAACATAACTTGCATATCATATGACAACTTGCATATCAAACTTGCATAACATAACTTGCATATCATATGACAACTTGCATATCAAACTTGCATAACATAACTTGCATATCATATGACAACTTGCATATCAAACTTGCATAACACATCATAGTAAACTTGCATATCATACATTTAACTTTAAAGTTTAAGTATGAAAGTAGAATAGGGCTTACAATGCTTAAGAAGTCACAAAAATATGACAAAGCCCTTATGAAATCAATCAAATCCAAAATGCAAGCAAAACCCTTAAGCCAAAATGATCCAAACTCTTTCTTTATGATGCAAATATAGAAACTTGACTTGAATGCAAGCTAATGATGATCATACAAGTTTGAAAACACTTGTATGCATGGAAAATCACTTAGAAATGACTTAGGAAATTTTATGAAGAGAGTGGAGGCCATGAGAGGATTGATTTTGCCATAGTTTAGTTACTAGAATGAATAATGATGATTTATGGTAGGTTAGGGTCTTATTTATAGATTAGGCAAGTGTTTTAGGCCGTAGGATTAAACCCTAGTTGCAATCTCAGCCCTCTAAACCGAATCTGGCCCCCAAGCTCAACACAAACCCAAAATGGTGCACCAGGCTAAACAGCCCGTCTGAGCCAAGTCGACAGCCCAGTCGACAGGGCTGTCGACTTGGTCTAACCAAGTCGACTCCCAAGTAGACAGGGCTGTCGACTTGGGGTGTTCTGGCAGGAATTTTCCCGCCTGGCCCAATAACCCCAATGTCCAAATTCAGATTTGAATTTTGAAATCTGTTTTTACTTTGAAATTTTCAGAAAACTTCGTTGGGCCTTAATCGGGTCATACGGACTCCGATTTTTGAAAACTCGGACTCTATTTCGCGTATTTTTCCGAGACGAACGCAATGGCATAGCCCGTTTCCCTTGATTCAGATTTTAGAATTAAATTCTGCCTCGATTTACATCATTATAGGTTATTGAAAATACGGGTTGTTACATTCTCCCTTCCTTAAAGGATTTCATCCCCGAAATCTTCAAGTTAGGAAGAACATATCCTACCATCCAACATCCATCTACTCAAATCATCATCCACGAGCAATCATTGTCCTTACAAGATTCTAAATGTTGTATGAGCATATGCAAAGGTGTGTGTATATGTCCTTATCTAATGCAAATATCATCAATGCAAATTATGTTAGTGAAATGAATCCATATGTATGCAATTCCTAACATAATGTATAACATCTATATGTGTGCACATCACATACATCCATATGCAACATCCATGTGATAACACAAAAATTTTCATCCATGAATAAGCATAAACACTCATGCATATGCAATATGAGGAGTGTGTGAGCCGATCTAGTGCCTAACGTGTATAATGCATCCACGAGTAACCACTTGCAAACACTTGCAACCACTTGCAACCATCAAGCATAACATGTTTCAAACACATGTTTCATCCAAAGGGTTTCTACCTAAGGTTCTCATGACAAGATTTACACGATAAACTAGATAAACATGGATAGCAAAGAGAAAGATATGCTAATCAAAGAAAAGAGATTGAGAGTATACCCTCAAAAAGGAATGGATAAAGCCCACGCATCTTCTCCTCGGTTTCCCAAGTTGCGTCTTCTTCGGCTTCACCCCACTGAACCTTCACCAATTTGACCTCTCGATTCCTTAGCTTCTTGGTCTCCGTCCCCAAGATACGAATAGGAGCTCTCCTCAAGGTAGCCTCTTTCTCCACTTCCACATCTTTTAGAACACTTGGCTCAACAACCTCTGCTGATTCATGTAAACACTTCCGGAGGTGCGAGACATGAAAAACATCGTGTACTCCGGCAAGCTTCTCGGGCAACTTCACTCTATAAGCCATCTGCCCGATCCTTTCTATAATAGGGAATGGTCCAACAAACCTCGGTGCCAACTTCCCAACGGCTCCAAATCGGACCACATTCCGCAAAGGAGAAACCTTCACGAAAACCATATCCCCAACATCAAACTCCAAATCCGTTCTTCGCTTATCAGCATAGGATTTCTGTCGGTCTTGGGCCGCTTTCATCCGTCTCCGAATCAACTCGATCTTCTCGGATGTATCTCTGATCATATCAGGCCCAAGTATAAGCTTATCTGTAGCCTCCCACCAACATGTAGGCGACTTGCACGGCCTCCCATATAAAGCTTCAAATGGTGCCATCCCTATGCTTGCCTGATAACTGTTATTATATGCAAACTTAACAAGAGGAAGATGGTCTTCCCAAGTACCACCAAAATCCAGAATACAAAGCCTCAACAGATCCTCGAGTACCCTATTCACCCTTTCGGTTTGACCGTCCGTCTGTGGGTGATAAGCCGTACTTAGATTCAACCTTGTGCCCATAGCTTCTTGCAAGCTATTCCAGAATTGACTTGTAAAGATTGGGTCACGGTCACTGACTATACTAGAAGGGACTCCATGTAGCCTCACAATCTCACGAAGATATACAGACGCTAGCCAAGATGCGGTCCTCTTGCTCTTCACCGGAATGAAATGAGCACTCTTCGTAAGTCTATCGACAATAACCCAAATGCTCGTATTCCCTTTCCTTGACCTTGGTAGCCCATCGATAAAATCCATGGAAATACTCTCCCACTTCCAAAGTGGAACGTCTAGAGGATGCAATAGCCCACCGGGCTTCTTCGACTCGGCCTTAACTTGCTGGCAAATGATGCATCTAGAGACAAACTCTGCCACATCCTTTTTCATCCCAGGCCAAAAGAAAATGCGCTTCATATCTTTATACATCTTATCTCCGCCTGGATGTATAGTTAACTTAGAGCGATGCGCTTCCTCAAGAACTTTTCTTACTAAATCTTCTACCATTGGAACACATAACCTTCCGTCTCTCCTCAGCCAACCCTTGTCATCAATAGAATATCGAGCGAGATGACTAGACGTCTCTCCTCGAATTAGCTTATCCATAATCTCGACTATCTGAGGGTCTTCTCTCTGCGAAGCCCCAACTTGATCAACAAGGGTAGGTCTGAGTTCCAGAGATGCTAAAGAACCGGTCATCGACTCAACCGCCAAAGAGAAATCAAAGGTTGCCACATACTCTAAATTCTTCATCTCAACGAATAGAGGACTTAGGGTCAACCTTCTTCTACTCAATGCATCTGCTACCACATTCCCCTTGCCAGGGGTATAAGCTATCTCAAAATCGTAGGACGCCAAGAATTCCATCCATCTTTGTTGCCTCAGATTCAGATCCTTCTGAGAAAAGAGATACTTCAATGACTTGTGATCGGTATAAAGCTCAAATCTTTCTCCCAGAAGATAATGGCGCCAAGCCTTGAGTGCATATACTATTGCTGCCAACTCTAAGTCATGAGTGGGATAATTCTTCTCATGCACTTTGAGTTGTCTACCGCCAAAGCATATCACTCTTCCTTCTTGCATCAGAACAGCCCCTAATCCCGTGCCACATGCATCGGTGTATACTGTAAATAACTTCCCTCCATCGGGCAAAGCTAGAACAGTGCTGATGTGAGAGCTCTCTTGAGCTTCTGAAAAGCAAGCTCGCATTCTATGCTCCACGCAAAAACTAAATTCTTCTTCGTCAATTTAGTGAGAGGAGCGGATATCTTCGCGAAGTCCTTGATGAACTTCCGGTAAAAACCCGCAAGACCTAGAAAACTTCTCACTTCGGTTGCATTCCTTGGAGTCTTCTAGTCCTGAACTGCAACTACCTTAGCGGGATCCACCGCTAAGCCTTGCTTAGATACTATATGCCCAAGGAATCTAACTTCCCTTCTCCAAAAGTGACACTTGGAGAACTTGGCCTTTAACTGATGCGCTCTAAGCGTATCCATCACCTCCACGAGATGCCTTGCGTGCTCTTCCTCATCTTTAGAGAAAATCAGAATATCATCTACGAAGACCACGACAAACTTGTTCAAGAACTCCCTGAACACCCTACTCATCAAGTCCACGAAATATGCGGGTGCATTAGTCAAGCCGAATGGCATGACAAGCCATTCGAAGAATCCATCTGGAGTCCTGAACGCAGTCTTGTCTATACTATCTTCAGCTACCCTGAGCTGATGGAATCCAGTAGCAAGATCAAGCTGAGAGAAAACAGAAGCACCGACAAGCTGGTCAAAGAGATCATCAATCCTCGGTAACGGGTGTCTGTTCTTCTTGGTCAGCTTATTTAACTCTCGATAGTCAACACAAAGTCGGAGAGAACCATCTGCCTTGGTAGCAAATACCACAGGCGCTCCCCATTCAGATATACTTCGTCTAATGAAGTTCTTCTCAAGCAACTCTTTTACTTGCTTACTTAGCTCCCGCCTTTCACGCGGAGCCATGTGCCGAACGGGCAAAGAAACCGGCTTTGCATTATCCACCAGATAAATGCGGAAATCAATCTCTCGCTTAGGGGGCAACCCCCTAACTTCATCGAAAACATCCGGATACTCTCGAACCACTCTCACAGACTGAAGAGTTTCCATTGACGAGTCGAGTGATTCCAGATAACACAACATGACGGGACCTCTCGGATCACAAGAAATCTCTAGGGTGTTCCCGAGGCGAGTCACGAGCCTCACAACCCTATGCTCACAATCAAGAATGGCTCCATATCTGGACAGCCAATCCATGCCCAATATCAATCCGTATCCCCTAAAACCAAGAACATAAGCACTGCACAAGAACTCTACACTCAGTATAGAGATCCTCAAATCCCCACATATCATAGACAAATGGGCGGAACCCCCAATAGGATTTGAGACACAGACGGGATCATCTACCAAGCTAGTACTAAGGTGCAAACTATCAACAAGATCAGATGAGATAAAGCTATGCGATGCACCAGAATCAAACAAGGTACGAACTGGAAAATCAGAATTATATACAAGGCTCTCAACAGAAATACTACCTCGATCGGGAACTGGAGCGACATTGAGAGCATGAACTTGTCCTCCTGAAGGTCCAGCACGCTGAGTCTGACCCTGGCCTTGCCCTTGCTTCTTCGGGCAATCCCTACTGAAATGTCCAGTCTTACCGCAGAAAAAGCATTCACCATTCTTCCTTTTCCTCTTCTTACAATCCTTAATAAGATGCCCAACTGAACCGCAATAATGGCACTTCTCCTTGTTGTTCTTGCCCTTGTTGTTGTTCCCCTTGTTGCCTTGACTCTTGTTCTTGTTCTGATTGCCTTGACTGCTTTGACCACTTGGATTACCCTGATTTCCTTTTCCCTGGGAATCGGTCTTCTTGGCTTGAGTATCATTCATCTTGGTTTCTTTCTTGACATCTCCCTGAAGTAACGCCATATCAACCAAACTCTCAAACGTGGCCCCATGGGGAATATGTGACATAGCCAATCCCTGCAACGGCTCATTCAATCCTCTAGCAAAACGAAGAGCCTTCTTCTGAGGAGTATTCACCATATCCAAGCCAAAACGAGCTAACTGATTGAACTTGTTCACGTACTCTTTGACAGACATATCTCCTTGTTTCAAAGTTATGAACCTCTCCATTTGCAGATTCTCCTCCGCAGAAGATAGAAACTTAAGCATGAACCTTGCCCAGAAATCGGCCCAAGTCTCAACAGGCCTAGTACCATTGGTGACTTCCCACCAATAAGCGGCTTCATCCTTCATAAGCCAAACCGCCAACAAGACCTTCCTCTGATCGTCTATCCCAAAGATAGCAAATAAATCCTCGGTCTCTTTCAACCAATTTCTGGCCTCTACAAAAGTCTCAGTGCCTTGAAAGTTCTTGCCACCCATTGCTTTGAAATCTTTGCAAGTCTTTGCGAAGTCAGCTTGAGGATGCTGAGGGGGAGGAGGAAGAGGAACCTCAGCGACAGGAGGAGGAGGAACATTAACTACTGGAGGAGGAGGAGGAGGGACATCTGCGGGGCCGGCTTCGGTCGCCCTAGCCTCCAAAAGTCTCCTATACCAAACAGGTACGTGTACTCCCTCCGAAATAGCAAAGTTATCGGCCATACTGAAAACGAAGAAAAAGACAGATTCAGAATGGAGAAAAACGAGGGAATTTTGCTAATGGCTTTTTGGGGAATAGCCTTTAAAATAAACTAGACTTTTCTTTGGAAAATACTTTATACTTGGTTTTGAAAATAGTTTTCCAAAAGTTTTCTAAAAACCTTTTTGTTCCTTCTCGTAAACCATATGCTATGATACCAAATTGTAACAGCCCACCTCCGCCCGGGTGACTCTTTCAAGCACTCTGACTTTGGAGGGGCGTTTGAATCAGGTAAACATGCATAATGATATATCAAGGCAGAACAAGAACATATGTATATATGTAAACAGAGTAAATAACGTAGATAAAACAGCGGAAGAATTTCAAACCATTTCAAAATAAGTCTGGTACAACATAATGTTATCTTTCCAAATAAACAAGTCTAGATAAAACAACATCAACAGAAAAACTGAAATACATAAGTACTATCCCCAAATAAATGATAACCATAGCCAGCTTCATGTCGAAACCGTACATGAGCTGAATCCCACAAGCAAGCTATCAGAAGTCTAAGCTAAGCTCCAGTATTCCCTCCCTGAGAACCTGGGGGGGGGGGGGGGAAACGGAAGAAAAGAGGCGAAAGAAAACAGGTCAGTCAAAAAGACTGAGTAAGCCCTACTACAATCAATGTAAACTGATAAAGTTAACTGATATGAGCAGCAGGGATGAACATAAGGATAACAACATACTAGCATGATGATTAATTAACAAGGTAGATAAAGGTGTCATCGCATAATCAGGTTTAAGGTTTTGCACCACAGGTGTACTAGCAAACTAACATGACTAGAGTAAACAAGTATTGATACCTTGGCCCAAGCTTTGGCCCAATAACATGAAGTGACCCTCATACGAGGTCCAATAACATGGAGTGACCCTAACACGAGGTCCAACCCAAACGGTCTAGTCGATCGGCTCCCTAAGCCTAACTCGTCACGTGTTGGTGTCAATACGGCCCAATCATAATTGTAGTCGAACTGTGCTGGGTCCACCCTTCGGGTGTATCAAGCCCTAGGGTGTCAACCCCTGGACACCATGAACATGAGTGCATAGTCTCGATCTACTGGTACCCGTGCATGTTTTCTCCGGCTACGGACTAAGTGCACGACCAGAGTCCGCCCAGAACTACACCGGCGTACCACCCTGCCGTCGTTTATTGGTCGCTTACCTCCAGCCCAGTAATCGTGCCCCCACCCTAGCCTAGTCCCTAGGGTCATGATGATACGAACTAGGGATTACTGCTGGAGTGGACCCCCCATTGTTAGGATTTTTCTAGTGGGTTAAGTACGGTTTAACCCCTTTACTAATCATGGATTAACTTGGTTAAGTGTAACGATGAGTTCACGACTTCACCCCGATTAATCTACCAAGCCCAAATTGGTTAAGTATTAAATGGACCATGACATAACCCTAATCATGAGGCATTAATTAATTAATGCGCCTTAACCTCTCACATTAGACTTTGTTGTGGTTACTAGTTAAGCCGGGCGGGTACGGGTAGCTTTACACCACAACTTGGTCTAACCTCGGGTCCAAGGTACAACATGACCAACTTCTCACATTGGGTCCTATTGTTTGTAGCAACTAGTTAGGCCGGTCGGTTCCGGGTAGGTTTACGCTACAAACTCAACCCAACCTCGAGTTGGCCACACTTATCTTTTCTAAGTGTCATGTCCATCATGTTTCCAAAACATGTTACAAATTTTCAAGCAATTGGGTAGACCTAACTTAATAGGTAAATTCCCAATGGGTAGACCTAACTTAATAGGTAAATTCCCAAGCTTATGTTTTTATGTCTTTTAAGTTTACCCAACCCCAAACGCAATCCCATCGCTTACATATCGCAATAGCGCATAAAGGATCGAAAGAGGGAACTTGGCACAATCATGACATAAAGGTATTGAAGCCACAAGTTTAACATGGTGTGGCATATGAAATGTACATATGTTCATATACTTGCATTAGGCCTCAAAAAGCATGCATAACTTGCATATCATATGACAACTTGCATATCAAACTTGCATAGCATAACTTGCGTATCATATGACAACTTGCATATCAAACTTGCATAGCATAACTTGCATATCATATGACAACTTGCATATCAAACTTGCATAACATAACTTGCATATCATATGACAACTTGCATATCAAACTTGCATAACATAACTTGCATATCATAAGACAACTTGCATATCAAACTTGCATAACATAACTTGCATATCATATGACAACTTGCATATCAAACTTGCATAACATAACTTGCATATCATATGACAACTTGCATATCAAACTTGCATAACATAACTTGCATATCATATGACAACTTGCATATCATATGACAACTTGCATATCAAACTTGCATAACATAACTTGCATATCATATGACAACTTGCATATCAAACTTGCATAACACATCATAGTAAACTTGCATATCATACATTTAACTTTAAAGTTTAAGTATGAAAGTAGAATAGGGCTTACAATGCTTAAGAAGTCACAAAAATATGACAAAGCCCTTATGAAATCAATCAAACCCAAAATGCAAGCAAAACCCTTGAGCCAAAATGATCAAAACTCTTTCTTTATGATGCAAATATAGAAACTTGACTTGAATGCAAGCTAATGATGATCATACAAGTTTGAAAACACTTGTATGCATGGAAAATCACTTAGAAATGACTTAGGAAATTTTATGAAGAGAGTGGAGGCCATGAGAGGATTGATTTTGCCATAGTTTAGTTACTAGAATGAATAATGATGATTTATGGTAGGTTAGGGTCTTATTTATAGATTAGGCAAGTGTTTTAGGCCATAGGATTAAACCCTAGTTGCAATCTCAGCCCTCTAAACCGAATCTGGCCCCCAAGCTCAACACAAACCCAAAATGGTGCACCAGGCTAAACAGCCCGTCTGAGCCAAGTCGACAGCCCAGTCGACAGGGCTGTCGACTTGGTCTAACCAAGTCGACTCCCAAGTAGACAGGGCTGTCGACTTGGGGTGTTCTGGCGGGAATTTTCCCGCCTGGCCCAATAACCCCAATTTCCAAATTCAGATTTGAATTTTGAAATCTGTTTTTACTTTGAAATTTTCAGAAAACTTCGTTGGGCCTAAATCGGGTCATACGGACTCCGATTTTTGAAAACTCGGACTCTATTTCGCGTATTTTTCCGAGGCGAACGTAATGGCATAGCCCGTTTCCCTTGATTCAGATTTTAGAATTAAATTCTGCCTCGATTTACATCATTATAGGTTATTGAAAATACGGGTTGTTACAGCATGCCACATTGACAATCCACGCCATGCGACTGATATCTATCAATATATAACCTCTTAGCTCGTACGTCTCAAAGAAGGGTGTTAAGTAAGAGAATAAATTCTCCGCCACCAAACAGATATATATTGAGTAGAAATCAATTCACATAGAATGAAATCCTATGTTAGACACACATCCATTTGCAAGTCCGTTCTGGGTCTGAACGAAACTGAAGACACCTTATTCCTCGTCCCGCATGTCCAATACGGAAGAGAGGTTCTCGCATATCCAGACAATCAACAAGTACGTCCGGAAAACTACCACTTTTAACCCTTTACTGGGAGCTAACTGTGACGATCTATGAATTTCGCTCGGTCCGAACCAGTCGCTAAACCGACCCAGACCGTTCGTAACGCCCTATCGTTCGAGAACACGACAAAATAGAACGCATACAAAAGAACATTTCATTGTATATTACAACAATGCATCAGAATACAAGAATATACAGAGTATAAATGAATAAATATTACACAGAAATATCAGAGATTTAAATTACATTTAAATACATCGCAGCGGAAAATAAAACAATACACAACTAGAAGGAGATATACGGATACAAAGCTTTCCGGATATCGTTCCAGTTGTAAACCAGGATCCTGTGAATATAAATCTGCAAAACCAAAACTACTAGCTGCCCGTGTCAAAATAAGGGCACCTAGAGTTTAGGTTAAAACAATAAACTCCAGGTCAGTCATGAGACTGGTGTGAGAACTAAAACAGTTAATCTTTATTTTTAAAGTTAGGTAAATCAAGGGACCACGCCGTATAACACGGAACGGGTTTCCTCCCAAGAATACCGGTGCATAAACCAACAGCGCAATGCTAAATAAAGAGAAATGAAGCTGTTATAAGACCCAGGTCCTATCACACAATGCAACGCAAGCCGGGGGATAGGGTTTTCCCTTATAACAGCCAAAGAATGCTTGATACATTTAAAAGAAATCATTTGATACTATTATAAGTGCATAGTGTATAAAACAACTTCAAATCCTAAGTTTTAATCATAGACGGCATGGGTACCATATATCATGTCGCCATACTAGTTCTACAATTAAAACCGCAAATGTCACGTATTTGGAAATTGGATTTCCATCTATGAACCGAGGCAAAAGATAGTCCTCAACCGATTCGAGACGCTCTAGCCCGTGCCTCAGGACCCAGACACAGGTGGGCCCTTGGATCCTCAGGGCCGGTCCACCGATGTGGATTAAAATGCCTGAACATGCGTTTCCCCGCCCTTTGGGGCGTAAATGAGCCAACGAATGACTCCATCGGACCCAGATTGTCCGATCAAACCGAGGCGCCTCGCAACAGCAACAACCACACAGGTGAAAAGTATATAAATGTCAGGGCTGGTAGGTCACTGACACCACCCTAGCTAGAAAGAAACGCATGCCCTCCCGACGTCCTCTCCCGTTTTTGGTTCACAACCGGCGGTGCGAGGCTCGCGAATCAACGTTACACAAAGCTATGCCACACAGGCTGTGCTTTGATCATCACCACAAGGCTTTGCTTTTCAACAGAAGCCTCGATCAATTGCTACTTAGGCATGCCACAGAGGCAATTCACTCCATGCGTTTGATATCCATCAATATATAACCCCTGAGCTCGTACGTCTCAGAGAAGGGCGTTAAGCAAGAGAATAATTTCTCCGCCGCCAAACAGATATATATTTAATAGAGATCAATCACACGTATAAAATAGCATTGAAGAATAATCAACCATCAACCAAAGTGCACTACACTGTATAAGCATCAAATATAGATACCTAACGCTTATAACAGCCTGTCAATCAATCGATCGACATATTTAATCAATTAGGATGAGTGAATTTCAAATTTCATCCCAACACCCGTGTGGGGTTTCAAACAATCAAACACAGATTTTAGTTGTGCAGTTGGGCGATGTGTAAAATTTATCGTCCCAATCAATGTCAGTCAAATCAGTGTACATAAACAAACCGTCCGGTTTGTAAATGAATATTTATTTATTCACATTCACTATATTCATATTCACGTTGAAAATAATATTTTTAACGTTAAAACATTTTATTTTAACATATGAATTTCTATTCAGTTCATTCTTTAAATAAAATGATATTTTTATTTTTCTAACATATTTTAGAAAATTTCGGCTGCGTAACGGCACGATACTAGAAACGGGACGAGGCCTAGCCTTATCCCCGGTCTAGTGAAGGCCCACGCCATTCACACATCAATCAAATCAATTTCATTTCACCAAACAATTCAATTCAAACCAAATATTCTAACTAACTACTCAACCAAACAAACAAGTCCATGGTCTGTGGACGATTGTGTCGGGTGCTACTAAGCACCGTCTGCATCCTAGTATATATATAACTAGAAAAAGAAATTGAAAGGTGAGAAATTCTCACAGATAGCTAAACCAAACGCCATGACTCTTCATATGTAGGAAATCTTCACCGTGCTTCTAACGAGATCTGTTTCACGCAGTATACGTTAAAAATCATATTTTTAATTCGCTACATATATAAAAATCACATTTTTATATTTCTACTTCACATATAAATATCGTATTTTTATATTTCTACTTCATATATAAATATCGTATTTTTATCGCCACTTCATATATGTAAAAATCAAATTTTTATGGCGATATCCCTATATTAAAATTTTAACCATTACAACGCTCACTTCACAATACAAATTCCATCCTTTCTACGAACAAAATCATATTTTGTTTAGCATAAAAATCGAATCTTTTTCCATCTAAAATTTTTAACTTGATTATATAAAAATCCTGCTTTTCCTATACTAAAAATCAATTCTTTAGCTTAGTAAAAAAAAATCAGTTTATTTGCTTAGTTATTAGCTTAGAAAAAAAATGGGACCTTTGCCGTTGAAGGCGGGAATGGCGCCTGCTGGACGTCGGAGGGCGGTTGCAGGTGGTCTTCCGGTGGTGCGGATCCGGCGCGATGTCTGTGGTGCTTCGATTTGGGGGTTCGGTTGTCAAGAGGAGGGGCGCGAGGGAGGAGAGCTGGAGGGGCTTCGTCGGTGGCGGCGACCAGGTGGATGCGGCGGCGCCTCCTGCGGTGGCGCGATGGAGGAGCAACGACGAGCTCTCTCGTCGTTTTTTTTTATTTTTTTATTTTAATTTCATCTGAGTGGGAGAGAGAATATAGAGGGGGGAATGTATATATAATATATATTATTTAATTTATTTTCCACCTTAAGGTTGACTTTTCGTTCAAACACCAACCGAGGTCCAACGACTGTCGTCCATAGCGTTTTACCCCCATTCCGAACACAATGGGATATGTATCGTAGGCTGATTCGGCTGTTGCAATCAGTTTTCGTTAAATTTACATTTAAATCACTATATTGAATTTTAAATGTACATTTCAAATTACCGGGGTCACATACTAACTCTATAAATCCCATAAAAATATTTTCTAGCTTCGTATTGACGATACGGTCCTAACAAAACTAATTTCGTCGGATTCTGAGACCGTTTGAAAAATGGCCAATTTCCAGTCGATTAAAATCAACTGAAACTGGTCAAACGCGTTTTCCTTTGCCACGCTCCCATATTGAATCGAAAAATTATGAAATTTGGAATCTAGCAATAATTTGACATTGCGGATCCAACAAAAGTGGTTTCGTCGAAATCCGAAGTCGTTTGCAAAATTTCCATTTTCAAAGGCCTGAATTCCATAGCGACTATTCAGAATTTTCAACTGCACATATCTTTTGATTCCCGCTATGAAATTTCGATTTTTCGGATTCGTTGGAAAGATGCTCACGAATAGATCCTATTATTTTTGGTTTCACTAAAATCCGGATTGTTTTGCACCCGGTACGTTCAATTGAAGTTTTAAATCGAATTATCGAACTACCGCGCCATTTTCAATTCTATTTATAATTATATATAAATATTTATATTCTAACGACGACGCGTATAAATATATACGTTCGAATTATATTCAAAATAAATTTCTCGTCGATATTATTTAAAATAATTCATTTTAAATAATCCAAATTCGTTAAAATTGCCAAAATAAAAATTATAAACTGGCCCAGATTTTCGGGTTGTTACACTAACCAAGGCAGGGCATAAGTAGTCGTCCATTCGATGGGAAGATCGCCGGTCTTCAACCACCGTCTTCAATGTCTTTGACTTTAAATCGTCGTATAATTATTTGAAATGAGACTGAACTCGGTCTTTTCAAATAATTCTCGAATATATATAATTCAAATCATTTCACACCATTAATATTATTTTATAACGATTTATTGCTATTTTTATTTATATAAAAATAGCTCGTTTTAATTTAACGACGCTTCATATCAATACGCGACCCTAGCGCTGTTTTTATCCAAATTTAATTTACACATTTTGAAATCTAACCGTTGGATTTTAACAAATTTAATATCGTTGGAAAGATCTCCCTAAAGAGAACCTAGCGGATCCAGTTTTGGTGACAGTCGGATCTTTCGGCATAATCGTTTAAAGTTACGATTATGAAACACGAACTACCGCGCGCGATTCGTCTAATTTTAATTTATTTATATATATATATATTTATAAATCGTTCGACGATTTCTCTAACATGTTAACAGTGATGTTTTCAACAAACAAAACATCTATTAAAATATAAACTTTTCTCATTTTGCTAACATGTGAAATTTTTCAATACAAATCCTATTCTAACATATAATCCTTTTATCTAAATGAACATGTAAATGTAACGTTTTTAATGAAACTTAAATATACATTAAAAATATACTTTTTAGTCTCAAAACAAATTCTAATGAACATGTCATTTTTATTGATGAATCATTTTTAATGAAACTAAATATACACTAAAAATCAATCATTTTTAATGTTTCAACATTTTTTCTAAAAATGTCTCTTTTTAATAATGAATCTAAATATACATTAAAATTATCATTTTTAATAGTTTCAACATTTTTCCTAAACCTGATTCTTTTAATAGTGAATCTACATGTACATTAAAAATATCATTTTTAATGTTGAAACAAATTTTCCTACCCATGCTCCTTTTAATAATGAATCTACATTAAAAATATCATTTTTAATGTTGAAACAAATTTTCCTAATCATGCTTCTTTTAATAATGAATCTACATGTACATTAAAAATATCATTTTTAATGTTGAAACAAATTTTCCTAGCCATGCTTCTTTTAATAATGAATCTACAAGCACATTAAAAATATCATTTTTAATGTTGAAACAAATTTTCCTAAACATGCTTCTTTTAATAATGAATCTACATGCACAATTAAAATATCATTTTTAATATTGAAACAAATTTTCCTAAACATGCTTCTTTTAATAATGAATCTACATGTACGTTAAAAATATCATTTTTTAATGTTGAAACAAATTTTCCTAAACATGCTTCTTTTAATAATGTATCTACATGTTCATTAAAAATATCATTTTTAATGTTGAAACAGATTTTCCTAAACATGCTTCTTTTAATAATGAATCTACATATACATTAAAAATATCGTTTTTAATGTTGAAACAAATTTTCCTAAACATGCTTCTTTTAATAATGAATCAAAATGTACATTAAAAATATTATTTTTAATGTTGAAACAAATTTTCCTAGCCATTCTTCTTTTAATAATGAATCTACATGTACATTTAAAATATCATTTTTAATGTTGAAACAAATTTTCCTAAATATGCTTCTTTTAATAGTGAATCTACATGTACATTAAAAATATCATTTTTAATGTTGAAACAAATTTTCCTAAACACGCTTCTTTTAATAATGTGATTCATATAAAAAAAGGTAATTTTATTGTATAAACAATTTTTTATGTTTACATATACAGTAAAAAAGACAATTTTATTGTATGAACTTTCCTAACAATATCAATATACAAATAAAAAGGAAATTTATTGTATACACATTTTCTATGATTAACATGTTACAATAAAAAGAATATTTTACTGTATAACAACATTTTCTTTGTTTCATATATATAAATAAAAAGAGAATTTTATACATACAAGAATTTCTATGTTTTTTATGTATAAATAAAAAAGGGAATTTTATTCATACAACAATTTCTATGTTTCATATGTATAAATAAAAAAGAGAATTCGATTCATTCAACAATTTCTATGTTTTCATGTATATAAATAAAAAAGAGAATTTTTATTCTTACAATAGTTTCTATGTTTTCATGTATATAAATAAAAAAGAGAATTTTATTCGCACAACAATTTCTATGTTTTCAGGTTTATAAATAAAAAAGAGAATTTTATTCATACAACAATTTCTATCATTAACACGTACAATAAAAATAATATTTTTATTGTGAAACAATTCTATTATTAACATGTACAATAAAAAGAATATTTTTATTGTATACACAAATTCTAACAATTTTAATTGTACAAACAATTCTAACAATTTTCATGATTATATATACAATAAAAAGAATATTTTTATTGTACAAACAATTCTAACAATTTTCATGATTATATATACAATAAACAGAATATTTTTATTGTACAAACAATTCTAACAATTTTCATGATTATATATGTAATAAAAACAATATTTTTATTGTACAAACACTTCTAACAATTTTCATGATTATATATTCAATAAAAAGAATATTTTTATTGTCCAAACAATTCTAACAATTTTCATGATTATATATACCATAAAAAGAATATTTTTATTGTACAAACAATTCTAATAATTTTCATGATTATATAAGCAATAAAGAGAATATTTTTATTGTATAAACAATTCTAACAATTTTCATGATTATATATGCAATAAAAAGAACATTTTTATTGTACAGACAATCATAACAAATTTCACTACCTAATTCAATCTAATATATCATCACAACCATACTCAACCAATTCGAATCTCGTACAACACCAATATGAATTTTTTTACAGCGTATAAAAATAAATTTCTAAACGCAATAACAATTAATTTTAATTAAAATAAGAGATCTCACAGTGTAAATTATAAATGGATATTAATAATTTAATCTCAACATTTTATAATAATAAAAAACAAATAAAAATCAACATTGCCAATCGATATATATGCAGTTATAAAATAAATAACTGTAAAAATATTTTAGTTAGAGGGTTCTCACCTTGATCAGTTTCAAAAATCGTTTATATAACGATTGTTTTAATAAAATCAAACAGATGTTTAATTTTTGTCAAAAATCTTTGGTGCTTCCATTTCTGTCCTAATCAGTTCTGAAATGTAGAATTTTTCGTTGCGAATCCAAAGCTTCTGAAATTGTTCAATTTTGTTTCTGTATGAAGAAGTTATACTATTTAATACATTTGTTAATTAAATAAGAAATTAATTAATTTATAATTAAACTAATTACATTCTTAAGGAGAATAATCCTCCTCCTTCTTTGTTCCTTTCTGAAATCAGCTGAACCCAACTTTGACTTCTAAAATCCAACGCCGCGCCCTATATTGATGATCGGACCTCGATCAACCCTTACCACCGCGAAGCCATGACCCCTCCTCCAACCGCCGTGATTGGCGTCGAGCTCGGCGGCCCCTCGTTGCCGGAAAATGAACGGAAGCGGCGCCCCTTCGGGCCTTGATTTCTCCTGATTCTCGCTATGAAACTTCATCATCTCCATATAGAATTGAGGGGCATGAAATTCTCCACATTTTTGCTTTTAATTCATGAATTAATTTGCCACGATTTGAGATATTTTAATGAGGGAAATTGGGAGCTTTTTGGCCACTGATTTATGATATGGCGGTGGCTGTGGAATGGGGATGAGAATTAGGGTTTGATTTTCTTAGGGTATTTATATAAATATATAATATTATTTAATTCTTTTATTTCAAAAAAAAGCCATTTATCCATATGTTGTATGTTACAAAGATATTAAATTAACTGATAGGGATGAGGTGTTCATCAATTTAACATTTATTTCCTATTCAAAGATTCAAAGGAAAACATAAGGAAAGAGAACATGGGAATGTAATTAATGCATGATTTATTGCCTCTAAAAATAATTGAATGGGAAAGCGTTACTTTATAATAAACGAGAAGTTGCATGAGGTAGAAATGGAAAAGAAAATAAGCGGAGAAGAAGTAAACATGGTAAATATAAAGGAGAGGACAAATAAAATGAATGCGTCAATCTTGATGGAGAGGAATGGTGCAGTTATTAAGGAAATAACCAATAGAGGAAGGAATTAAAAATGGATGCAACTATTCACATTTCAGAATTAACTAATTAATGAAGGTTTGAATATGTAATCCACGCTTTGAATTCCTAACGGTTACATTTTGAATTGATAGGGGAAATATTTAAAAGGATAGCCAAAGATATATATATATATATATACACACACACATACATACATACATACATACATACATATATATATATATTGTCAGAATTTATTTCATTTAGAACCTACACATTATTTTCAATCAACATTTCAATATAAATTAATAAATTTTAATAAAGTTCCTAAGGCATTTTTTCCTTGGCATGTAGTCAAAAGATTAGTCGAATTTAAGGATAACTTCCTTGCTATTAACATCTAATTGAGGAAATATTTTTAAAGTTATTTTTTTCCTCTCTGTATATGTAGAATGTGCATTAAACAAGCGCGTACATGAGTTATGTCAATCAACATTTAAATCTTAGGATTTAAGCTTTCCATCAATAAATGTAAACTTACAATCAACAAACTTAAATTTTAAATTAAAGTATAAATTTAATCATTTAATCTTAAAATTTAATTCAATCTTTCAAGAGCAATTTAAATTAAACATACTAGAAATTCAAGTATAAATCTCTACTTTCAAATCCTAATTCAAACTTACAATTTCAAATTGAATATCATAAATTGATTTACACAGTCAAATCAAAATTAACTATTTTGGGTATTCGTTCATGCAATTATTCGTAAACAATTTAATTGTTATAAATTACTATTTATCTAAATACAAATTGTTTATTAAAAATAAATTTGAAATCATTCATAAATAACATCATAATTTATTTAAAAACTTCTTTTTTAATTCTTCATTCAATAATTCAATTTCTTTTTATATTTTTTTAAATTCAATATCTTAATCTGATAATGGAATTATTATTTTAAATTCTTGACACATTTTCAAACAAAATTTTAAATTGGTATTGATTTTCTGGGTTGTTACAAAAATCATCAAGCAATAGTCTAAAACTTCTGCAGTGCCCACTGCTATTGTTCTTCTACCAAGGTACTGTAATTTTGTTAACTTCAGTATCCAAAAAAGATAGAATGTATGAATTTGTAAGTATCCTAAAGATGAATTAATCAATTATTTGTTATAATGGAAATTTTTTTTATAAAAAAATCATGATAACATTAAAGGTCATGAGAGTTAGTACAACCTCCCAATTGCCTTGACAACAGGACTGCATCAGTGCAGTCTAACAACGAACCATAATCAGATATAAAATCCTTTTCAGCATTAATCTATGATTAAAGAACCAAAATATACAAGGCTTATTAAGCCAGTTTAAGTCTAAGGATGTTATTAGCAGCAAATACTTAACTACCTATCTAAAGTGGCCCTTTTATCTATTACAGGTCATAAATTGGGTAGTTGCCACATGAGATAAACATGTATCAAAAATTTCTTACTACATGAAATATATATCAAAATTTATTCCAGTGATAGAAAGATGACTCATAATAAACATACTACAGCATGAAATAAATACATATGAAGATGTATCAAAATTCTTTTCTGCCTTCGTTATGTTAATACTACAATCTATGTACATATACTGCTAAGATTTTACAAATGCAAGGCCAGACATGAAATCCAAACCTTTTCTTATATTCCAAAAATACAACTCTTAAAGAAAAAAGTAAGAAGATATAACAACTTACAACTACTAAAACTGTTCATAATTTCATCTCAAGCAAACAAAATGACTAACTTTTCTTTATAGTCGTAAGTACTAACATTAACAGGCCTGGCCTTGGGCCTAGGCCCACTAAGCGGTTGCCTAGGGCATTTGATATTTGAGGGACCTAAAAATAAAGTAAACACAATTAGTGTTTATATACTGTTGTTACTCAAATGCTATTCAAAACGTCATACGGCGTGATGGTTGGATTTTATAATTGCTTATAGATAACCCATGATTGAGCCCCAACTTTGCTCTAGTGTGATTTTTGTTTTTCTCTGTTTTGGCTAAACAATATAGAATTCCTGCAAGTACGTCTAAAGAGGACGCTTTCCATGCTTGGCCAAAGGCAACACTAATATCAGTTGACAAAAAAATATTAAACAATTAATGAACAATCAACGTAACCAAAAGAGACAATTTGCAGTGATGAAAACTTCACAAAGGAAAAGAATTACATAGAAATTCTATGATATTATTAATCCATAAAGATAATAATAATATTCATGTAGTACTTATGCAGTCTGAGTTAATCAAACTATATGCTAACAACTTTGGAAACAATAACTAGGACACCCGTAAGATTAGTTTCACAATTTATTATACTAATCAAATATATGTATGTTATTCATAAACTACTTTCATACTTACAATACAATAAATTAGTATTATTATAACTTATCAACTTCATTTTTGTAGCTATAAAAATAGATTTCCATGTTTAGCATGAGTTAAACACTAGTAATAAACAAATTAAATATGAAAAGACAGAACAGTGAAAAATAAATGATAAAATTTGCAGTACCAGCGATTTTCGGTTCGCAATTTTGGATTAGCTATTCTTATTCGGAATTTTGTTGAAGGATATGAGGGTTATTTGGAGAGATAAAAAGATGCGGCTATTGATGAATGGGGCGATTTGGAGAGATAGAGATTCAGGGTAGGTTGCCTTCTGGATGTGGAGGTATGGGCGGCGGAGTGAATGAAGAACGTTTTTGGCTGAAGAAGTAGGAAAAGCACGTCTATTTTTGCTACTGTGACAAAAACATTTTTTGTTAAAATGCCAGAATAGTGTAATTTAGGGGGAGTAGTGGAAGTCAAGGGGGGTACTATGGTAATTTAGCATGTAGTCCCTCCTAAAATTATGTCTCTGGTGTATTTTTTGATAAAAACTTTTTTGTCATAGTAGCATTTTTGATTATAATTCCTGCATAAAGAATTTATTTCCCACCCCTCTCACCTTGAATAGCATTGTATACAACACACGTGCTTCCCAAAAAGCTTTGAGACCTTCGTTTTTTGAGCGTTTGACCACCCAAATGCGGAAATGCTATTTAGTACTACTATCCAAACCTCATTTTGTTGTAGCATTGATTATATATTGAAAATAAATTTCAAATCTTATTTACTTCATTAATTTGAATAAAATCCGTTCAAATATATTTATCTGTTTCAGATTTCCTTTTTAAACTCTAATCCAATTTAATTCTATTTGACTTAACTTTACAATTTCAATCTGGTTCCACTTGAATTTTCCAATTCCAGAATCTTAGCTCCTAGTTTATTTCAAATTGTTTTGAAATCAAATATCTTTATTCCATTATAAATTCAAAACCTTTGAATTTTTCCAAAACATCTTGTTTTTCTCAAACACTTTTCTTGCTTGTCTTATTTGTATTTTCGTTCTTATACAAATCCAATTTGGCTCACAATATAACCATTTTAGTTTTTATAATCTTATTATAATACTAATAATTGACACATCCATATATAATAATAATTTCAGAAAATTATTCCTTTTACATTAAAATACATTTTTTAGTAAAATTATATCATTTACCTAGCTTTTAAAACAATACTGTCTCGAGCTACTCTATGCAAGAATTTAGAAATACTTATTGATACAATTTCGATTACTGTATCAACGAAAATTTATAAACAACTCAACAAACAAATCAACACAATATAAAATAGTTTTTATGCAATCTACAAATACACGCTCATATATATACACTCAAACTCAGTCTAGGGCATTACTAACCCCATCTCTATCGAGTTACGCCACAGAACCAAGGTTGTTACTAAAACATTGCTTTGATACCAACTATCACGGCTTGAAAATTCCCGATCTTGATCATTGACACAAATACGTATCATGTATCACATATTGACTAATCAAGCATTAGAAATTAACAGATCATTAATAGAAAGAAGTTGGAAGTTAAGAAATAGAAAGAAAGTCATAATAGATGAAAAAGAAGAACATAACACAATAGAATTAGAGTAAACGCAAATCTCATAGCGGTACTGAATAAAATATAATATATAACAACTCTTGAAATGCAAAACAGTATTTATATTTACATACATCATCAGAGTACAACACATATACATCACAACGGAAATAATATATATATATATATATATATATATTTAGCGCTGAAGCCTCCTACTCCAAGCTCCTTCAAGTGAATCTTTAAAATCCTGAAACCACTTGACCGCCTATACAAATTTGGGCACCTAAGAGTTTAAGGAAAACATAGAAAAATAAACTTTGGGTCAGTCATGAGAGTGGTGTGAGCAAACAATTTTAAAACAGATTGATTTAACATTTGAAAATCCTTACAAAAGATAATCGTAAGACTAACCCACACATAAATACAGATGGTTACATTACGATAGCCCAAAACATTCCTTGACATCAAAACTATTGGTATTATAATAGTGTCTAAATCGAGTAAATAGAAATCTTTCGGAACGCTTGCATCTCACGCTCCACATATATAATATACTATCAAAACCACAGGTGCTTATTGGGTAATGGATTCCGACTATGACAAGGCATGGAACCACATTACGATAGTGTATCTCTAGAGGAGAATACACGGGGTTCAACAAGAACATCTGCAACGCAGCCACACATGACCGATCGCTCATTTCACTTGAGTGTATCGAATATATATCACCAACGGTTGGGATCAGCAACTGTTTTTCATAAGGGACAACATCAAAAATAATAAAGAAGCAAATGAATTTTCTCTAAATATGTGATAATACACCCTAATTGGGGGCAACCCACTTAGCCATGCTGCCTGCCTGATTTTTGTCGTTTTCCAGTTGATAAGGCTTGAGGTTAGAATTTACATTTAGAACATCTGGCCACCATTTATTTTAAATGCCACTTTGTCAGATCCATCAAAATCACTAGATGACATCCACAAATATACTCTGTGTGTAGCACCCCGCTTTTATGATAAATTAATAATTAAATAATGCATATATATGCATAGACATAAATGTATATATAAAGAATAAAATAAAGATAATGCAAATAAAATGTAATGCATGCATTAAAAGAAAGAATTGGTTGCATGCGGTGTAAATATGCTGCATGCACTGATTATGCATTAATAATAAGGGAGAAATAAAAGAAAAAGAATCATGCAATAGGTTAAATAAAATATTGTAAAAACATGAAAAAGAGAAGGAAGAAGAGAACAATAATTACTATTATTCTAAGCCTTATTAACAATAGCCTTAGTAGCCCAGTTGGTTAGAGCATGTGACTTGCATACAAGAGGTACAAAGTACGATCCCCGCCGCCGTAATATTTTTGTTTTAAGGGAACGACGGAAATAACACATGTTCATGAGAGGAAATATGTATAAACGCACATATAAGGAAAAATATACATATAAGGAAGTAGAGAATATATATATATATGTATATATGTGCAAAAGCAAATATATATGTATGTATATATATACAAGAAATAAAGTTCCAGATACGGCTGCAATTAAAGAAATATGGCTAAGAATCAAATAACGGTGCAACACCGTTTGAACTTGAAAACAAAATAAAAATTGTGTGTATATATATGCGTAAAACATTCATTAGAAGATTTGTATACATATAAGAAATTTTCATGTGAATATAACAGTTAGATAAATTCCAGAAAATTCAAACATTCGAAAATCAAATTTCTGTGCGAAAACAGCTCGTAGGACCCAAAGGGGTCGATATCGGGGTCGAAAACCCCCAGATCCAGCCAGATTCATCAATGAATCTGAATTGTTTTCTTAACAACGTTCAATGCTGACTCAGTGCTGCGTGTACGATTAGATCCTGAACACTTATAAATAGACTAACAGAGCTTAGCCTAAATCTCACATTCTCTGAGACAACGTCTAAGCTCTGTCATTCTTCCTCCTCCTCAAATATCTTCAGAAAAATAAGATAATTAGTTTAGGAAAATTTTGAATCAAGATCTGGAGGAAAAGAATGAAACTTAATAGGAAGGTTTTCAGAGTCATATGCGAAGTAAGGTAAATTCTTAGATCTGGTCTACTCAATTTTCTTCCTCTTTCTTCCCTTTTTCTTTTAGTAAAAATTGTGGATCCACGATTGTTATATTCTAAATACAGTTAGGGGAAAACCATGGAATGCTAGATCTGGACTAGATCCAGGAATTGGAAAGCAATTTAGGTGAGTGGATTTAAGTTATATCCTTTTTGATAATGATATATTATCATCTAACATTCCCCATTATTATACAATGTGGATTTGCTAGAATAATTGAAAGTATTGAAATGCTATTATGACATGTTGAAATATTAACATGAATATGTTGGAAAATTCAACTTGTGGTAGAAGTCTTCCCAGAACCGCCTAGCAAATTCAGCATCCACAAGTTGTTAATTTAATGTGAGGGGTCTAGTGCGTGAATAAAACATGTAATGGTGCTAAGCACGAGGTTAAGTTAACTTGTGGAAGAAGTCTTCCTAGAACCGCCCGGCAAATCCAACATACATAAGTGGTAGGCTTAATGTGACAGGTCTAGTACATAAGTATATATAAATATATGAATATAAAAAAGGATAGAAATAAATGTCATTGATGGTAATTAATGGAAATGAATGGAATTGAATAAAAGTGACAACAGTAAAAGAAGTATAATGAACGGGGAATGATAATAACCTATTGTAAATAAATTACATTAATGAGAATGTTGTGTAATAGGTAGACTTGTCCTAGGGACAAGTGAAGATTATAACTTAGGTTATAATAAAATAGTAAAGGAATGGGATAACTTATGTAATGAGATGACTGGTACTTAATTGTAAATTAAGTAATCAGTAAAGGAAGAAAACTGAAACCAGTTGTTTGTAATAAGTAAAGAAAAGGGGGAAATTTATGAAATGTAAGAAGTTGTACTTAATTATAAATTAAGTAATCTGTAAACTTGGAAATATGAAATCTACTGATAAGAATAACATATTAAGGCTTGTCCTAGGGACAAGAGGAAATTATAACATGGGTTATAATAATTGGAAAGGAGACTTATTAGTGAACCTTAGTTAAGAGAACTAAGCTAATAAGTAAACAACAATAAGTTGTTGTGACAATGTAAGAGGGAATTATGGTTAAATAGGAAAGAATGAGGCAAACTTATGAAATAAAATAAGTTATATTTAATCATAAATAATGACTGACATGTTAAACAGAAAACATGTGAATTGAGACATACTTAATTACATATTAAGTAGAACATGATATTGTAACTATGAAATCAAACAAGAATATAAAGGGATTGTAGATTACAGACCTTGGATCACAATCTAGAGAAAAACATGTTATGGGCTTATTAATAAGCTTAAATGGGTTAAATTATATGACTAAAATTAATAAGCAAGATGAACTTGGTAACTTAAAAAAGAAGTTAATGTGAATGGGAATAATCAAGTTAAATGGAAACCTGATGAGGTAAGCAAGCGCATAAAGGAATGTTTAGACATAGGGTCTAAAACATATTAAAGTGAGACGCTTGGACCAATCCGCACGTTTGAGGGTGAATAACCCAACGGGGAAGATCATCATGTTGTCATGAGGCACGAGGGGAGCGCACGTTCATCTGGTTATTTTGTCGGCTCCGAAGGACTGGAAGGGGAATCACGTGACTTCCTGAGATACGTAAGGTGCTCCTGGTAGTCCTCTGTGTGGTGATAGATGTTTAGGCTGTACTCGCAGAGGTTGGGTCTGCGCGTTACTACCAGGTGGGTAGGCCTTGATTGCAAAATTAGCTTTGCAGTCATAATGATATAACGAGGTGAAACTAGGGTGATTCGGCGATTGCCTCAACGGGAGGCAAGGTCAGGACCAACAAGGATAGTATATTCTCGGGGACCCATCATCGGCAGCCAGTGGGATGAAAAAGGACTAGAGCCAAACCCAATAGACCATTCACCTTTCACTATCGAGGTACGGTGGTTGAGGAGAGACGCCAACTGGATTTTTAGATTGTTTGTTAGGGGCAAGTCGCTTAGCTCTTGTAGTCTTTATACTTGAGGGAGAGGTCGAGGCGGGGCCATAGCCACCATGAAAAACAGACCCGGGGGATATCTGTATTTTGAGGCACTTAAAGGGGGTCTATACAGATATGGAAATGCTCCCGACCGAGTTATGTGTTTCTTGTATAGCCCTGCACGGAACTCGGTACACATTAGAGGTTATGTGCGTTTAAGGCGTCAGATACGATTGACGATACGTACGTAGGAAAGTCTAGATACATGCATGTCTGCTCTGGGTGGTGTATCATAGACTTGAGGGCATTACTCTGGTATGGAATCTGATTCGATCGACGGTGGCAGTCAGTACACTTACGTAGCATAGTAATGATAGATATATGTGGAACGTAACATTGTTAGGTAGAGATCCATACGCCACTCCGACATAAGATAAGGGAATGCGTTCATTTCTATGGCATTACGATGAAGACCATGTGAGTGGGGTACCATGGGGTGTACCTCAATATTGGGGGGGGGGGGTGGTAGCTACATATGTAATTTATTAGGTTAATCCACTAGGAAGTAAATGTGTACGACGTGTGTGTAAGCCTTGAGTGATGTTAACCCAAGTAACCTAATAAATAAGAAAATTTGATTGAACGATATATGTAGGATTACCCAAAGTGTATAGTTTAAATCCAGTCACCAGAATTTGTGTTCTTACCCCCTCCTCATAACGTACTCGCAGGTTAGATTTGTGGCAGACACTACAAGAAAAACAACATTTAGCAGCGGCAGAATCCGCTGCTAATCCGTCGCTATATCGGCTTTAGCGACGGATTTCCTGCATAACACGGTGGTCGGTAAAAACCATGACGGTAATTGTGTCAGATTTAGCGACGGAATATAGCATGAGTTTTCTGACAGTTTTCCGTCATTTTACTATTTATATAATAAAAATATAATTTTTTTATTAATTTAATTTTAATTTATTTACCGACTATTCACCGACGGATAAGTAATTTATAATAAATTATTATTTATAAAATGCGTTGGTAAACTCTTACTAATTTCCAAAGGATTAGCGATGGAAAATAAATTAAAGTAAACTTAACCTCACTTTTTTTGTTGGTAATCTGTCGCTATTCCCCTTATGATCTGCCTATATATATATATATATATACATAAAACTAATATCATTCAACTGTGAATACTAAAATAAATAGCATACCCAAAAAAAGAAAGATAAATTTGCTAACAATATTAACCTGAAAAGAATATCCATAATTTTCCATCACTTCATTCATCAAACTGAATTATAAATATCAAAATTATTCAGCTAATGCTAGCATTATCTCATACATAAACACATCTCATCCATAATAGTACTAAAACCACATAACCTTATATTTACATCAAAATAAGTCTTAGCATACCCAACTAATCTACGAAGACAACAACGGCGAAATCGCAAGGAACTTGAGGCTTGACTGTCCCGGTCTTGTCACTGTTTCAGCCCTTCTTTTCTGCACTGCATTGATTTTTTCCAATGAGCAGTCCTCAGGTCAGGCCAATCCGTTTCCGAAGGAGCACCAATTAGGTAAATCTATCCCACTATCTCTACCAATAATTTCTGCATTTAGAAATATAGCATTTAGATTTCAGAATAAGTGGTACAACAAGATGAATAGTTTGATTTTATAAAATAAGTAGCGGTACTTGAAACATATCTTACACCTTTATTTGAAATAAACAAGTACTGCATTTTATGTTATGAAATTCAGGACCAGAATGACAACTTTATTAGCATAGTCTCAGATGATAATTAATTACAAACTAAAAGACAATTAAGGTCTCAACATATGGTAGGAGCCATGTGGGTTCATTAAAGTTCATCGTTGTTACATTCTTTGTCACAACAATAATGTTAACAAATGTATAAAATATCCAAGACAGTGGCAATCCAGTTAAAAAGAATGACAACTTTGAAGCTTGATATGTACTTTTCAGATATAGCCCTAAAATGATATCAATTTTTTCCATGCAGAAATAGAAAGTGACGGTAATAATTGGCTGTAAATCTTTGTAATATTGGCTGTAATATGTAAAGCACATAAAGTTTTGTAATTGATGGGAGTTATGGTAAAATGAAACGGTAAAAGCATGGCATGAAAATGGACAGTAGAAAGGTGACGGTAAAAGGCAGAGGTGAAGTGTGGGGAAGGGAAATGCACAGAGAGGTAGGCAAACGAAACAAATCAATAAAACGAATTAAAAGACAGCTGATGCAAGTTAATAACCATTCAATAGTGGGTTTCGAAAATAAAATTGATATATATACCTTCAATATTTTGGTCCAACATTTGTAAAGGTAGCAACTCCAGAATTGTGAAACTGAAACTGAAATTAAATGACAGCTGATGCAAGTTAATAACCATTCAATAGTGGGCTCTGCATCGTCGTCAATTTAGTGAAGTTGAAGAAGACGGTCGATTGAAAGGTGCAGTTTGTCATTCACGCCTGGAAAGACAAACATGTAAAGAACAAAATTGTATATGCTGTTGAACAGAGAAAAATTGTATTTGCATTGAATAACTTAGCATTTATAATGTTATGTTATTTTGTGTATCATTGACTCAATCATGCTAGGATTTTGAACAATTAAACAATAATTTCATTTTAAATGATTAATAAAACTGTATAAATACAGAATAGCAAATGAACAGCATTTTTTAATTTATGAGAAACTGTCATTTTTGTGTTTCCATTTTGGATTTACAGCACAAGACAAATACCATTGCAATAAATCGATAAAATATGACTAAAGGATCATTACTCAACATACAGCTAATGTTCCCATTTTTTGTTTTTCAGACAGGAAATATGGATGCTTAAGTTAATGTGAAAACATTCCTAATAGCCGTTTTAATAGTTAATTGAACATCAACAGTCGACTGATCATCCATTTAAAATATATATAAAGACTGCCAGAATCGTTAAATTCATGCTATAGCATGAACAAACATAAACAAGAAAAGATATCATTCATTATTGAAATGAATCTATTTCCAACAGAATACCATTTATTCAAAGAATCAACAGCAACTATAGAAATAAATTTCAGCAACAAAGTATATTGCATTAACCAGATGTATTCAACAAATGAATAAGCGGATAAGACACAAAGAAGTCACCAGCAGCCTTGCTGGCAAACCAATTGGCTAAAACACAAATTTAATCATTGATGTAAAATAGCGTTTAATTAGATAATGAGAAACAATATGATACAACTAATTGTTTTTTTTTAAAAAAAAACTTACCATGTGAATGAATATATTCAAGCTAACAAATTCTAAATTTCGTAGCACTCAGTCACAAGGGTTATACCTGATCCTTTTACAACCCCACTCAATACAAGTGCATAAGTTTGAAAAAACAACAAAAGGCTTCATTGAACGGAATCATACCTGATCCCATAAAGCATGCTTCTGTTGGCCCAAATTTCTACCACCAATATTCGGCTCTTTCTTCAGCACAACATCATCACTACTTCATCACTTCTTACACGTAGTATGACATCTCAGATCAGTTATATGTTCTCAAGAATTTCAGCATAACCTTAAGCCATTCCCAAAATGCTTCAAGTCGATCCTGATAGATCTACAAACGTAGTATGACATCTCAGAGCGGATGATAAAAATAAAATAAACAATAACCAAAAAAATCTTAAAAATAAAAAAGGAAATATCTTTTAAGGATCAATAGAGCCAAATCGGATAGATCTATAAACGAACCTGATGTGGAGGCATCGATACCCAATAATTCGATGAAAATCGTTTAGAGCTTTGCAAGAATGACTAGCGAAGTGAAGTACGAGAAGCATGGATTTGGCGTTCAACAGAGGAAATCAGGTTGTAATCTTTGGAGACCATATCTTCTGCGGTTAGATCCGGTTGTAAAACCGGTTAAAGGAGCATTAATGAAATAAGTGGAGCGAAGTGGAAAAGAAGATTTGGGAACGAAGTGGATTTTGTGATTTACGATTTAGGGATTTCTACGATTATTTGGGGATTTACTGAAATTAGAGATGCTTATCGTTTTTTTCGTGGCCGTGCTTTTTTACTTTGTCGGAGACTATTGGATTAATAGTGATCCGAGTAAATTCCTTTCGGGGTATATGGAACATTGGATTTAATCAATTTGCAATCCTATTGGCTAGCACCAGCTGTTTCGGATTGTTATTTATGACCATTGCTTGCTAAGTTATCAACGGAGCTAGTCAGCTCATATTAAATACGTTGTAATCATTGCGTTGAATGACCTTGTTTTTGAAGTAGTAAACACATTAGTAATCCCAAGTGTTATATTAAATTTTATTATTAAATACAAAATATTACTTTATAATTATTAATTATTAAAATTAGTCTTAGTTATTGCATAAGTATTAAAATTTAATTATTCAATAGTAATTATTAATTGATAACTACTAATATTAAAATTAGTCTTAATATTTAGAACTTCTAGAAATAATTACATGTTAAATATAATTATAAATTATAATTATTAAATGTTAAATTCTAAGAAATAAACACTACCACTTGATTATAAAAGATTATTAATTAATGGTATCTCTCTTATTTTCAAATAAATAAATGTTATTTATTAATTATTAATTATTAGTCATGCTTATTAAGTATCGCTTCTGAATTATTTAAAGTGATTTTAATTGTCAATTAATTATTTTTTTGTAGTTTTCTAATTCTAGTTTTTTGTTTAATATTAATAAATTTATCTTGGAAATTTTTAATTTTTAATATTAATAATTATTAAAAATTAACACTAAAGTATATCTAAGAAAATAATATAAACATATCTTGCAAATCTGTTGTAATTCTGTTGCAAAATAGCATCGATAAATATTTGTCGGTATTCTGCCTGGATTTGCAGCGGAAAATAGCGCAGAAATTTTCTGTCGGTAATTTGACGCAATTTGCAACGGCTTAGTGAGGGATGGCAGAAAACGACGGTAATAAATAAAAGAAAAAAAGTTGAAAATTTAAAAAAACTATCCCTTGCAGATTACATGGAAATCCGCCGCTAATTAGCGACGGAATTTTCCGCTGCTAAAAATCTGTCGTTAATCTCGGTTTTTCTTGTAGTGAGAGATATGATAGCTTTGGATACTGGTTAGGCAGTATTATTACTACGGTAAGGCTATACTTTGATTATATTATACTTTATCCATTCCGTTATGAGATATTTTCTGAGCTCTGATATACTTTATATCTCTGTCTTTTTTGCAGGATACCAGAGAAACCAACACGCACTACACCATATATGCTAATTTGGTTGTGTTTTTAGCCGTATTTAAAGCATTTAGGCATCGTAAAAAGCCATATCAAAAAATGGCATGTTAAATCTTTAGATACGGCTCAAAACCTTATCCCAATGTGATAACATACGGCTATTAGCCGTATCTAAAGCATAAGTAGATATGGCTATAAACCGTATCTTACACGTGTGTGTGTGTACATATATATATATATATATATATATATATATATATATATATATATATAAAAGCAGAAACTGCAGCACATATTATTTGTAACACAAAGCATATATAACACAGAATACACTAATTCACAATTGTAACATTAAACGAAGCAATTGTATGAAATATTTCATTACATTACAATGTATAATGATACATGCTATTTGATTACATTACAATAAATAAGATACACGCTGTTCCATTACATTAAAGAAGATACATAATGTTACATTACAATAAAGAAGATACGTACTGTTTCACAATTACATTACAATAAAGAAGGCAAACTTCAGCGATTAAGGAAATCTCAAACCAAATAAGAACCACTGGAAGAACCAAGCTTATTAGCTTCATCCAAAAGCTAGCAACTAAAACTCAAAGTAGAGAAAACCGATAACTAAATCCATGCTTATTAGCTTCATCCAAATGACGGAGGCTGTTGCACACACATGTTATAATAGTTAGGGGCGAATACAGGAATATATATGAGAAAGGGCAACCGCAATCATCCATAAAAAAGTTATATGTTGATATACAAAAATTTGTTTTATTTTTTCATATCAAAAACCAAAAAATTACTTCATATAATTTTTCATCTACAATTGTTCCTGTCGAGATTTCATAGATTGAAATCTTTGCATAATGGCTTCATTGTTAATTTCTTTGAAAATACCCTTCTCAATATAGCAACCAAACAAGCATTAAGCCAATCGTCTTCAATATGCCTACGCAATCGATTCTTGATAATTTTCATAGCAGAGAAAGCTCTTTCAACAGTTGTAGTTGCTACAGGTAAAGTCAAAGCCAAGACAATGAGTTTGTACACAAATGGGTAAATTATATGTCTTTTTCTTTCAACCATTTTCTTTGTAAGAGTAGCTATGTCTTTAATCACTAAAAACTCATCGTCTGTATGCATATCCATAATATAAGTTTCAATTTGATTCTCAAGTACCACAATACCATACATAGAAAAATATTTCGGATAAAATCGAGTAAATTTAAGCAACTTTGCAATGTTGAAAGCAGAAAATGAATCGATTGGACTAAAACTTCCCATACACAAAAGCAACTCACTATTTCGCTCTATAAAATGATTGTTTAGTTCCGAAAGTTGCAATCTATAACGGTGTTGCAAACGTCGACTTGTATGATATGTAAATTTGTAATTTTTTCAACTCTCCGTCTTGAACGTTTACGAGCTACATACTCACCATCCATGTTAGGTACAACAATTCAATTCAAAGAACAAAATAATGACACTTCCCCTAACAAAGATTCCCACTTCACATCATTACATCTCATGTCTTGTAAGCGCATTTTTGATATTTTTACTAAATTCAATGCATGTTCAATCTCTTGATCATTTTTTTGCAATGTCAATGACAACTCATTAGTTATTCCGAAGATATTTTTCATTAAGTGCATGGTAAACACAAAGTCATATGAGTGCATTATGTCTAGCAAAACTTGTGCATCGACCTTTTGTTCTGAACTAATACCGTCATCCACAATAATTTCTAACACCTCACGCACAAAAGTGAACATAGTAATAAGTCTAATAATGTACCATAGTGTGATCCCCATCGAGTGTCACCAGGTCGTTGAAAGCTTGTTTCTTGATTCAATTCTTTTCCAGTAAGAATCTCTCCTTTAGTCAAAGCTTCAACTTCAGATCAGTAAGGTTCAGTGTACATGGTGCAATAATACACACAAATGAGTAGGGCAACACAAGTAGAAGTGTCTGAATTCAAGGTAGACAAATAGTGCACAAGTGAATGATAGCAAATACACTGCCGCACTATAAAACTGGGGATAACACCCAATTTAAACACAATAGCAGCATGAATTCTAGGTAGACAAGCACATGCAACTATCATTCATATTTTTGAACTAAGGCATGGAAATTCAAATTAAACCCAATTTAAACCCAATTCGAATTCAAATTAAACCCAATTCATATTTAAATTTAACTGTGATCTAGTACTCACCTCTAGTGGCGACGTGAAGGATGGACAATGGCGAACTGAGGCTTTGCTGGTCAGTTGAGGGTAGCGCGATCTGACGATAACTCATGGACTGCGGTGGATGGCTTATTGACAAAGGAAGTCAGTCGAGTACCAAAACCCTAATTTGGGTATTCGGTGGTCGCCATTGCAAAATAAAAAGAGTGATAATTCGGCCGAAAGTTTTGATGTGGCAAAACTCGATTGTGCTAGAATGGAAGTATGGAGGGAAAATTTTGATACGCATTTCATACAATCCAAAGCCGTATCAAATGAACTGATCCGAGGCTTCATCGATGGATGGTCAGATTAAGGGGAGGTGGTGCGGATCACAAAATGTAGTTTGATATGGATTTGAGCATTATCAAATTTGATACGGATTATAGCCGAATACTATATCTGCATCCCTGTGTGCCAAATTCGCTGATATGGTGTAGTGATGGGTTTCGATGGATTATAATTTTGAAAAAAAATTCGATATGTCGGAATTCAGATTTTTACATCTGGTATCAGAGCTTAGGTTTAGGATTCCTGTATAAATAGGGAGTTAACATATTTGTATTTTTAAAAATATAAATATTATATATATACCTAGATCCATAGAGGAACCCGCTAAATAGAAAGAGTATAATATATTAAGAACTGGGATATCCGTTTTGTACAGTAAAGTAATGAATATGGAAATTTGAGACCCTTAGGAAATTTGGGTGGGAAGTGTACAATATATTTTGAAATAGAGAAAGGAGGATCCCATATGTTAGTATTTCGGATTAGTGGGCTTGGCAGTAAAACCTTATAAATTGGAAAAGGTTAAAAAGAGAAAATGTTGTATATAATGTTGTATGTAACAATTATATGATTTTTGTTTGACGATAACAACCAAATATATATTTATTATAAATATATTTGTTACTGTACTGTTATATTACATCACATACGAGAATATAATATTTATATTTAAATAAAATATGACTGTACAAGAATTTAAATATTCATACAGTATTTTATTTAAATATAATATTTTGTTTCAACATTTAAACAGTACAAATTTTATAGCTCCACTATTTGTACATCTCTGTATTACATTTCATGTTATATCAACTTCAGTAAAAATTTTCCTCACTACATCACTCATCACTCAATACATTCATTGACACCCATACATTTCATTGACACTATACTTGTCTTCTGTCTTCACAGCTCACAGTCAATCAGTCATCCTAACCTATAACGTTCTGGATTTTTGGCCAATTAATACTGAATATTTAAATTTATTTTAAATATTTAATTAGGATAATAAGTGTATTTTTATATGGACTTTATCAATTTAATAATCGATATGCAATTTAATATCGAATATATCAAATTACTGTATATGGAAACAACAAACAATAGAATTCAGAGTTAAAACTAAACCAAAACAATTCTGTCGATTAACATAAATTATATTTCAATTAGAACGATAATAATTATTTATTTTCGGTGAATATAATTGTTTTAAATCATTTTGTATTTCTATCGAATTAATTCAATAGTGTTATTCCATATTTACGACTAAATTAAATTTCGGAATCAGTTCCATGAGTCTAGAATAACGTTATAATTTGGTAACAGCGGTCGTTGCGTTAAAATAGAGGTTCGGGACTTTGAATTAAGGGACTTTGAGATATTTTAATTTTTTATTAAAACAAGATCAAACAACAGCCATCCTAAAAGGCAGCCATCCTATAATTTCAATCGCGCAACCCTAAATTTTTCTCGAGCCAAAAATAATATTTGCCTCCTTCATCATTAAGCATTCAAGAAATTAAATGGTGGTACGAATGGTTCCCCTTCGCGTTCCTATATTTAGCTTGGATGAGTTTTCTACCATTCACAAACCACGAAACCAGTTCATTCTAATTTCCTCTTCGTCTTTTTTTTTTCAAGTCAAAAATTATTCCTCTGTTAAAAAAAAGAAATTTGAAATCGAAATCACCATAATGAAATCGCGATCAGATCTTGAAGCTCGACTCAATGATGGAACTCTCGCAAGCAAGGAAAAAGAAGCGGTGACTGGTTCGAAGTAGTATTCGATGATGAGATCTTCGAAGATTGCAGATGGTATTTGATGTAGTGTGCGATGTGATTAGGGTCACTGCAATATCAGGAAGAGGCCGATGCTAATTTTGTTGGCATTTGGAATAGAATGAGTTGTCGAGGGCGGAAATGACGCTGGTTAGCTTTTGGCTGAGTTCGGTGGACTTATGATAAACGCATATCATGTTTTTTTGGATGAGGGTACTGCTATGGTAATGAATAATAAAGAAGGGGGACGTTGTTTGTTCGTGAGTTTTGGAGGGAGTAGGGGAGTTTGGGTCTACGTTTTTTTGGGGTAGTGGCATGTTGTTTGGAGATGGATATTCTCATTAGCAATGGGATTGGAGGTGTGCAGGTTTGTGATTTTGGACTTGAGAGGGTTGCGAGTTGAAGACTATGGGGTGCAGGGGAAAGCCTACGCAAATTGGTGCTAATTGGTGAAATCAGTTTTATGGGCTTGGCTGAGTTTTAAATTGAATAGTACATTTGTTTTACACAGCATCAGGGGGGAGTTCAATTCCTAGATGCTATTTGGGTTCGGTGGTAAATACTGATTACAATACAGATCTTGTTAAAGGAAGATGTTGAGGTAGAATTTTTTTTGGTGGAGTCTGAATGCAGTATGATAAATGGGGTGTTTAGGCGTAGGGGTCTGTGAATGCGAAAAGGTCAGACTGTGATTTTTGGGGATGTGGATGGCGTGGGCTGTTTGTCCTTATAACAGAGTCTGGAAAGTGGTTTTGAAGCAGTACAACAGTTGGGGACATTGTCGTGATGAGCGGATTTAAGAATGTTGATTCAATGGATATACTGAAGGGTCGAGACAACAGTAGGGCAGTAAGGTATACATTATTTAAAAATTTAATAATACATAGAAGAGTTTGTTTAGTTATCTTATTAGTTAATTTAAATGAATAATCATTTAACCATTAATTGAAATTTAAATACACGTAGGTAAAAATAAATTCATTCGAAATAATTCGAGTTCATCCATAGCCGCGAAGATACGACATTTAACGGGATATTCAACACAAATAAAATCAAGGTGAGTAAATCTCACTTAAAAATTTATTTTTATCATTAAAAATAAATTGTTGGCTGCTTGATTGCACATATAAAAATATTTTATCGTCTTGGTTATATATATGTTAATTGTATTAGGCTTGGTGACTGTGGCTATTATTATATATATTGGATTTCCCGTAGTGTCATTAGCGAATGTCCACAGTATCATTAGCGGATGTACCTATCGCCCCACGATATATGAGTGGATGACCTTTTATACCACGATATCATGTCTTGAAGCAGGATTTGTATTATTTATGTTGTGTGACATTTGTAAATGCAGGAAAATAGGTTAGAGGAATCCAACTGGATTCCTAAAATTTATTTAAATATTATTTACATATTTATATATGTGTGTGATGTGTGAATTGAATGGATGTTTGTGTGAATATCACTCTAGATAATTATATTTAAAATACCATAAAAGGGATTTTTAATTTGGAAAGGAAATTTTATTTTTCGAAATAAAATTTGAATTTCGAATAGGCTAAGAAAATTATAACTTGTTTTAATAATAAAACAACTAATTGAAATTTATAAACGATATTTAAAAATGGAAAGGAAAATTATCATTTGATAATATTAATTTTTTAATCCAAATATGAATTTAGAAAGAGGAATTTAAAATCGTTTCAAAAGGGGAACGTTAGATTTTATTCTGAAACCCGGAATATATATATCGAATTAGTATAAATCCAAGGAATTAATAGTATAATTCGATTTTGTCGAATTTATAAAATAATTTAGTTCCAGAGAGACTGGAAATCAATATAGAGTATCGAGCTGAAAATGAATTTATAACTAAGTTATAAATTTTGAACGAAGTAATAGACAATGTTGGATACTCTAAAATTTAAAGCTAGATTTATAAAATTATTTAAATTGATATTAGTATATAAATGGAATAAATGGAGAGATTTAAATTGAGTTTGTATATTACAAGCTTTTATCAATCTCAAGATAAGAACGTTGTCGGTCAAGGTCTGAGAGGTAAATAAAATACCCCAACTTGAACAACTCCACTATTATCAAGGGATGATATTAGTTTGTAATGGCAAAGGATGTTGAATTAATTTATTGGGATTTGATTATATCGAATTTAACTCCAGTAGGATTGGAATTAAATATAGAAAACTAAGTCTTAAATAAATTCATAACTGAGTTGTGAACATGGAACAAAATAGTCGACGAGTTTGAATAATCTGAATTGCTAAGTTATGTTTGGATAATGGATTCAATTTATTGAAAATTGAGTTGGAATTATTTTTATAATGAAGTTTTTAAATGTTTGTATTTAATTTAATTAAAACGAACTCGTTGCAGCGCTACAGTTCGTAATTTGCCGTTTCGAACTTCAAACGAGTATGTAGAACTCAATATAAGTCGGAATTTGATGAAATAAGAAATTACCAGACCTATTAAATGATAGTTTTCTAATGGAAGAAAAAAGTCTTGATTTCGTCGTATAGAATTTGAGTTAAGTCAAAATCAAATTTCCAGGAAAACATCGTCATAATCGTTTTTAAACCATAACGGTTTATTTTACAAATTATAAGGATTTTAAGTAAATAAAATCCGATTTCCCATTAGAAAAATCCCGATTTGAGTTATGAACTAAATATAAACTCAAGTCGAGTAAAAGGATTGATTTTTGGAACAAAGATCATATTTTTAAATATCAAATGATGTTATCTAATTTCAAGCAAATTAGTTAATAGTGTTTCTAGATCGAATTTAGTTTTGTTTAAGAAATTTGAATTTGTTAATTGAAATTGGAAAATCGAATATGAAACTCGAGTTAGAAATGGAATTCGATTTATGTATAAGCGAATTAAAATATATTCGAATGTGATATGTTCAAATCGAAAGTGCATTAGACAAAAGAGCGAGTTAAAGAGGCGGTTAGCGGATTTTGTTAAAAATGGAATGGGCTGATTGAAATGAGATGGAAATGGACATACATATGTAAACAGGTAGGGGATGAAGAGTATGAAGAGAGTACGAAGATTATAATTTTAAGTGCCCGACAAAAAGGTACAAGTTTCAATTTCCATATGAGATTTTATGAGCCTATTGGGCAAGCCGCTTGGCTTTTTGATTTTCTTTTTGAATGGAAAGGGCCTAAGAGGCGAGTTGGGGTTTGAGCTATTGACCAGTACAAAGGAGGTGCTGGCGAAATTTTCCGAAAATTTAAGGAGTTAGAGTATTTTTAAGAAGTTTCGATAACCAAAAATCGATATATCGATAAATATAGAATTCGATAAATTTTTGGAAAGTAGAATATTAATTAAAAGGGCCAGTGATTTGTTCGGTGTTAGAAGTTCGGATGGATGTTTTGTTTTCCTTTGATAGCTAAATCACGAGCCATCAAAGATTTTTGGCCATCGTTATCAATACGTAGAGACCGGTTGGATTTAATATCTGAAAACCACTCCCTTTAGGCATAAGCGTTGCGAATTAAATTATGACGAAGATAATGAAAGATGGAGTTAAATGCAAGGGTTGTTTTGTTTGTCCAGACCCAGGACAACTTGGATGGATGAATGTCTGACAGAGTATTCCTAACGGATCACATAAGACGATCTTTTTAAGGTATTACGTCTGGTTGCGGAAGAATTCGTTTCTCTTAGCTTTTATATCTGTAATATTTTGGGAAGATCAACTAGTGATTTGACGGGTTTGACGATGTGACATTCAAAGTGGACGGTGACCAGATGTTCTGAAAGATAAACGTAGCCTCTAGCCTCAAAACCGGGAAATGACAAAAATCGGGCAGGCAACATGGCTAGTTTAGTCATACCCAAGAAGGGTATATTTGTCACCAATCTAGAGAAAATTTATTATTTGTTCTTCTTTCGATTCTGTATCTTACGGGTTACAGTTGGATGGCCAACAACCGTGGGTGACAATATATTCGCTACACTCAAGCTAAATGAGTGGGAAGTCATGTGTGGTTAGGTTGCAAGGCATTCTTGTTGAGCCCCAGTGTATGCCCCTAGAGTACACTGATCGGGAGGTGGTCTCATACCTTGTCATAGTTGGAATCCAATCTCTAATAAGCGCCCTAAGGTTTTTGATTTTATACTATATATGTAGAGCATGAGATGCAAGCGTTCTACTATTTGGTTAGACATTACTATAATATCACTGGATTTTCATATCAAAATGTTTTGGGTTATAGTAAGGTAAAAATCGTCCATGTTTATGTGTGGGCTGGTCTTACTATTATCCTTTTTTTTCAAAAGGATTTTCAAAGTTAAACAATATGGTTAGAGTTTATTGACACCAGTCCCATGACTAACCCAGAGTTTATCTTATTTGTTTTTCCTAAACTCTTGGGTGCCCAAATTTGTAGGGCATTAAAGTGTTCAGGCTTTTACAAATACGCTTGGCAGAGCTTGAAGCAGGAGGCTTCACCGTTAGTTATTTTAAAGTTAATTTCCGCTGTATCAAACGTTGTATTGAACTTTGATGATGGTATGTATATATAATTCAAAATTTTGTATTTTAAAGGTTATGTTATATAATATATTTGTTCCATTGTGAGATTCTATTTTGTTATTTCTATTCTTCTTCTATCTGTTTCTATTTTCTTTAACCCTAATGACTCGTATTTTGTATTATTGGGTTAGACATGTGTTGTTTAGTCAACTCAGATAGTACGGATTTGTGGGTCGTCACAGTTGGTATCAAAGCTTAGGTTGAGCGAACACCTTGTCTTTGTTTGCGGTTCACTCATTAGAGATATGGTCAGTAGTACCCTAGAATGAGTTGAGTGTATATATACGAGAGAGCGTATTCGTAGTTGCTATAAAAATTGTTTTATATTGTTATTGGCTTATTTGTCGAGTTGTTTATGAATTTTGGTCAGTACATCATGTATAACTGTATCGATAGAAGTCTCTAAACACTTGAGCATAGTAACTTGACACTGTATGTTCTAAAAGCTGGGTAAATGAAATAAATTTTACCCAAAACTATATTTGTATATATATGAATTTTTTTTTCTAAATTATTATAATATATAGATGAGTTGGTTGCTATTATCATTATAATCAAATGAGGTTAAAAAATTGAAATGGATATATATAACCAAACAGAACATGTATATACAAAATGAGACGAATTAAAATTGGATTGAACCAAAAATTTGGAGTTTAAATCCCGGATGTTTGAGAAATATTTTCTAAAGTGTTATGTAAATAATATAGCTTTGTTTCGAAGGAAATTTAATTGAAAATCATTTTAATAGATTTTGAAAATGATAAAGCAATAAACACACTTCAGTAGCTGGAAAGTAATTCTGATTATGACTACAGCATCATCAGTGTTCATTTTCGAGTTTTTAAGTGATGGATTTCTACCATAATGGGATTTCCAATGGAGATTTATTTTATAAAAAGAGTTATTGGAAAATTCAAAAGTTTTGAATTTTAAATAGACATAAATATATGTATATATATTATATGATTTCAAAAAGAGATTTTAAATGAAAATCCGAGTATTTGAATTCTGGAATTTGAATTTAACTTAAATAAATCGAAATGATGAAAACTAGGTAAATGAACTAGAATTGAATATTACATGAAAACTTAAAATTGTATGAGACTTGAACTATAAATTTTGAAATACGGAGTTATAATAAAGTAGGCTTTTGAAAAGTTAATGGGTTTGTAGCATTTCTTCTACTTAGTCATTTCGGGGATGAAATTATTTTAAGGGGGAAGGAATGTAACGTCCCGGATTTTTAGCCAGTTAATATTGAATATTTAAATTTATTTTAAATATTTAGTTTGGATAATAAGTTTATTATTATATGGAATTAATCGATTTAATAATCGATATACGATTTAATATCGAATATATCAAATTACTGTATATGGAAACAACAAATAATAGAATTTAGAGTAAAAATTGAACCAAAACAATTCCGTCGATTAATATAAATTCTATTTGAATAAGAACGATAATAATTATTTATTTTCGGTGAATTTAATTGTTTTAAATCATTTTATATTTCTATCGACTAAATTTAATAGTGTTATTCCGTATTTACGACTAAATTAAATTTCGGAATCAGTTCTACAATAACGGTATAATTTGGTAACGGCAGTCGTTGCGTTAAAATAACAGTTCGGGACTTTGAATTAAGGGACCGCGAGAAATTTTATTTTTTTATTAAAACAAAATCAAACAATAGCCATCCTAAAACGCAGCCACCCTATAATTTCAATCGCGCAGCCTTATATTTTCCTAGAGCCAAAAATAATGTCTGCCTCCTTCATCATTAATCAGGAAATTAAATGGTGGTACGAATGGTTCCCCTTCGTGTCCCTACATTTAGTTTGGCTGAGTTTTCTACCATTCACAAATTATGAAACTTGTTCATTCTAATTTCCTTTTCGCTTTTTTTCTTCAAATCGAAATTTATTCCTCTGTTAAAAAAAAGAAATTTGAAATCGAAATCGCCATAATGAAATCGCAATCGATCTTGAAGCTCGACTCAATGATGGAACTCTCACAAGTGAGGAAAAAGAAGCAGTGATTGGTTCGAAGTAGTATTCGATGATGGGATCTTCGAAGTTTGCAGATAGTATTTGATGTAGTGTGCGATGTGATGAGGGGCACTGCAATATCAGGAAGAGGCCGATGCTGATTTTGTTGGCAATTGGAATAGAATGCGTTATTGAGGGTGGAGATGACGCTGGTTAGGTTTTGGATGAGCTCGGTGGACTTATGATAAATGTGCATCATGTTTTTTTGGAAGAGGGTACTGCTACGGTAATGGAAGATATAGAAGCGGGAGGTTGTTTGTTTGTGAGTTTTCGAGGGAGTAGGGGAGTTTGGGTCTGCGTTATTTGGGGATGGTGGCCTGTTGTTTGGAGATGGAGATGCTCAGTAGAAATGGGATTGGAGGTGTGCAGGTTTGTGATTTCGGACTTGAGAGGGTTGCGAGTTGAAGAGTATGGGGTGCAGGGGAAAGCCTACGCAAATTGGTGCTAATTGGTGAAATCAGCTTTATGGGCTTGTCTGAGTTTTAAATTGAAAAGTACATTTGTTTTACATAGCGTCCGGGGGTGGGGGGGTGGGGGAGTTCAATGCCCAGATGCTACTTTGGTTTGGTGGTAAATACTGATCACAATACTGATCTTGTTAAAGGAAGATGTTGAGGTAGAATTCTTTTTTTTATTGGTGGAGTTTGAATGCAGTATGATAAATGGGGTGTTTAGGCGTAGGGGTCCGTGAATGTGGAAAGGTCAGACTGTGATTTTAGGGATGTGGATGGTGTGGGCTATTTATCCTTGTAAGAGAGTCTGGACTGTGGAGTTGAAGCAGTACAGCGGTTAGTGACATTGTCGTGATGAGCAGATTTAAGAATGTTGATTCGATGGAGATGCTGAAGGGTCGAGACAACAGTAGGGCAGTAAGGTATACATTATTTCAAAATTTAATAATACCTAGAACATTTTGTTTAATTATCTTATTAATTAATTTAAATAAATAATCATTTAACCATTAATTGAAATTTAAATACTCTTAGGTGAAAATAAATTCATTCGAAATAATTTGAGTTCATCCATAGCCGCGAAGATCCGGCATTTAACGGGATATTCAACACAAATAAAATCAAGATGAGTAAATCTCACTTAAAAATTTATTTTTATCATTAAAAATAGATTGTTGGCTGCTTGATTGCATATATAAAAATATTTTATTGGTCTTGGTTATATATATGTTAGTTACATTAGGCTTGGTGATTGTGGCTATTATTATATATATTGGATTTTCCGCAGTATCATTAGCAGATGCCTGCAGTATCATTAGCGGATGATACTATCGCCTCAAGATATATGAGTAGATGACCTTTTATACTGCGATATCCTGCCTTGAAGCAGGATTGGTATTATTTATGTTGTGTGACATCTGTAAATGCAGGAAAATAGGTTAGAGGAATCCAACTGGATTCCTCAAATTTATTTAAATATTGTTTACATATTTATATATGTGTGTGATGTGTGAATTGAATGGATGATTTGTGTGAATATCACTAGCTCTCGGTAATTATATTTAAAAATATCATAAAAGGGATTTTTAGATTTGAAAAGGAAATTTTATTTTTCGAAATAAAATTTGAATTTCGATGTTTTGATTATAAAACAAGTAATTGAAATTTATCAATGATATTTAAAAATGGAAAGGAAGCTTATCATTTGATAATATTAATTTTTTAATCCAAGTATGAATTTAAAAAGAGGAAATAAAAATCGTTTCAAAAGGGGAACGTTAGATTTCATTCTCAAAATAATTTGGTTCCAAAGAGATTGGAAACTAATATAGAGAATCGAATTGAAAATAAATTTATAATAAATTTTGAACGAAGTAATAGACGATGTTGGATACTCTAGAATTTAAAGCTAGATTTATAAACTTAGTTAAATTGATATTAGTATAGAAATGGAATAAAAGGCTAGATTTAAATTGAGTTTGTATATTACAAGCTTTTATCAATCTCAAGATAAGAACGTTTTCAGTCAAGGTCTGAGAGGTAAATAAAATACCCCTACTTGAACGACTCCACTATTATCAATGAATGATATTAGTTCGTAATGGCAAAGGATGTTGAATTAATTTATTGGAATTTGATTATATCTAATTTAACTCCAGGGGGATTGGAATTAAATATAGAAAACAAAGTCTTAAATAAATTCATAACTGAGTTGTGAATGTGGAATAAAATAATCGACGAATTTGAATAATATGAATTACTAAGTTAATTATGGATAACGAATTCAATTTATTGAAAATGGAGTTGGAATTATTTTTATAATGAAGTTTTTAAATGTTTATATTTAATTTAATTAAAGCGAACTCGTTGCAGCACTGTAGTTCATAATTTGCCGTTTCGAACTATAAACGAGTATATAGAACTCAATATAAGTCGGAATTCGATGAAACAAAAAACTCCCACCTATTAAATGATAGTTTTCTAATGGAAGAAAAAAAATCTTGATTTCGTCGTATAGATTTTGAGTTATGTCAAAGTCAATCTTTCAGGAAAATAGCGCCATAATTGTTTTTAAACCATAACGATTTATTTAATAAATTAAAAGGATTTTATGTAAATAAAATCCCATTTCCCATTAGAAAAATCCAGATTTGAGTTATGAACTAAATATGAGATTTTATGAGCCTATTGGGCAAACCGCTTGGCTTTTTGAATGGAAAGGGCCTAGAGAGGCGAGTTGGGGTTTGAGCTATTGACCGGTACAAAGAAGGTGCTGGCCAAATTTTCTGAAAATTTAAGGAGTTAGAATATTTTTAAGAAGTTTCGATAACCAAAAATCGATAGATCGATATATATAGAATTCGATAAGAAATTTGGAAAGTAGAATATTAATTAAAAGGACCAGTGATTTGATTGATGTTAGAAATTAGGATGGATGTTTTGTTTTCCTTTGATAGTTAAATTACCAACCATCAAAGATTTTTGACCATCGTTGTCAATACGGAGAGACCGGTTGGATTTAATATTCGAAAACCACTCCGTATAGGCATAGGCGTTGGGAATTATACTATGTCGAAGATAATGGAAGACGGAGTTAAATGCAAGGGCTGTTTTGTTTGTTCAGACCCAGGACAACTTTGTATGGACGAATGTCTAACAGAGTATTCCTAACGGATCACATAAGACGATCATTTTAAGGTATTACATCTGGTGGCAGAGGAATTCGTTTTTCTTAGCTTTTATACCCGTAATATTTTGGGAAGATCAACTGGTGATTTGACGGGTTTGACGATGTGACATTCAAAGTGAATGGTGACCCGATGTTCTGAAAGATAAATGTAGCCTCAAGCTTCACAATTGGGAAATGTCAAAAATCGGGCAGGCAGCATGGCTATTTGGGTCATACCCAAGCATGATATATTTGTCACCGATCTAGAGAAAACTCATTATTTTTTCTTCTTTCGATTCTATATCTTACGGATTACGGTTGGATGTCCAACAACCGTGGGTGACAATATATTCGCTACACTCAAGCTAAATGAGTGGGTGGTCATGTGTGGTCAGATTGCAAGACGTTCTTGCTGAACCCCAGTGTATCCCCACTAGAGTACACTGATCGGGAGGTGGTCCCATAACTTGTCATAGTTGGAATCCAATTTCCAATAAGCCCCCTGCGGTTTTTGTTTTATACTATACTAGTGTGTGGCCCGTGCTACGCATACGGGCAGTAGTTGGAATATGAAGTACTTATCATACTGTATATCTAATTATAGATAAGATTTGATTTTTATTTAGTAAAAGCGGAAGTATGAAAAAGTTCCATTGCAATTGTCTTAAAATTTTAGTTTGCGGCATTCTCAAATGCATACAATATATCTTGTGTTAATTGCATTACTTGTGATGTCTATCATCTTTTTTTCTATTGGATAATGTAAAATATATTACTATATATGAACACGTTTATTTGCATTCTTTGTTGACAAAAATGCTTCGTAACATTGCAGCAGTAGTGATCGACTAAGCTCTTAGTTACAAAGATATAGATTGTTGAATTACGTATGTAACGCAATAGTTACCAATGAGTTGTTGGATGGTTACCTCTTGGTGGAGTGCTTATACGTATATTGTTTTATGAAAATATTGATAATTTATTATCTTGTGAATATAGACAGAAGAATTGGTTACATGTCTAGTGTACACGAATATGAATTCTAAAACCCGTGCAGTCGACGTCTGTGTCAAGTACCACTCATTAAAGTAAACAAAAAATAAACTATTAGTTACATGATTTGAATTCTTATATGGAAATGATTATTATTTTAGTGCTTGAATGATAAAGCCTGGTCGCACATTGTATAACACTCATTCTTTGTGACACATTGTATAACACCCATGCTTGGTACCTGATAATGCTGTTATTAGTTGAAGAGATGCAAAATAAAGAAACATATGGTCAACTGTAAATTGATGACATCTAGATGAATATTATCATATGGTAAATCAATGCCATCATTACCCATAAACCAAAAGTGGGATTTCACATAAAAGGATTGTGGCTTAATAGAGCTGTTTTTGCAGCTGCCTCCATTAGCTACCGTAATGCAGTTGATCAAGATTCCGCTCTTGTCTAATCTTGCTCCGTCGTTCATTGTGATGCTCCTAAACCCACCACCAATGGCATGATATCTCACTATAGTGGATCATGATTAAGCTTTTGTTGACAAAGGCTCTGGCCGATGCAGTTGCCAATCCTCCTTATGCACTATATGCACATTTATCCTTGCATATACTTTCAGATGACCATAATGCTCAAGTGGATCAAGGTCTTTTTTACTTTATGGTTCTTCGTTTGCTCAACAACCGAAACCAGCCCAGGTTAAACTACAGGGAACGTTAGTGTGTGGTCCGTGGTACGCACACAGGACGTTGTGTAGTTTGTGCTCTATTTATTATGTTTAGTTTTTTTTTCTCTATCTTATACTAACTTTTTCTAAGGAGTAAACCTACCTATGTTATTTCAATATTAGACCTTCAATTTGTTAATTTAGAGGATTGCATTAAGTTTTTTTTTTTGAGAGGTGGGGTGGGGGGGGGGGAGGGTTAGAAAAATGTATTCATGTTACTATTAGGTTAAATGAGATTGTATTTTATTTAAATATTTATGTACAATTATGTAATGACATGCAGTGGACTACATCACACTTTTCCAACAATAAACTTTTTCATCTTGACTATGCAATCCAACTTCAAACTTGTAGGTATGAGTGTAGGCTGGAGAATGGACCCCTTACATGTAATGTTTATTTTATTGTTCTAGGTGAGAAAACTAAAACGTAGTTGATTGAATTATCGTTGTTTCATTGGACATGAGATTATAAGATGTAATAGTTCAAAAGTACTTATCACTTCCACTTGCAATTTATATCGCTTGACCGGAAGTAAATATGAAAGGATACAAATTCACTAAAAGCAGCTAAATGACACCCATGAAAACATATGTTTAATATGAAATCAATAATTTTTCATTGTCTGGAAGCCAGTTAGTCATTAATCTTCTCATAGATGCCATCTTATGTGAAAATTAAATGAGATTACTGCCTTTTTTGGACTAGGAATATTTTTTTAACATAATTTAACATCAATAGAATTGATAAAATAATATTGTGTTATGTGATTACAAATGGGAAAAATTAATGAAGTACCCAAAACATATGCAATATTAAAGTTGGTTGTCAAAATTAATGAACTAAGGTACTAAATTGAAGGTAATTTAACACATTTAAGTAATAGTTTCAGTCTTACATTATAACGTTAACTGCGAATGGTAATTTGCTCGGACTAAAGTTGGTATAGGATAAACCTTACCATATTGATTTCTATTGCATGTGACTCATAACGTTGAACAATATTAGTCATTTTTTATACCTCTTATTTTATACCTATTATGTTTTTTATACCGCATAATGACTGCTTCAAGAATTGTTTTATACATGTTACGTTTTATTGATTATTCTAAAAATATGTGTAATAATTCATTATTATCTAATTGTGAATAACCTATATCAAATCCTTCATATTTCTTTAAACTAAAGATTTCTCATAATAATTAATATAACAAATATCTATGAATTTGTATATTGTTCAAACGGAACTCCCCTAAAAACATCCTGTATAAGTTTTAAAATGAAGAGTAACCAATCTAAAGAGCAAAATTTTGAAAAAAAAAACTCACATTATTAATTTTTCAAGTCCGCAAATATGTGAATAAAATGACACAAATGTTTATGGAAAGTTTGTAAATATTTAAAGTTTCTGAACTGTAATTATTTGTAGAGAATGGAGAAATCTCCATTAATGTTTGCATTAATTCAAGAAAAACTTAAGAAATATGTTTTGATTATTAAAAAGTGATGGTAATGTTTAGATTTGATTTAAAGATTTTTTTTTATTGAAATTGAGAAAATTGACATAATTTAAATCATTTATAGCCATTAATCGAGGTTCAATCGACTGTCTACCTAAATCAAAACTACGTCTACCTAATCAAAAACTACTCCTTGCGGTTGGGGAACAACCTACAGAAATATTATGTAAATGACAGTTTAAGGACTATTATCTAGTAAATTGCATAAAGACTGTCACTGGCAAAAAAATGTAACTAAAAGCACTATAACTAAAATATTCTCCAGTATTGGAATTATTGGTGGGCATGTCAAATAAGAATGTCTAGCTTGAAGTCGATAGGTGAGTGATCTGCAATATTGGAGCAATATTCGGTTCAAACCCAATTAACCGAGCAAAGCTGTTCATTTTGGTCGTTTTAGTTCGGTTTTAAAACTAAATCAGTTTGAATTCGATTTGTAAAATAATTATTTTTGGTTATTGGTTTAACTGAACTTTTAATTTATTATCTAATTTTACAATAATGTAGCATGTTAAATAACTAATTTAGTGATAAAATACAAAGAAATGTGTTGCAAATACATCAAATTTCATTATAAACATAAAATTTACTATATAAAATTTCTGTAAATGTAAATTTATGTTTTAATTTGAGTGAATTTAACATTTAAATATTAGCGTATCCTTTAAGTTCGGTTAAATCGATTAACAACCAAATTAACCAAAATTAATTTGGTTCGATTCGATTTGAAAAAAATTCAATTTCAATTTGATTTGAGTTTTTATTACCTTAAAACCAACCAAACCGAACGAACGCTCAACCCTAATTGGAATTGCTGATACAATGCTAAAGCCATATTTACACATATCATGGAAATTTTAATTACATGCATTTGATCATGCAACAGCCGAATCATTTTCTACAGAAAAAAGTTCATTATATGTTATCACATATTTATTATGGCATCAGGTACCGCTGGCTGTGGATGATTAATACGTATATTTCATGAATTTGAAGACTTGTAATTGTAAGCATATATAAATTAGTCAGGAACGCTGAATAAGAATAAAACTATAAAAGGCCACTATCATCCACTGAAAGCCATGCAAAATACCCGTATGGCTTATTTGAGCCTTTGTTGGTCGTCCCTAACTGATTAACGTATCTATACACCATTTTAAGAAAAAGCAGTAAACCTTTGCAAGATTCTAATATTACTACTATTATTATACTAAAGTTACATAAAAATATAGCACCGCTTAACTTCACATGCAATTCTTCTTGTAATCGTAGAAATACACAAACCAAAATTATGTTAAATAATTGATCCTTCATTAGCTTTAAAGATCCAAAAAAAAATAAAAAATCAAGACATACTTGATTAGAGGCAGAACCTTGTTGCTCCTTGTATATGTTGGATTGAGCAATGGAGCTCGTCATATACAAATACTTGCAAACCCCATCAACTATCTCTCTCCTCCCTTTGTTTTATTCTTCAAAAACTTCCTCAAGCATTTGTGTTACTCTTAGTCGGTGATATCCTCTAGAAAATGAGTTGAGCCACTTCTGTAGCATATAACAAAGAGCTAAGAATAAAATAATCGACTTATAGATGATAGGAAACATAAAATAGGACTGGGCGTGGAAACAGGAGTATAACAGAAATAGGACAATGAAATAAATACTTATTAACACATAGAAGAAGACAATGGTGAGAATTATAATAATCATCTACCTGAAAAAGGTAAATCAGTTTTACTATGCTATCACAATAAAAATAAAGCTATGTTTTTTGCTTTTTGTTTATATAGATTTAACGGACATGCTACTACATTTGTAACTATCACTGTAAAAATTAATTTACCATGTACGTCTCTGAAAATCAACATTTATCATCTTGTTGCATTCATTGATAAAACTTTAAAAGGATGCTGAAGATTCCATGTTAATTATTTATAACAATTCACTATAAATATGCATATTACTGTGTGCATTCAATGATACATGTGTGTGAGTGTGCGCACGCGCTCGTGTGTGTATTATTATATGATAGGTTGCATAAGTCTGCCACAAAGATGCATATCAAACAAACGTTTGTAAACATATTAAGTAAATCTTAAAATTATACTACTAAAACAGCTAAAAGAAATTATACACGGTTTGTGTTATAGTGTACTATTATAGTAGGAGAACTAATCAAAAGTAGCCTAGTCTTCTTACACTCACTTCCATTCAGGACCATTCTCACTGACTCCACTGCAACCATTTACAACATCATTTCTCCAAAAAAAAAACATTTCATGATTCGTTCACTAACTTTTGGTCTGAATACGAACCTATGCCATCACACATGCTTATATCTAGGTTTTGACCACCACAAACTGATGATTTTGGTCTACGCTTGTTAATTCATCGTGTTTTTTTCAAAGCATATCCAGAAAAGAGATATATAGCTGTCATGACACAATTTTAGACTAAGATGCCCTATAACTTGATTGAATTAAAATAACTTAACCCGAGAACCATTTTAGTAATTTCTGTGTCATGACAATAAAAGTTGTTTACTAACAAATAATTCTCTAATTGATATAAAGGAATAAAATAAGTAAAACTAGAGCATCAAAAAAAATTCATATATCTTCATGGAATTAATCAGTCGCTAGCAAATAGTTAAGCTTGCCGAATTGCACATAAAATGAAATAGACAGGCTGATCGAATGGATTTTTTTTCAACATTGACCAACGATCATAGATAATAGTAGCAATAAGAAATATATTACGTCAAGACATCGGCCCAAAACTATTATACTATATCATGAATGACAATTCATAATATATATGACTTACCAATTCTATGTGACAAAGCTCAAATGTCATGCATATAGATACTCTTACCGAAGAGTCACTACAGTGTTCGATACTTGCCAATTCTATTTCCAAATTTTGGGTAAAAAAGTGTTAAATAATCTAATTCAAAATTCAGTAGAAAATATGCAAGGTTATAATAAGCTCACAGCTATCGTTTCCAAAATCATCATCAACAACAAAAAACCCAGATTAGTGTAAGTATCGGTTTGAAAATTAAATGACATTAAACCCAGTTATCATATTTAGTTTGTAATTGATGAAAACAAATTGGGCCTTTGAATATAGAAGACATTTTCTAACCAAATTATACCAGGAAGAAGTTAAATAATTAGGAAAGCAAATATATTCAAAATATCGGTAACATCAGTGCGAACATATATACATATTGTTTGGCAGTATGAAGAAGCACATAAACGTTACATTTTAGCATGGAAGCATATGCAGAATTGAATAAGATTTAACTTTATCCTTAGAAGTTCAGTAAACATTTGAGTTTAAGTAGTTTGTTCAATCAAATTTCTTATGGGGAGATTTGATTTTGTTATAACTGTTCATTCAAGTCATACAGTCAGTAATTAGCTTCATCCAAAGAATTTAAATGCAACTATGAATTGATATGTTAATCGTAAGAAAAATCACAATTGGAACCCTAGAAAGTTCATTTAAAAGGAAACACACCGTCATTTTAACACTACCGATTAATAACAAACATAAAAAAGAATCGATGGGTTTATGTTTATTATCCCAAATGAATCAAGATTAAGTTTTATGAATATTACAACTACATAAGTTTAAATCAAGTTACAGCAACCTTTGCATAAAACATATTACCTAATCTGTATAAATTAAGTTAAAAAAACGAAAAAGATACCTTTGAAAAGGAGGAGAAGCAATTTTATTTCGATGACTGGGAGAAGCAGTCAACGGAGAAGATGTAGCACCTTCTGGGATGGTTTGGGTTTCAAATGTGTGGCTACGACAATTTCTGGATCTGGGCATAAACTTAGGGCACATCAGGGCGGATTGTTGTATCAATTGACACGATGATAAGATTGGATGGGATCTGGAAAACTGCTGGTGGTGGAGAAGGATTTGGGGATCAGGGCGACGGGTCTAGGCTCTGGTGAGGTAAGTTGACATGAAGAAGCAGAAGGAGACACGCTGACTCTATGATGGTTGTGCAGTGCCCGTGAAACGATAACCATCACCTCATCCCAAAAATCTTCAGAATTTTTTGTGTTTATCGTGAAAAAAAGTAAATCTGAGGAATACAGAAGTCATAACTAATCGGTTTTGTTAGAAAAACGTGGAGCAGAGTGTAGTGAAGATGGCGGAAGAACGTGCAGTGATTCAACGAAAAGCAGTTTAAAAAATTGGAGTGGGAGAGTGATGTGCCGTTACAATCAAAGATTATGTTTTAAAAAAATTAAATTAAATTAAGGACACGTGGAGAGTTCCAAAACTAACTTAACAAATTTAATGTCCAACCAATGATAAACCATAACATGGTAAATAACTAACTTGTTAACTCGAAGAGTATCCAAAACTAAGTTCCTATTAAAGATTATTGTATCAATCTATACATAACCACCAAGATTTGATTCAATTTAATTAGGCAACCATTTTACTGATCAATGAACAAAATTCAGTTTGAATAGTTTTGTCATCTTACTAAGAAAATAGCTTAATTAGAAATAACAATAAAAATAAAAATAAAGATTGGTTTATAAGGGATCTCCAGTATCTCTTATATGTTAGGACAAAAAAGGCAAATAAGAAACAATAATTAATAGCTAAAAATAAATCAATGAAATTAGTACATCAACAAATGTTGTTTAGTAAAATTTCCATGTCACACATCCAGCAATGCCTTCATTTATGGAGTAGAGGATAACTGCTTACTGAAAAGAATATTATTTAGTTTCTATTTTATCGAACTGTCATTTGCCAAAAAAAATTGGAAGTATAATACATGTTGACCAAGTATCCCCGCTAAGCTTCTATTATGTAATAGAGAATTTAGATTTTTGAAAAATATCTATGTTTCCTTTCGAATCTCTTTATTGTGCTTCATACCACATTGGTATGAAAAGGTTGCATTTTATGCTTCCAGGTTAGCTCATCTATCCACCATCTCTCATTTTTAAACAACTCGCCTATATAATATTTGTTGAATCATTATGTAAAGTTGATTGTATTTTTTACTGTATTCCATTCGCAGAACATTATTGAAATGACCCGAACTTCCTCGTGAAGGAAAGCTCGGATTTCTTTGAGGACAAGACGAATCGGAACACAAACAGAAGAACATTTCATTGCTTATTACAATAATTTCATCATAATACAAGAATATACAGAGTATGAATTACACATTTACTAAATAACAGAGATTTACAAATTACAATGCAGCGGAAAAATAATACAAAACACAACTGAAAAGAATATACGGATACAGAGCTTTCCGAATACCATTCCAGCTGTAAACCAGGATCCTGTGAATATAAATCTGCAAAACCAAAACTACTAGCTGCCCGTGTGGAAAATAAGGGCACCCAGAGTTTAGGTTAAAACAATAAACTCTAGGTTAGTCATGTGACTGGTGTGAGAACTAAAACAGTTATTAATCTTTATTTTAAAGTTAGGTAAATCAAGGGCCACGCCGTATAGCACAGAACGAGTTTCCTCCCAAGAATACTAGTGCATAAAACAAACAGCGCAATGCTTAATAAAGAACAATGAAGATATTATAAAACCCGGGTCCCATCACACAATGCAACGAAAACCGAAGTATAGGGTTTTACCTTATAATAGCCAAAGAATGCTTGATACGCTAAATTTCATCTTTTATTATAAGTGAAGAAAACAACTTCAAATATAAATGTATCAATTATAGACGGCATGGGTACCATATATCATGTTGCCATACTAGTTCTACAATTAAAACCGCATGATGTCGCATTGGAAGTTTGGTTTCCATCTGTGAACCAAGGCAAGGGATCGTCCTTATCGCTTTGAGACGCTCTATCCCATGTCTCAGGATCCGAATGCATCGACCCTTAGGAGCCACAGGGACGGTCCACACGGAGTGGATTAAAATGCCTGAACAATGCGTTTCCCTGCCCTATGGAGCGTCAATGAGCCAAATGACTCCATCGGTCCCGGATTGACCGATATAACCGAGGCGCCTTGCTATCCATCATCCACATAAGTAAAATGCCAGGGCGTGCAAAACGCTGACACCACTCCTAGCTAGAAAGAAACGCATGCCCTCCGTGGATCCTTCTCCCGTTTCTGGTCCACACCGGGGTGTGAGGCTCGCGAATTAACGCTACACAAAGCTACGCCACAAAGGCCGTGCTTTGATCATCAACCACAAGACCCTGCTTTTCAACAGAAGCCTTGATCATTTGCATCTCAGCATGCCACACAGGCAATTCACGCTGTTAGACCAAAATCTGGGACTAACACCCAAATGCTATGCGAAATCCTCACAAACACAGAATAAAAGCAGAAAAAAACAGTAAACAACAGGAGACACACAAGATTTTTATAGTGGTTCGGCTCAATCCAAGCCTACGTCCACTTTATACTTTCTCAAATCCAAAGAACCTATTACAATGTTGTTTGTGTAACACCCCACCTCCACCAGGGTAACTCTTGCAAGCACACTAGCTTTGGAGGGGCGTTAAACAAGGTAAACATGCATGCAGATATCACAAGACAGAATATATAAGTAAAACAGAGTAGTAAAGCAGCGGATCAAACTAGCATTTCAAAACCATAGTCATGTTACAACAAAGTACTTGGTCATTATTTTCCAACAAACAAAGTCTAGAGAAAAGCATAAACTGAAAAACTGAAATACATAAAGTACTATCCCCAAAGTGAAGTGATAAACCATAGCAAGCTCAATGTCCAGAACCGTACATGAGCAAATCCCGTAAGCAAGCTATAAAGATCCAAGCTAAGCTCCAATGTTCCCACCCTGAGGACCTGGGGGGGGGGAACGGAAGAAAAGAGGCGAAAGAAAACAGGTCAGTCAAAAAGACTGGTAAGCCCTAACTACTATCAGTCCATGAACTAGTAAAGTTAACTGGCATGAGAAGCTGAGATGAACATAAGGATAACAACATACTGGCATGATGATTAACTAACAAGATAGATAAAGGTGTCATCGCATAATCAAGGTTAAGTTTTGCACCACGGGTGTACTAGCATTCTAACATGTCAAGCAAAAACAAGAATCGATCCCTTGGCCCAAGCTTGGCCCAATATCATGAGGTGACCTAAATCAAGGTCCAACTACACGGTCTAGTTGATCGGCTCCCTATAAGCCTAACTCGTCAAGTGTCGGTGTCATACGGCCCAAACATGAAATGTAGTTAAACTGCGCTAGGTCCACCCTAGGGTGTATCAAGTCCTAGGGTGTCAACCTCGGACACCAATCAAGTATGCACAGTCTAGGTCTACTGGTACCCGTGCCTGATTTTCCAACTCCGGACTATGTGCACGACCATAGTCCGCCTGGACCTACACCGGCGTACCTACTTAGCCGTCGTTTTGGTCGCTTACATGTCAGCCCAGTAATCGTGCCCCACCCTAGCCTAGTCCCTAGGGTCTTATGATACCATCAAGAGGGTTACTGCTGAAAAGGACCACGCCACTAGGGTTTCTTAACGGGTTAAATGTGGTTAACCCGATCCAAACGTGGATTAAATTGGTTAAGTGTACCTAGGGTTCATGACTTAACCCCGATTAACCCATCAAGCCCAAATTGGTTAAGTATTAAGTGGACCATGACTTAACCCTAATCAGGAGGCATTAATTAACTTAATGTGCTTTAACCTCTCACATTAGACCTTGTTGTGGTTACTAGTTAAGCCGGGCGGGTCCGGGTAGCTCTACACCACTACTTGGTCTAACCTCGGGTTCGAGCACAACATGACCAACTTCTCACATTGGGTCCTATTGTTTGTAGCCACTAGTTAAGCCGGACGGGTCCGGGTAGATTTATGCTACAAACTCAACCCAACCTCGAGTTGGCCACACTCATATTTTCTAAGTGTCATGTCCATTATGTTTCCAAAACATAATTACAAGCTAACATATCACGTCATGTTATAAAAACCATGTTCATGTCATAATGTTACCCAACCCCAACGTAATCCCATCGTTTACATAATCGCAACAACGCATAAAGGATAAAATAGGGAACTTGGCATAATCATGACAAAAAGGTGTTGAAGCCACAAGTTTAACATGGTGGCATATGAAATGTACATATGTTCATATACTTGCATATTGCATTATTAGGCTTCAAGAGTATGCATAAAACCAAACTTAGCATATAAGTGATACATGGTGATAAATGACATATAGAAGTTGCTAGAAGTTCGCATTTAGCCTCACATGCAAGTTATCATAAGGGATATGATAACTTCCATGTTGCCAAAATGCAACCTTTAATATAAAGCTTGAAGCTTTAAGCTCACAAACTCAAGTTTAATTTGCATAACATGATAACATGTGTATAATGATCAACCCAAACTTGCATAACATAGCAACATGTGTCATACATAATGATTAAACCAACTTGCATAACATAATGATCAACCAAACTTGCATATCATAATGATCAACCCCAAACTTGCATCATTCATTTAACTTTAGAGTTCAAAAAATAAAGTAGAAAAGGGCTTACAATGCTATGAAGACACAAATGAATATTTATTATAAAGATTGAGACGAAGCCCTTATGCAATCACCAAAAAAACCCAAATATGCAAGCTCCAAATGAAAAACCCTTGAGCCAAATCAATAAAAACCCTTGCTTTGTAATAGATATGTTGCAACTTGACTTGAATGCAAACTAAGAACACTCATACAAGCTTGAAAACACTTGTATGAACTCAAAATCTCGCATATAAATAAACTTAGAAATTTTAGCATGAGAGTGGAGGCCATGAGAGGAACAAATTTGGCATAGTTTAGTTGTAGGGTTGAATAATGATGATTTAGGCTAGGCTTAGGGGTCTTTTTATAGAAGATTAGGATAGTATTAGCCATAGGATTAACCCTAGATCCAATCCGAGCCATCAAATCCCGTCACAAGCCTCCAAAACAGGTCCAAACAGCCAAAATAGGTGCACCAGGCCGACCTGGCCGACCAGGGAGGTCGACCCGCAGGTCGACTCTAGTGTCGACCTGGTTGGGGGGGGAGGGGAGGCCGACCCTAGTGTCGACCCCCCTGTCGACCTGTCTGGGCGGGAGTTTTCCCGCCCAGTCTGTTTTGGCTGAATTTGAATTCTAAATTCAAATTTGAACTGTTTTTGAACTTGTATTTTTCTGAAAACTTTGACGGGCCATAACTTGGTCATACGGACTCTGATTTTCGAAAACTCGGACTCTATTTCGCGTATTTTTCCGAGACGAACGCAATGGCACAGCCCGTTTCCCTTGATTCAGATTTTTCAGTTTAATTCTGCCTTGATTTATGTTATAACATGTTATTCAAAAATACGGGTTGTTACAGTTTGCTTGCAGTTTATACACGAAATCCTCGTGTTTACAATGAAAAAGTGGAAATTATACACGAAGTCCTCGTGTTGAATTGAGTTAGATCGGCCTTCTTGTGGTTGCAAAATCCTTGCAATGGCAATGGTGAAAGATAAGAGTTGGAAATGGCCGAAAAGAGAAGATCCCTTCAAATGGCCATGTTGCGGTGTATTTATAGGCGTAGAGGAGCCCTTGGGAACTCTAGAGCGGTTCGGTTTGGAGGTGCCACGTGGTGAGCGCTGAGGCGATCTCGGAAGTAGTGGAGAAGTGGTCACCAGATCGTGCTTTGCTAAGTGGAGCCAGATTCATGAAAGTAGGTGCGGTTACTCCTTAAGAAGCGGTCAAAGCTTGCGTGCAGGAAACAACACAGGCGGGTCGGTTCGGGTCCGAACCAAACCGAGGTGGAATTTCCGAACGGAAGACATGATGTGCACTTCTGTGCAGAGCAAGGCGGTTCGGGTTCTGATGGTCCGGTCCAAACCGAAGTGAGCTGGAGTCGAAACCTGAGTGTCTTTGAAGCGTGGGGTCAGAACAGATCCGAGTCCAATGCCAAAATCCAAACTTTTCGGTTCTATATGCGTTCACAGAAACATGCATAACTTCCAAACCGTAAATCCGTTTTAGCCAAATGAAATCTCAACTTGAAGCTGATTCAGAAGGCTACAAGAGTGACAGAGCTCAGCTTTGTAAATGTTTTTTTCAGGCCCAAAAGAGGTCGTCTGATAAGAGTTTCGGGCCATTCTTTGTCTGTGATGCGACTTCAACCAAATTGCTCCATGTCTTCTGACGATATTCCCCGTACTTGTGCGTATTGTTTACCAAAATTTTTATATGTGACTGCTTTGACTAAAAAGCAGGTCAACACACGCTATGCAACCGATGTCTATCAATCACACAGAATGAAATCCGATGTCAGACACACATCCATTTACAAGTTTGTTCTGGGTCTGAACGAAACCGAAGGCACCTTATTCCTCCTCATATGTCCAATATAGGGGAGAGGTCCTCGCATATCTGGTTGATATCCAAGTACGTCTGGACGATCACCACTTATTACCTTGCCTTGGGTATACAGCACAATCAAGACCAAAGTAATCATCCAAACGATGTAAAGACCTCCGGTCTTCAACCACCATCTTCATCCTCGACACATCATCGAATCATTTATTCAGAATGGGATAAACCCGGTCTTTCTGAATAACTCGTGTATATCATAAACAAGTGCTATAAAAACACAACATACGCCTCATTCCAATCCAGAATATTTCTTTATTCAAATATTCTTATACTTTGGGGAAGGTTCCCATTAATTTTATCAAAGATAAACTCTTTAAATTTATTCTTTAATCTTCCTTTGGATATCAATTCAATCTAATTAAAGATGCATTAAAACTCCACTTGGTTTTAATCTTCCCAAAAATCAATATTAACGATTGTTTAACTTGGGAAACCATATCCTGTCTTTAACTGGGTTAAAGAACCAATGTCATTTAAAACACGGTTCACTATAAACCCAAAATCACATTCCATTCTATCAGCTTTTAACTGTGAATTAGTAAGTGAACAATTCCCTAAGTATTAAACCCGAAGGCCGAAACCAACATCAGATTAATATCCAGAAAACCATTCAACTTAACTAACCTCCAGCTAGTTTCTGATTTTCTTAACTCCGTTGGGTCTAAGAACAGTATTATTAAAGATACCATTTACGACAACACAAAATCACATTACATTAACAATGGAATCATCATGGAAAACATATCGATATATATAATCGATATAAACTTCCATATCCAACTGATAATATCAATGGAATAACGACAAGGTCTTTTAAATTCCATATATATTAACCGTCTTCCTCTACAGAAGCTTACTTTGATTATTGCCAAATCGAATTCCATTCAATTCTAATTTAATATGTTAAATTGGAAAACTTTACTTTGGAAAATCTCCTTTAAATCTTAACCAAAGATTTATAAATTCCAAATCTCATTTCACTGTAAATCGGGTTAAAGAACGAATGTCGTTAAAAACACAGTTCACAATAAACCCAATTCACATTAGCCTCTAACCGTAAATTAGTAAGAGAACAATCCCCTAAGTATCAACCCCGAAGGCCGATACCAACATCAGATCAACACCCAGGAAACCATTCAACTTAACTAATCTCCAGTCAGTTTCTAATTCTCTTAGCTCCATTGGGTTCGAGAACAATATTATTAAAGATACCATTCACGACAAACCCTAAATCCAGTTTGATATTAAATACAAGGCTCTGAATAGAAAATATATCGGCTTAATTCAATATCAAATTCTAAAATCAACCAATATCGTATTGGAAATAACGATATATATATCTTTCAAATTTCCATAACAATATCTGTATAATCATGAAATCTAACTTCGAAATATTCCGTAGACAATTTCGATTCAAATCCACTTTCAATTTAAATATTGGAAATTCAGGTTATTTTTAAAAACATTTGAAATCCAATTTATTTATATTACAAATATATGGATTTTAATTCTAGTTCATAACTAGTTCATTTCGATAAAAATCTATTTTTATCCTTTCAAATATGGGATTTTTCACATTAATTCTTTCCAAATCATTTCTTATGATTTTACACTAATTATTGATATTTTTAATAATTTTATCAAAGCCCGTACAGTCGATTTCCATAAACGGTCATCGAACTGCACTTACAGCGAGCTTTTCCAAATTTTATTTGGACATAATTCCAAATCCAAGCGTTAGATTTCAAATCTCTAATATTCGTTAGAAAGCTCTTTTCGACACGAACCCAACGGTTCCAGTTTTAGGAGAATCCGATGGTCGGATCTCCCGTAATGTCCGTTTGAAGTCAATGGTCGAAATTCGCGAACTGCTGCAGCGCGTCCTATCAGGCCATTATATATAATATATTTTTCGTCGATTTCCTTTTAAATCGTATTTTATAAATCGTTTTAAATTCGTTTTCAAAACGATTTAAACTTCATATTCAATTTCAAATCAAAACTAAATATTCCATATCATCTATATATGAATGATAATATTTTCAAAACATTATATTTTGAAATCAATTCCTTTTCGATATTCATTATAAAATGAATAAAATCGATATAAATATCGTTCATGTCAAAATGGCGTTAATCTAATCAACACGGCTTTATATATTTAAATATATTCGTGTCCATCCCAAATCGGACATCAAAATCATATTTTGATCTTTTACTGAATATTATTTTAAAATATTCGTTATTTTAAAATAATCGTTACTTTAAAATATTCATTCTTTCGGAAATGGAATCAGACACAGTCAATTGCTATATAATTTTATTTATATGGATTTCATATACACACGTATACAATAACAATCAAATACAGTCAACCATCATCCAAAGTGCATTCTACATTGCATAAGCATCAAATATAAATATTCAACGCTTACGACAGCCTGTCAATCTATCAATCGACATGCAGCTAATTATTGGGACTAGTGTATGTCATATATCATCCCAATACCCGTGTGGGGTTTCAATCAATCAAACACAAATTTTATTTGTGCAGTTGGGCGATGTGTAAAATTTATCATCCCAATCAATATCAGTCAATTGAGTGTACATAAACAAATCGTCAGATTTGTTTATAAATATTTATTTTATTCATATACCCGTTAAAAATTATATTTTTAACTATAAAATATTTTTAACTATAAAACATTTTATTCCATTCAACATCACACAATCAATTTATACCACACAAACAAACAAACATACAAGCCGTCCATGGTCTGTGGACGACGGGTGTCGGGTGATGCTAAGCACCGTCTGCATCCTAGTATATATTTTAACTAGGAAATAAAATAAACGTGAGAAGTTCTGACCTTTGGGATCCACTACGCCAGTCTTTCTTTTTGAACTGTTCGGATTTGTTCGAAATTCCAACGCATCCTTTCCACGCTGTTCATATATAAAAATCATATTTTTATCGCTTCATTCCAATAAATAAAAATCATATTTTTATTTCTACTTCATATATACAACGCTTCTTTCTATATAAAAATTATAATTTTATATTTCTACTTCTTATATAAAGATTGTATTTTTTTATTTTGCTACAACATATAAAAAAGTCCCGCCTTTCTATATATATAAAAATACCGACTTTCTATAGTTAAAAATATCACCTTCCTATATATAAAAATATCGCCATTCTATATATAAAAATATCATCTTCCTATATATAAAAATTTAGCCTTTATTATGATAAAAATATAATCTTTACTATTAGCTAAAAATCATATTTTTATTGTCTCTATAATATAAAAATCACATTTTTATTATCTATATAATATAAAAATCATATCTTTTTATAACTAAAAATCAAATCTTTTCATATCTATAAAAATCGATTTTTTTATCTAGCTTTCATGTCTATAAAAATCGAATTTTTATTTCAAATCTATATAGATAAAAATCATATTTTTACCTAACTAAGAATCAATCCTTTTCCTATTTAAAATTCCAATCTTTGTACATTTCAAAATCAAATCTTTATTTATAAAAATCTAGTCTTTCTAACAATAAAAATCTCTTCTTTCTAACTATAAAAATCTAAACTTCTTATTCTATAAAAAATCAAACTTTTTATTCTATAAAAATCAAACTTTTATCATTTTAAAAATCAAATCTTTTTCAAATAAAAAGAAATCCAATCTTTATATTTTCAAATATCTATTCTTTTTTTATATTTTCAAATACAATATTCTTAAAACAAAGTTATTTCCATTAAGAAAATTTACCTTACTACTACATAACAAGTAAAGATAAAATAAGAACTTACTATTTGAAATTGGGCAGGGCTACTGTGAATTGCAATCGACGGGGGCGGGGGGCTGAAGGGGTGGCCATGGCTTAATGGAGGGCGACGCTGCATGATGGATGGAGGCGGGTTCGCCTGAGGCCTCTGGCGTGGGCACGACGCTGCTGCGTAGTGGAGTTGGCGTGGAGAAGAGTCGATTTTGGTGTGTCGCGATCATCGATGGAACCGCCGTGGAGAGGAGAGGGAGGAGCAGATCGGAGAGAAGCAGGGATGATGGCATCGACCGGGGGGGGGGGGGGGGGAGGGGGGTTTAGGGTTCATCGCGATTTTCTTTTTCCTTTTTTTCTTCTTTTATATGATTTGAGAAAACGTAGAGGAGGGGGAGTATAGGGAGGGTGTTTTATATAAAATATATATTTAATTTAATTTAATTTCAAAAGGGTAGACTTTTTCCTCGACCGCCAAACAAGGCCTACTGACTATCATCCATAACTAATTACCCCCATTCCGAACAAAATGGGATAGGTATCGTAAGCCAATTTGGTTGTTTTGATCAGTTTTCGTCAAAAGCAATCTATACATCTATATATTGGATTTGAACGCACATTTCAATTTATCGGGGCCACATATGGACTCTAAAAATTTCCGAAAAATATTTTCTAGCTTCGTATTGACGATACGGTTCTAACAAAGCTAAATTCGTCAAATTTGGAGACCGTTTGAAAAATGGCCATTTTCTAGTCGATCCAAACTGACTGAAACTGACAAAACACGTTTTCCTTTGCCTATTGATTCGAAAATTATGAATTTTGGAATCTAGCAATAACTTGACATCCCGGATCCAACAAAAGTGGTTTCGTCGAAAACGGAGGTCGTTTGCAAAATTTCCATTTTTAAGGGCCAAAATTCCATAGCGACTATTCTGAATTTTCAACTGGGCATAACTTTTGATTCCCACTATGAAATTTCAATTTTTCGGATTCTTTAGAAAGATATTTTCAAATAGATTCTAATATTTTCAGTTTCACTAAAATCCGGTTTATTTTGAATCCTGTACAGTCATTTGAAATTTGAAATCGAATTTTCGAACTACCGCGCCATTTCCAATTCCTTTTATAATTAAAAATAAATATTTTTTTCTAACGTCGATTCAAATAAATATATACGTTCCAATTCTATTCAAAATAAATTTCTCGTCATTATTATTTAAAATAATTCATTTTAAATATTCAAAATAATTCATTTTAAATATTCAAAATTCACTAAAATTGCCAAAATAAAAAAATTTAAATTGGTTCAGATTTTCCGGGTTGTTACTCCCCCACTTAAAATCTTTTCGTCCTCGAAAAGGAACGGAGCTGAAAGTTGTTTTACAAACCAACTCAACTTTCATTATTTTCATTACGGCTTAAGTTCTTCAACTTTTCAATTTCTAAGAACTTTTCAAATTTTTCAAAAATTTGGCTAACACCCTAAATTTTTGAAAAATTTCGCCATAACCTCCCTTGTACGGGAGCACCGGGAAAATCTCGAAATCGCCATACAGGCCTCTCCAATCCAAAAAGAAAAAGAAACAGCCAAGCAGCTAGCCAATCGGCTAATAAAATCATCAAAAACTCTAAGAAATACAATAAACATGTACCTATTTGTCGGGAAAACAATTTTATTCTTCTGCTCAAGCCTCTTTGCTATGACCCGTTCAATGGATACACATGTATATGCATGCAGTGTCAATCAATTTTCAATAGAGTTCAATATTTGATACAATTTGGTTATATGTACCGTTCTTTCACATAATGGTTTTATTAGATAACAAATAATCATACAACACACCATTAATCAATTTGTGAATTAACGTTTCAAATCCATAATTTTGATACATATACAGAAAATCATGTTTTTGACGCCAAATTACAATAATAACCCTATCTGGTTTTGGTTCTCAAACCAGTCAATTGGAAATATATAGATATCCCACTTTCGAAACACGAACATAAATGCTGATGATGTCGCGACATCACCAGGACCATCTCCGGGCGACTAGAGCACGATTCTATATCTACCCAGTATATTAAAACTTTGAATACACATTTGCAAGGCATATATGCCAAATCTTTATATATTGGATTGTCCAAATTCAATACAAATAAATATTCAAATATGTGGAATAAGGTTTAATGTAACACCCCGAATTTTCTGTTAACTGTAAATTAACAAATTAAAGTATAATTAATTCTAGATGATAGAATTAAGGGAAACGGGTTATTCCATTGCATTCGTCTCGGAATTTTTCTTGAGATAGAGTCCGAGTTTGCGTGAATCGGACTCCGTATGAAGGAGTTATGACCTCCGGAAGTTTCAGAATTCAGATTAAAACTCAAACAGTTCAAAAATCGGTTCAAATTTCAAATTCAGACCCAAACTGGACTGGGCGGGAAAATTCCCGCCCAGGACACGGGTCTACCATAGGGTCGACCTGGGGGTCGACCTGCCCAGTCGACCTGGTTTGGCCCTGGCTGTCCTGGTCGGGTTCTGTTCGGGTTCTGGTCGATTTCTAAGGCTTGGCTGTGTCACTAGGGCTGACATGTCGCATTTTGGTTGGCTCCTCTCGAAGTGAATGGTCTAGATTCATCTGTGATCATCTGACGGCTCAAATCAATCTGAAATTCTATAAATATAACTCAACACTCTAACTTAAATTCACATAAGAAATTAGAGATGGAGCCGTCATGCTGTCGGGAGAAAACTAGGAGGAGCCTACACTTGTAGAAAAGCTTAGAGACGAGCCAAATTAAAGTTAAAACAATAATCAAATCAACGTTAGTCTACCCAAAGGAAAGCAATTCAAATTCAGAATTCAGAAATCAGAAAACAAGACCATCGTTTGTTGTAAGTATAGTGATTCTTCCGATGTGAATAAAATTAAGACTTGATTCAATGTAAATTGGGAATGAAATTGTGTTATTGTATAACAACGATGTTGATTCATATGCGATGTAATGATTGTGGTATTGTGATGTTTTTGATATAATTGAGTTTATGTTGATCCTATTGTACATGTAGAATCACATGCAAGTTGTATAGTTCATATGTAATCGACACCTATATGTTTATGTGATTATATAGGTTGTATGTGATTAAGATTTCATTTATATATATGCTAGAACCTTTATGCCTAAACGATTATGTTCACATACATGTTAGTATGTTTGAAGAAAGTTGCAAGTTCCAAAATTGGATCCATGTCAAGATCCACTTTAATATGCATTTCATGTTGTAATTAGACATATGATTGGATCTAGTTCACACCCTTGTCATAAAATTATACTTACTTTATGAATTTATCATATTCTTGTCATATGCTAGTTATGCTCGATGTTATGCCTAGATCCAAAAACAAATTTAGGCTTATGTTATCTAAATCATATGCTGATTTATGTGACACTTATTTGGTTAGATACCTATTTCAATGCAAGTTCACATATATGTTGATTTAGGCTATGTTGCAAGTTCACATTCATGTTAACTATTTTGCAAGTTCACACCTATGATGTTCATATTGACTATGCCAAAAATGCCAAGTTTACACCTATGTCATGTTTATGTTTATGAATTCCCTTATGCCAATTTGTGTGCGCTAAATTAGGCTAAGTTTTTAGCCTAATATTATATGTTAAAAACCATGCGAATGAAAATTAGGCTAAGATTGTTAGCCTAATGTTTAAACGGGGTAACGTTGGGAATATTAGTAAAACTTGACATAAGAAAATATATGAAATTGGCATGTTTGTCACATGCCAAAATTAGTGGCACTTGAATGGTATAAATTCTTATACCAAAAATGTTAAACTTGGAAAGTGGGCCACAACATTTAATTGTTGACAAATTTACATATATTAAGTAATAAAGACAAATATGTAAATTTAGAAAATATGAATATGCTTAACACGAGGTTCGATTGAGTTGTGATGTAAACCTGCCCGGACCCGCCCGGCTGTCCAATAGTCACAACAATACCTATCCAATGTGGGTGGTTAAGCATGGAGCCCAATAAGGACCCGAGGTTAGACTAAGTTACGGTGTAAACCTACCCGGAACCGACCGGCACATCCAGCAACCGTAACAATATCTGTCTAATGTGAGTGGTCGGTGCTTTAAGAAGCTAAGGACAAACTGTCAGGATGGTAGGGTTAAGTTAACTAAAACACTTAACCAATTCAACATGTTAATGAAATTGATGGGTGGGGTTAGGTAAATACAGACACTTAACCACTTAACATGTTTGACTAGAAAACCCTAGTAACGGTGACCCATTTCAGCAGTAACCCAATTAGGTATCATGGTACCCTGAAACTAGGCAGGGTGGGGCACGATTACTGGGCTGATTGTAAGTGGTCAAAAGTGACGGCAGTGGGTGCAACAGTGTGGGTTCTAACGGAGTGCGGGCGTGCACACACTTCGGAGCAAACAAACAGGGCACTGGGGGCACCAGTAGTGTAACCTATGCATTTCTAGTTTTGTGTCGGGTCGCCACCATGGGACTTGATACACCCTATGATGGGGCCAACATAGGTATCTACAATCTTTGGGGGCCATAAGACACAGATGATTATGCAAGTAGGAGCCGATCTTTAGAAAATGGGGATCACTTTACCTCCAGCATGGGGTGCCAGTTAAGACAATACAAGTAGGTGCAGAGATATAGTATGGGGTGTGATAGTATATTCGATTCAAACTGCTTTGTCTTAGTTTATGACACTCCCATGTTTCCAGTTTATACTTATCATGCCCTTATTCTTATTCTCATACTGAAGAGTCACTAGACTTACCAGGCTTTATGTCTGACCCTATTTTCTTTCGTCTTCTTTTCTTCCGTTTCCCCCCTGGTCCACAGGGAAGAAACAACTCAGCTTAGTCCGACTCTTTACAAGCTTCAAGATAGTAGATTTACGGTTTGGACTCTCTCTCCTTGGCTATGGTGGTTGGACACAATCATGGAGATTTATGCAGTTTTAACCATGTTTTATGCTTATTTATTTAATAACCAAGACAGAAATGATGTTGTAATGTTTTGGAAGTTATTATGAGACAATTATGGAAATGTTTTGTATGAACAAGTATTTTATGAAATAAAAGTCTATTTGTTTCCGTTGCTTATATATATGTGTTTATATATGTCTTGTGTTTTATCTGTGACTTTTACTTACAAACCTCCACAAAAGTTAAGGCAATCCCTTGTGAGTGACCTTAATGGAGGGTGGGGTGTTTCACTTGGTATCAGAGCATAGATTTACCAGACTAGATAAAATTTTTGAAAACTATTTTCAAAAGAAGTTTAAAGAAGCATTCTTTTTCAAGAAAAAGTCTTGTTTTTAAAAAGGCATAATTCCCCAAAGCCATACGCACTATCTCTCTCTATCCTTTTTTCTTGAGTACTTTCTTTTTTGTTCCAGCATGTCTGGAGATCTTAACCTTCCGGATGGAGTACCGATCCCTGGCTGGTTCTGAAGGCACCTAGAGGCTAGGGCCAATGGTGCGGGCCCAGCAGACATTCCTCCTTCAACAGTGGCAACGATTCCTCCTCCTCCTCCGCGTGGAAATACTTTCGCTAAGACATGTAGAGACTTCAAGGCTATGGGAGGAAATGACTTCTATGGAACTGAATCATTTTTGGCAGCAATGAACTGGCTGAAGGAGACCGAGGACTTGTTCGTCATCTTCGTAGTTGATGACAGGCAAAAGATACAGCTTGTAGTGTGTTTGCTTAAGGATGAAGCTTCCTATTGGTGGGAAGTTACTCATGCTGAGAGGCCAATGGAGACTTGGGAAGATTTCAGGATGAGGTTTGAGATGAAATTCCTATCCCAAGCTGAAAGAAGCCTGCAAATGGAGAAGTTCCTAACCCTTAAACAAGGAAGTATGACAATCAAGGAGTATGTAAATCAGTTTAATCAGCTGGCCAGATTTGGGCTGGATTTAGTAAACATCCAACACAAGAAGGCCCTTCGCTTCGTCAAAGGTCTGAATGAGCCTCTATACAGCCTTGCAATGACCCATATAACCATGGGAGCGACCTATGAAAGCTTGGTGGACATAGCGCTGCTACACGAGGAAGATAAAGGCAAGAAGGAGGCAAAGGTGGAAGTGCCTCAAGAAAAGAAAGAAGGTTTACAGGCTAAGAAAACAGACTTCAAGAAAGGCGGGAAGAACAACAAAACCCATGAAAAGAGAAAGTGCAATTTCTGTGGAATTGTGGGACATATAGCAAAAGATTGCAGGAAGAGGAAGGCAAAGATGAATGGGGGCTGTTTCCATTGTGGAGAGACTGGATACTTGGCTAAGGACTGCCCAAAGAAGCGGGGGCAGGGACAAAGGACTGGATCCACCTCAGGAGGACAGGTTCACGCGCTGATGGCACCTCCACAGGAACGAGGTAGAAATATTTCTGTAGAAAGCTTAGTTTATCTGTATGATCAACCAGTTCGCACTCTCTTTGATTCTGGTGCATCACACTCCCTTATTTCATCTGCCTTAGTAGAATCTCCGCACCTAGACACTAGTATGGTAGAAGATCCCTTGGTTGTTTCAAATCCAATTGGGGGCTCGGCTTATTTGTCGATGGTTTGCTTAGATTTGAAAATCTCTATTCTAAGTGTTGAATATAAATGTAGTGCCTTTGTTTTGGGCTTCTCAGGATATGGACTGATCTTAGGCATGGACTGGTTATCCAGTAATGGTGCCATTCTTGATTGTGAGAAAATAGTGGTTAGACTCTTAACTCGGCTCGGTAACACTCTAGAAATTTCTTGTAATCCCTTGGATGTTGTTATGCTTAGTTATCTAGAGTCGCTTGACGCTTCTATTAAGAATTTACAGTCGGTTAGAGTGGTCCGGGAATATCCGGATGTCTTTGAAGAGGTGAAAGGCTTACCTCCGAAGCGGGAAATAGACTTTCGCATATATCTTGTTGATAATGCAAAGCCCGTAGCTCTTCCTGTTAGACACATGGCTTCAAAGGAGACAAAAGAGCTCAGTAAGCAAGTTAAGGAGCTTCTCGAGAAGGGGTTTATAAGGAGAAGTATCTCAGAATGGGGGTGCTCCAGTGGTGTTCGCCACCAAAGCAGATGGTTCACTATGTCTTTGTGTGAACTATAGGGAGCTAAATAAGCTGACTAAAAAGAATAGACACCCACTTCCCAGAATAGACGATTTGTTTGATCAGCTTGTAGGTGCGTCGGTCTTCTCCCAACTTGATCTGGCTACTGGGTTCCATCAGCTAAGGGTAGCTGAAGATAATATTGATAAAACGACGTTCAAAACCCCAGACGGTTTCTTTGAGTGACTTGTCATGCCTTTTGTTTTGACAAACGCACCCGCTTATTTCGTAGACCTAATGAGCAGGGTGTCCAGAGAATTCCTCAATAAGTTTGTGGTGGTCTTCGTAGACGATATTTTGATCTTCTCAAAGAATGAGGAAGAACATGCTCAGCATCTGAAAGAGATCATGGATACTCTCCGTGCACATCAGCTGAAAGCCAAATTCTCCAAGTGCCACTTTTGGAGAGAAGTAGTAAGATTTCTAGGGCATATAGTGTCCAAAGAGGGGTTGGCTGTGGACCCCGCGAAAGTGGTGGCAGTGCAAGATTGGAAGACACCAAGAAATGCAACCGAAGTCTGAAGCTTTCTTGGGCTAGCCGGGTTTTATGTAACAACCCGAAAATCTGGGCCAGTTTAAAATTTTTATTTTGGCAATTTTAGCGAATTTTGATTATTTAAAATGAATTATTTTAAATAATATCGACGAGAAATTTATTTTGAATATAATTATAACGTATATATTATATACGTCGTCGTTAGAATATAATAATTATATATAATTATAAAAGGAATAGAAAATGGCGCGGTAGTTCGAAAATTCGATTTCTAATTTCAAATGAATATACAGAATTCAATATAAGTCAGAATTGAACGAAACAAGAAATATTTGAATCTGTATAAGGATATCTTTCTAACGAAGTTGAGAAACTGAGATTTCACTTTAGAAGTTGAAAGATATGTCCAGTTGAAAATTCAGAAAAGTCGCTGTGGAATTTATATATATTTTAATATATATAAAGGCCCTTAAAAATGGACATTTTGCAAACGACCTCGGATTTCGACGAAACCAGTTTTGTTGGGTCCGTGATGTTAAGTTATTGCTAGATTCCAAATTTCATAATTTTTCGAATCAATATGTGAGCGTGGCAAAGGAAAACGCGTTTGACCAGTTTCAGTTGATTTTAATCGACTGGAAATTGGCCATTTTTCAAACGGTCTCAGAATTCGACGAAACTAGTTTTGTTAGGACCGTATCGTCAATACGAAGCTAGAAAATATTTTTCTGGAATTTTTCTAGTTAGTATGTGACCCCGGTAATTTGAAATGTACGTTTAAAATTCAATATAAAGTTTTAAATGTAAATTTAATGGAAACTGATTCAAACAGTCGAATCAGCTTGCGATACATATCCCATTGTGTTCGGAATGGGGGTAGAACGCTATGGACGACAGGCGGTGGGCCTCGTTTAGAGGTCGTATTTGAAAGTCAACTCTTTAGGATAAAATAAATTAATTAATTAAAAAAAAAAAAAAATTCTCTCCCTTAAAACCTTCTGGCCCCCCCCGATCATTCTTCTGTAAAGGATAAAAAAAGAAAAAAAAAAAAAAGAAAAAACCCCCAGACATCGTCGAACTCCCGCCGCCGCCCTCCTCTCAGCGCGCCGCCACTGGCGCGACAACCCTCCCCCAAGTCGACCTCCGGCGCCGCTTCCTCCCACCAGCCGCAACCCCCAATCGAACCCCCCTCTCCTCCGCAGTCCCGTTACTCCCCTTTCCCCCTCGAAATAGCCGACGCAACCACTTCATCCCCCCCCCCCCCGCGCCACCGCACTGGAAGCCGCTCCACCCCTCCTCCTCCCTCTTCGTACAATAACAGTAAGTTTTTTTCTTAATTTCGTTTTTATTTTAATTCTTTAAAGCATTTAAAAACTGATATTTTTAAAAGGTAATAAAACTGAAAATGTTTAAAAGTTAAAACTGATTTTAGGAATTTTAAAAAAACTTAGATTTGAAAAGATTTAAACTTTAAAAAGTGAAAGATTTAGATTTTAAAAAGGAAAGGATTTGAACTTTTTGAAATAAAAATTCGATTTTTATATATTGAACTTCGAAATAAAAATTCGATTTTTATATATTGAACTTCGAAATAAAAATTCGATTTTTATATATTGAACTTTGAAATAAAAATTCGATTTTTATGTATTGAACTTTGAAATAAAAATTCGATTTTTATATATTGAACTTTGAAATAAAAATTCGATTTTTATGTATTGAACTTTGAAATAAAAATTCGATTTTTATGTATTGAACTTTGAAATAAAAATTCGATTTTTATATATTGAACTTCGAAATAAAAATTCGATTTTTATATATTGAACTTTGAAATAAAAATTCGATTTTTATATATTGAACTTCGAAATAAAAATTCGATTTTTATATATTGAACTTCGAAATAAAAATTCGATTTTTATATATTGAACTTGGAAATAAAAATTCGATTTTTATATATTGAACTTGGAAATAAAAATTCGATTTTTATGTATTGAACTTAGAAATAAAAATTCGATTTTTATATATTGAACTTTGAAATAAAAATTCGATTTTTATATATTGAACTTTGAAATAAAAATTCGATTTTTATATATTGAACTTTGAAATAAAAATTCGATTTTTATATATTGAACTTTGAAATAAAAATTCGATTTTTATATATTGAACTTTGAAATAAAAATTCGATTTTTATATATTGAACTTTGAAATAAAAATTCGATTTTTATATATTGAACTTTGAACTAAAAATTCGATTTTTATATATTGAACTTTGAAATAAAAATTCGATTTTTATATATTGAATAGCGAAGTAAAAATGGGATTTTTACATATGTAGTGAAAGCGGACAACGAAGGTGACAATAAGGCGAAACGACGAAGACTTCTGCAAAGGAAGAGCCGTGGAGCTTGGATAGCTTTCGGTGAGAATTTCTCACCTTTCAATTTCTTTTCTAGTTTTATATATATACTAGGATGCAGACGGTGCTTAGTAGCACCCGACACAATCGTCCACAGACCATGGACTTGTTTGTTTGGTTGCATAGATTAGTTGAGTTATTTGTTTGAATTGAATTGTTTGGTGAGATGAAATTGATATGATTGATGTGTGAATGGCGTGGGCCTTCACTAGACCGGGGATAAGGCTAGGCCTTGTCCCGTTTCTAGTATCGTGCCGTTATGCCGCCGAAATTTTCTAAAATATGTTAGAAAATAAAAATATCATTTTATTGTGTAAATGAATTGAATAGAAATTCATAGGTTGAAATAAAATGTTTTATCGTTAAAAATATAATTTTTTTACGTGAATGTGAATAAATGAATAGTTATAAACAAATCGGCCGATTTGTTTGTATATACACTGATTTGACTGATATCGATTGGGTCGATAAATTTCACACATCGCCCAACTGCACAAATAAAATATTTGTTTGATTGTTTGAAACCCCACACGGGTGTTAGGATGAAATATGTAGTTCACTCATCCTAATTGATTAAATATGTCGATCGATTGATTGACAGGCTGTTATAAGCGTTGAATATCTATATTTGATGCTTATACAGTGTAGTGCACTTTGGTTGATGGTTGATTATTTTTCAATGCTATTATATACATGTGTTGTATGAAAATCCATATAATTAACTTTATATGGTAATTGATTGGGCCTCATTCCGATTTGAAAAATAAAGAATATTATAAAATAAAAGTTCATGTGTTGACAGTACTCATTCATTGAGATTGGTCATGTGTTGAACGAAATATTTTGATAATAACGACTATTTTGAAAAAGAAATATTTGAAATAGAAGATTTGAAAATAAAGGAATATATGAAGCCGTGTTGATTAGATTGACGCCATTTTGACGTGAACGATATTTGAATCGATTTTGAAAACGATTTCGAAATGAATTGAATTGAAAACGATTTCGAAATGAATTGAATTGAAAACGATTTCGAAATGAATTGAATTGAAAACGATTTCGAAATGAATTGAAAACGATTTCGAAATGAAATGAATTGAAAACGATTTCGAAATGAATTGAATTGAAAACGATTTCGAAATGAATTGAATTGAAAACGATTTCGAAATGAATTGAATTGAAAACGATTTCGAAATGAATTGAATTGAAAACGATTTCGAAATGAATTGAATTGAAAACGATTTCGAAATGAATTGAATTGAAAACGATTTCGAAATGAATTGAAAACGATTTCGAAATGAATTGAATTGAAAACGATTTCGAAATGAATTGAATTGAAAACGATTTCGAAATGAATTGAATTGAAAACGATTTCGAAATGAATTGAATTGAAAACGATTTCGAAATGAATTGAATTGAAAACGAATTCGAATTGAATTGAAAGTGAATTGAAATGAATTCAAATTGAATTGAAATTTGAATTGAATGGAAATGAGTTTTGAAACGAATCTATAAAGAAGAATTCAATTTTGCTTTGAATTGAAATGGAAGTTGAAATGGGTTTTTGAAACGAATTCAAAACTATTTATATAATTCGTTTTAAATAGAAATCGACGAAATATATATTATATATATTATATATATAATATAATGGCCTGAATAGAACGCGCCGCGCCGCGGCAGTTCGCGAATTTCGACCATTTATTTCAAACGGACATTACGGGAGATCCGACCGTCGGATTCTCCTAAAACCGGAACCGTTGGGTTCGTATCGAAAAGAGCTTTCTAATGAATGTTAGAAATTTGAAATCTAACGGTTGGATTTGGAATTATGTCCAAATCAAATTGGAAAAAGGTCGCTGTAAGTGCAGTTCGATGGCCATTGATGGAAATCGACTGTACGGGCCTTGATACAATCATTAAAAATAGCAATAATTTGTGTAAAATCATAAGAAATGATTTGTGAAAGTTTGGGATGAAAAACTGCATATTTGAAAAGATAAAAATAGATTTTTATCGAAATGAACTAGTTTTGAACTAGAATTATAATTCTATTTATTTTTAAATAAATAAATTGAATTTAAAATGGTTTTGAAAATAACCAAAATTTCCAATGATTGCATTGGAGTGGATTTGAATCGAAATTGTCTTCGGAATATTTCGATGTTGGAATTCGTGATATTACAGGTGTTGTTATGGAAATTTGAAAGATATATATTTGTATCGTTATTTCCAATACGACATTTGTTAGTCGTAGAATTCGATATTGAATATAAGCCGATATATTTTCTATTCAGAGCCTTGTATTGAATATCGAATGTGATTTGGGTTTGTCGTGAATGGTGTCTTCACTAACACTGTTCTTGAACCCAGTTGAGAAAAGATTAAATCTTTTTATTTAGATTTAATGAAGTGTACCAATTAAATAATATTTAATTGGAATTGAATTGATATTGATTTTTGGGTTTATCGTGAACAGTGTTTTAAATAACACTTGTTCTTTAACCCGATAATTAATGAATGTGATTTGGGTTTGTCGTGAATGGTGTCTTCACTAACACTGTTCTTGAACCCAGTTGAGAAAAGATTAAATCTTTTTATTTAGATTTAATGAAGTGTACCAATTAAATAATATTTAATTGGAATTGAATGGATATTGATTTTTGGGTTTATCGTGAACAGTGTTTTAAATAACACTTGTTCTTTAACCCGATAATTAATGGGATGTGACTTTGGGTTTATCGTGAACCGTGTTTTAAAAGACACTGATTCTTTAACCCAGTCACAGATTAAAACTAAGTGGAGTTTTAATGAATCTTTAATTAGATTGAAAAGATCGAGAATGGAGTATCACCAGTTTTGCTCCAGGCGATAGTTAAATCTTTAATTAGATTTGAACGTGAAATTTAGAAACTAACTGTCGGTTAGCTAAGTAGAATGGTTTTCTGGATATTGATCTGATGTTGGTTTCGGCCTTCGGGGTTAATATTTGGGGAATTATTCTCTTGATTAATTTACGGTTAATGACTAATGAGTTGGAATGAGGCGTATGTTGTGTTTGTGTAACACTTTTATAATATATACGCGAGTTATTCGGAAAGACCGGGTTTATCCCATTCTGAATAACTGATACGACGATAAGTCGAAGATGAAGACGATGGTCGAAGACCGGAGGTCTTCACGTCGTTTGGGTGATAACTGATGATCTTGATTGGGCTGTACACCCAAGAAGATGGAAACAGTTAGTGATCGTCCAGACGTGCTTGGAGATCGATGGATATGCGGGGTACTAGGTGCCTCCGGTTTCGTTCAGACCCAGAACGGACTTGTAAATGGACTGTGTGTCTGACATTGGATTTCATTCTGTGTGACTGATATCGGTTGCATAGGATGGTTTGCCTGTGTGGCATGCTAAGATGCAAATGATCAAGGCTTCTGTTGAAAAGCAAAGTCTTGTGGTGATGATCAAAGCACGGCCTTTGTGGCGTAGCTTTGTGTAATGTTTACCTCGCGTGTTTCACACCCGGTATGAACCAAAAACGGGAGACGGACCTCAGGGAGGACTTGCGTTTCTTTCTAGCTAGAAGTGGCGTCAGTGGTTTTACACGCCCTGACGAGTTTGACTTATGTGGTTGTTGCTGTTGCGAGGCGCTTCGGTTATATCGGTTTCGGCCGATGCATTCTGGTCGGCTGACGGACCAGACTTACACCCCATAGGGTGGGGAAACGTAGTGTTCAGGCATTTTAATCCACATCGGTGGACCGGCCCTGTCGCTCCAAGGCTTGACTGAGTACTTGCCTGAGACATGGGCTAGATTGTCTCGAAGTCGGTGAGGACTATCTTTTGCCTCGGTTCATAGATGGAAATCCAATTTCCAAATACGTGACATTTGCGGTTTTATTTGTAAACCTATATATGGCGACATAGTGGGATGGGGCGCTCATGCCGCCTATGATTGATACTTATGATTTGAAGTGTTTTATACACTATGCACTTATAATAGTATCAAATGATTTGTTTTAAACGTATCAAGCATTCTTTGGCTGTTATAAGGGAAAACCCTATCCTCGGCTGCGTTGCATTGTGTGATGGGACCTGGGTCTTATAACAGCTTCATTTTTCTTTATTTAGCATTGCGCTGCTGTTTTATGCACTGGTATTCTTGGGAGGAAACCCGTTCCGTGTTATACGGCGTGGTCCCTTGATTTACCTAACTTTTAAAATAAAGAATAATAACTGTTTTAGTTCTCACACCAGTCACATGACTGACCTGGAGTTTATTGTTTTAACCTAAACTCTGGGTGCCCTTATTTTGACACGGGCAGCTAGTAGTTTTGGTTTTGCAGATTTATATTCACAGGACCCTGGTTTACAGCTGGAACGATATCCGGAAAGCTTTGTATCCGTATATCTCATTCTAGTTGTGTATTGTATTATTTTCCGCTGCGATGTATTTAAATGTAATTTAAATCTCTGATATTTCTGTGTAATATTCATTTATACTCTGTATATTCTGGTAATCTGATGCATTGTTGTAATATACAATGAAATGTTCTTCTGTATGCGTTCTGTTTTGTCGTGTTCTCAAACGATAGGGCGTTTCGAACGGCCTGGATCGGTTTAGCGACTGGTTCGGACCGAGCGAAATTCTTTGCCGTCACATTTGGTATCAGAGCTTTGGTTTACAAAGCAGAGAACAAGACACATTAGAACCGTACGAAAGAATTCATCAGAAATTGGATTAGTAATATCCAACGAGAATGACTCGTTAGAGATGGGATCAGTAGTATCCTAGAACGAGTGTGAAGAGTATATTTTTAAAAAAGTGAAAACAATTTTTGTTTTGAAAATTTAAATCAATTATTCGTATTTGATTATTTATTTATATTGATGTGGACAATCCAGTATATATAGATTTTGCGTATACGTCTGATCCGCGTGTATTCGAAGTTTTAATATATTGGATAGATGTAGAGTCGCACTCTAGTCGCCCGGACATGGTCCTGATGATGAAGTATACCATCACCAGCATTTATTTTCGAGTAACGAAAGTGTGATATCTATATATTTCCTATAGGCTGGTGTGAGAACCAAAACTTATATATAGTTAGAACACATTGTTGTGAATTGGCATCAAAAACATGATTTTTGTATATATATCAAAGTTATGAATTTAAAATGATAATTCACTAATTGATTGATGTTTGTGTTGTTTGTTTATTTGTTTGCTAATTTTCAGTCATTTAGCCTAATTGTATCAAATATTGAACTGAATTGAAAATTGGTCGCATCTGCTTGCATATACATATATATCATTGAACAGGTCATAGCAAGGAGGCTAGAGCCAGAGAATAAAATTTGTTTGCCCGACAAATAGGTACATGTTTACTACATAATTTCCTGTTTTGTTTGGGTGATGATGATTTTGTGAGCCTATTGGCTAGCCGCTTGGCTTTTTCTTTTTCTTTTTGAGATCTGAAGGACCGGGGAAGCTATTTGAAATTCCCCGATGCTCCCGGTGCAGGGGAGGTTATGGCGAAATTTTTCAAAAATTTAGGGTGTTAGCCAAATTTTTGAAATTTTGAAAATTCTCAGAAACTAAAGAGTTGGAGAAAGAAAGCCAGGTCGAGCATAGAGTTAATTAATCAAACCACTTTCGACTTTGTTCCTTTTCGGGGACGAAAAGTTTTAAGTGGGGGAGATTGTAACAACCCGAAAATCTGGGCCAGTTTAAAATTTTTATTTTGGCAATTTTAGCGAATTTTGATTATTTAAAATGAATTATTTTAAATAATATCGACGAGAAATTTATTTTGAATATAATTATAACGTATATATTATATACGTCGTCGTTAGAATATAATAATTATATATAATTATAAAAGGAATAGAAAATGGCGCGGTAGTTCGAAAATTCGATTTCTAATTTCAAATGAATATACAGAATTCAATATAAGTCAGAATTGAACGAAACAAGAAATATTTGAATCTGTATAAGGATATCTTTCTAACGAAGTTGAGAAACTGAGATTTCACTTTAGAAGTTGAAAGATATGTCCAGTTGAAAATTCAGAAAAGTCGCTGTGGAATTTATATATATTTTAATATATATAAAGGCCCTTAAAAATGGACATTTTGCAAACGACCTCGGATTTCGACGAAACCAGTTTTGTTGGGTCCGTGATGTTAAGTTATTGCTAGATTCCAAATTTCATAATTTTTCGAATCAATATGTGAGCGTGGCAAAGGAAAACGCGTTTGACCAGTTTCAGTTGATTTTAATCGACTGGAAATTGGCCATTTTTCAAACGGTCTCAGAATTCGACGAAACTAGTTTTGTTAGGACCGTATCGTCAATACGAAGCTAGAAAATATTTTTCTGGAATTTTTCTAGTTAGTATGTGACCCCGGTAATTTGAAATGTACGTTTAAAATTCAATATAAAGTTTTAAATGTAAATTTAATGGAAACTGATTCAAACAGTCGAATCAGCTTGCGATACATATCCCATTGTATTCGGAATGGGGGTAGAACGCTATGGACGACAGGCGGTGGGCCTCGTTTAGAGGTCGTATTTGAAAGTCAACTCTTTAGGATAAAATAAATTAATTAATTAAAAAAAAAAAAAAATTTCTCTCCCTTAAAACCTTCTGGCCCCCCCCGATCATTCTTCTGTAAAGGATAAAAAAAAAAAAAAAAAAACCCCCAGACATCGTCGAACTCCCGCCGCCGCCCTCCTCTCAGCGCGCCGCCACTGGCGCGACAACCCTCCCCCAAGTCGACCTCCGGCGCCGCTTCCTACCACCAGCCGCAACCCCCAATCGAACCCCCCTCTCCTCCGCAGTCCCGTTACTCCCCTTTCCCCCTCGAAATAGCCGACGCAACCACTTCATCCCCCCCCCCCCGCGCCACCGCACTGGAAGCCGCTCCACCCCTCCTCCTCCCTCTTCGTACAATAACAGTAAGTTTTTTTCTTAATTTCGTTTTTATTTTAATTCTTTAAAGCATTTAAAAACTGATATTTTTAAAAGGTAATAAAACTGAAAATGTTTAAAAGTTAAAACTGATTTTAGGAATTTTAAAAAAACTTAGATTTGAAAAGATTTAAACTTTAAAAAGTGAAAGATTTAGATTTTAAAAAGGAAAGGATTTGAACTTTTTGAAATAAAAATTCGATTTTTATATATTGAACTTCGAAATAAAAATTCGATTTTTATATATTGAACTTCGAAATAAAAATTCGATTTTTATATATTGAACTTTGAAATAAAAATTCGATTTTTATGTATTGAACTTTGAAATAAAAATTCGATTTTTATATATTGAACTTTGAAATAAAAATTCGATTTTTATATATTGAACTTCGAAATAAAAATTCGATTTTTATGTATTGAACTTTGAAATAAAAATTCGATTTTTATATATTGAACTTCGAAATAAAAATTCGATTTTTATATATTGAACTTCGAAATAAAAATTCGATTTTTATATATTGAACTTGGAAATAAAAATTCGATTTTTATGTATTGAACTTTGAAATAAAAATTCGATTTTTATATATTGAACTTTGAAATAAAAATTCGATTTTTATATATTGAACTTTGAAATAAAAATTCGATTTTTATATATTGAACTTTGAAATAAAAATTCGATTTTTATATATTGAACTTTGAAATAAAAATTCGATTTTTATATATTGAACTTTGAAATAAAAATTCGATTTTTATATATTGAACTTTGAAATAAAAATTCGATTTTTATATATTGAACTTTGAAATAAAAATTCGATTTTTATATATTGAACTTTGAACTAAAAATTCGATTTTTATATATTGAACTTTGAAATAAAAATTCGATTTTTATATATTGAATAGCGAAGTAAAAATGGGATTTTTACATATGTAGTGAAAGCGGACAACGAAGGTGACAATAAGGCGAAACGACGAAGACTTCTGCAAAGGAAGAGCCGTGGAGCTTGGATAGCTTTCGGTGAGAATTTCTCACCTTTCAATTTCTTTTCAAGTTTTATATATATACTAGGATGCAGACGGTGCTTAGTAGCACCCGACACAATCGTCCACAGACCATGGACTTGTTTGTTTGGTTGCATAGATTAGTTGAGTTATTTGTTTGAATTGAATTGTTTGGTGAGATGAAATTGATATGATTGATGTGTGAATGGCGTGGGCCTTCACTAGACCGGGGATAAGGCTAGGCCTTGTCCCGTTTCTAGTATCGTGCCGTTATGCCGCCGAAATTTTCTAAAATATGTTAGAAAATAAAAATATCATTTTATTGTGTAAATGAATTGAATAGAAATTCATAGGTTGAAATAAAATGTTTTATCGTTAAAAATATAATTTTTTTACGTGAATGTGAATAAATGAATAGTTATAAACAAATCGGCCGATTTGTTTGTATATACACTGATTTGACTGATATCGATTGGGTCGATAAATTTCACACATCGCCCAACTGCACAAATAAAATATTTGTTTGATTGTTTGAAACCCCACACGGGTGTTAGGATGAAATATGTAGTTCACTCATCCTAATTGATTAAATATGTCGATCGATTGATTGACAGGCTGTTATAAGCGTTGAATATCTATATTTGATGCTTATACAGTGTAGTGCACTTTGGTTGATGGTTGATTATTTTTCAATGCTATTATATACATGTGTTGTATGAAAATCCATATAATTAACTTTATATGGTAATTGATTGGGCCTCATTCCGATTTGAAAAATAAAGAATATTATAAAATAAAAGTTCATGTGTTGACAGTACTCATTCATTGAGATTGGTCATGTGTTGAACGAAATATTTTGATAATAACGACTATTTTGAAAAAGAAATATTTGAAATAGAAGATTTGAAAATAAAGGAATATATGAAGCCGTGTTGATTAGATTGACGCCATTTTGACGTGAACGATATTTGAATCGATTTTGAAAACGATTTCGAAATGAATTGAATTGAAAACGATTTCGAAATGAATTGAATTGAAAACGATTTCGAAATGAATTGAATTGAAAACGATTTCGAAATGAATTGAATTGAAAACGATTTCGAAATGAATTGAAAACGATTTCGAAATGAAATGAATTGAAAACGATTTCGAAATGAATTGAATTGAAAACGATTTCGAAATGAATTGAATTGAAAACGATTTCGAAATGAATTGAATTGAAAACGATTTCGAAATGAATTGAATTGAAAACGATTTCGAAATGAATTGAATTGAAAACGATTTCGAAATGAATTGAATTGAAAACGATTTCGAAATGAATTGAAAACGATTTCGAAATGAATTGAATTGAAAACGATTTCGAAATGAATTGAATTGAAAACGATTTCGAAATTAATTGAATTGAAAACGATTTCGAAATGAATTGAATTGAAAACGATTTCGAAATGAATTGAATTGAAAACGAATTCGAATTGAATTGAAAGTGAATTGAAATGAATTCAAATTGAATTGAAATTTGAATTGAATGGAAATGAGTTTTGAAACGAATCTATAAAGAAGAATTCAATTTTGCTTTGAATTGAAATGGAAGTTGAAATGGGTTTTTGAAACGAATTCAAAACTATTTATATAATTCGTTTTAAATAGAAATCGACGAAATATATATTATATATATTATATATATAATATAATGGCCTGAATAGAACGCGCCGCGCCGCGGCAGTTCGCGAATTTCGACCATTTATTTCAAACGGACATTACGGGAGATCCGACCGTCGGATTCTCCTAAAACCGGAACCGTTGGGTTCGTACCGAAAAGAGCTTTCTAATGAATGTTAGAAATTTGAAATCTAACGGTTGGATTTGGAATTATGTCCAAATCAAATTGGAAAAAGGTCGCTGTAAGTGCAGTTCGATGGCCATTGATGGAAATCGACTGTACGGGCCTTGATACAATCATTAAAAATAGCAATAATTTGTGTAAAATCATAAGAAATGATTTGTGAAAGTTTGGGATGAAAAACTGCATATTTGAAAAGATAAAAATAGATTTTTATCGAAATGAACTAGTTTTGAACTAGAATTATAATTCTATTTATTTTTAAATAAATAAATTGAATTTAAAATGGTTTTGAAAATAACCAAAATTTCCAATGATTGCATTGGAGTGGATTTGAATCGAAATTGTCTTCGGAATATTTCGATGTTGGAATTCGTGATATTACAGGTGTTGTTATGGAAATTTGAAAGATATATATTTGTATCGTTATTTCCAATACGACATTTGTTAGTCGTAGAATTCGATATTGAATATAAGCCGATATATTTTCTATTCAGAGCCTTGTATTGAATATCGAATGTGATTTGGGTTTGTCGTGAATGGTGTCTTCACTAACACTGTTCTTGAACCCAGTTGAGAAAAGATTAAATCTTTTTATTTAGATTTAATGAAGTGTACCAATTAAATAATATTTAATTGGAATTGAATTGATATTGATTTTTGGGTTTATCGTGAACAGTGTTTTAAATAACACTTGTTCTTTAACCCGATAATTAATGAATGTGATTTGGGTTTGTCGTGAATGGTGTCTTCACTAACACTGTTCTTGAACCCAGTTGAGAAAAGATTAAATCTTTTTATTTAGATTTAATGAAGTGTACCAATTAAATAATATTTAATTGGAATTGAATGGATATTGATTTTTGGGTTTATCGTGAACAGTGTTTTAAATAACACTTGTTCTTTAACCCGATAATTAATGGGATGTGACTTTGGGTTTATCGTGAACCGTGTTTTAAAAGACACTGATTCTTTAACCCAGTCACAGATTAAAACTAAGTGGAGTTTTAATGAATCTTTAATTAGATTGAAAAGATCGAGAATGGAGTATCACCAGTTTTGCTCCAGGCGATAGTTAAATCTTTAATTAGATTTGAACGTGAAATTTAGAAACTAACTGTCGGTTAGCTAAGTAGAATGGTTTTCTGGATATTGATCTGATGTTGGTTTCGGCCTTCGGGGTTAATATTTGGGGAATTATTCTCTTGATTAATTTACGGTTAATGACTAATGAGTTGGAATGAGGCGTATGTTGTGTTTGTGTAACACTTTTATAATATATACGCGAGTTATTCGGAAAGACCGGGTTTATCCCATTCTGAATAACTGATACGACGATAAGTCGAAGATGAAGACGATGGTCGAAGACCGGAGGTCTTCACGTCGTTTGGGTGATAACTGATGATCTTGATTGGGCTGTACACCCAAGAAGATGGAAACAGTTAGTGATCGTCCAGACGTGCTTGGAGATCGATGGATATGCGGGGTACTAGGTGCCTCCGGTTTCGTTCAGACCCAGAACGGACTTGTAAATGGACTGTGTGTCTGACATTGGATTTCATTCTGTGTGACTGATATCGGTTGCATAGGATGGTTTGCCTGTGTGGCATGCTAAGATGCAAATGATCAAGGCTTCTGTTGAAAAGCAAAGTCTTGTGGTGATGATCAAAGCACGACCTTTGTGGCGTAGCTTTGTGTAATGTTTACCTCGCGTGTTTCACACCCGGTATGAACCAAAAACGGGAGACGGACCTCAGGGAGGACTTGCGTTTCTTTCTAGCTAGAAGTGGCGTCAGTGGTTTTACACGCCCTGACGAGTTTGACTTATGTGGTTGTTGCTGTTGCGAGGCGCCTCGGTTATATCGGTTTCGGCCGATGCATTCTGGTCGGCTGACGGACCAGACTTACACCCCATAGGGTGGGGAAACGTAGTGTTCAGGCATTTTAATCCACATCGGTGGACCGGCCCTGTCGCTCCAAGGCTTGACTGAGTACTTGCCTGAGACATGGGCTAGATTGTCTCGAAGTCGGTGAGGACTATCTTTTGCCTCGGTTCATAGATGGAAATCCAATTTCCAAATACGTGACATTTGCGGTTTTATTTGTAAACCTATATATGGCGACATAGTGGGATGGGGCGCTCATGCCGCCTATGATTGATACTTATGATTTGAAGTGTTTTATACACTATGCACTTATAATAGTATCAAATGATTTGTTTTAAACGTATCAAGCATTCTTTGGCTGTTATAAGGGAAAACCCTATCCTCGGCTGCGTTGCATTGTGTGATGGGACCTGGGTCTTATAACAGCTTCATTTTTCTTTATTTAGCATTGCGCTGCTGTTTTATGCACTGGTATTCTTGGGAGGAAACCCGTTCCGTGTTATACGGCGTGGTCCCTTGATTTACCTAACTTTTAAAATAAAGAATAATAACTGTTTTAGTTCTCACACCAGTCACATGACTGACCTGGAGTTTATTGTTTTAACCTAAACTCTGGGTGCCCTTATTTTGACATGGGCAGCTAGTAGTTTTGGTTTTGCAGATTTATATTCACAGGACCCTGGTTTACAGCTGGAACGATATCCGGAAAGCTTTGTATCCGTATATCTCATTCTAGTTGTGTATTGTATTATTTTCCGCTGCGATGTATTTAAATGTAATTTAAATCTCTGATATTTCTGTGTAATATTCATTTATACTCTGTATATTCTGGTAATCTGATGCATTGTTGTAATATACAATGAAATGTTCTTCTGTATGCGTTCTGTTTTGTCGTGTTCTCAAACGATAGGGCGTTTCGAACGGCCTGGATCGGTTTAGCGACTGGTTCGGACCGAGCGAAATTCTTTGCCGTCACATTTTACCGAAAGTTCATTAGGGATTTCGCGAAAATCTCAGCTCCATTCACAAGGCTAACAAAGAAGAATCTACCATTCGCTTGGGATTTAGACTGTGATATTGCTTTCCAACGCCTAAAAAGGGCTCTCACAACAGGCCCAGTTCTAACTTTGCCAGATGGAAGCAAGATGTTCACAGTATACATGGATGCTTGTAGTACGGGACTAGGCGCCGTTCTGATGCAAGAAGGGAGGGTAGTAGCTTGTGGTGGAAGACAACTGAGAGTTCATGAAAAGAACTACCCAACCCACAATCTTGAGTTGGCCGCCATCGTCTTTGCGCTTAAGTCTTGGCACCATTATCTCCTAGGTGAGAAATTCGAATTATATACTGACCATAAATCGTTGAAGTATCTTTTCTCGCAGAAAGATCTTAACTTGAGGCAGCAAAGGTGGATGGAATTCCTTTCCTCATATGATTTTGAGATTTCCTATACTCCCGACAAAGGCAACGTAGTAGCAGATGCGTTGAGCAGAAAGAGGCTGACCCTAAGCCCTCTCTTTGTGAAAAGGCAAAGCTTGGAGTGTATAGCCAGTTTCGACTTTAGGCCCTCCTCAGACTTTATACCTGGTTTATTGGCATCCCTAGAAGTACAACCCACTCTTTTAGACTCAATAGGGGCACACAACGCGAAGACCCTCAGCTTGTGGATGTGATTGATAAGCTAATTAGGGGTGAAACTTCCAGTCACCTCAATAGGAACACCATCGATGATAAAGGTTGGCTGAGGCGAGATGGAAGACTGTGCGTCCCTTAAGCAAGGGATTTAATAAAGAAGGTTTTCGAGGAAGCACATAATTCCAAGTTGACAATACACCTAGGCAGGGACAAGATGTACAAAGACGTAAAGGGAGTTTTCTTTTGGGACGACATGAAGAAGGACATGGCAGATTTCGTTTCTAAGTGCATGATATGCCAACAGGTCAAGGCGGAACAGAAGAAGCCTGGAGGACTTCATCCTCTAGAAATCCCGCAATGGAAGTGGGATAGCATCTCAATGGACTTCATTGATGGGTTGCTTAGGTCAAGAAGAAGAAATACTAGCATTTGCGTAATAGTGGATAGGCTTACTAAAAGCGCCCACTTTTTACCTATCAAGAGTAGAAGGACTGCTTCGTCTTTAGCTTCTCTTTATCTCAAGGAAATAGTTTGACTCCATGGAATACCCTCCAGTATAGTGAGTGATAGAGATCCTATCTTTACGAGCGAATTTTGGTGGAGTCTGCAAGAAGCTGTAGGCACACAGTTATGCTTGAGCACGGCCTATCACCCCCAAACTGATGGTCAGACAGAACAGATGAATAGAGTGTTAGAAGATCTTTTGAGACTATGTGTTCTTGACTTTGGAGGGATATGGGAGGATCATCTTCCTTTAGTGGAATTCGCCTACAACAACAGTTACCAAGCCACTATCGGTATGGCGCCCTTCGAAGCTTTGTATGGAAGACCGTGCCGATCACCAACTTGTTGGTGGGAGTCTACTGACAAACTTATACTTCGGCCAGACATGATTAGAGAAACTTCAGAAAAAGTAGACCTGATACGAAGGAGAATGAAGACAGCCCAAGACAGACAAAAATCCTACGCCAACAAAAGAAGGACCGACCTTGAGTTTGAGGTTGGGGACAGGTTTTCCTTAAGGTATCCCCTTTAAGGAACGTCGTTCGCTTTGGATCCGCAGGAAAGCTAGCACCAAGATTTGTAGGGTCATTCCCTATCAGCGAGAAGATTTGGAAAATGGCTTATAGAGTAGATCTGCCTGAAAGATTGGCCGGAATTCACAACATCTTTCATGTTTCTCATCTCCGGAAATGTCTACATGAATCTGCGGAAGTGGTGGAGCCGAGCATTCTAGAAGAAGCCAAAGTGGAACGCGAAGCAACTGTAAGGAGAGTTCCAACTCGAATCGTAGGAATTGAAGTGAAAAAGCTACGCAACCGCGAAGTCAAGCTCGTTAAAGTTCAGTGGAGCGACGCCGAGGAAGACGCAACTATAGAATACGCGCGACCTACCCTTTTCTTTTTAAGGGTATATCCTTGACCTCTCTTTTTCCTTAAAGTTGTGTTTGTATCTATCCTTTTAGGTATAATCCCTTCGATATTATCCTTTATCCTTAGGTAGAAACCCCTTTGGATGTAAACATGTATTTGAAACATGTTATGGTTGATGGCTGCAAGTGGTTGCTGGTGGTTGCTCGTGGATGCATATACACACACAACCTAGGTTTTAGATTGGCTCAGTCACTTCATACTGCACATGCATATATGTATTCATATTTTTATGTGGTTGAAATTTGATATGTCATCATATGGATGTCGCATTTTTATGAATGGTTGCGCACTCATGTAAAATTATGAATAGGGAATTTTTTTGCATACATATGGATTCATGACACTTACATGATTTTCATTAAGGAGGTCAACTGAATCAGTAGACCGCCTAATTTTTGCATTAGATAAGAACATGTACACACACTGTGCATATGATCATAAAGCTTTAGAAGTCTTTTAAGGACAATGGACGCCTGTGGTTGATGGTTGAGTAGATGGACGATTGGATGTTAGGACTTACGTTCTCCTATACTTGAAGATTTCGGGGACGAAATCCTTTACGAAGGGGAGAATGTAACACCCCGAATTTTCTGTTAACTATAAATTAACAAATTAAAGTACAATTAATTCTAGATGATAGAATTAAGGGAAACGGGTTACGCCATTGCGTTCGTCTCGGAATTCTTCTTGAGATAGAGTCCGAGTTTGCGTGAATCGGACTCAGTATGAAGGAGTTATGACCTCCGGAAGTTTCAGAATTCAAATTAAAATTCAAACAGTTCAAAAATTAGTTCAGATTTCGAATTCAGACCCAAACTGGACTGGGCGGGAAAATTCCCGCCTAGGACCCAGGTCGACCTGGGTGACCAGGGTGACCAGGTCGACCTGCCCAGTCGACCTTGTTTGGCCCTGGCTGGCCTGGTCTGGTTCTGGTCGATTTCTGAGGCTTGGCTGTGTCACTAGGGCTGACATGTCGCATTTTGTTTGGCTCCTCTTGAAGTGAATGGTCTAGATTCGTCTGTGTTCATCTGACGGCTCAAATCAATCTGAAATTCTATAAATATAACTAAACAGTCTAACCTAAATTCACATAAGAAATTAGAGACGGAGCCGCCTTGCTGTCGGGAGAAAACTAGTAGGAGCCTCCACTTGTAGAAAAGCTTAGACACGAGCCAAATTAAAGTTAAAACAATAATCAAATCAACGTTAGTCTACCCAAAGGAAAGCAATTCAAATTCAGAATTCAGAAATATGAAAACAAGACCGTCGTTTGTTGTAAGTATAGTGATTCTTCCGATGTGAATAAAATTAAGACTGGATTCGATGTAAACTGGGAATGAAATTGTGTTATTGTATAACAACGATGCTGATTCATATGCGATGTAATGATTGTGGTATTGTGATGTTTGTGATATAATTGAGTTTATGTTGATCCTATTGTACATGTAGAATCACATGCAAGTTGTATAGTTCATATTGTAATCGACACCTATATGTTTATGTGATTATATTGGTTGTATGTGATTCAGATTTCATGTATATATATGCTAGAACCTTTATGCCTAAACGATTATGTTCACATACATGCTAGTATGTTTGAAGAAAGGTGCAAGTTCCAAAATTGGATCCATGTCAAGATCCACTTTAATATGTGTTTCATGTTGTAATTAGATATATGATTGGATCTAGTTCACACCCTTATCATAAAATTATACTTACTTTACGAAATTATCATATTCTTGTCATATGCTAGTTATGCTCAATGTTATGCCTAGATCCAAAAACAAGTTTAGGCTTATGTTATCTAAATCATATGCTAATTTATGTGACACCTATTTGGTTAGATACCTATTTCAATGCACGTTCACATATATGTTGATTTAGGCTATGTTGCAAGTTCACATTCATGTTGACTATTTTGCAAGTTCACACCTATGGTGTTCATATTGACTATGCTAAAAATGCCAAGTTTACACCTATGTCATGTTTATATTTATGAATTCCCTTATGCCAATTTGTGTGCGCTAAATTAGGCTATGTTTTTAGCCTAATATTATATATTTAAAATCATGCGAACGAAAATTAGGCTAAGATTGTTAGCCTAATGTTTAAACGGGGTAACGTTGGGAATATTAGTAAAACTTGACATAAGAAAATATATGAAATTGGCATGTTTGTCACATGCCAAAATTAGTGGCACTTGAATGGTATAAATTCTTATACCAAAAATGTTAAACTTGGAAAGTGGGCCACAACATTTAATTGTTGAAAAATTTACATATATTAAGTAATAAAGACAAATATGTAAATTTATAAAATACGAATATGCTTAACACGAGGTTGGATTGAGTTGTGATGTAAACCTGCCCGGACCCGCCCGGCTGTCCAGTAGTCACAAAAATACCTATCCAATGTGGGTGGTTAAGCATGGAGCCCAATAAGGACCCGAGGTTAGACTGGGTTACGGTGTAAAGCTACCCGGAACCGACCGGCACATCCAGTAACCGTAACAATATCTGTCTAATGTGAGTGGTCGGTGCTTTAAGAAGCTAAGGACAAACTGTCAGGTTGGTAGGGTTAAGCTAACTAAAACACTTAACCAATTCAACATGTTAATGAAATTGATGGGTGGGGTTAGGTAAATACAGACACTTAACCACTTAACATGTTTGACTAGAAAACCCTAGTAACGGGGACCCATTTCAGCAGTAACCCAATTAGGTATCATGGTACCCTGAAACTAGGCAGGGTGGGGCACGATTACTGGGCTGATTGTAAGCGGTCAGAAGCGACGGCGGTGGGTGCAACAGTGTGGGTTCTAACGGAGTGCGGGCGTGCACACACTTCGGAGCAAACAAACTAGGCACTGGGGGCACCAGTAGTATAACCTATGCATTTCTAGTTTTGTGTCGGGTCGCCACCATAGGACTTGATACACCCTATGGTGGGGGCAAGCATAGGGTGTCTAGAACCTTTGGGGGCCGTAAGACACAGATGATTATGCGAGTAGGAGAAGATCTTTAGAAAAAGGGGATCACTTTACCTCCTGCATGGGGTGGCAATTAAGACAATACAAGTAGGTGCAGAGATATAGTATGAGGTGCGATAGTATATTCGATTCAAACTGCTTTGTCTTAGTTTATGACACTCTCCTATTTCCAGTTTATACTTATCATACCCTTATTCTTATTCTCATACTGAAGAGTCACTAGACTTACCAAACTTTATGTCTGACCTATTTTCCTTCGTCTTCTTTTCTTCCGTTCCCCCCCCCAGGTCCACAGGGAGGAAACAACTCAGCTTAGTCCGACTCTTTGCAAGCTTCAAGATAGTAGACGTACGGGTTGGACTCTCTCTCCTTGGCTATGGCGGTTGGACACAATCATGGTGATTTATGCAGTTTTAACCATGTTTTATGCTTCTTTATTCAATAACCAAGACAAAAATGATGTTGTAATGTTTTGGAAGTTGTTATGAGACAATTATGGAAATGTTTTGTATGAACAAGTATTTTATGAAATAGAAGTCTTTTGTTTCTGCTGCTTATATATATGTGTTTATATCTGTCTTGTGTTTTATCTGTGACTTTTACTTACAAACCTCCACCAAAGTTAAGGCAGTCCCTTGTGAGTGACCTTAATGGAGGGTGGGGTGTTTCATTTAAATTTTCAAAACAAAAATTGTTTTCATTTTAAAAATATACTCTTCACACTCATTCTAGGATACTACTGATCTTATCTCTAACGAGTCATTCTCATTGGATATTACTAATCCAATCTCTGATGAATTCTTTCGTTTGGTTCTAATGTATCTTGTTCTCGAACTCTGTAAACAAGAGCTCTGATACCAAAATGAAACGACCTGAACTTCCCCGTGAAGGAAAGCCCGGATTGTTGTGAGGACAAGACGAATCAGAACACAAACAAAAGAACATTTCATTGCTTATTACAATAATTTCATCAGAATACAAGAATATACAGAGTACGAATTACATATTAAACATTTACTAAATACCAGAGATTTACAAATTACAATGCAGCAGAAAAATAATACAAAACACAACTGAAAAGAATATATGGATACAGAGCTTTCCGAATATCATTCCAGCTGTAAACCAGGATCCCGTGAATACAAATCTGCAAAACCAAAACTACTCGCTGCCCGTGTGGAAAATAAGGGCACCCAGAGTTTAGGTTAAAACAATAAACTCTAGGTCAGTCATGTGACTGGTGTGAGAACTAAAACAGTTATTAATCTTTATTTTAAAGTTAGGTAAATCCAGGGACCACGCCGTATAACATGAAACGGGTTTCCTCCCAAGAATACCAGTGCATAAAACAAACAGCGCAATGCTAAATAAAGAACAATGAAGCTATTATAAGACCCAGGTCCCATCACACAATGCAACGCAAGCCGGAGGATAGGGTTTTACCTTATAATAGCCAAAGAATGCTTGATACGCTAAATTTCATCTTTTATTATTACTATAAGTGAAGAAAACAACTTCAAATATGGATGTATCAATCATAGACGGCATGGGTACCATATATAATGTCGCCATACTAGTTCTACAATTAAAACCGCATGATGTCGTATTGGAAGTTGGGTTTCCATCTGTGAACCAAGGCAAGAGACCGTCCTTACCGCTTCGAGATGCTCTAGCCCGTGTCTCAGGATCAGGACGCATCGACCCTTAGGAGCCACATGGCCGGTCCACACCGAGTGGATTAAAATGCCTGAACAATTCGTTTCCCCGCCCTATGGGGCGTCAATGAGCCAAATGACGCCATCGGTCCCGGATTGACCGATATAACCGAAGCGCCTCGCTATCCATCATCCACATAAGTAAAATGTCAGGGCGTGCAGAACGCTGACACCACTCCTAGCTAGAAGGAAACGCATGCCCTCCCTAGATCCTTCTCCCGTTTCTGGTCCACACCGAGGTGTGAGGCTCGCGAATTAACGCTAAGGCCGTGATTTGATCATCAACCATAAGACCCTGCTCTTCAACAGAAGCCTTGAACATTTGCATCTCAGCATGCCACACAGGCAATTCACGCTATGCAACTGATGTCTGTCAATCACACAGAATGAAATCCGATGTCAGACACACATCCATCTACAAGTTCGTTCTGGGTCTGAACGAAACCGGAGGCACTTTATTCCTCCCCCATATGTCCAATGCAGGGGAGAGGTCCTCGCATATCCGGACGATCTCCAAGTACGTCTGTACGATCACCACTTATTACCTTGCCTTGGGCGTACAACCCAATCAAGACCTCAGTAACTATCCAAACGATGTGAAGACCTCTGGTCTTCAACCACCGTCTTCATCCTCGAAACATCGTCGAATCAGTTATTCAGAATGGGATAAACGCGGTCTTTCTGAACAACTCGCGTATATAATAAACAAGTGCTATAAAAACACAACATACGCCTCATTCCAATCCAGAATATTTCTTTATTCAAATATTCTTATACTTTGGGGAAGGTTCCCATTAATTTTATTAAAGATAAATTCTTTAAATTTATTCTTTAATCTTACTTTGGATATCAATTCAATCTAATTAAAGATGCATTAAAACTCCACGTGGTTTTAATCTTCCCAAAAATCTGTATTAACAATTGTTTAACTTGGGAAACCATATCCTGTCTTTAACTGGGTTAAAGAACCAATGTCATTTAAAACAAGGTTCACTATAAACCCAAAATCACATTCCATTCTATCAGCTTTTAACTGTGAATTAGCAAGTGAACAATTCCCTAAGTATTAACCCCGAAGGCCGAAACCAACATCAGATCAATACCCAGAAAACCATTCAACTTAACTAACCTCCAGCTAGTTTCTGATTTTCTTAACTCCGTTAGGTCTAAGAATAGTATTATTAAAGATACCTTCACGACAACCCAAAATTACATTCCATTAATAATTGAATCTTCATGGAAAACAAATCGATATATATAATCGATATGAACTTCCATATCCAACCGACAATATCAATGGAATAACGACAAGGTCTTTTAAATTCCATATATATTAACCGTCTTCCTCTATAGAAGCTTACTTCGATTTTTCCCAAATCGAATTCCATTGAATTCCAATTTAATATGTTAAATTGGAAAACTTTACTTTGGAAACTCCTTTAAATCTTAACCAAAGATTTATAAATTCCAAATCCCATTTCACTATAAATCGGGTTAAAGAACGAATGTCGTTAAAAACACAGTTCACAATAAACCCGACTCACATTAGCCTCTAAGCGTAAATTAGTAAGAGAACAATCCCTTAAGTATTAACCCCGAAGGCCGAAACCAACATCAGATCAACACCCAGGAAACCATTCAACTTAACTAATCTCCAGTCAGTTTCTAATTCTCTTAGCTCCATTGGGTTCAAGAAAAGTATTATTAAAGATACCATTCACGACAAACCCAAAATCCAATTTGATATTAAATACAAGGCTCTGAATAGAAAAAATATCGGCTTATATTCAATATCAAATTCTAAAATCAATCAATATTGTATTGGAAATAACGATATATATATATATATATATATATCTTTCAAATTTCCATAACAATATCTGTATAATCACGAAATCTAACATCGAAATATTCCGAAGACAATTTCGATTCAAATCAATTTCCAATTTATATATTGAAAATTCAGGTTATTTTTACAACCATTTCAAATCCAATTTATTTATTTTAGAAATATATGGATTTTAGTTCTAGTTCATAACTAGTTCATTTCGATAAAAATCTATTTTTATCTTTTCAAATATGGGATTTTTCACCCCCAATTATTTCCAAATCATTTCTTATGATTTTACACTAATTATTGATAATTTTTAATAATTTTATCAAGGCCCGTACAGTCGATTTCCATAAACGACCATCGAACTGCACTTACAACGACCTTTTCCAAATTTGATTTGGACATAATTCCAAATCCAACCATTAGATTTCAAATCTCTAATATTCTTAGAAAGCTCTTTTCGATGCGAACCCAATGGTTCTAATTTTAGGAGAATCCGACGGTCGGATCTCCCGTAATGTCCGTTCGAAGTCAATGGTCGAAATTCGCGAACTACCGCAGTGCGGCGCGTCCTATTTGGGCCATTATATATATAATATATAATATATATTTCACCGATTTCCTTTTAAAACATATTTTATAAATCGTTTTATATTCGTTTTCAAAACGATTTCAACTTCATATTCAATTTCAAATCAAAATTGTATACTCCATATCATCGATATATAAATGATAATATTTTCAAAACATTATATTTTGAAATCAATTCCTTTTCGATATTCATTATAAAAACGAATAAAATCGATATAAATATCGTTCACGTCAAAATGACATTAATCTAATCAACACGGCTTTATATATTTAAATATATTCATGTCCATCCCAAATTGGACATCAAAATCATATTTTGATCTTTTACTGAATATTATTTTAAAATATTCGTTATTTTAAAATAATCGTTATTTTAAAATATTCATTCTTTCAGAACTGGAATCAGACATAATCAATTACCATATAATTTTATTTATATGGATTTCATATACACACATATACAATAACAACCGAACACAGTCAACCATCAACCAGAGTGCATTCTACACTGCATAAGCATCAAATATAAATATTCAACGCTTACAACAGCCTGCCAATCTATCGATCGACATGCAGCTAATTATTGGGACTAGTGTATGTCATATATCATCACAATACCCGTGTGGGGTTTCAATCAATCAAACACGGATTTTATTTGTGCAGTTGGGCGATGTATAAAATTTATCGTCCCAATCAATATCAGTCAATTGAGTGTACATAAACAAATCATCAGATTTGTTTATAAACATTTATTTAATTCATATACATGTTAAAAATTATATTTTTAACTATAAAATATTTTTAACCATTCCACATCACACAATCAATTTATACCACACAAACAAACAAGCATACAAGCCGTCCATGGTCTGTGGACGACGAGTGTCGAGTGCTGCTAAGCACCGTCTGCATCCTAGTATATATTTTAACTAGAAAATAAAATAAACGTGAGAGGTTCTGACCTTTGGGATCCACTCCGCCAGTCTTTCTTTTTGAACTGTTTGGATTTGTTCGAAATTCCAACGCATCCTTTTCACGCTGTTCATATATAAAAATCATATTTTTATCGCTTCATTCCAATAAATAAAAATCATATTTTTATTTCTATTTCATAAATTTTTACAATGCTTCTTTCTATATAAAAATTATATTTTTATATTTATACCTCTTATATAAAGATTGTATTTTTTTCTGCTACAACATATATAAAAATCCCGCCTTTCTATATAAATAAAAATATTTACTTTCTGTAGTTGAAAATATCGCCTTCCTATATATAAAAATATCGCCTTTCTATATATTAAAATATCATCTTCCTATATATAAAAATATCGCCTTTACTATGATAAAAATATAATCTTTGCTATTAGCTAAAAATCATATTTGTATTGTCTCTATAATATAAAAATCACATTTTTATAATCTACATAATATAAAAATCATATCTTTTTATAACTAAAAATCAAATCTTTTAATAAAGAAAAATTCAATCTTTTCATATCTATAAAAATCGAATTTTTTATCTAGTTGTCATGTCTATAAAAATTGAATTTTTATTTCAAATCTATATAGATAAAAATCATATTTTTACCTAACTAAGAATCAATCCTTTTCCTATTTAAAATTCCAATCTTTGTACATTTCAAAATCAAATCTTTATTTATAAAAATCTAGTCTTTCTAACTATAAAAATCTCGTCTTTCTAACTATAAAAATCTAAACATCTTATTCTATAAAAAATCAAACTTTTTATTCTATAAAAATCAAACTTTTATCATTTTAAAAATCAAATCTTTTTCAAATAAAAAGAAATCCAATCTTTATATTTTCAAATATCTAATTTTTTTTATATTTTCAAATACAATATTCTTAAAACAAAGTTATTTCCTTCAAGAAAATTTACCTTACTACTACATAACAAGTAAAGATAAAATAAGAACTTACTATTTGAAATTGGGCGGGGCTGCTTGGAATTGCAATCGAACGGGAGGGAGGCTGAAGGGGTGGCCACAGCTCAGGGGAGGGCGGCGCTGCACGATAGACGGAGGGGGATTCGCCTGAGGCCTCCAGCGTGGGCGCGGCGCTGCTGCGTGGTGGAGTTGGTGTGGAGACGAGTCGATTTTGGTGTGTCGCGGTCATCGATGGAACCGCCGTGGAGAGGAGAGGGAGGAGCAGATCGAAGAGAGGCGGGGGGCTCGCGATGATGACGGCGTCGACCGGGGGGGGGGAGGTAGGGTTCATCGCGATTTTGTTTTTCTTTTTCCTTTTTTTCTTTTATTTGATCTGAGAAAATATGGAGGAGGGGGAGTATAGGGAGGGGTTTTTATATAAAATATATATTTAATTTAATTTCAAAAGGGTTGACTTTTTCCTCGACCACCAAACGAGGCCTGCCGACTGTCATCCATAACTAATTACCCCCATTCCGAACACAATGGGATATGTATCGTAAGCCAGTTTGGCTGTTTCGATCGGTTTCCATCAAAATCAAAATATAATTCTATATATTGGATTTGAACGCACATTTCAATTTATCGGCGCCACATACGGAATCTAAAAATTCCCGAAAAATATTTTCTAGTTTCGTATCGATGATACAGTTCTAACAAAGCTAAATTCATTAAATTTGGAGACCGTTTGAAAAATGGCTATTTTTTGGTCGATCCAAATTGACTGAAACTGACAAAACACGTTTTCCTTTGCCATGCTCACATATTGATTCGAAAAATTATGAATTTGGAATCTAGCAATAACTTGACATCCCGGATCCAACAAAAGTGGTTTCGTTGAAAACGGAGGTCGTTTGCAAAATTTTCATTTTTAAGGGCCAAAATTCCATAGCTACTATTCTGAGTTTTTAACTGGACATAACTTTTGATTCCTGCTATGAAATTTCAATTTCTTGGATTTGTTAGAAAGATATTTTCAAATAGATTTTAATATTTTTGGTTTCGCTAAAATCCGGTTTATTTTGAATCATGTACATTCATTTGAAATTTGAAATCAAATTTTCGAACTACCGCGCGATTTCCAATTCCTTTTATAATTAAAAATAAATATTTATTTTCTAACGTCGATTCAAATAAATATATACATTCCAATTCTATTCAAAATAAATTTCTCGTCATTATTATTTAAAATAATTCATTTTAAATATTTGAAATTCACTAAAATTGCCAAAATAAAATTTTTAGATTGGTTCAGATTTTCCGGGTTGTTACAATTATTATACTACATGCCACAGAGAGTATAAATTGCCAAAAAATCATATATGACAAAAAAGGTTAAGATCAATATAAATAGGAGAATACTAAAAGTAATTTCGTTACCTTACTGGAATTTATCAAAATGAATGAAATCATTTTCCTGCATACCATAACCCCATCTCCTTCATTTTGCCTAATGCTCGAATTAGTACAATACAAAGAAAATATGATCAAAAGTGATACAATTTATGGATCTAGTCAAATTAAAACAGTCTCACCATAGAATAAGGCTTCAAAGAATTCGATAAAATCATACCCAAGATTCCAACTATTTAGTTTTTGAAGATGGGGACAAAACCAAATTGCCCTAGCCATTGCATAGATTTATTGAATTAGTTGATTGAAACCTGCAAATTTTAATTAGCAGATGAGGAAATAAATAATAGAGAAGTAGGAAACAGAGTAGTTATGGAAGAATGGCCGAACAGATGAAACTGGAAATATGAAAAATAAAACGCGAGAAATAAGCAGGAATTATGTAATCGATGCAGGAATGCTAACCAATTTATCTGAGTCATATCTTCCTATGCTAACTTCAGAATGGACAGATGCCATCATCTCGGTGTTTTGTCATAGTGGGCAGATGTCATAACCACAGTGTTTTGGTTTCTCCATTCCTATTTAAGTGATAGGTAGATTGATAAGTAATAAACTGAGAAGGCTGAATTTGAAATTTCAAAGTTAACAGGGAATTAATGACTAACAAAAAATAGCACCAAAAAATAAATCAACTTTCCTTTTTGAAACAATGATGATCATAAAAGGAAAGGTGGCTTTTATGTCGAAAAAACACATTTTTCAAATTATTCAAGCCTTACATAATATAAAATGGAAAGACAGTTAAATTCTTAATTGCCTTCATCGACTAAAATTGATAGTCTATGGCATGAAAAATGTTTCGGTTAATTTAAAATCAACGATGTTGCATGTCAGTTTAGAGTTAGTTTTATACACTCAAGGCAATTAAGAATTTGATTGTCAATCCATTTACAGAATTCCACAATAAAATGAACCTTACCAAATGGGTGATTCAGTAACAAAGATAATAAGTAATAATTCAAATAGAAAAAAGGCAACGACAATGAAAAAAAGGCGTTACTTCCATGTTGAAAAATCTCATCTTTCAAATTATTCAACCTCGACGTAACATAAAACGACAATCAAATTCTTAATTGACTGCAAGAAGTAAAATTTATACTTAAAAGGGCATGGTTAATATATCATTTGATATCATAATAAAAAATGGTTCATGTCATTTAACAATCAATGTTATACAACGAAGACAACTAAGAGTCTAATTGTCTATCCATTTATGGAAGGTCAATGTAAGACAAACCTTGTCAAATGTACGGATCTATGACAAATTTAGCAAGGAATAATTTTGATGAAAAATCAAATCCGAAATAATGATGTATTTCCATTAAAATATATATGTAAAATATTAACGTATAAAATCAACTTAGCCACAAAAAAAAGTCCTACATAACGTACAAAATAGAAATCTCCTTCCATAAGGATTGATCACCTGATGGAGGGTGATAAAATCAAAGAGTATAATTTTTTTAAAAGTATCTAGCATCAAAAAAAAAAAAAAAAAAACTGATGCTAGTTGACACATAACGTGAAGAGGATAATTTAACTAACTTCCAACCTTCTCCCATGCTCTAGAAAATATATTGTTTATTGACCTTTGAACTAAGACATTAATATCCACAAATCACATGTGCAACTGTTTATCGATTATACCACTTGCTTGAAAAGAAGGTGACATTTATTGTTGGGAAGAGCCTACTCGATTTCTCCTAGTTTGTTGTACCCTTAGGCATTCTAGAATAGCAAGCAGTTCTTCATTTATGTACGTATAGTAAATTCCTTTGCTATGGATAACTGAGAAAATATCAGTTGTGTATGTTGAATGAAAAATTTATAAACATAAATGTTATACCAAATAAAGTCCATAGAAAAACATGAGATTATAGCTTAACTCTTGAACTGCCGTGAATACTACGTTGATCGATAATGAAATCTAATAATGTTATCTTGTTTTTTTAATCATAGTTAATGGGATACAACAATATGCCTCTCTTGCCATAGATTTTTGGATACGACATATTGCTCTTAATGTAATTAAACAATACTGAATAGCATTTACTTAATGCATGCAGAAGCCTGAGTGTCCTGTGTCATTTAATAGTATAACTGTAGATGTAAAGTAAATTCATTCTTCTTCTAACTTTTTTGTCTTTGTACTAAAACAAAAAATTTAATCAAGCAAAAACATAAGCTTATACCGTAGAGTTCTCTATGATAAACAAAAACCATAGTTATCAAGGCGCGAGCTTAGGCGCGCCTAAGTGCAAAAAAGCCCAAGGTTCAAGGCTTGCGCCTTTTTGCAGTCTGAGGCGCTTTTTTTGGTTAAATTCAAAATTTTGTTTATAAATAGTTAAATAAAAAATTTGATTGTTCAACAAATTATAAAATATGGTTTAAAATTTAAATCTTATTAATAAAATATGTAAATAATTGAATGAATTATAAAATATGGTTTAAAAATTAATTTGTAGTTAGCAAAATAGCAGATCAAACTCGTATAAAAGGCACACAAAAAAGTTTAAGGCTCAAAAAAGCCCCAGGCTCAATGCTTGCGCCTTTTTGCGCATTAGCGCCTTAACTACTTCATATCAGAGAGTGAAAGTGTGTAATAGCCTACCTCTGCTAGGGTCACTCACAAAGGGAATGCACTAGTTTTGGTGGAGTATTATCTAGGTAAACATACACAGAGATATCACAAGGCAGAACATAAATAATGCAGCGGTAGAAATTAAAAACCCAAATTTTATTACTTTCAAGAAAAGAGTCAAAACCTCATATATCCAAGGTACAAATTATTCCATTACATCAAGTTCTAGATAAAGAAGAATTAACTTAAGATAAGAAAAGTAAATTATTCCCCATAAATAGCAGAAGTGCAGCCATAGCATAGCTCAAGACCAAACCGTACATGAGATGACAGAAAGCAAGCTAAATCCAAGCTAAGAGCTAGTGTTTCCTCCCTGAGAACTTGGGGGGAAAACGAAAGAAAAAGAGGTGAAAGAAAAAGGGTCAGTCATAATACTGGTAAGCCCTAGTGACTTTCAGTATAAAAACTAGTAACGGTAACATGACATGTGAAAACTGGAATTAAACATAAGGATGATAGCAGGACTGGTATGATAATTAAGATAACAAGATAAGTCAAGTCTAGCATCGCATATTCAAGATTCGCTACACCCACTGTACTAGTATCTTAACCCATGTCAAGTATAAACCATGAAATGATCCCTTGGCCCAATATCATGAAGTGACCCATTAAGCGGTCCTATGGTACGATCTACTAATCGATCGGCTCCCTACAAGTTCTAGCTCGTCATGTGTCTGTGTCATACGGCACTATCCTGAAATGTAGTCACCTGTGCTAGGTCCACCATATGGTGTATCAAGCCCTATGGTGCCAACCACCGACACGAATCAAGCACGCACAGTGTAAACCTACTGGTACCCAATGCCTGCTTTTTCAACTCCGGACTACGTGCACGACCATAGTCCGCCTGAACCTACAATGGCGCACCTACTCAGCCGTCGTTCTGGTCGCTTACAATCAGCCCAGTAATCGTGCCCCACCCTGCCTAGTCCCAGGGTATCGTGATACATCTAAGTGGGTTACAGCTGAAAAGGACCGCGTAACTAGGGTTTCTAATTTGTTAAGTGTTGTCATTCAAATTCGTGACTTAACCTTATCCAAATCATGTATCAAGTTGGTTAAGTGTGTTCAAGCGGTTCATGACTTAACCCTATCAAATCATCGTGTCAAATTGGTTAAGTATATTCAAGTGGTTCATGACTTAACCCTATCATGTGGCATTAATTCATTAATGCACCCCAACCTCTCACATTAGACTAATTATTGTGGTCACTGGATTTGACAGGCGGTTCCGGGCAGATTTACACCACAACATAGTCTAACCTCGGGTTTTACGTGCGATATGACCAATTACCCACATTGGATCCTATTGTTTGCAGTTACTGGATTCGCAGGGCGGTTCCGGGCAGATTTACACTGCAAACTCAACCCAACCTCAAGTTGGCCATTTTCAAGTTTATCTAAGTGTCATGTCCATGTTCAAGTTTTCATGTCAAAATTCATGTCATGTTTCATGTCAGGTTTCATGTAAATTTCATGTCAAGTTCTTGTCCATATATAGGTTCAAGTTATAATAACGTTCATATTCAAGTTCAAAGCCAATTCATGTTTTACCTAATCTACCCAAATCGTATTCCCATCATACATAAACTCGAATCAATACAAATAAATCTAATTAGGGAATAACATAAAAAGGGACGGGTATAAGGTGGCAAAAGTGATTACTAGCATAGCATGGTATAACTTGAGATAAATGATTATAACATTACTGGCATATGGAATATCGGCCTCAAACATAAAGATTACAAATCTAGCAAAATAAGGTACTAGTCAAGATAACAGTTGACATAAGGTGATAGTCATGGTAACGGTTGACATAAGGTGATAGTCATAAACTTGTGACTAATAGCAGATTCAACATTGCAGGCATGATAACATGAGGGGTTTTTCTTTTTGATTTACAACATGAATAGGCCCCAAATCAATGTCATAGTAATATACCCAAAAGTCAAGATCCAAGATGAACAAGAATGGATGTAAAACAGTCATCATACACATGTCCAATTTCAATTTACAACATATTCATATTACGTTTATAGTTTAAATCTAAAAGTAACCGGGGCTTACAGATTGTGGTTTGAGAATTAGAAAAAGAAAGTCGATGTTGAATCTTTATATGCTTAGTCAAGTCCTAACAGAAATCCCCAAATCATCAATTCTCTTAACGTAGTTTCGACGTAGAAGAAGTAGTCCCTTTCTCTAACTTTTCAACAAGAATTAGAGCAACATAAGGTCAGAGAGAATTTTGTGTAGAGAGACCAGTGTTAGGGGTTGTTTATATAGGGTCAGGTCAACGAATGTAGACAGAAACGAAGCCAGAAACATCAAAGCGAACTCAGACTCAAAAATGGGTTCTGTCACCAGGTCGACCCCCAGGTCGACTCTATGGTCGACCTGGTCCTGGGCAGGTCGACTATATAGTCGACCCCCAGGTCGACCTGGTCCTGGGTGGGAAATTTTCCGCCCAGTCTGTTCCGTGGTTTGAATTCGAAATTTGAATTCAAATTCTGAGCTGTTTTGAACTTGAAATTTTCTGAAAACTTTGAAAGGTCATAACTTGGTCATACTGACTCTGATTTTCGAAAACTTGGACTCGTTTCCAAGAAGAATTTCGAGACGAACGCAATGGCGTAACCCGTTGCCCTTGATTCTTATTTTAAAAATTAATTCTGCCTTGATTTATAGTTATAACACGTTATCAAAATACGGGTTGTTACATTCTCCCCTCCTTAAAGGATTTCGTCCCCGAAATCTCTAAGTTAGGGAGGATGTGTCCTACCATCCATCTACTCAAAACATCATCCACAAGCAACCATTGTCCTTAAAAGGTTTCTAGTGCTGTATGAACATATGCAGAAAGTGTGTGTATATGTACTTATCTAATGCAAAAGATCAGGCGGTTACTGATTCAGTAGACCTCCTTAATGCAAAATATGTTAGTGTAATGAATCCAACATGTATGCAAAAATTCCTAACATACTTTATAATCTCTACATGAGTGCACAAACATTCATTCATATGCAACATCCAAGTGATAGCATAACAAGTTCCATCCATGTACAAGTATAAGCACTCATGCATATGCAACATGAAAACGTGAATGAGCCGATCTAGTGCCTAATGTGTGTCATGCATCCACTAGCAATCACTTGCAAACACTTGCAACCATTTGCAAACATCAACCATAACATGTTTCAATCACATGTTTACATCCATATGGTTCTACTTAAGGTTCTCAAGATAAGATCGAGAAGATAACAAGACAAACGTAGGTAGTAAAAGCATGATACGAAAAGGTTTTCAAGTTTATAGGAAAAAGAGATCGAGAATGTACCCTCAAAAAGAAATGGGTAAAGCGAGCGTATCTTCTCTTCGGTTTCCCAAGTTGCGTCTTCTTGGACTTCACTCCACTGAACTTTAACTAGCTTGACTTCTCGATTCCTTAGCTTCTTGATCTCCGTTCCTAAGATACGAATCAGAACTCGCCTCAATGTTGCTTCTTTTTCCACTTCTACGCCTTCAAGGATACTTGGCTCAACCACTTCGGCTGATTCATGTAAGCACTTTCGGAGATGCGAGACATGAAAGACATTGTGTACTCCGGCCAGCCTCTCGGGTAATTCTACCTTATAGGCCATCCACCCAACCCTCTCAGTGATAAGGAACGGTCCTACGAACCTTGGCGCTAGCTTTCCAACCGCTCCAAAACGAACTACATTGTGTAAAGGAGAAACTTTTATAAAGACATATCTCCGACTTCGAACTCTAGGTCTGTCCTTCTATTGTCCGCATCAGATTTCTATCTATCTTGGGCCATTTTCATCCGTCTTCGTATCAACTCAACCTTCTCAGAAGTGTCCCTTATCTTGTCAGGCCCAAGTATAAGCCTATCTGTCGTTTCCTACCAACAAGTTGGTGACTTGCACGGTCTTCCATACAAGGCTTCGAACGGTGCCATTTCGATGCTAGCATGGTAACTATTATTATATGCAAACTCCACGAGAGGAAGATGGTCTTCCCAAGTACCACCAAAGTCAAGAATGCATAATCTCAAAAGATCCTCTAGTACCCTATTTACCCTTTCGGTTTGTCCATCCGTCTACGGGTGATAGGCCGTGCTTAAGCTCAGTCGTGTACCCATTGCTTCTTGCAGACTATTCCAAAACTGGCTAGTGAAAATCGGGTCATGATCACTAACTATACTAGAAGGAACCCCGTGCAACTGTACTATCTCTCGAAGGTAAATAGACGCTAGCCATGATGCGGTCCTCTTTCTTTTCACCGGAATGAAGTGAGCACTTTTCGTGAGTCTATCAACTATGACCCATATGCTAGTATTTCCCTTCCTTGACCTAGGCAGTCTATCCACGAAATCCATCGAGATACTCTCCCATTTCCATTGCGGAACCTCCAAAGGATGTAATAGCCCACCGGGCTTCTTCGACTCGGCCTTTACTTGTTGGCACACCATGCACTTTGAAATGAACTCTGCCACGTCCTTTTTTATTCTAGTCCAAAAGAAAATGTGTTTCATATCTCTGTACATCTTATCCCCTCCGGGATGTATAGTCATCTTCGAGTGATGCGCCTCTTCGAGAACTTTCCTTACTAAGTCTCCCACTTGTGGGACACATAGCCTTCCATCACACCTTAGCCATCCCTTGTCATCTATGGCATACCTACCGAGGTGACTTGACGTCTCACCACTAATCAGCTTGTCCATGATTTCGAGTATCTGTGGGTCTTCCTTCTGTGAAGTCCCTACTTGATCTAGAAGTGTAGGTCTTAACTCAAGAGATGCTAATGTAGCAGCCAATGACTCAACAGCAGGTGTAAAATCAAAGGTTGCTATAAACTCAAGGCTTTTCCTTTCAACAAACAAGGGGCTCAAGGTCAACCTTTTCCTACTTAGCGAATCCGCTACCACATTACCCTTGCCAGGGGTATAAGCTATATCGAAGTCATATGATGCCAAGAATTCCATGCACCGCTGTTGTCTCAGATTCAAATCTTTCTATGAGAGAAGGTACTTGAGCGATTTGTGGTCGGTATACAGCTTGAACCTCTCCCCAAGAAGATAATGGCGCCAAGATTTAAGTGCAAAAACTATCGCCGTCAACTCCAAGTCATGTGTGGGATAGTTCTTCTCATGAACTTTAAGTTTTCTACCCCCATAGCATATCACTTTCCTTTCTTGCATTAGGAATGCGCCTAATCCTGTGCCACATGCATCTGTGTACACGGTAAACATCTTACCTCCATCGGGTAATGCCAAAACTGGAGCTGTGGTGAGGGCTCTCTTAAGTCTCTGAAAAGCAATCTCACATTCTATGTCCCATGAAAACGCTAGGTTTTTCTTCGTTAACCTAGTAAGAGGGGCTGAAATCTTAGCAAAGTCCTTAATGAACTTCCTATAGTAGCCTGCCAAACCGAGAAAGCTTCTCACCTCCGTTGCGTTCTTAGGAATTTTCCAGTCTTGCACTGCAACTACCTTTGCGGGGTCCACGGCTATGCCTTGCTTAGAAACTACATGTCCAAGAAACCGAACTTCCTTCCTCCAAAAATGGCATTTGGAGAATTTAGCCTTTAACTGGTGTGCCCTAAGCGTATCCATGACTTCCTTGAGATGTCTAGCATGCTCTTCTTCATCCTTTGAGAAGATTAGAATATCGTCTATGAAAACCACTACAAACTTGTTAAGGAACTCCCGAAACACCCTACTCATCAAATCTACAAAATACGCGGGTGCATTCGTTAACCCAAACGGCATGACGAGCCATTCGAAGAACCCATCTGGAGTCCTAAACGCAGTTTTGTCAATGCTATCCTCAGCCACTCTAAGCTGATGAATTCCTGTGGCTAGATCGAGTTGAGAGAAAACATATGCTCCCACAAGCTGGTCAAACAAATCGTCGATTCTTGGTAGTGGGTGCCTATTTTTCTTAGTTAGCTTGTTTAACTCACGATAATCTACGCATAAACGAAGCGAAACATCCGCCTTAGTAGCGAATACCACCGGAGCACCCCATTCAGAAATGCTTCGTCTTATGAAATTTTTCTCAAGCAACTCCTTAACTTGTTTACTGAGCTCTCTTCTTTCTCGCGGGGCCATGTGCCTAACGGGCAATGAAACTGGCTTGGCATTATCGACAAGATAAATTCGGAAGTCTATCTCGCGTTTAGGAGGTAACCCCTCAACTCATCAAAGACATCTGGATATTCTCGGACCACTCTTATAGAATGCAAATTATCGACGGACGAGTCAAGAGATTCAAGATAACACAACATCACCGGATCCTTAGGGTTACAAGAAATTTCAAGGGTATTACCAAGGCGAGTCATGAGCCTCACTACCCTTCATTCGTAATCAAGAATGGCTCCATAATCGGACAACCAATCCGTACCTAGGATCAAACCGTATCCCATAAATCGGAGAACATAAGCATTACACGTGAATTCTACGCTTAAGATAGAGATCCTCAAATCCTCACACATCATAGATAAATGGGCGGAGCTTCCAATTGGATTTGCAACTATAACGGGATCCTCAACCAGACTAGTACTTAGGTGCAGATTTTCAACAATATCAGAAGAAATAAAAGTATGCGATGCGCCAGATTCAAATAAGGTTCGAACAGGAAAGTCAGAAATGTAAACAAGGCTTTCTACAGAAATATTACTACCTCGGTCAAGAGTTTGAGTGGTGTTGAGAGCATGCAACTACCCTCTAGAAGGTCATGCTCGCTGGGTCTGCCCTTGCCCCTGTCCTTGCTTCTTAGGGCAATCCTTGCTGATGTGTCCAGTATCTCCACAATGAAAGCATTCCCCAAACTTTCTTTTCTTCTTTCTACAGTCTTTAGATAGATGCCCCGTAATACCACAAAAGTTACACTTCCTTGTCTCACGTGCCTTGTTATTATTGTTGTTACTCTTGTTATTCTTGTTGCCTCCCTTCTTGAAGTCAACTTTCTTATTCTGAGTCTCATTAGGCTTAACCTCCTTCTTGCTATTATTGTCTTCCTCATGAAGTAGAGCCATATCCACCAAGCTTTCAAAGGTCGCCCCCATGGGTATATGAGTTATGGCCAAACTATGTAGTGGCTCGTTCAATCCTCGAGAAAAGCGTACAGCCTTTTTCTGGCCCGTGTTAACCAAGTCCAAACCGAACCGAGCAAGCTGATTAAACTTATTCACGTACTCCCTAACAGACATGTCCGCTTTCTTGAGTGCTAGGAACCTCTCCATCTGAAGGTTCTCTTCTGCCGACGATAAGAATTTAAGCCCAAACCTCTCTCTAAAGTCTGCCCAAGTCTCAACTGGCCTGGTAGCGTTGGTGACTTCCCACCAAAATGCAGCTTCCTCTTTCAACAACCATGCTGCCAACTGAACTTTCTTATGTTCCTCCACATCAAAGATAATAAACAAGTCTTCCGTCTCCTTTATCCAGTTTCGTGCCTCAACAAAGGTTTCAGTTCCAACGAAGTTCTTGCCACCCATTGCTTTAAAGTCTTTGCATATTTTGGCAAAGGTGGTACCAGGAGGAGGAGGAACCGCGACCACTGGAGGAGGAGGAGAAGGGATGTCTGTTGGGCCTGCGCCGTTGGCCCTGGCTTCTAAGTACCTTCGGAACCATCCAGGTACAGGTACTCCCTCAGGAAGGTTAAGATCAGACATGCTGAAAAATGAAAAGAAAATGATTCAAACAAGGAAACAAAGGAAAGTGCTAATGGCTTTTGGGGAATAGCCTTTTTAAACATAAAACTTTTCTTGAAAAATGCTTCTTTATAAATGGTTTTGAAAATAGTTTCAGAAGGTTTTTAAAACTTTTGCCCAGCCTGGTAACCTTCTGCTCTGATACCAAATGTAACACCCCACCTCCGCTAGGGTCACTTACAAAGGGAATGCACTAGTTTTGGTGGAGTATTATCTAGGTAAACATACACAGAGATATCACAAGGCAGAACATAAATAAAGCAGCGGTAGAAATTAAAAACCCAATTTTTATTACTTTCAAGAAAAGAGTCAAAACCTCATATATCCAAGGTACAAATTATTCCATTACATCAAGTTCTAGATAAAGAAGCATTAACTTAAGATAACAAAAGTAAATTATTCCCCATAAATAGCGGAAGTGCAGCCATAGCATAGCTCAAGACCAAATCGTACATGAGCTGACAGAAAGCAAACTAAATCCAAGCTAAGAGCTAGTGTTTCCTCCCTGAGAACCTGGGGGGGGGGGGAATGAAAGAAAAAGAGGCAAAAGAAAAAGGGTCAGTCATAAGACTGTTAAGCCCTAGTGACTTTCAGTATAAAAACTAGTAAAGGTAACATGACATGTGAAAACTGGAATTAAACATAAGGATGATAACAGACTGGTATGATAATTAAGATAACAAGATAAGTCAAGTCAAGCATCGCATATTCAAGATTCGCTGCACCCACTGTACTAGTATCTTAACCCATGTCAAGTATTAACCATGAAATGATCCCTTGGCCCAATATCATGAAGTGACCCATTACGGGGTCCTACGGTACGATTAACTAATCGATCGGCACCCTACAAGTTCTAGCTCGTCATGTGTCCGTGTCATACGGCCCTATCCTGAAATGTAGTCACCTGTGCTAGGTCCACCATAGGGTGTATCAAGCCCTATGGTACCAACCACCGACACGAATCAAGCATGCACAGTGTAAACCTACTGGTGCCCAATGCCTGCTTTTTCAACTCCGGACTACGTGCACGACCATAGTCCGCCTGAACCTACAATGGCGCACCTACTCAGCCATCGTTCTGGTCGCTTACAATCAGCCCAGTAATCGTGCCCTACCCTGCCTAGTCCCAGGGTATCGTGATACATCTAAGTGGGTTACTGCTGAAAAGGACCGCATAACTAGGGTTTCTAATGGGTTAAGTGTTGTCATTCAAATTCGTGACTTAACCCTATCCAAATCATGTATCAAGTTGGTTAAGTGTGTTCAAGCGGTTCATGAATTACCCTATCAAATCATCGTGTCAAATTGGTTAAGTATATTCAAGTGGTTCATGACTTAACCCTATCATGTGGCATTAATTCATTAATGCACCCCAACCTCTCACATTAGACTAATTATTGTGGTCACTGGATTTGTCGGGTGGTTGCGGGCAGATTTACACCACAACATAGTCTAACCTCGGGTTTTACGTGCGATATGACCAACTACCCACATTGAATCCTATTGTTTGCAATTACTGGATTCGCCGGGTGGTTCCGGGCAGATTTACACTGCAAACTCAACCCAATCTCGAGTTGGCCATTTTCAAGTTTATCTAAGTGTCATGTCCATGTTCAAGTTTTCATGTCAAAATTCATGTCGAGTTTCATGTCAGGTTTCATGTAAATTTCATGCCAAGTTCTTGTCCATATATAGGTTCATGTTATAATAAGGTTCATATTCAAGTTCAAAACCAATTCATGTTTTACCTAATCTACCCAAATCGTATTCCCATCGTATGTAAACTCGAATCAATACAAATAAATCTAATTAGGTAATAACATAAAAAGGGACGGGTATAAGGTGGAAAAAGTGATTACTAGCATAACATGGTATAACTTGAGGTAAATTATTATAACATTACTGGCATATGGAATATCGGCCTCAAACATAAAGATTCCAAATCTAGCAAAATAAGGTACTAGTCAAGATAACAGTTGACATAAGGTGATAGTCATGGTAACGGTTGACATAAGGTGATAGTCATAAACTTGTGACTAATAGCAGATTCAACATTGCAGACATGATAACATGAGGGGTTTTTCTTTTTGATTTACAGCATGAATAGGCCCCAAATCAATGTCATAGTAATATACCCAAAAGTCAAGATCCAAGATGAACAAGAATGGATGTAAAACAGTCATCATACACAGGTCCAATTTCAATTTACAACATATTCATATTACGTTTACATTTTAAATCTAAAAGTAACTGGGGCTTACAGATCGTGGTTCGAGAATTAGAAAAAGAAAGTCGATGTTGAATATTTATATGCTTAGTCATGTCCTAACAGAAATCCCCAAATTAGCAGTTCTCTTAACGTAGTTTCAACGTAGAAGAAGTAGTCCCTTTCTATAACTTTTCAACCAGAATTAGTGCAGCATAAGGTCATAGAGAATTTTGTGTAGAGAGACTAGTGTTAGGGGCTGTTTATATAGGGTCAGGTCAACGAATGTAGACAGAAACGAGGCCAGAAACATCAAAGCGAACTCAGACTCAAAAATGGGTTTTGTCACCAGGTAGACTCTATGGTCGACCTGGTCCTGGGCAGGCGGGAAATTTCTTGCCCAGTCTGTTCCATGGTTTGAATTCGAAATTTGAATTCGAATTCTGAGCTGTTTTGAACTTGAAATTTTTTGAAACTTTGAAAGGTCATAACTTGGTCATACGGACTCCGATTTTCAAAAACTCGGACTTGTTTCCAAGCAGAATTTCGAGTCGAACGCAATGGCATAACCCGTTGCCCTTGATTCTTATTTTAAAAATTAATTCTGCCTTGATTTATAGTTATAACACGTTATCAAAATACGGGTTGTTACAAAGTGTGAAAAAAATAATGGCTTCACAACGGGTACAAAGCAAATCATTAATAATTAGCAACGACAATGAAAAATGAACTTAAATTGTACCTGAGCCAAAATCGAAATTTGGCTGCACTTAACTAAGTGGCTTTTAACAATTCCGTGCTTTTGTGATTCTGAAGCTGGTTGTTCCATTTCAAAACATGAACGGTAACATATAGGGTTTCAGCCGCTTGACAATCTTAAATGCTTAAATGGAAATAACAGTGGATCGAAGATAGTAGAAAAAATGTACATCAACTTACAGAGGTTGTCAACAATAACCCACAGACCGACATTATTCCAACCAATTGTACGTATCTCTTCTTTTTTTATTCTTCAGCTGCTTTACGTTTTCAATTTTCAAATGTTGAAATTTAAGTTAGAGCCAAATATTATTAATATTAAATAAATGCAGTACAAAGTCTAAAGCTTAATTTAAAACAGAAAGAGGGTCATTAATTAATAATACTGATTCATTATTTTAATAAATATAATTAATAATCTTTAGTAAATATTATTAATATTAAATAAATTCACATCTTTGATTCATAACTTTCCATATTCTTCATACTTTCTGCCGGGATCATGAAATTAACAACAACTGTAAATGATTTTCTCAATGTAAAAATACTAGTGTAAGGGCTGGTGACTAAAGGATGGTTGCAATGAAGTTATTAAAAAAAATTAGTGAAATACAGTACCTTCTTAATGTAAAAACAGTAGTTTAAAGCTGTTGTACCTAATACCTGAAAAGTTCATAACTCATTCTTAAACAAACAAATTAGATTAGAGAATCTAATGGGTTTCTTTTTATACTGATAAAGCTATTTAATTAATTTCTATATTCAACTAAAACGTAATCATTCACCTTCAATCATGGCATAGTAACTGAAGACGGCGCGACTTTTGCATGACACGCTAAAGCATTTTCCTTAGGCAACAAAGACTGAGTATGATGCATGGCTTCGGCCACTGAAGTACCTGGTGGATTATCATCTCTTCACTGATAACATAATGTTCAAATAGGAAGGGAAAAAATTGATTATTGCTAAAACTGATAACTTAAAGCAAATATAAGGTTGCATATGCAGGTATATTTATGATCAAACGGTGATCGAAGTGGAGAGTAATATGCAACATACAAACTTCATGCAATTATATTGTTATTGACAATATTATAATTTGCAACCCAATGTGGACTACGTTGCTTGCGCAACTCAGTTTGGACAAAGTTGTCTTAGAAACTAAGTTGCTTCAACAATTCAGTTGACTGAGCCGCAACAACTCAATTTGGACTAAGTTAAGATACTCAGTTTCCAAATTGGGTGATTTAAGCAACTCTGTTTGAACAGAGTTAAGCAATATCTTTGGTTTTTTGTACTCAACCTTATCATCATATTTTCTACAGGAAACCAATTTCCAATGCCTACTGCAACCAATTTTGGAAAGCAATTTGCAGAATGAAATTAGATGTTTCAGTTAGCAAAAAGTGAAATGTATCAACAAAGCAAAGCATGTTTATCAGTTCAATTGTATTTTATATAATTAGAAATTCATTGTTGATATTTAGATATCGGTTTATTTGCTTGAAATTGAATCATTAGTGCAATGACAATTTATGAAATGAGTTATAATTGTTAGTGAACAATCTAAACTTAAGATAACAAAAGTCAAAATGATTAAAACAAATAAGTATATAAATGTATATACCACAAAAATGAGTCATGATGAACTGTGAGAAACTTATTTAAAGCATATGCATAAACACATGCACATGAGTACCCTATTTTGTCGTTGCTAATCCAAGAATCTTCAAGACATGAATCGGAGCGTAGGCTTGAACTCTAAGTGTAATACATGCAACTGATTCGCTTGCATCTGTATGTACAACACCTGAGTCTATATCCGTGCCCTTTCCTACAATTACCACTACGTCCTAAAATGACATTATAATAAATTGAATAAAATCTCTTGACATACAATCAAAATATGGAGATTCTAGTTGTAACGACCCACATTCTACGCATCGAAGGATCGTAGAATATTTATTTCTTTCACATATGAAGTCATACGGTCATGTAACTTTGGAAGACGACTATTGGGGTCATTTCCCATGTTCATGATTTTGCCGATTTTTAAATGATCGTTTTGCCCCTAGCTGATCTTGTTTTGGCCATAACTTTTGATTGGTAAGGAGTTTTGACCTGAAACCACTTCCATTAGATCAGGACGATGATTTACCTTTCCGTAGATGGTCATATGTGAAAAACAGACTTACCGTTTGGGAGATATAGCTGAAATAAGGTTTAGAAGGTGAAAAACTGCTTAACCGGGCCAAATGAGGTGATTAGTGAATGGGCCCATAACCCATTTCGGGATTAGGGTTATGGGGAGGCTGAAATGAGTTAGGTTTTCATTCTATTTCAGTTTTCTAGCCGCCATTTACCTCTTAGAAACCCTAACAATGGCCTCCACCTTCTAATTTCATCCCAAATCTCTCTCTAATCAAGGATTAAGCTTAGCAACATCAAATCAAGGAGAAATAGCACCATTTTAGAGTTAGAGCTGTTGTTAGACATTGGTATTCGCCCAAATCAGAGGTGTTTCAGTTCTGAAAGTTTTAATTATAGCAAAGGTGAGTGATTAGCCTTGTTTTTACACTAATTATGGTTAATTAAGGGTAATTAGTGTTAATTAGTGAATTTAAACATGATTAAATTCTGAAAAAATATTTATAAATTTCAAAATATTGTTTTAGGCCTCTGTTAGAAATTTGGGTTGGTTTGGTTAATTTTTGCTAGTCCTAACATTAGTTGTTGTTAAACATGATTAAGGGGAAAATATGGGTTTTGGGTATATTTGATTCATTTTAACTTATCATATTGTTGTTTTGGTGTTTATGGTTGATTATACATGTTGCTATGACTGTATGATATGCTTTGTGATTGATTAGAAAAGTTAGAATGGTCGAAAACTCCGTCGTATGGCGTAAAACAGTCGCTGGAAAAGTTGCAGGAAATAATGCAGGGATCGGATCGGATCGCCTTCCCCCACTCGCGAAGCACGTATCACGAACCGGCGATGGAAGCTCGATCCGGACTGCTAGCACCTGAAGTGTACCACGAACCGCTAACTTGAAGTGATGAAGGCTGGAGCCACGAGCCAATGGAGAAGCCCGACCCGATTTGGTGACGATGGCACGATCCGAACCAGTGTGGCACCACGACCCAGCTTGAAGCATCACGATCCGACCCGGTGGGAGACTGCTTGATGGACCACGATCCGAACAGTGGCACCACGAGCCGCTGCGCCAGAGCTCTACGAACCGCCAGGGATGATCACGACCGATCCGAACCAAGGTGCATGGACTGGAGACATGAACCATGAGCCGAACTGGAAGTATAACCTGAAGTAAAGAGAAGTGAAGAAGAAGAAGACCGATCCAGAGAGGAAGAGACCAAAACCCGAGATGCAAAGGTAGTCCAAATAGGAAGTAGAACTCAGGATCCAGTTGGGAACCAACGAGTTAACTTCATGATTGGGCTTTGCTGTGGGACATGTGAAAGGGGGTTATAGATATCCATAACTTTAGTTCACCACTTAGAGACGGATTAGTGGCTATGGATCAGTGCAATGGGGTCATAGTGATTCTATGGAGCAAAGTGATCGTAGCAAAGGATTGGGTGATCGAGTGGTGGATATCGTATGCTTTACGCACTGAGTAAGAGATGTGAGGATGATTTCTATGTTTGATGTTTGCTATCATTATAACACGTACACCCCCAACCCCGTATCTTATACCATGTGTTAGTGTCACCTTAGAGTATTGTACATCCTGTTGGGCTAACTCTTTGGTTGCAGGTCTAGGTTCAGGTATGACTGGATTAGACCTGTTATTGTTCTGTTTTGTTGCTTATCGCTCATTCCCGACTTTTGTTTGACCCAGAGTTTTATGTCTCTTCTTATTACTCTAGGTGCTCTTAAACGGGCAGACCAGAGATAAATTAGCTGGTTGTGCACGAGTAGCTGTCCGGAGACGAGCACGAGGCTTACACGTACTATTCTCTATATATTTTCTCCCTGTGTCGCTGCTGGTCACTACTTTGGGCATTAGTAGTGTACCTTTCTTATTTTGCTTTAGAGACAGTTTTTTTAAAAGTTGTAATAATGATGATGTGGAACATAAGCTGTATTTTGGATTTTCCGCTACTATGATGGTTCAGTTTTCAGCTTATACCAAAATTATGTTATTATTATATTTTATCCCATGCGCTGTGAGACATTCTACGGGTTCCTTGTTAGTTCAAATTCCCTTCTTTGGCGACCGTCCCGTGCTGGTTGGACATTGGCACAACGCACTTTCATTTGAAATGTCGGCTGGTGCGGGGCGGGCCGTCACACTTATATAATTTCTTGTTGCTAACATAACAGTTTCTCGCATTATATTAGTTTTCTAAAATGTTTGTTTAACATGCCAGACAGACGGTAAAAAATAATGATTCCTACATATAATATAATCAATTAGACAATTAAATATGAGAAGCAAAAATCCTACCATAGATCAGAATATTGCAAGCTTTATAGGTTTATCCACATTTGAGCCCATCAGTCTTCATTATTTGAAATAAGGCTCGATCGTTTTACTCCAAGTAAGCGCAATAATAGCAAGGAACTTGACTGGTTAGGCAATATGGGTTGAATTAACGTGTGAATCATCATCTACTTCACACATAATTTGAATCTACACAGCTAAGAATCATTGATTTCATAAACTGAAAGAACTGAAATCTATAAATCAAAATTTCCTCATAAAAATGCTTTTGTTACTAACAGCATTGACATCATATGCTAATCTTAGAGGAATTCTGCCCATAAGGTTTTTGTTGCTCTCAATCAATCTATTATAATAAAAAAGTGTTCTGTTAAAGGTTCCGCATAAGGGATATTCACTGTTACATAAATGGTACATCAATTACAATGATACAAACATTTAATTAGTTTCAAGTAAATTTAGTACAATGGCCTTATATTTAAATGATGAACAGTAGTCTTATTTTTACATATTATCTCAATTTTTGTTCAAAAAACAGGAAGATATTAAGCATCTCGTGTGTGTGTGTGCCACTACAAACATTTTGAAGCTCAAACAGAAGGTGGTTAGGTTGCAAGGGCAAAGAGCAAGTTAGTCACAATATGCAAAATTTGTGATTACTATCGAACTGGTAAACAGCAAATGCGGTTTTTGAACTAATTTTGCTTGTGATATCTATAAGCAACCAAATGAATTGCATACAAAATTGTGTAATTCGTTTGATCTAAACTGATATAAACAAAAATATCTGTCATGCAGAAATGATTTGCATACAAAATTGATCAACAATAAAACAACTTAACATACAATAAAGCAACTTAAGCACATAAGATAAAGTTTGGTTAGAAAAATGATAAAACCAAAAATAGAGACAAATTCAAATCAGTCGCTCAACGTATAAGTACACCAGAAAAGTAGTACTTTCTGTCATGATTGAAAGACGACCACGCATAAGAAAAAATCAGGTATTCACTGCAGAAGATAATAACTATGAAATTGAGAAATGGGGGAAAATGAGAGAACGAAATTATCACCTTGAATTGACTGAACAACCGTCGATTAAAAGAGAGCTAGTCTATCTGGTACAGTGCCCTACCATGGTGATAAGAAAAGCAAGTAGTCGGCCTGGTAGAAGCGTACAATTGGAAGGTGGAGAAAGGTGTAAGGAGGAATGATGATCCGCGGTCGAACAGTTGTGTTGCTAACAGAGGTGGGTAGCCAACGAATTGTAGGGAGAAGTAGTTATCGGGAAAGATTGGATTGGCTGATTAATAGATCGTCAGGAAGGAGGGTGATGGCATGAGGGGTAATTAGGGCTGGTAATAGCAGTAAAGACGCTTTGTCGAGGCCGCCATGTCGATTGAGCAAGAAATATGTAGGAAGATAGGATAGCGGTTTGATCGAAGGATGGGATGAATAAAATGGTAACCGAACAGAAAAGGAAATGCGTGAGAAGAAGAAAGAAACGCGTGACCAAAAGAGGGATAGATGTCAAAATCCAAATGATTTGGTTTTTGCTTCCCAGTATATGTAATAGATATGTAGAGTGTGAGATGCAAGCGTTCTACTATTTGGTTATTTATTTGATTAGACATTATTATAATATCACTGGATTTTCATCTCAAAATGTTTTGGGTTATAGTAAGGGAAAAACCGTCCATGTTTATGTGTGGGCTGGTCTTACTATTATCCTTTTTTTTTCAAAAGAATTTTCAAAGTTAAACAATATGGTTGGAGTTTACTGACACCAGTCCCATGACTGACCCAGAGTTTATTTTGTTTGTTTTTCCTAAACTCTTGGGTGCCCAAATTTGTATGGGTAGTCAAGTGTTCAGGCTTTCACAGATACACTTGGGAGAGCTTGAAGCAGGAGGCTTCACCGTTAGTTATTTTAATGTTAATTTCCGCTGTATCAGATGTTGTATTGAACTTTGATGATGGTATGTATATATAATACAAAATTTTGTATTTTAAAGGTTTTGTTATATAATATTTTTTATTCGTTCCGCTGTGAGATTCTGTTTTTTTATTTCTGTTCTTCTTCTATCTGTTTCTATTTTCTTTAACCCTAATAACTTGTATTTCTGTATTACTTGATTTGGACATGTGTTGTTTAGTCAACTCAGATAGTACGGATTTGCTGGCCGTCACATTACCTGTTACATGAAACAGAAACACACATAGTATACTGCAATAGTAATAAAAATTGAATACATGGAAATATAAATTTATTTTTAAATTTTATATGCCTTAGAATTTCGGTGTGTTTCCCATCATTTTTCATGACTTGATCTAATTTATATATCCATCCAACTATGTCTTGACAGCTTGTGATATTCACAGTGATACACTGTAAATACCACAAGGCAGACAATATGTATATAATATTACAGCGCAGGGACAGGAAAATTATTCTGAATGGTTGCATGAACACACGTGTATAAATATACATACATGCACTGCCTCGCCAATCAAAGTGCAACAGAGGAGCAGCCCAACAACAATGGCCAGTCAGCATGGAGCTTTTTTACATTTCAGGTGGAGCAGCATATACATGAATGTGCAAGCGCACAAGCCAACAAGGTCAGTGAACAACATGGTTTGGCCAGTTCAAATAAGTATGCAGTACATAAGCATGGACATAGCAACTACTAAGAATACATAAACAATGAACATGGCCAAAGTAAACATAATGCATAAGTGTGATCAAGTAAGCTTCAGCATGGTCAAGTGTACAATTCAGGTGCAGCTGAAATAAAGTGAGTTACATGGTGCAGGTGGAAACCTATTGCATGCACAAATACAAAGTGATAACAGCAATGTGCACAATAATGCACAAGTCAACATGAATGGGCAATCAAGGCAGCTCAATAGCATGGTGGAACATCAAACTTAGCAACAACTACTCAGCAACATGGACAAATGCACACAGTTTCAAGCCAACATGGTGATAGTTTCAAGATAGGAAACAAAGTGGTGACATATTTAATATGTTATATATTTGGCAAAGCTTTCACATGAGAAATGAACATCTTGCATGCAACCAAGGACATCTGTGCATGTGAGAGAGCAAAGATGGAGTGGATACAAGATTTTACTTATGGTACAGTAGTTCATCACAACACAGTCATGAAGATGGTGCAACTATGGAGTAGACATATGAGCAAAAGGCAGCTTTAAAGTGGTGATGCATACATGATTCAGTGCAAGAAAGAAATTTAAATTGGTTTTAGACATTCCAGGTTTATGTTGCCTATTTTCAGATACACAGTATGATAACAAGTTCAATATAGTGTATACATGTGAAGACAAACAACATGCATTCATATGTGTGTATCTACAGCTTGTGTACATGGTGAAAGAGCACAAATTAAGGGGCGTGCACACCCATCAGTGATAACAAGTTTGGCAAGCTACAGGGAAATAAAAGACATAATTTTTGGGCAAGTGTTTTCTTTTCAAAGTATACCAAAAATAGATGGTGCAACATTCATAGACAGTCATAAATCAAGCAAGGGGGCATCCCAGTTTTATTCAAGTTTACTGCCATGGGAAATCAATGCTCACCGTAAAAGTAGCAAGTAGCAACCAGCCCTCAAAGATTATATCCAGAAATTATGCATGATATTTACAGTCTTGGCAAAAGTTTAATAAGCAAGAATAAAATTTGACTATTTCCAGAAAAGGCATTTTTGTAAAGAAATCAAGTGATGTTTTATGGGATAAATCTAGCAAATCAGCAAACAAATATTTGGCAAGTTTTTCAACTATTTCCAGAAGATATCAATCAATTTGGGAAAGAAATTTAATTCGGCAATTTCCAAAATTCATTCACAAATAACTCGACCAGATGCATTGAAGGAAGTAAAATCATGTCTTGACACAACACAAATCAATCATGCAATTTTCCAGTCAATGCCAAGGAAACAAAAAAGAAACATAACACAAATCAGGCCAAATCATACGTGGAAATCAGAGAGCTTAGGGTTTTCTATGACCCTATAAATACACCAATACGTCACAGGCCTCAAGTATCGAAAACCAGAGCAATAATTGAAAAATCAAATTCAGATAAACTCACATTTTTTTTATCATTTTCGACCGCCATATATTCCCAAATCAGAGAACATACAATCGAAGATGCAAGCCGCCAGAGATTGAAGCCACCTAATATTCAAAGTCATCATATATTCATTTTTCATGATTAATCGATCACGATATGGGTTTGTGGAAAATCCTTGTTATTCTTCCATCGGCCGCCATGTTTTTGAAGACAAAAGAATTCATGAAAAAAGGGAGTGGGCCGGTCTATTTTAATTTAGGCTTGAATTGGTTTTAAAAGGGCTAGGGTTTTATTGTTTTTATTTTGTTTTCGAATTCAATTTGTATTCTAACAGTTTCTAGAGTCTGTAAAATCTTGAGAATCCAGTTATGGTTTTAACTTGCAGTTTACTAGAGTTTGTAAAATCTAGAGTTCACAGGTTACAGTTTTGTAATCTGAGGAAATCTAATCTAGGGGATATAGATCAGTCTAGGGATTTATGCGTAGGATTAGAATAGGAGCGAGGGGTTCGCGAGCTTACATGGTCTTGTAAGCGGGATATGTTCTATTACCTAGTAGAAACCTCAGGAATGCAGCAGTAGGCAGGATTTTGCCGAAGCTGGGTATATCTTATGTCATTTATTTTCTGCACTTATCTTTTCTGCTGTTATTTGTTGTGTTTATTATTTTAATATCCCGTAAGATTTGAACTTAGCGAAAAATTGTAGTAAACCCTATTCACCTGTAACGACCCAGAAAATCTGAACCAATTTAAAAAATTTAAATTGGCTAGTGGATTTTAAATATTTAAAATAAATATTTTAAATAATAGCGATGAAAAGTAAGTTTGAATCGACATTCGAAAACGAATATAATTAATTCTAATTATAAACAAGGCCTGAAATGGCGCGGTACTTTCAAAATTTGAATTCAAACTTTGACTGACTGTACCGGGTGAGACAAAACGGATTTGAGTGAAACCAAAAATATTTGAATCTGTTAGTGAATACCTTTCTAACGAATCTGAAAAATCGAAGTTTCATAGCGGAAAGCAAAAGTTATGGCCAAATGAATTTTCAGAAAGGTCGCTATGGAATTTATATAGCCCGTGAAATTGGCCATTTTGCAAACGACCTCGGAATTCGACGAAACCACTTTTGTTGGATCCGGGATGTGAAGTTATTGCTAGGTTTCAAATTTCATAATTTTTGAAGCTAGTATGTGAGCGTGGCAAAGGAAAACGTGTTTTGGTCAATTATAGTTAAATTGGATCGACCAGAAATGGGCCATTTTTCAAACGGTCTCAGAATTCGACGAAACTAGTTTTGTTGGGACCGTATCATCAAAACATAGCCAGATTTATTTTTCTGAAATTTTTCGAATTAGTTTGTGGCCCTGGCAAATTGAAATGTACGTTCAAATCGAATATTGAATGTTATATATTTTAATTTGAAGGAAAACTGACTGAAACATTCGAATGGGCCTACGAAACATATCCCATTGTGCTCGGAATGGGGGTAAAATGCTAGGGACGACAGTCGTTGGGTTTAAAAAGGAGTTCATTTGTGAAAACCCTAATTTATTGAAATATATATATTCCGGCCAATCAGATTTTTTATATAAAAAAAGAAAAACTCTTTCTCTCTCCCCGACGTCAACGGAGGAAACCCCTTCGCCAGTTCCCGAGCATTTTCCGGCCACCACACACCTCGTTGACCCCCGACCCTTTGCAACTTTTTGAAGATCTCCACGAGCTCTTCAAATCCATAGCAGCCTCGCCCCCTACCGTCTCGAGTTGCGTGCGAATCACGCCCACGAAGTTTGGAGCTTTAGGCCGCTGCCGCCGCCACCTGGGACCGTCGAGCTGGCCAAGACCCCCATCGCCGAGAAGCCTGTTCCTCCCTCTTTGACGCTGTATCCTCTGATCGAGCTGCAACTTCACGGATTCGACGAAAACCTTAAACCTAGTTTTGAACATCGAAAAGAGGTATCGGCTATATTTATTTTCAACAGTTTTAACACCTTTAAACCGTTGCAAACTTTGAAAAATCATATCTTTTTCGTTTCTTGTCGAAATCCAGTGAAACAAGAGACAGTGGACTCGTGTAGACGTCTTCTACATTCTAGAAGAGACCGAATATTTTTCTGAGCCTTCTGCTATTTTTGGTGGAGTGGAACCCAATGTGAGATTTCTAATTTATAAACGATATGGAAAATGACGATGTATGAGTTATATAGTCGATGTATGAGTTATATAAGCGTTGTACACCTCTTGTATAAGCGTTGTATAAGTTGTACGTTTGATGTATAAGTTGTATATGCGTTGTAAAAATTATATATGTGTTGAAATAGAAGTGAATTTCTATATATATATATATATACACACACACGCCCCTCATCCACAAACCATGGACGATATTTATTGGTTGTGATTGGGGTGAAAATTGATTGATAGCGAATGGTTGATTGGAATTGTTTGTGGTTGATATTGATTGATTGTGGTTGAAAAATACCCATTTGTGGTTGAGAAATATTTGGTTGAAACCACATAGGATTAGTTTGTGGAAATGGAATAAAAATACATGCCGCCTGCGTGCGAACTAGATGCATGAATCCCCATTGTCAAAAACCGCGAGGTTCTAAGGTAGAGCGAAGAGCCGTACTAGGGACGGTCCCGGTTTTAACTACCATGCCATTATGCTGCCGAAATTTTGAATAATATTCATGTGTTAGAATTATTTTCCTGTGTTGAAATTATATTCGCCAGTTGAATAGAAAACCTTCATGTGTCGAATAGAAATTCATTCGTTGAATCATATTCATGTGTTGAATGGTAATCATGTTTTGAATAAATTGTTTTAACAATAAAAATCACATTTTTACTCTATATATATAAACTATAGAAAACCTTCATGTGTTGAATCGATATTCATTCGTTGAATTGAAATTCATGTGTTGAATGGTATTCGTGTTTTAAATATAAAAATCACCTTTTTATCGATATATACAAACTATAGAAAACCTTCATGTGTTGAATCGAAATTCATTCGTTGAATTGAAATTCATGTGTTGAATGGTATTCATATTTTGAAATAAATTGTTTTATAATAAAAATCATATTTTTATCATCTATATGAACTACATAAAATAATCGTGTTTTGAAATAAATTGTTTTATAATAAAAATCATATTTTTATCATCTATATGAACTACATAAAATAGTCGTGTTTTTGAAATAAACTGTTTTAACAATAAAAATCACATTTTACTCTATATATACAAACTATAGAAAACCTTCATGTGTTGAATAGAAATTCATTCGTTGAATCATATTCATATGTTGAATGGTAATCATGTTTTGAATAAATTGTTTTAACAATAAAAATCACATTTTTATTATATACATGAATTGTTAAAAATAGTGAAGTGTTGAAATAGAAGACAGTTTGATAAAAATATCATTTTTATCAAAAGTATGAAAATCATATAGTTTGAAATCGAAGAATCGATATATATATAAATGGAATTGAAATATATCGAATAACGACGCTGCAGTTCGTATTTTGAAACCGTGATTTCAAACGATTAGTGCGGGAGATCCGACCATCGGATTTTCCCGAAATCGCAACCGTTGGGTTCGCTTTGGAAATATCTTTCCAACGGCACCAACTTTGTAAAAATCCAACGGTTGGATTGTCTGGAATGTTTAATTCAAATCTGAAGAAAAACAGCACCAGAATCTATTATATTTATTTATATATATAAATATAATTATATATAATCGAATAACGACGCTGCAGTTCGTATTTTGAAATCGAAACTTCAAACGATTATACCGGGAGATCCGACCGTCGGAATTTCCCGAAACTGGAACCGTTGGATTCGTTTTGAAAAGATCTTTCTAATGATGTAAATTTTGTGAAGATCCAACGGTTAGATTTTCAGATATGTGTAAATCAAATCTGAAGAAAAACAGCGCCACGGCCGCGTTATGGCCCGAAGCGTCGTTTTGAATAAATTGGCTATTTTAAAATAAATAAATAAAAATAGCGATAAATCATTATAAAATATTACAAACAATATGGATGTGATTTAGAAATTAACTGAAGGTTAGCTAAGTCGAATGGTTTCCTGGATTTTGATCTGATGTTGGTTTCGGCCTTCGGGGTTAATATTTGGGAAATTGTTCTCTTACTGATTGACGGTTAAGGACTAATGAATTGAAAAGATGCGTATGTACGTTAGTGTTGCACTTGTTTATTATATACGCGAGTTGCTCAGAAAGACCGGGTTTATCCCATTTTGAATAACTGAATCGACGATAAGAAATCAAAGATGAAGACGGTGGTCGAAGACCGGAGATCTTCACCTCGTTTGGATGGTAACCGAGGTCCTGATTGGGAGGCATCCCGAAATATGGATAATGAGTGGTGATCGTCCAAACATACGTAGTGATCGATGGGTTTGCGAGGTATTTAGTGCCTCCGGTTTCGTTCAGACCCAGAACGGACTTGCAAATGGACAGTGTGTCTGACATTGGAATTTATTCTGTGTGATTGATAGCCATTAGTTGCACGGTGTGAATTGCCTGTGTGGCATGCTAAGATGCAGTGATCAGGGCTTCTGTTGAAAAGCAAAGTCTTGTGGTGATGATCAAAGCCCCGCCTATGTGGCGTTGCTTTGTGTATAACGTGAAATCGCGAGCCTCACACCCCGGTATGAACCAGAAATGGGAGAGGACATCAGGGAGGGCCTGCGTTTCTTTCTAGCTAGAAGTGGCGTCAGTGGTTTTACACGCCCTGACGAGTTTGACTTATGTGGTTGTTACTGTTGCGAGGCGCCTCAGTTTGATCGGACGATCCGGGTCGATGGAGTCATTCGTTGGCTCATTTACGCCCCAAAGGGCGGGGAAACGTAGTGTTCAGGCATAATAATCCACATCAGTGGACCGACCCTGACGATCTAAAGGGTTGATGCGTTATGATCCTGTGGCTAGAGCTAGAGAGTCGCGAATTTGGTAAGGACTATCTTTTGCCTTGGTTCATGACGGAAATCCAATTTCCAAATACGTGGCTGTGCGGTTTCGATTGTATATATATTTGGCGACATAGTGGCATGGGATGCTCATGTCGTTTATGATTGATAGTTATGATTTGAAATTGTTTTTGAAACATATAAACACTAGTAGTAATATCAAATGCTTTTGTTTTATTCGTATCAAGCATATCTTGGCCATTATAAGGTAAAAACTCTATCCTCCGGTTTGCGTTGCATTGTGTGATGGGAACTGAGTCTTATAATGGCTTCATTTTTATAAAAAGCATTGCGATGTTTAAAAGAAAGATTTGTTTTTGAAGAACTGGCAATCCAATGGAGTAAACCCGTTCCATGAAAGTGGCGTGGTCCTGTGATTAGCCATATTTTAAATGTGTTGAGTGGATTTCTCATACCAGTCCCATGACTGACTCGTAGTTTGTTTCACTTTCAAACTCGGGTGCCCCTTTTTCTACACGGGCAGCCTTGTATTCAGGTTTTAGCTGGCTTTCTCTGGATAGCTGGAGCTGAAGATGGATTCTATTATTTATCTCTTTTTATGTTGTTCAGCTCCTATTGTACATTATGTTTGTTTTTCCGCTGTAGACATTATGTATAGCTGAACTGTATTTGTACTAAGTATGATCCTGTATACTATGTAACTCTGATGATTACGTTTATCCAGTATATTCTATTGTGCATTATCTAGTGTATTTGTTTAATTCTGTTCTGCTATTATCTGTTTCTGTGTTATATTCCAAAGATTACCCTTGTCTCCGTCTGTACGGGAAATGGGGTCGTCACATCACCCCCTCTAGGGTTAATCTATATCCAACAATTGGTATCAGAGCCTGGTATTTCTCATTAACTCTAGAGTAATGGTGTCTCCTAGTTGTTAGTATAACGAGAGTCAGTCCAGTGATATTCCAACATATTTCAACGAAATAGATTTTTTATTTTGGAAATCAAAAATCGAATTATATTTAAAATCTGTTAATTTTGAATATTATATATTATTGAAAATTTGGGAGATATGTTAGATAAAATGAATAAGGTTTTAAATGCTCATGTTATTCATATTATTTATTCCTATCTTGGTAAAGATCAATTAAGATTTATCTCTAATTGTTTAGCTATGCAGGATATCTGGAGAACTCTCGGCATGTTGTACCGAAAATCTGACAACTACTCAAAACCCTCAAATGTCAACTCAGATTCTGCTCTATGATTAATAGGTCTTACAGATCAAATTTTAGACAAATTGAACAATGGAGATTCAACGGATGGTGAGACAGGAAATTTCTCATACGAAGATTTAGTTTATATGTGTGTTGATTTAACTAAATCTGTTGATAAACTCCAATATAGAAACAAATTTCTAAAATATGAAAATCGTGAGTTGACCATCAAAAATATTGTTTGGAACTGAAGCCTGAAAACGTCAAGAAATTTGAAAATTCTGATTGTAGAAATTGTTTGAAATTCAAAACCGATCTCGTTAATCTCAATAGAAATATTCAAAATCTTAAAGAAGAAATTATTATTTAAAAGAAAACGAGAACGAGGTTGAAAGTACAAACAATTTTTTGCAAAAAGAATTTAATTTTTTTAAGATGACTGTAAATTCCAAATATGAAATTGCTGAAAAGGCAAATTTATTGAAAAGTGATTTGATTTTAAAAGAGATTGAAAACAAAATTGCAAAATTCAAAGATTCTGAAAAACTTAAGTTTGAAAAGCAAAAAACATTTTGAATCTGAAATCTCTGTGTCCCAAGCCAAAATAAAATTACTTGAAAATGAGAATTTGGTTTTGAAACAGTCCAATGCTGAATAGAAGATCGCTATAAGTCATTGTTCAAAAGAGAATAGCAACCTTAAATCCAAAATTCAACGATTAGAATCAACTTTAGATAAATTCTCTAATGGAGAAACAATGTTGAATATGCTGTTACAAAACCAAGTTTTTGTTGGAAATAAATGTGGTATTGGCTTTAGGAAAATTAATGTTTTTGAAAATCGGAACTCAAATGATTTTAAAAATCCTTCAAACTGCTTTGAAAAGAATCGATTAAAAAATTTAAATTATGATAATTTTGAAGGATTTTAAATCATAATCGAGATGATAATTTGTTTTGTATTAATCCATTTAAACATTCTTGGATCCCAAAAAGTAATAAAACAACGTGGACTAAATTCAAACAATTTTGGGTTCCTAAGGGCACAAAGGTATATTTAAATGGATTGTTATACAAACAAGTTTGGGTATCGAAATATGTTAACAAAACTGTAAGTGGCTTTACTAATTTTGTTATACCACTCAATCCCTTAAGCTGTTAGGTACCGGAGGAGTGTGAGGAACTGCTGTGCAAAAGAGATTTGTATTTAAGTTGTGCTATATTTCTATATCCTTCAGAGTTCCTTGGCCAAGTTTGTCGAGTTAGAGATTCTTGTGCCTACATAGATTTCTAGTATGATCTCCAGACTCACCATTTATTTTGTGTACTCCTTGTTTTTCCTCTTCCTGCCTTTTTCCACTTTTTACTCTTTCTATTTATTTTCTCTTGAGTTTTTTTTTGATTTGACACTGCCATATTATTTTCTTTTATTCTAGGCTTTCTTTACTTCAGATTACAAAATTCATGATTTTCTGGAAATTCGCTTCATTTGAATAAAACTCTCATGTTTTTACCATTTCCAGATCCTGAATATAAATTTGTAAATATCTGCATTATTTTGAAATTTATTTTGTAAACTGATTCCTAAATTCCTAACAGTGTTGATGTATTCTTGTCATATTTTTAACACCGTTACTTTAAATTCTAAATTTTTGAAGATCTAAATATTTAATGAAATTTCACACACCTCTGCTATTTTGAGTTTCTTCTAATTCACTTTGGAAAGGCTTGAAATATTATACTCATTATAGCACACTATTATTCTTAAATGGTGATATTTTCATTGATTTTAGAATAGCACGGATATTTTGAATTGCCATGAATCACAGTGTTACATCTTGAAATTCACCTTCATTTGTGATCATTTTATTTGGAATTTGTTTGTTTGAAATAATTTGAAATTCTTTGATATTTTGAATCTTACACACTTCTTAGATTTGAATTTATTAATCCAATGTGATTGATTCAGTTTATCTCAAAATTTACATTTTTTTCAAGTGATTTCGAATAAACCGTTTTATTTCTGGATCATGAATATGTCTTCAAATTGATGTAAATAATCTAAAATCTTTCTTGTGCTTGTTAGAAAAATTTGTGAAAAATCTTTGAAAGAAAATATGGTCCTTGAAACTTACTATCATTTCATGATATTTGATTTAAAAATTTGTTTGTTTATAATCATTTGAAATTATTGATTTCTTGAATCTCACACACATCTCGAATTTGAAATTTATAATCTGGTGTGATTGATTCTTTGAATCTTAGGTTTTTCATATTCCTTCAAATGATTTCAAATACTTATTTTTAATCTTGGACCATGAATCATCTGTTGTGACCATCATCTTGACAAGTCTGCTTTGAAACTGTTTCTTGTGCTGCTCTGATATTTATTTGAAAATATTCTGGAAATTGCTTGTTTTTGATTTGCTTGCTGCTCTGATACTGTTTTTCAAATAACTGCTTATTTTTTGTCAGCTGCTCTAATAAATGTGCCTAATCTGTTATCTTGACTACTTGGGCTTAATGTATAGTTTTTGCTGTTTGGGATACCCTTGTTCGTCTCCAGTATCCTTTTAAAATCCTTACTAATAGAGACATCAGGTGGTATCAGTTTAGAAGTTATGTTTTTTTTCATGTATATATTTTTGTTAGTCCCTCTTGGCTTGTATAGTTTTTCATATCCTTCTTGTAATTGATTTTCAATTTTAAAGTTGTTTATCAATTATCCATTCAGAAATTGAAACCAATATCAAATTGAACTGTATTTATAATTCATCAAAATTATTATCAGATTTTGAAATTGTGATGAATTGTGACTACAGTATATTTCACAACAAGAGGATATTTTATTTAGATTTCCATGATGGTTGAACATTTATTATAATATCTTTGAATTGGCGATTATTTCACGAACATCTCCCGTGTCTACCATTATGTTTCCATCCATAATGATTTTATATTATTGTGGAGAGTTTAATATTTTTAGAAATCATCTTGAATAAATAGTGGAAATATTTGTGATGGAAATGTGACTGTGTTATTATTCAGAATTAGTGATAATTGAAAATTTTCAAGAATCCCGGTACAGTTGAGCATATTTCATAATATGATTAATTTGGAAATTCATTTCACAAACCATTTCCGTACCTACCACATTTCTATCATCCTTATTGGTTTTATATACTGAGTAGTTTTCCTTTTGAAAACAGATAATAAAAATATAATATTCATAAGTGTTTCTCTAACCTCATTTAAAAATCCAAGCTCTGGTCATGTATGCTTATGAGATTACTTATATTTAAGCTACAATTAAGCTCATTTAAAAATCCAAGATCTAGTTATGCGTGGTCAGTGTGCTCTTAAATGAAAAAGAAAAAGAAAAATGAATAAATTGCTATAAATAAATTTTTTATATGAAATTCTCCTTGGTGAGTAAAAACCAGCCTATCAATCCATGTTCTAATTTGTGAAATGTTTTAATATTTTGTGAAATATTATGATTTGTTGATTGATAGCTATTGGGATTTGAGATTATTTGATTTTGTCACTTAAGTTGAAATTATAATTATATTCAAAATCCATCACTATTTTTGTGCCTCATTTTTATAAAATTCTTTCGAAAAATAATTGGAATTCGTTTTTAACTCTCTCCATTTTTATAAAATTCACCGTAAACCCATCATTCTACAATGTGAAATATACCACTAGTTCTTAGAATATTATGATTTTTGTTTGACTGATTGAGATCTATGATGACCGTTCTTCCTCCTGAGCTGAAATTATATTTTTAGTCATTTTTCATCTATATTTTAAATTCCGTACCCTTTTGATGATAACAAAAGGGGGAGAATGGGTTGAGATTTTGATTTATGAGTGAATATTTTATAAATTTTTAATACTGAAAAATCCCATTCATTTTTAATTCTTTTCACTTATGCAAAGTTATAAGGGGAGTTTCTGTTGTACGGGGAGCATTCATATAGGAGGAGTTCAATAATTCAATGTCAAACACATTTATTATACTCAAAATCTTAGTATTTATTTGTCATCATCAAAGGGGGAGATTGTTGTATATAACGTTGTATATAACAATTATATGATTTTTGTTTGATGATAACAACCGTATATATATTTATTATAAATGTGTTTGTTACTGTACTGTAATATTACATCACATATAGGAATATAATATTTATATTTAAATAAAATACGACTGTAAAAGAATTTAAATATTCACACAGTATTTTATTTAAATATAATATTTTATTTCAACATTTAAACAGTACAAATTTTATAACTCCACTATTTGTACATCTCTGTATTACATTACATATCATATCAACTTCAGTACATTTGTTCCTCACTATATCACTCATCACTCAGTACATTCATTAACACCCTTACATTTCACTGACAACATACTTGTCTTCTGTCTTCTGTTTTCACAACTCACAGTCAGTCCAGTCATCCTTACCTGTTACATGAAACAGAAACACACACAGTATATTGCAATTCTAACACCCCGTATTTTCTACGAATATTAAAATTAAAAAATCTAAGAGCACTTAAATTTTAGAAGAAGAATTGGGTGAAACGTGTTACGCCATTGCATTCGTCTCGGAATTCTGCTTGAGATAGAGTTCGAGTTTGTGTAAATCGGGCTCCGTATGAAGAAGTTATGGAGTTCAAAAGATTTCAAGTTTAAACTTAAATTAAATTAAAATAATAATTAAATAATAAGTTCAGTTTGAAATTCGAAATTCGGCCAGAACAGCTGGGCGGGAAATTTCCCGCCCAGGGCTGTCGACCCCCCTAGGGGGAGTCGACATAGGTGTCGACCCCCTGCAGGGAGTCGACCGTTTTTTATATCCAGTTCCTGTGACGAATTTTTGTAGCTCTGAGCTGATGTGGCCTTCTCTGATTGGCCTAATGACCAATTCTGAAGTATCAGGGCTTATGTGTCATGCTGTAGTTGGCTGGATGACATATCTCTTTGGTTTGGATGGCTCTGGTTACTCCTAGACTCTAAAGGCTAGAATTGATCCTAAACTTCTATATAATCACCCCAAACCTTAACCCTAGACCTCACAATCTCATTTTATGAAGCCGTCACGTTGTCCATCCCTAAGCTAGCCTAGCCACCATCTTCTTCAAATTAGAAATAAAGTTAGAAATCTCCAAACCAAATCCAAACTAGAGAATCAAACGTCTACATCAAAGGATTAGCCTAACAAATTCAGAAATCAAATCCCAGAATACAAGATCCATCCTTTTTCTGTAAGTTCATGTTATTTTCAGATTTAAACACCAAATAGTAATCTTGGCATGTACTAAAATGAATCTAAGTCTATGCATGATGATGAGACAATCTTTTCAGATTTACCCCTATCTTTCTATTGAATCTATGATTTTACATGCCTAAGAAGTTATTATATCGATTCAATCATGCTTATCTTAGTTGAACATCGAATATATAATCCTTTTTGGTTCATGATGTTATTCTTATGCCTGCGATAATGATTATATCAGCTTATTCAGGAATTGTAACACCCCACATCCGCTATGGTCACTCTCTAAGGGAATGCCATAGCATCGGTGGAGTATTTTAGTGAATATAGAACAGATAAAATTACAACAAGACAGATATAAATAGTACTTGAAATTTTAAAACATCATCTCATAACAGCGGAAATAAACATGTCTGGTTACATCATAAAACCATGGTAAAAGTCAAGTACAATATCCATCAAAATAAAGAAGTACATAATCCCACTCTCTCATACAATAGCCAGAACAAAAGAAAAGATAACTGGATAACTGGAGCTTTACGTCCACTCAAGCTCCTCAAGACTGGAACAGCAATCCGATCAAGCTCTACTACCGCTAGGATCCACCGTAGGACCTGAGGGTTGGGAAAAAGATAAAAACAACGGGGTCAGACATAAGCCTGAGTGAGCCCTATAACCTTAACAATACAATTATTAAAGTAATTAGGGTATGACATGAACTCGGTACGGTACCTTTGGGGATAATGACTACACTAAGTAGCCAACAACATAGGATGAACTAAGATAACCGTAAAGACGCATCTACCCACCCAAGGATAATTACTAACTGCACCACACCAGTCATTCCTACTTAAAGGTTGATCCCACCCAAGGACTTAAAGAAAGATATAACTAGTAGTTTCATGTACTCCTAGCTGACCACATAGGTGCCGTCTGCCCCTATCTCCACTAGGTGTACCCCACTACCCCAAGCGATCGGCTCCCTAACGTAGATACCCGTGCTGGACCCACAGTGGGGTGTATCACTCCCCCTAAAGTGGCAACCCAATATTATCCACGGTGCACGGCTTATACCTACACGATGCAACAACGGCTTATCTACCAGCCCGGGTCCACACACGCATATGAAACCCGTTGGACTCGCGTTGCCACCGCTAACCCGTTTTGGCCTCTTATAGTCAAGCCCAATATGCGTGTCCCGTCACCCGACTAGAGTCGAGCCCACAAAGATACGTTTGGGATATTGGTTGAAATGGGCCCCCACAAGCTACCCACCTAAGCTTGTTACTTATCTAGTGTATCCCACTTAACCCTTTAATCATGTTTAATTACATGTTTCCACTTGGTTAAGTATTCTAATCGTATTTTCTATTGCCACCCAAGGCAACCCACTAGATTTCCACATGCCACCCAAGGCACCCACTTAACCCCTCATGCTCTACTACATGCTTATCTGGTTAAGTGTTTCTTAATTAATTAAGGCCGTGATTCTCATAAAGACCTCTCACATTAGACTATCTTTTATGACCGCTGGTTAAGCCGGTTGGGTCCGGGCAGCCTTATGTCATAACCGAGTCTAACCTCGTGTCTTTATATTAATCACGTATTTAGTTTGTGCCTAAGACCTCTCACATTGGGCTAACATTTGTAGCAACTGGTTAAGCCGGTTGGGTCCGGACAGTTTTACGCTACAACTGAGTCCAACCTCGTGTCTTAGTCGATTAATTACACCTAATTAATCACCCCATATTAATTATCCCTAATTAATATCAAGTTTTTCATAACATGGGTAGACCTAACTCAATAGGTAAATTCCCATGGGGTAGACCTAACTCAATAGGTAAATTCCCACTTATGTTAATTTATTTTTACGGTATGCTTAATCATACCCAACCATACTTTTAATTAACATATTTATTAACCCCATCGTTCCCCACGTAAATCGTTCTCATAGAGGGAAGATCTATCACAAATATCATGGGTTAAACCAAATATTAGCATATACTTTGTCATGGGTTAAGAGGATGTCAACTTGCATATATGAGCATATATTAACCCAACTTGCATTTAAGCATACACATAACTTGCATAATTATTCACATAACTTCATAAGCATGCATAACATGTTAATCTTGCATTTGAGCATACACATAACTTGCATAATTATTCACATAACTTCATAAGCATGCATAACATGTTAATCTTGCATTTGAGCATACACATAACTTGCATATTCACATAACTTCATATGCATGCATAACATGTTAATCTTGCATTTAAACATACACATGACTTGCATATTTATTCACATAACTTCATATGCATGCATAACATGTTAATCTTGTATTTAAACATACACATAACTTGCATATTTATTCACATAACTTCATAAGCATGCATAACATGTTGCTTAATAGATCAATGTCCAACTTAGTGTTTTGCATCATAATCATCATGAAACATAGCACCAAACTTGCATAAAGATATATCATTAACTTGCATAAAAATGTCATGACCACATACACTAAACTTGCATGACATAGAGCATATAACTTGCAAAACACATAACATATACAATATTAAGCTTGCATAAACACATTGATCCACAAACATAACCATACATCATCATATCCTATCTTAATCAATTTAACAATTGATTATTAAGGGGATAGAAGCTCACCAAAACAAAATTAGCAAACTAATGAAGAAGATTAAGAGGCTAGAAGTTGATTTGGAATGCTATCCCTTCTCTAATTTTGATGGAGGCTCTCTCAAGTTTCAATTTGCCATAGTTTAGTTACTAGATTTAATTATGAATGAATTAGGGTAGGGTTAGGGTCTTATTTATAGGATTAGGTGAGTGTTTTAGGCCCTTAGATTAACCCTAGATTAGATTAGGACCCTTAGATTTAGGAAATCTCTAGAACCAGCCCTCCTAGCCAGCCTGAAACCCAACCTGGTGCAACCTGGTGCACCCAGGTTCAATGGACGGTGCCACCCTGTCGACAGGCAAGTCGACAGGCATGTCGACACCCCTGTCGACAGGCCTGTCGACAGCCCTGTCGACATGGGTTGGGCGGGAAGCTTCCCGCCTGACCCCGCCTGGCCCATTCCAAATCTGAATATTTGAATTTTTAAATCTATTTTAGTTTTAAATTTTCTGCAAACTTCTTTGGGCCATAATCGGGCCATACGGACTCCGATTCTCGAAAACTCGGACTCTATTTCGCGTATTTTTCCGAGACGAACGCAATAACGCAGCCCGTTACCCCCAATTCCTACGTCTGAGATTATTTATCCTGTAATTAGTGAATTTTAGTATTAACTAAAATTCGGGGTGTTACATTCTCCCCTCCTTAAAGGATTTCGTCCCCGAAATCTCTAAGCTAAGGAGAATGCATATCCTACCATTCAAACAACCATCTACTCAATCCATCAAACACGGGCATCCATTGTCCTTAGAACAATTTCTAATAATGTATGAGCATATGCAAAGAGTGTGTGTATATGTTCCCTATCTAATGTATGAACATATGCAAACCATGATAGTGCCATGCATCCATTATGTATGCGAAAGAACCCTATCGACACATACAATATCTACATGAGTGCACAATCATTCACCAAAATGCATCATCCATGTGATAACACAACCATTATACATCCATAAGTATTTTCCTACACACAATTTTATGCAATATGCAATATGAAGTGACTGAGCCGATCTAGTGCCTAGAGTGTGTGTATATGCATCCACGAGCAACCACTAGCAAACACTTGCATCCACTTGCATCCATCAACCATAACATGTCTCAAACACATGCTTCATCCATAGGTTTACCCTATCTAAAGGTCAAAGGTACAAACGAGAGGACATACTAAAGATAAGATAAGTACTAGACAAGCGATAAAGGAGAAAGTAAAGTCATACCCTCAAAAAGAAATGGGTACAATGAACGCATCTTCGCTTCCGTCTCCCAAGTTGCGTTGCTCTCATCTTCTCCCCATTGCACCTTGACTAGTTGAACCTCTTTGTTTCTCAACTTCCTAGTCTCTGACCCAAGGATGCGAGTAGGAGCTCGTCTAATAGTCGCATCACGTTCTACCTCTACATCTCTAAGCAAGCTTGGCTCTACCACCTCTGCCGTCTCATGTAAGCACTTCCTCAGATGTGATACATGGAATACATCATGAACACCACTAAGTCTGTCGGGCAACTCCACCCTATATGCCATCCGTCCAATCCTTTCCTTGATAGGAAACGGCCCAACAAACCTTGGTGCTAACTTCCCAACGGATCCGAAGCGAACAACATTTCTCAACGGAGATACCTTAACAAAAACCATATCCCCAACCTCAAACTCAAGATCCGTCCTTCTTTTGTCCGCATAAGATTTTTGCCTATCCTGAGCTGCTTTCATCCTTCTTCGAATCAAGTCAATCTTCTCAGAAGTCTCCCTAATCATATCAGGCCCAAGCAAGATCTTATCCGTAGATTCCCACCAACATGCAGGTGATCGACAAGGCCTTCCATAAAGAGCTTCGAAAGGAGCCATACCAATACTGGACTGAAAGCTGTTATTATATGCGAACTCCACCAATGGAAGATGCTCTTCCCATGTACCTCCAAAATCTAAGATACAAAGCCTCAAAAGGTCTTCTAGAACACGATTCACCCTCTCGGTCTGGCCATCCGTCTGAGGATGATATGCGGTGCTCAGACACAATTGAGTCCCCACTGCTTCTTGCAAACTTCTCCAGAACTCGCTAGTGAAGATAGGATCTCGATCACACACTATGCTAGAGGGTACCCCATGCAAACGAACTATCTCTCGAAGATATACAGAAGCTAACCAGGGAGCGGTCCTCTTGCTCTTCACAGGTATGAAATGGGCGCTCTTAGTAAGTCTGTCTACCACCACCCAAATTCTCGTATTACCCTTTCTTGATCTGGGTAACCCGTCAATAAAATCCATCGAGACGCTATCCCACTTCCATTGCGGAACTTCCAATGGGTGAAGCAACCCACCTGGTTTCTTTTGCTCCGCCTTCACTTGCTGGCACACCAAGCATCGAGCGACATACTCGGCCACATCTTTCTTCATACCGGCCCAGAAGAAAACCCTCTTCATGTCTTGGTACATCTTGTCCCCACCGGGATGAATGGTCATCCTAGAACGGTGTGCATCACCAAGAATATCCTTCCTCAACCCTTCATCTTGTGGTACACAAAGTCTACCATCTCTACGCAAGCACCCTCTATCGTCTAGGGTGTACCTACTCAAATGGCTGGACGACTCCCCCCTTATGAGCTTTTCTACCAACTCAACCAACTGTGGGTCGTCCCTCTGTGCTTCTTCAATCCGCCCCAAAAGAGTAGGTCTAACTTCCAAGGAAGCTAGCAAACCGGGTACATAATCAATGGAAGGTCTGAAATCAAACATCGAGATAAACTCCAAGCTTCGTCGTTCCACGAACAATGGACTCAAGGACAACCTCTTCCTACTCAAGGCGTCCGCCACCACATTACCCTTGCCAGGGGTATACGCTATCTCGAAATCATAGGATGCTAAGAACTCCATCCACCTTTGCTGTCTCAAGTTCAAATCCTTCTGAGAAAACAAGTACTTCAATGATTTGTGGTCAGTGAACAATTCGAATCTCTCACCAAGGAGATAATGGCGCCAAATCTTAAGAGCAAAAACAATAGCGGCCAACTCTAGATCATGGGTAGGGTAATTTTTCTCATGCACTCTCAACTGCCTTCCACCATAGGCTATCACCCTTCCCTCTTGCATTAAGACTGCGCCTAGTCCTGTCCCACAAGCATCGGTATAGACAACAAATGGCTTGCTCCCATCTGGCAACACTAAAACTGGAGCCGTGGTTAAAGCTTTCTTTAACCGTCGGAACGCATCATCACAATCTACGTCCCATGCAAAAACAAGATTCTTCTTTGTTAAGCGGGTTAATGGGGCCGATATCTTTGCGAAGTCTTTGATAAACTTCCTATAGTAACCTGCCAACCCCAAGAAACTTCTTACTTCGGTAGCATTCTTTGGAACCTTCCAATCCTGAATCGATACTACCTTCGCGGGATCCACAGCTATCCCCTCCTTGGAGACCACGTGCCCCAAGAACCGCACTTCCTCCCTCCAGAAGTGACATTTAGAGAATTTAGCCTTAAGGCTATTCGCTCGAAGAGTCCTCAACACTTCCCCAAGATGTAGGGCATGCTCTTCTTCACTCTTAGAAAACACTAAGATATCATCCACAAAGACCACCACGAATTTATTAAGGAACTCCCTGAACACCCTACTCATCAAATCAACAATATATGCAGGGGCGTTCGTCAACCCAAATGGCATCACCAGCCACTCATAGAAACCATCCGGAGTTCTAAAGGCAGTCTTGTCTATGCTATCCTCAGCCACCCTCAACTGATGAAACCCCGTGGCTAAGTCCAACTGAGAAAATACTGAAGCGCCAACCAACTGATCGAAAAGATCATCAATCCTAGGCAATGGGTGTCTATTCTTCTTTGTGAGCTTGTTGAGTTCTCTATAGTCTACACAAAGTCTGAGGGACCCATCCGCCTTCGTAGCAAATACTACTGGAGCACCCCACTCCGATATACTTCGTCTTATGAACCCCTTCTCAAGCAACTCCCCTATTTGCTTATGGAGTTCCCTCCTCTCACGAGGAGCCATGTGGCGCACTGGTAAAGATACAGGTTTAGCATTATCCACCAGATATATTCGGAAGTCAATCTCCCGCTTCGGAGGTAAGCCCTTCACCTCCTCAAACACATCCGGATATTCCCGGACCACTCTAACAGAATGCAAACTCTCGACTGAAGCATCGAGCGATTCAAGATAACTTAGCAAAACAGATTCCATGGGATTACAAGAGATCTCGAGAGTGTTACCCAAACGGGTCAGAAGCCTAACAACTCTCCTTTCACAATCAAGAATGGCACCATTACTGGATAACCAGTCCATGCCCAAAATCAACCCATAGCCCGTGAAGCCCAACACAAAAGCATCACATCTAAACTCAATGCTAAGTATAGAAATCTTCAAACCCAAACATATCATGGACAAATAAGTGGAGCCCCCAATTGGGTTTGAAACAACCAAGGGATCATCTACTAGACTGGTGTTTAAGTGCAATGACTCAACTAATGATGATGAGATAAACGAATGCGATGCGCCTGAATCAAACAATGTACGGACAGGATGATCAAATAGAAAAACCAGACTTTCAACGGAAATAGTTCTACCTCTCTGCTGAACCGGTGGAACTGAGAGAGCCTGAACTTGCCCCCCTGCCTGAGCTGGTGCCATTAGAACTTGCACCTGACCTCCTGAGGTAGATCCCGCCCTTTGCCCCTTCTTAGGACAATCTTTTATTAGATGCCCTGCTTCGCCACAGTGGAAGCAGCCAGTCTTCTTTTTCTTGCGACAATCCTTGCTTAGGTGGCCAGGTGTCCCACAATTGAAACACTTCTTCTTCTTGTCCTTGCCACCGTTGCCTTTCCCACCTTTGTTTTGTTGTTGTTGCTGAGGTCTCTTTTGATCTCCTTTCTTCTCGGGTGCCTTATTCGCATTGGGACCCTTCTCTTCTTCATGCATGAGTGCCATGTCAACTAACTTCTCAAAGGTGGCCCCCATCGGGATATGAGTCATAGCCAACCCATGCATTGGTTCATTCAAGCCTTTCACGAACCTCAAAGCCTTTTTCTCCGGTGTATTCACCATGTCTAGGCCAAACCTTGCCAATTGATTAAACTTGTTAACATATTCCTTCACCGAAAGATTTCCTTGCTTTAAAGTCAAGAATCTTTCCATATACAAGTTTTCCTCCGCCCTTGAGAGAAACTTTGCCACAAATCTTTGCTTAAAATCCGCCCAAGAGTCAACGGGGCGTTCTCCATTAGTAACCTCCCACCAGAATGAGGCCTCTCCCTTCATTAACCAAGCAGCCAACTTGACTTTCTTTCCTTCTTCCATCTCAAAGATATCTATCAACTCTTCCACCTCCTTAAGCCAATCTCTAGCCTCCACAAAGGTTTCAGATCCTTGAAAAGGTTTCCCTCCCATAGCTTTAAATTCCTTGCAAGTCTTAGCAAAAGTATCCGTGCGAGGAGGAGGGGGAGGAGGAAGATCGGGTGCTACGGTTGGTGGAGGAATATTCGCTGGACCCGCAGTGGTGGCCCTAGCCTCCATCAATCTCCTATACCATACTGGTACCGTCACACCCTCCGGAAAGTTAAGATCCTCAGCCATACTGAAACGAAAAAGGAAAGATTCAAAATGGAGAATTCGAAGGACAAAGATATGGCTATTGGGGATTATGCTTTTCTTTCCAAAAACTTTTCTCTTTAAAAGACATGTTTTTGAAAATATCTTTTCCAAAAATGTTTTAGAAAAGTAGTTTTCTAAAAAATTTATCTGTTCTGGTAACCTTTGCTCTGATACCACGTGTAACACCCCACATCCGCTATGGTCACTCTCTAAGGGAATGCCATAGCATCGGTGGATTATTTTAGTGAATATAGAACAGATAAAATTACAACAAGACAGATATAAATAGTACTTGAAATTTTAAAACATCATCTCATAACAGCGGAAATAAACCTGTCTGGTTACATCATAAAACCATGGTAAAAGTCAAGTACAATATCCATCAAAATAAAGAAGTACATAATCCCACTCTCTCATACAATAGCCAGAACAAAAGAAAAGATAACTGGATAACTGGAGCTTTACGTCCACTCAAGCTCCTCAAGACTGGAACAGCAATCCGATCAAGCTCTACTACCGCTAGGATCCACCGTAGGACCTGAGGGTTGGGAAAAAGATAAAAACAACGGGGTCAGACATAAGCCTGAGTGAGCCCTATAACCTTAACAATACAATTATTAAAGTAATTAGGGTATGACATGAACTCGGTACGGTACCTTTGGGGATAATGACTACACTAAGTAGCCAACAACATAGGATGAACTAAGATAACCGTAAAGACGCATCTACCCACCCAAGGATAATTACTAACTGCACCACACCAGTCATTCCTACTTAAAGGTTGATCCCACCCAAGGACTTAAAGAAAGATATAACTAGTAGTTTCATGTACTCCTAGCTGACCACATAGGTGCCGTCTGCCCCTATCTCCACTAGGTGTACCCCACTACCCCAAGCGATCGGCTCCCTAACGTAGATACCCGTGCTGGACCCACAGTGGGGTGTATCACTCCCCCTAAAGTGGCAACCCAATATTATCCACGGTGCACGGCTTATACCTACACGATGCAACAACGGCTTATCTACCAGCCCGGGTCCACACACGCATATGAAACCCGTTGGACTCGCGTTGCCACCGCTAACCCGTTTTGGCCTCTTATAGTCAAGCCCAATATGCGTGTCCCGTCACCCGACTAGAGTCGAGCCCACAAAGATACGTTTGGGATATTGGTTGAAATGGGCCCCCACAAGCTACCCACCTAAGCTTGTTACTTATCTAGTGTATCCCACTTAACCCTTTAATCATGTTTAATTACATGTTTCCACTTGGTTAAGTATTCTAATCGTATTTTCTATTGCCACCCAAGGCAACCCACTAGATTTCCACATGCCACCCAAGGCACCCACTTAACCCCTCATGCTCTACTACATGCTTATCTGGTTAAGTGTTTCTTAATTAATTAAGGCCGTGATTCTCATAAAGACCTCTCACATTAGACTATCTTTTATGACCGCTGGTTAAGCCGGTTGGGTCCGGGCAGCCTTATGTCATAACCGAGTCTAACCTCGTGTCTTTATATTAATCACGTATTTAGTTTGTGCCTAAGACCTCTCACATTGGGCTAACATTTGTAGCAACTGGTTAAGCCGGTTGGGTCCGGGCAGTTTTACGCTACAACTGAGTCCAACCTCGTGTCTTAGTCGATTAATTACACCTAATTAATCACCCCATATTAATTATCCCTAATTAATATCAAGTTTTTCATAACATGGGTAGACCTAACTCAATAGGTAAATTCCCATGGGGTAGACCTAACTCAATAGGTAAATTCCCACTTATGTTAATTTATTTTTACGGTATGCTTAATCATACCCAACCATACTTTTAATTAACATATTTATTAACCCCATCGTTCCCCACGTAAATCGTTCTCATAGAGGGAAGATCCATCACAAATATCATGGGTTAAACCAAATATTAGCATATACTTTGTCATGGGTTAAGAGGATGTCAACTTGCATATATGAGCATATATTAACCCAACTTGCATTTAAGCATACACATAACTTGCATAATTATTCACATAACTTCATAAGCATGCATAACATGTTAATCTTGCATTTGAGCATACACATAACTTGCATAATTATTCACATAACTTCATAAGCATGCATAACATGTTAATCTTGCATTTGAGCATACACATAACTTGCATATTCACATAACTTCATATGCATGCATAACATGTTAATCTTGCATTTAAACATACACATGACTTGCATATTTATTCACATAACTTCATATGCATGCATAACATGTTAATCTTGTATTTAAACATACACATAACTTGCATATTTATTCACATAACTTCATAAGCATGCATAACATGTTGCTTAATAGATCAATGTCCAACTTAGTGTTTTGCATCATAATCATCATGAAACATAGCACCAAACTTGCATAAAGATATATCATTAACTTGCATAAAAATGTCATGACCACATACACTAAACTTGCATGACATAGAGCATATAACTTGCAAAACACATAACATATACAATATTAAGCTTGCATAAACACATTGATCCACAAACATAACCATACATCATCATATCCTATCTTAATCAATTTAACAATTGATTATTAAGGGGATAGAAGCTCACCAAAACAAAATTAGCAAACTAATGAAGAAGATTAAGAGGCTAGAAGTTGATTTGGAATGCTATCCCTTCTCTAATTTTGATGGAGGCTCTCTCAAGTTTCAATTTGCCATAGTTTAGTTACTAGATTTAATTATGAATGAATTAGGGTAGGGTTAGGGTCTTATTTATAGGATTAGGTGAGTGTTTTAGGCCCTTAGATTAACCCTAGATTAGATTAGGACCCTTAGATTTAGGAAATCTCTAGAACCAGCCCTCCTAGCCAGCCTGAAACCCAACCTGGTGCAACCTGGTGCACCCAGGTTCAATGGATGGTGCCACCCTGTCGACAGGCAAGTCGACAGGCATGTCGACACCCCTGTCGACAGCCCTGTCGACATGGGTTGGGCGGGAAGCTTCCCGCCTGACCCCGCCTAGCCCATTCCAAATCTGAATATTTGAATTTTTAAATCTATTTTAGTTTTAAATTTTCTGCAAACTTCTTTGGGCCATAATCGGGCCATACGGACTCCGATTCTCGAAAACTCGGACTCTATTTCGCGTATTTTTCCGAGACGAACGCAATAACGCAGCCCGTTACCCCCAATTCCTACGTCTGAGATTATTTATCCTGTAATTAGTGAATTTTAGTATTAACTAAAATTCGGGGTGTTACAGGAATCTATCTTTGTTGGATTTAAATTTCTTGTATTTGGTCTGTTGTTACATGCCTATTTTTATGCCTATTCTTATTTTATGCTTCTTCTCTCTCTCTTCCCCTATTTTCTTTTTATCTTATGAACCTGGGTTACCTTCGAACCTAAGCTGAAATCGCGAAATACGAACGATTGGAATACGGGGAATATTTAGGTATAGCCTATTTTGGGGTAAATATTGGGCATAATGTATTTGGTGAAATAATTGGGCATAATTGTTATTGTTGCGAACTTGGGGTAAATTGAAATATTAAATCTAGATTGGGTGTAAACGGTAAATTGGAATATTAAATCTAGATCGGGCATAACTATTGGTTAGGATGCCAAGCATAATGTATATTGTGATTTTGGGGCATGACTATTATTGCAAACTTGGGAAGATTGGGTGTAACCTACTAGTTTTGTAAATTTGGGATAATTAGCATATAAAAATCTAGACTTGGACATGTATGGTAAATAAGTAAATTGGTTAAAAGATGAATGTGCCTAACCCGAGGGTAGATTGAGTTATGGTGTAAGACTGTCTGTAACCGCCTGGCACATCCAACGACCGCAACAACATAAATCTAATGTGAGTGGTTAGCGCATAAAGCCCAAAACCCGAGGTTAGAATGAGTTTGCGGTAGAAGTCTGCCCGGAACCGCCCAGCACATCCAGCAACCGCAAACAACAGTTCTAATGTGAGAGGTTAAGGCATTAACGAATGAATCAATGATGAATGAACAGGGCTAAGTTAAAAGGAAACACTTAACCAAACACAATAGGATGAATGAGTAGGGTTAAGTTAACCAACCTAACATGATGAACGAGTGGGGATAAGTTAAGGGGAAACATTTAACCAATATAACATGATGTGTGGTAGGGTTAAGTTAACACAGTAGGGCAACACTTAACCAATATAACATGATTTGTGGTAGGGTTAAGTAACACAAGAAGGCAACACTTGACCAATGTAACATGTTAGGTGGGTGGGTTAAGTTAACATGGACAAGAAGACAACTTAGCCAATATTACATGAACAAAGCGGATATGGTTAAGGTAAGCTTAACCAATAATACATATGGACTTGATAAGGGGAAGGGTTAAGTAAATCTTGGGTAAGCGGGTAATATTAGTGTATACAGGCACCAAACTTAACTGTTAAATATACATGCGTGAATCAACGAGAATGTTAAGTAACATATGAATAGGCAACACTTAACTAGTACAACATGTTAATTAAGCAAATGGGTAGGGTTAAGTTAAATTGAGAACACTTAACCATTATAACATGTTGATTAGGAAAACCTAGTAACGGGGACCCGTTTCAGCAGTAACCCACATAGATGTATCATGGTACCCTGAGCTAGGCAAGGTGGGGAACGATTACTGGGCTGATTATAAGCGGTCAAAATAGCGGCGGGTGGTGCAACAGTGTAGTTCCGATGGAGTATGGGTGTGCACGTGCTCCGGAGTGGAAAAGCAGGCACTGGGCATCAGTAGTATACACTGTGCATTTGAATCGTGTCGGGTTGCCATTATGGGAATTGATACACCCTATGATGGGGCCAGCACAGATATCTACATACAAGCGGGGCCGAATGACACAAGTAATACAAGCGCAGTAGAATGACACAAGTAATTAATACATACAAGCGGGGCCGAATGACACAAGTAATACAAGCGGGGCCGAATGACACAAGTAATACAAGCAGGGCCGAATGACACAAGTAATGAATACATACAAGCGGGGCCGAATGGCACAAGTAATACAAGCGGGTCCGAATGACACAAGTAATACAAGCGGGGCCTAATGAAACAAGTAATACATGCAGGACTGAATGAAACAAGTAATGAATACATACAAGTGGGCCGAATGACACAAGTAATGAATACATACAGCGAGGTCAAATGACACCAGTAATAAATACATGCGAGTTAGGAAACTGATCGATAGGGTAGTAAGGGTACATCTAACATATCCATGGCAATTAGGCAGATTGGGCTGGGATCCTCATAATGGATGTACACCTGAAGGCTACCACAATTACAAAGATTTGGATCACATTATCATTTTATACATATTACTAGTTAGGACACTAGTTAGGTGGTGCAGAGATATAGAAATTAGAATAACAGGGTAGTAGCGAAGTAGAGAAAGAGTAGAAGCGCATTCAATATATCTTGCCTTATCATATCTTATGCTAATCTTATGTTATATTGTTATCCCTGTTATCACGGTATTGTCTTATATTCAGTTTATTCATGTCATGTTGCTTTTACCTGTTTACATACTGAAAATCACTGGCCTTACCAGGCTTTATGTCTGACCCGTCTTCTTTCGTCTTCTTTTCTTCCGTTCCCCTCCAGGTAGTCAGGGAGGGAATAGCTCAGCTTAGTTTGGACGTTTCTCTTTCCAATCTTGAAGATTCTTTGATGTATTGCTTGGATCCTCTTATCTCTGGCTATGGCAGTGTTTGCACTTTAATTTGGGGACTTATGCTACTTTGATATGTTTTATGCTTCTTATATACTTGGAAATTTTCGAATCAAAACAGAAGTTTTATGTAGTACTTTTATGTATGATTGAGTCAATTGTTGTAAAAGCTTGACTGAACTACATTGCTTATAAAATGACTTTGTTTTCCGTTGTTTTATTTGTCTGTCTTGTAATTTATTTGCATCATTTATCTATAACATTTCACTGAAGTTAATGCATTCCCTTTGTGAGTGACATTAATGGAGGTGTGGTGTTACACTTGGTATCAGGGCCGAAGGTTGCCAGATCAGATAAAAGATTTGAAAAATTATTTTCAAAACGGTTTTAAAAGAAGCATTTTCAAAAGAAAAGTTTTGTTTTAAAGGCATATTCCCCAAAGCTATATGCACTATCTTTTGATCCTCTGTTTGAATCCTTGTTTCCTTCTTTCCTGAGTCTCCGGGGCTCCTGGCTTTCTGGGAGGTAACCTCATCATGGCATGGTTCTGTAGGCTTGATGAGACTATGACACCTGTCAAAGGGGGAAGAAGTGACAAACTTTCATCTATAGCCGCAGTAGTTTCACCTACGGCTAATTTTCATTCAAGATTTGTAGGGTTTTCCGTGCGATGGGGGCAGCTTTCGAGAAACTTGTCAACATGTTACACAAGGATGGTAAAGATGAGAATGAGGGAGTTTGGCTAAGGAGCATAACCCAAATATGAGAAACTCATGGATATGGACATGGTTCACAAAGAAGGTAAAAAGAAAGAGGTGTAAGTGGAAGAACCACAGAACAAGAAGGGAGGAAAGAATACTAAAACCTAAGACAAGAGGACGTGTCTTTATTATGGTATAACGGGTCATATAATTAAGGACAAGGGCAAGAACAAAGGACAGGATTTTCAGGAGGGCAAGTGCGTGCTCTCACCGCCAGCGTACCGGAGAGTGAGGTAGTAAAGTTTCTATTGAGAAAGTATAGTTTTTCTTTTTGATCATCCTATTAGTACTCTTTTTGATTTTAGCACTTAGCATTCAGTTATATCTGCTTCCATAGTTGAGTCTCTGCACCTTAGCACTTGTATAGTAGAAGATCCCATTATTGTCTCAAATCCAATTGGTGGTTCGGCTCATCTGTCTTTGGTTTGTAAGGGTTTGAGAATAGCTATATTAAGTATTGAGTTTAAGTGTAATGCTTATGTTTTTGGTTTCATGGGCTGTGGGTTGATTCTAGGAATGGATTGGTTAGCTAGTAATTGTGAAAGGAGGGCAGTTAGACTTTTGACTTGCCTCGGTAATACTCTCCAGATTTCGTGTGATCCTAAGGGATCAGTTTGGCTTAGCTACCTAGAATCACTTGATGCATCTATCGACAATTTGCGATCCGTTAGAGTAGTCCATGAGTACACAGATGTTTATAATTAGGTTAGGGGTTGGTCCCCAAAAACGCGAGATAGACTTCCGCATAAATCTAGTTGACAATGCAAAGCCAGTTGCATTAACAGTATGACACATGACTCCAAGCGAAAGGAAGGGCTCAGTAAACAAGTAAAAGAGTTACTTGAGAAAGGGGTCATAAGGCGAAGTATTTCTGAATATGGTGCTCCAGTTATTTTCGCTACAACGGCAGATGGTTCACTTCACTTGTGCATAGATGATATTTTGGTTTTCTCTAAGAGTAGGGAAGAACATGCTTTGTATCTAAGGGAAGTCTTGGATACCCTCCAAGCATATCAGCTTAAGGCTAGGTTCTCCAAATATCATTTTTGGAGAGAAGAAGTAAGGTTTCTAAGACATGTGATATCCAAGGAAGGGATAACAGTAGATCCCACAAAAGTAGTTGCGGTGCAGGATTAGAAGGTCCCAAGGAATGCAACCGGAGTAAGAAGTTTTCTTGGATTAGCGGGCTGGTATAGGAAGTTAATTAAGGGCTTTTGTGAAGGTATCAGACCCACTTACTAGATTGACGAAGAAAAATCTAACTTTTTGCTTGGATTTTTATTTGTGATGTTGCTTTCCAACGACTGAAGAGAACCTTGATGACAACCCCAGTCTTGACATTGCCCGAAGGGAACAAGACGTTTACAGTTTATACAGATGCGTGCAAGACAGGGTTAGGTGCTTTTTTAATGCTAGAAGAGAGGGTAGTTAGTTATGGAAGAAAACAGCTGAAAGTACATGAGAAAGACTATCCTACCCACGACTTGGAATTAGCTGTTATAGTGTTCTCTCTTAAGTCATGACATCATGATCTTTTAAGAGAGAAGTTTGAACTATACATGAATCACAAGTCCTTAAAATATTTGTTCTCGCAGAAAGATTTGAAATTGGGGCAACAACGATAAGTGAAATTTCTTGTCTCATACGACTTTGAGATTGCTTATACCCCTAGCAAGAGCAATGTTGTGGCAGGCGCCCCAAGTAGAAAGAGACTGACCTTAAGAGGGATAAAGTTTGAAGTACATAGCAACCTTTAGTTTTAGACCCTCAATCGAGTTTGTACCTGGTTTGTTAGCATCGCTAGAAGAGCAGCCTACGCTTTTGGATCGGATAGGAGCGGTGTAACATGAAGACCCTCAGATTTGTGACATGATGAATAAGCTATGTAGAAGAGAGACCTCTAATCATCTTAGTACATACACTTGGTATCATGGTTAACATCTGTTTCTTGGAAAGATAATCCGACTACATGGGATACCCTCTAGCATAGTAAGTGATAGAGATCCTATCTTTACTAGTGAGTTTTGGAAATGGAGGTCAAGAAGCTTCGAAATCGTGAGGTCAAGATCTTTAACAATGGGGTGACGCTGAAGAAGACGCGACTTGGGAGACTGAAGATAAGGCAAGTGCATCATACCATTTTTGTTGAGTGTATATCCTTGATCTCTTTTTCTAGGAATTTTATGCATACTTGTTCCTATCTTTTAGGCATATCCTCTAGGTCATATCTTCGATCCTTAGGTAGAAGCCAATGTATGTAAACATGTGTTTAAAACATGTTATGATTGATGATTGCAAGTGGTTGCAAGAGGTTGCTAGTGGTTGCTCGTGGATGCATATGCACACACATTAGGTACTAGATCGGACCAGTCACTTTCATATTACATATGCATATATGTACTTATATATGGATTGAAACTTGATGTGTTATCATATGGATGTTGCATTTGTATGAATGATTGTGCACTCATGTAGAGGTTATAAGGTACGATTAGGAATCATTGCATACATGATGGACTCATGGCACTGACATAATTCGCATTAAGGAGCTCAACTGAATCAGTAGACTGCCTGATTTTGCATTAGATAAGGACATATACACACACTATGCATATGATCATGAAAGCATTAAAAATCTTTTTAAGGACAATGAATGCCTGTGATTGAATGGTTGAGTAGATGGATGTTGGATGTTAGGATACATTCTTCTTAACTTAGAGATTTCGAGGACGAAATCCGTTAAGGAGGGGAGAATGTAACACCCCGTATTTTCTGTGATTATTTAAATTAACAAATCTAAGAACACTTAATTTTTAGAAGAAGAATTGGGTGAAATGGGTTACGCCATTGCGTTCGTCTCGGAATTCTGCTTGAGATAGAGTCCGAGTTTGCGTAAATCGGGCTCCGTATGAAGAAGTTATGGAGTTAAAAAGATTCCAAGTTTAAACAGAAATTAAATTAAAATAATTATTAAATAATAAATTCAGTTTAAAATTCGAAATTTGGCCAGAACAGCTGGGCGGGAAATTTCCGCCCATGGGTGTCAACCCCCTCCCCCGGGGGAGTCGACATAGGTGTCGACCCCTCTATAGGTAATCGAACCCTTTTGAGATCCAGTTCCGATGACGAATTTTTATAGCCCTAAGCTAATGTGGCCTTCTGTGATTGGCCTAATGACCAATTCTAAGGTATTAGGGCTTATGTGTCATGTTGTGGTTGGCTGGATGACACATCTCTTTGGTTTGGATGACTCTGATTACTCCTAGACTAATCTAAAGACCAGAATTAATCCTAAACTTCTATATAATCACCCCAAACCTTAACCCTAGACCTCACAATCTCATTCTATGAAGCCATCACGCTGTCCATCCGTAAGCTAGCCTAGCCTCCATCTTCTCCAAATTATAAATCAAGTTAGAAAGCTCCAAACCAAATCCAAACTAGAGAATCAAACGTCTACATCAAAGGATTAGCTTAACAAATTCAGAAATCAGATCCCAGAATACAAGATCCGTCCTTTTTCTGTAAGTTCATGTTATTTTCAGATTTAAACACCTAAAGTAATCTTGGCATGTATTAAAATGAATCTAAGTCTATGCTTGATGATGAGACAATCTTTTCAGATTTACCCCTATCTTTCTATTGAATCTATGATTTTACATGCCTAAGAAGTTATTATATCGATTCAATCATGCCTATCTTTGTTGAGCATCGAATATATAATCCTTTTTGGTTCATGATGTTATTCTTATGCCTGCGATAATGAATGTATCAGCTTATTTAGGAATCTACTTTGTTGGATTTAAATTTCTTGTGTTAGGTCTGTTATTACATGCCTATTTTTATGCCCATTCTTATTTTATGCTCCTTCTCTCTCTTCCCCTATTTTCTTTTTATCTTATGAACCTGGGTTACCTTCGAACCTAGGCTGAAATCGCGAAATATGAACGATTGGAATATGGGGAATATTTGGGTATAGCCTATTTTTGGGGTAAATATTGGGCATAATGTATTTGGTGAAATAATTGGGCATAATTGTTATTGTTGCGAACTTGGGGTAAATTGAAATATTAAATCTAGATAGGGTGTAAACTGTAAATTGGAATATTAAATCTAGATCGGGCATAACTATTGGTTGGGACGCCAAGCATAATGTATATTGTGATTTTGGGGCATGACTATTATTGCAAACTTGGGAAGATTGGGTGTAACCTACTTTGAGCAATAACTTGTAATTGAATTTGTGGGGCATAACTTGCAATTGGCTTGGTTGGGCATAACTTGAGAATTGAAACATAACTAGTTTTGTAAATTTGGGATAATTAGCATATAAAAATCTAGACTTGGACATGTATGGTAAAAAAGTAAATTGGTTAAAAGATGAATGTGCCTAACCCGAGGTTAGATTGAGTTGTGGTGTAAGACTGCCCGGAACCACCCAGCACATCCAGCGACCGCAACAACATAGATCTAATGTGAGAGGTTAGCAAATAAAGCCCAAAACCCGAGGTTAGAACGAGTTTGCGGTAGAAGTCTTCCCGGAACCGCCCGATACATCCAGCAACCTCAAACAACAGTTCTAATGTGAGAGGTTAAGGCATTAACGAATAAATTAATGATGAATGAACAGGTCTAAGTTAATAGGAGACGCTTAACCAAACACAACAGGATGAATGAGTAGGGTTAAGTTAACCAACCTAACATAATGATCGAGTGGGGATAAGTTAAGGGGAAACACTTAACCATTATAACATGATGTGTGGTAGGGTTAAGTTAACACAGGAGGGCAACACTTAACCAATATAACATGATGTGTGGTAGGGTTAAGTAACACAAGAAGGCAACACTTAACCAATGTAACATGTTAGGTGGGTGGGTTAAGTTAACATGGACAAGAAGACAACTTAGCCAATATTACATGAACAAAGTGGATGGGGTTAAGGCAAGCTTAACCAATAATACATATGGACTTGATAAGGGGAAGGGTTAAGCAAATCTTGGGTAAGTGGGTAATATTAGTGTATATAGGCCCACAAACTTAATTGTTAAATAAACATGCGTGAATCAGTAAGAAGGTTAAGTAACATATGAATAGGCAACACTTAACCAGTACAACATGTTAATTAAGCAAATGGGTGGGGTTAAGTTAAATTGAGAACACTTAACAATTATAACATGTTGATTAGGAAATCCTAATAATGGGGATCCATTTCAGCAGTAACCCACACAGATGTATCATGGTACCCTAAGCTAGGCAGGGTGGGGCACGATTACTGGGCTGATTATAAGCGGTCAAAATAGCGGCGGGTGGTGCAGCATTGTAGTTCCGACGGATTATGGGCATGCACGTGCTCTGGAGTGGAATAGCAGGCACTGGGCATCAGTAGTATACACTGTGCATCTTGAATCGTGTCGGGTTTCCATCATGGTAATTGATAAACCCCATGATGGGGCCAACACATGTATCTACATACAAGCGGAGCCGAATGACACAAGTAATACAAGCAGGGCCGAATGACACAAGTAATACAAGCGGGGCCGAATGACACAAGTAATACAAGCGGGGACGAATGACACAAGTAATACAAGCAGGGCCGAATGACACAAGTAATACAAGCGGAGCCGAATGACACAAGTAATGAATACATACAAGCGGGGCCGAATGACACAAGTAATACAAGCGGGGCCGAATGACACAAGTAATACAAGCGGGGCCAAATGACACAAGTAATGAATACATACAAGCGGGGCCGAATGACACAAGTAATGAATACATACAGCGAGGTCAACTGACACCAGTAATAAATACATGCGAGCTAGGAAATCGCTCGATAGGGTAGTAAGGGTACATCTAACATATCCATGGCAATTAGGCAGATTGGGGTGGGATCCTCATAATGGATATACACCTGAAGACTACCACAATTGCGGGGATTGGGATCACATTATCATTTTATATAGATTACTAGTTGGGACACTAGTTAGGTGGTGCAGAGATACAGAAATCTGAATAACAAGGTAGTGGCGAAGCAGAGAAAGAGTAGAAGCGCATTCAGTATATCTTGCCTTATCATATCTTATGCTAATCTTATGTTATCTTGTTATCCCTGTTATCATGGTATTGTCTTATATTCAGTTTATTCATGTCATGTTGCTTTTACCTGTTTACAACTAAAAATCACTGGACTTACTAGGCTTTATGTCTGATCCATTTTCTTTCATCTTCTTTTCTTCCGTTTCCCTCCCCCCAGGTAGTCAGGGAGGGATAGCTCATCTTAGTTTGGACCGTTTCTCTTTCCAAGCTTAAAGATTCTTTGATGTATTGCTTGGATCCTCTTATCTATGTATATGGCTGTGTTTGAACTTTATGCTACTTTGCTATGTTTTATGCTTTTTATATACTTGGAAATTTTCAAATCAAGACAGAAGTTTTATGTAGTCCTTTTATGTGTGATTGAGTCAATTGTTATAAAAGTTTGACTGAACTACGTTGCTTATAAAATGACTTTGTTTTCCGCTATTTTATTTGTCTGTCTTGTAATTTATCTACATCTTTTACCTATAACGCTTCACTGAAGTTAATGCATTCCCTTTGTGAGTGACAATAATGGAGGTGGGGTGTTACAGCAATATAAATAAAAACTGAATACATGCAAATATAAATTTATTTTTAAATTTTATATGCCTCAATCGATGTGTTTCTCGTCATTTTTCATGACTTGATCTGATTTATATATCCATCCAACTGTGTCTAGACAACTTGTGATATTCAAAATGATACACTATAAATACCACAAGGCAGACAATATGTATATAATATTAGAGTGCAGGGATAGGAAAACTATTTTGCATGGCTGCATGAAAACATGTGTATAAGTATACATGCATGCATTGCCTCGCCAATCAATGTACAACTGAGGAACAACCCAACAATAGTGGCTAGACAGCATGGAGCTTTTTACATTTCAGGTGGAGCAGCATATACATGAATGTGCAAGAGCACAAGCCAAAAACGTCAGTGAACAACATGGTTCAGCAAATTCAAAGAAGTATGCAGTACATAAGCATGGACATAGCAACAACTAAGAATACATTAACAGTGAATATGGCCAAAGCAAACAGAATGCACAAGTGTGATCAAGTAAGCTTCAGCACGGTCAAGTGTACAATTCAAGTGCAGCTGAAATAAAGCGAGTTTATGCCTATTTCTATCATTTTATAATTTATTCGTTATTATGCATGTTCTCTATTCTCTTCTCTCCCTCTTTTCCTTTTTTATTTTTATATAGCCAGGCTACCTTCGAGCCTAGGCCTAACGCTGAAAAATGCGAACGTGAAAAATTGGGAATAGTGGGGAAAGACATAATTTGGGCATAATTGATATTGAAAAAATATGGATCTAAATTTGGGCATAAATTTGTGAATATACGAATATGGCTTTGGGGGCATATGTTGTTTTGGATAATATGAATTTAAGCATAAGTTGGAAAATAGAATTTAAGCATAAATTGGGACATGTGTAAGTACTGATTTGGGACATAAATTGGGATGTAAGTGAATATGAATTTTAGGCATACATGGGAAAATATGCGAATATGGATTTGCGTATAACTTGTATTGAAATGGGTGAATATGGACTAGGGACATAAATTGGAAAATATGTAGATTTGGGTTTGTGCATAACACACACACGCGCGCGCGCACACACACACACACACACACACACATATATATATATATGTGTGTGTGTGTGTGTGTGTGTGTGTATGCCTTGACTTATAACTGGGGAAAAAGAGAAATAATCACCTTAATGACATCGGTAGATTTGGATAAAAATGGAATGTCTAGTAATTACAATTACAATGAATATTGTCTTTCAATCACTTGAATTCAATGAATAATTCTCTCTGAATCCATTGAATTTATTGAGGAAGATGGTGGTTATTCATGGAGAAGTATTGGCTATGGAAGCCATGGATGAGGAGATGCCAAAAAGTCCCTTGAAAATGCCCTCTGAAGGTGTATTTATAGCTGTAGGAAAGCTCCTGGGAGGACTGGTTCATGATGGGGTACGTGGTAGGCGATCCAGAAAAATAGGAGAGCTAGTAGCCTTGAGAATAGGTCAAAACAAGCTGCGTTTGAACAGGTCCGAAGGTCGGATCGCGGTCATGGGTCGGATCGCGGTCATGGGTTGGATCGTGGTCATAGGGTCGGATCGCGGTTATGGGTCGGATCGCGGTCATAGGTCAGATCGGATCGCGTAGGCAAGGGCGGATCGGATCGCGGTCATATGCCAGCTTACACCCGTTCACGGAAATGGGCGTAACTTTCAAACCGTAAGTCCGATTGAGCCAAACCAAAGCTCAAACTGAAGCTAATTCAAAGGGCTACGAGTAAATGAGGTGAATAGATCCAAATGAGGTAATTTGATAGGGGTTTCGGGCCAGTTTGTACTGATGTTGTGATTTTGACCAAACTGCCTTGTGTCTTCTGATGATGCTTCCAATGCCGGAGAGCGATGTTATCCAGAGATTCCATATGAGACAACATTTACCCAGAGGTATGTCAACATGATCTTTGCTTTGGGTAGCCTGGTCACAAAGCAGGCTAACAATATATGTGTGTGTGTGTGTATGCCTTGACTTATAACTTGGGAAAAAGAGAAATAATCACCTTAATGACATCGGTAGATTTGGATAAAAATGGAATGTCTAGTAATTACAATTAGGAATTGTAATTGCACTTATAACATGAGGTTAGGTTGCATTAGTGGTGGAAGTCTGCCCGGACCCGACCGGCATATCCAGCAACCATTAATGTTGAACCTAATGTGAGAGGTCTAAGTGTGCAAATACGAATTGGGCTAAGACACGAGGTTAGACCCAACTGTGGAATAAGACTGCCCAGACCCAATCGGCATATCCCGCATCCACATGTTGGAGGCCTAATGTGGGAGGTCTAGCCCATTATAACCATAATTGGACATGGTAATGAATTGGACTACTTAACCTAATTTAATCCATAAGGATTGTATGATTATGTACTTAAGCTAGGGTTAAGTAAAATTGGATAGGTAGTGGGTGGATTAAGTAAAATAGATGGGGTGGGTAATATTTACATATAGACCCACGAACTTAACCCAATAAGGTTATTTAATTAAAGACACCTAGTGGTATACATGACCGGCGGAAAATATAATAAATTTATGCAATTAAAGACACCCTTTTAGGGTAAGAATAACTTGTAGAAATGATAGAATTAGATATGCATAATAATCTGCTAAGTAAACAACGATAAGTTGTAGTGACCGTGCAAAATGGATTTATGATTAAATAAGAAAGAACGAGGTAAACTTGTAAATTAAATAAGCTATATTTAATCATAAATGGTAAGTGACATGTTAATTAGGAAACATGTGAATTGAGATATACTTAATAACTTATTAAGGAGCACATTTAATTATAATGATGTAACCAAGCAAGAATTTAAATAGATTGTGGATGACAGACCTTGGGCCACAATCTAGAAAATAACATGTCATGGGCTTATCAATAAACTTAAATGGATTAAGTTATATGACTAAAATTAATAAGCAAGAGAAACTTGGTAATATGAATAAGAATCCAATATGAACGGGAATAACCAAGTAAATGGGAACCTGATGAGGTAAGGCAAGCGCGTAAAAGAACGTTTAGACATAGGGTCTAACAACATATTAAAGAAAGGCGCTTGGACCAGTCCATACGTTTGAGCGTGAATAACCCAACGAGGTAGATCATCAAGGTGTTATAAGACACGAAGGGAGCGCACATTCATCTGATTGTTATGACGGCTCCCAAGGACTGGAAGGGGAAGCACGCAGCTTCCTGAAGGACGTAAGTTGCTCCTAGTAGTCCTCTATGTGGTGACATATGTCTTAGGCTGTACTTGTAGAGGTTGGGTCTGCACATAACTGCTAGGTGGGTGGGGTTTGACTGCAGATGTAGCTATGTAGTTAGAATGCTGTGACGAGGTGACACCAGGGTGGTTCGACGGTTGCCTTACGAGGAGGTAGAGAGGGTCACGACCAACAAGAATAGTTGACCGTCGGATATCCGTCATCGACCCAGCGGGATGCGAAAAGACTAGAGCTAAACCCAAGATACCATTTCACCTTTCACTATAAGGGTACGGGGTCGAGGGTAGACGCCACATGGATGTTTAGATTGGTTGTATTAGTGGCGGTCACTTAGCTCTTGTAGTCTTTACTAGTTGAGGGAGGGCCCGAGGTGGGGCCATAGCCACCATGGAAAAAAGATCCGAGGAATATCTGTATTTGAAGGCACTTAAAGGCGGTCTGTACAGGTATGGAAAAGCTCTCGGCCGAGTTCCATGTTTCTAGTTTAGCCCTGCCACGGAACTCCATGCACATTAGAGGACGTGCGACTGAGGCATCGAGCTACAATTACAGTACATATGTGGGACAGTCTAGATACATGCATATCTGCTTTGGGTGGTGTATCGCAGACTAGAGGGCATTATTCCGATATGGAATCTGATTCGATCGATGGTGGCAGTCTGTACGCTTACGTAGCATAGTAATGACAAATATATGTGGAACGTAACATTGTTATATAGAGATCCGTATGTCACTCAAGCATAGGATGAGGGACTGCGTTCACTACGGTGGAGCGTGCGAGTGGATTACCATGGGGTGTATCTCAATATTGAGAAATAGCTACATATATTGTATTAGGTGAATCCATAGGACAGTAAATGGGTACGATGCGCGCATAAGTCTTGAGTGTTATTAACCCAAGTAACCTAATAATCAAGAAAATGTAATTGAACGGTATTAGTATGGATCATTCTACTTCTGATATACTAGTATCTGCGTGGTATAGAGAAATGTATTTAAGAAGTGCAATATATCATGTTCATCTTATCTTGCTCAGTTCACGCTTGCTATTGTTACTGTTATCTTGTTCTTCCAGTTTTATATATACCTGCCACAATACTTTTATTTGTTTATATATAAACGTAACTGGACTCGCCAGACTTTATGTATGACCCTTTTTGTTTCCTCTTCTCTCTCTTCTGTCCCCCCAGGTTCTCAGGGTGGAAGTGCTTAGAGTTGATTTGGATTCTTTCAGCTTAGCTTGGACTTTGGATATAGATGTTCTGCTTTGACTTCTTGTCAACTCTCTTATGGCTTTGCCAGAGAAATATGGTTTTATGCTTTTGTACTCTGATATTTTTGGCCAGACAGATTATTAATGTAATTAGTTACTTATAATGTAAACTAAGTATTCGGGACCATGATGTTTTGATTTAACAAAGTTTTTAATTCCACTGCTATTTTACATGTCTATCTTGTGCTATCATGTTCTTATTTATCTATAACGCTTCACATAACTTAAAGCATTCCCTTAGTGAGTGACATTAACGGACGTAGGTTGCCACATTTGGTATCATAGCATATGGTTATAAGATCGGATAAAATATTTTGAAAATGGTTTTCAAAAAGGTCTCAAAAACAAAGTATTTTAAAATAAAAAGTCTGCTTTTGAAAAGAATATTTTACAAATCCATAAATTTCTTCTCGATTCTCTGCTTGATTTCTTTTCCTTTTTGATCGGGGAACTGTTTCCTCTTGAAAGGGCTTCCCTATTTCGGCATGGTTCCGTAGGCATGTTAAAACTACGGTACATGTCGAAGGGGAAAGAAGTGCCCAACCTCCATCTTTAGCTGCAGTGGTTTCATCTGTGTCTTATTTTCTCCCAAGCCTCGAAAGGATTTTCGTGCGATGGAGGCCGCTTTCAAGAGACTTGTTAGCATGTTGCACAAGGATGGTAAAAAGGGGAATAAGGGAGTTGGGGCTAAGGAGCACAGCCCAAAGAAGAAAAGAGAAAATACCATAATTTCGGAATGGTGGGTCATCAGGAAAAGGATTGTAGAAAGAGGAAAGACATTTGTTACCACTTTGGTAAGGTAGGACACCTCATTAAGGAGTGCCCGAAGAGACAAAGACAAGGCCAGAGGGCAGGAACTTCTAGGGGGAAAGCAAATGTTCTTATAGCTGGTGGACATGATAGGGGTAGGAAAGTTTCCATCGAAGGATTGATTTCTATTTTCGATCATCCTATTAGGATTCTTTTCCTGGCGCTTCGCATCCTTTTATATCTGATCCTTTAGTTGGGTCTCTGCACCTAGATACTAGTATTGTTTTGGATCCCGTAACTGTCTCAAACCCATTAGAGGTACGGCTCATTTATCGAGGTATTGTCGGGGGTTTGAGAATCTCTGTGTTAGGCGTCGAGTTTGATTGTGACGCATACGTTCTTAATTTCATAAGATATGGTTTGATTCTGTGATGGATGGGTTAACCATATATGGAGCCATTCTAGATTGTGAGAGGAGGGTCGTTGGACTTCTGACTTGCCATAGAAAGACTCTCGAGATTTCTTATGACCCCAAAAGGGTATGTCATGCTTAGTCTCTGGAACCTCTTGATATATCTATCGATGATTTGCGACATGTGACTCCTAAAAGAAAAGAGGGAACTTAATAAGCAAGTAGGGGAGCTACTTGAGAAGAGGTTTGATATGTGAATCATATCGGGATGGGAAACCTATTGAATACTGTCCTTGAGGAAGCCCATCATTCTAAGATGACTATTCATCCAAGTGGTGATAAAATGTATAGAGTTCGAGGTAGTGGAGCCAAGCTTCTGAGAGGAAGTGGAAGTATAGAAGGAAGCAATGATATGATGAGTTCCGACTTGCATACTCGGATCGGAGGTTAAGAAATTGTGCAACAAAGATGTAAGAACCCGTATTTTTGAATAACATGTTATAACACAAATCAAGGCAGAATTAAACTGTAAAATACGCGAAATAGAGTCCGAGTTTTCGAAAATCGGAGTCCGTATGACCAAGATATGGCCTCGCGAAGTTTCACGAAAAATTCAAATTTCAAAACAGATTCAAAAATTCCAATTTTCAGAAGTGGCGGGAAAATTCCCGCCAGACCCAGGGGTTCGACCTGGGGGTCGACTGGAGAGTCGACCTCTAACCCCCGGGTCGACTGGGGAGTCGACCCCAGGGTCGACCAGGAAGTCGACCTGCCTGGTCGGCCCAGGCAACCTGGTGCACCCATTTTGGCTATTTTGACCTGTTTTGGAGACTTGTGACGGGATTTGATGGCTTGGATTGAATCTAGGGTTAATCCTATGGCTAATACTATCCTAATCTTCTATAAAAAGACCCCTAAACCTAGCCTAAATCATCATTATTCAATCCTACAACTAGACTATGTCAAATTTGTTCCTCTCATGGCCTCCACTCTCATGCTAAAATTCCTAAGTATATTTATATGAGAGATTTTGAGTTCATACAAGTGCTTTCAAACTTGTATGAGTGTTCTTAGTTTGCATTCAAGTCAAGTTTCAACATTTCTATTTCAAAGCAAGGATTTTTATTGATTTGGCGCAAGGGTTTTTCAATTGGGGCTTTCATATTTTGGTGCTTGCATAAGGGCTTCGTCTCAATCTTTATAATAAATATTCATTTGTGTCTTCATAGCATTGTAATCCCTTTTCTACTTTCTTACTTTGAACTCTAAAGTTAAATGAATGATGCAAGTTTGGGTTGATCATCATGATATGCAAGTTTGGTTGATCATCATGATATGCAAGTTTGGTTGATCATTATGATATGCAAGTTTGGTTGATCATTATGATATGCAAGTTTGGTTGATCATTATGTTATGCAAGTTGGTGTAATCATTATGTATGACACATGTTGCTATGTTATGCAAGTTAAACTTGATGTTGTGAGCATAAAGCTCCAAGCTTTATATTAAAGGTTGCATTTTGGAAACATGAAAGTTATCATATCCCTTATGATAACTTGCATGTGAGGCTAAATGCGAACTTCTAGCAACTTCTACATGTCATTTATCACCATGTATCACTCATATGCTAAGTTTGGTTTTATGCATGCTTTTGAAGCCTAATAATGCAATATGCAAGTATATGAACATATGTACATCTCATATGCCACCATGATAAACTTGTGGCTTCAACACCTTTTTGTCATGATTATGCCAAGTTCCCTATTTTATCCTTTATGCGTTGATGCGATTATGTAAACGATGGGATTACGTTGGGGTTGGGTAACATTATGACATAAACATGGTTTTTATAACATGACGTGATATGTTAACTTGTAATTATGTTTTGGAAACATAATGGACATGACACTTAGAAAATATGAGTGTGGCCAACTCGAGGTTGGGTTGAGTTTGTAGCATAAATCTACCCGGACCCGCCCGGCTTAACTAGTGGCTACAAACAATAGGACCCAATGTGAGAAGTTGGTCATGTTGTGCTCGAACCCGAGGTTAGACCAAGTTGTGGTGTAAAGCTACCCGGACCCGCCCAGCTTAACTAGTAACCACAACAAAGTCTAATGTGAGAGGTTAACGCACATTAAGTTAATTAATTAATGCCTCCTGATTAGGGTTAAGTCATGGTCCACTTAATACTTAATCAATTTGGGCTTGATGGGTTAATCGGGGTTAAGTCATGAATCTTGGGTACACTTAACCAATTTAATCCACGTTTGGATCGGGTTAACCACATTTAACCCGTTAAGGAAACCCTAGTTGCGTGGTCCTTTTCAGCAGTAACCCTCTTGATAGTATCATAAGACCCTAGGACTAGGCTAGGGTGGGGCACGATTACTGGGCTGACATGTAAGCGACCAAAACGACGGCTGAGTAGGTACGCCGGTGTAGGTCCAGGCGGACTATGGTCGTGCACATAGTCCGGAGTTGGAGAATTAGGCACGGGTACCAGTAGATCTAGACTGTGCATACTTGATTGGTGTCCGAGGTCTACACCCTAGGACTTGATACACCCTGGGGTGGACCTAGCGCAGTTAGCTACATTGCATGTTTGGGCCGTATGACACCGATACACGACGAGTTAGGCTTATAGGGAGCCGATCGACTAGACCGAGTAGTTGGACCTTCATTTAGGTCATCTCATGATGTTGGGCCAAGCTTGGGCCAAGCTTGGGCCAAGGGATCAATTCTTGTTTTTACTTGACATGTTAGAATGCTAGTACACCCGTGGTGCAAAACTTAACCTTGATTATGCGATGACACCTTTATCTATCTTGTTAGTTAATCATCATGCCAGTATGTTGTTATCTGTATGTTCATCTCAGCTTCTCATGCCAGTTAACTTTACTAGTTCATAGACAGATAGTAGTAGGGCTTACCAGTCTTTTTGACTGACCTGTTTTCTTTCGCCTCTTTTCTTCCAGTCCCCCCCTCAGGTTCTCAGGGTGGGAACATTGGAGCTTAGCTTGGATCTTTACAGCTTGCTTACTGGATTTGCTCATGTACGGTTTTGGACATTGAGCTAGCTATGGTTTATCACTTCACTTTGGGGATAGTGCTTTATGTATTTCAGTTTTTCAGTTTATGATTTTCTCTAGACTTTGTTTGTTGGAAAATAATGATCAAGTACTTTGTTGTAACTTAACTATGGTTTTGGAAATGCAAGTTTTATCCGCTGCTTTACTACTCTGTTTTACTTATATGTTCTGTCTTGTGATATCTGCATGCATGTTTACCTTGTTTAACGCCCCTCCAAAGCTAGTGTGCTTGCAAGAGTTACCCTGGCGGAGGTGGGGTGTTACATTTGGTATCAGAGCATAAGGTTTACAAGATTTGAGCAAAAGTGTTTTTGAAACTTACCTTTTGAAAAACTATTTTCAAAACCAATTAAGTATTTTCCAATAATAGTCTAGTTATTTTAAAAAGGCTATTCCCCAAAAGCTATAGCACTATCCTTCGTTCCTTCGTTCTGAATCTATCTTTTTCCTTTTTCAGTATGGCCGATCTTAACCTTCCCGAGGGAGTGACCATTCCCGGATGGTTCCGGAGATACTTGGAAGCTAGGGCCAACGATGTGGGCCCGGCAAATACCCCCAATATAACTGAGGTTCCTCCTCCTCCTCCTCCTCAGAATCCGCAAGCAGATTTCGCTAAGATTTGCAAAGACTTTAAGGCGATGGGTGGCAAGAACTTTATTGGGACGGAGACTTTTGTGGAGGCAAGAAATTGGTTGAAAGAAACTGAGGATCTCTTCGCCATCTTTGATGTGCAAGATCATAGAAGGGTTCTATTGGCAGCATGGTTATTGAAAGAAGAAGCTGCTTATTGGTGGGAGGTCACCAATGCTACGAGGCCTATAGAGACTTGGGCCGACTTTAGGACAAGATTTGGGCTTAAGTTTCTATCATCAGCTGAGGCGAATTTGCAATTGGAGAAATTTATATCTTTGAAGCAAGGGGACATGACAGTGAGGGAGTACGTGAATGAGTTTAACAAGCTCGCCCGATTTGGTTTGGACATGATTAATACTCCCCAGAAGAAGGCTTTGCGCTTTGCACGAGGGTTGAATGAGCCACTACAAGGTTTAGCCCTATCTCATATACCTATGGGGGCCACTTTCGAAGGTCTAGTAGACATGGCATTGCTTCAAGGAGACGATAAGAATGGCAAGAAGGAAGTGAAGGCTAATGAGACCCAAGCCAAGAAGACAGACTCCAAGTGGGGAGGAAATCAGAGCAATCAGAACAACAAAAACAACAAGAACAACAAGGGCAACAAGGCCAAGGCAAAGGATCCAAGGAAATGCCACTACTATGGGAATGTTGGGCACATAGCTAAAGACTGTAAGAAGAGGAAGTCAGACGAATGCTTTCATTGTGGAGAGACCGGACACTTTAGCAAGGATTGCCCCAAGAAGCAAGGGCAGAATCAGCGTGCAGGACCTTCTGGAGGGCAAGTGCATGCTCTCAACGCCGCTCCAGTTCAGGATCGAGGTAGTATTTCTGTAGAAAGTCTTGTTTATATTTCTGATTATCCTGTTCGCACCTTATTTGATTCTGGCGCATCGCATAGTTTTATCTCTTCTGACATTGTTGAAAGTTTGCACCTAAGTACTAGCCTAGTTGAGGATCCCGTTTGTGTTTCAAATCCAATTGGGGGTTCCGCCCATCTATCTATGATTTGTGTGGATTTGAAGATTTCTATCTTGGCCGTAGAATTCACGTGTAATGCTTATGTTCTCGGGTTTACGGGATATGGGTTGATCTTGGGCATGGATTGGTTGTCCAGTTATGGAGCCATTCTCGATTGTGAACATAGGGTGGTGAGGCTCATGACTCGCCTCGGTAATACCCTAGAAATTTCTTGTAACCCTAGAGGTCCCATCATGTTATGTTATCTTGAATCTCTCGACTCGTCCATTGATGATCTGCAATCTGTAAGGGTGGTCCGAGACTATCCCGATGTCTTTGAAGAAGTTAAGGGGTTACCCCCTAAACGAGAGATAGATTTCCGCATTTATCTAGTCGATAATGCCAAGCCAGTATCATTGCCCGTTAGGCACATGGCCCCACGAGAAAGAAGAGAGCTCAGTAAGCAAATCAAGGAGCTGCTTGAGAAGGGTTTTATTAGACGAAGCATTTCTGAATGGGGTGCTCCGGTTGTATTCGCTACTAAGGCGGATGGTTCGCTTCGTCTATGTGTTGATTATCGAGAGTTGAACAAGCTGACAAAGAAGAATATGCACCCTTTACCGAGGATTGATGATCTCTTTGACCAACTTGTAGGTGCTTCTGTTTTTTCTCAACTCGATCTAGCCACCGGATTCCATCAGCTTAGAGTGGCTGAGGATAGCATCGATAAGACTGCGTTTAGGACTCCGGATGGATTCTTTGAATGGCTTGTCATGCCATTCGGTTTGACTAATGCACCCGCCTACTTCGTAGATTTGATGAGTAGGGTGTTCAGGGAGTTCCTTAACAAGTTCGTGGTCGTCTTCGTGGATGATATTCTGATCTTCTCAAAGGATGAGGAAGAACATGCCAGACATCTCAAGGAAGTGATGGATACGCTTAGGGCGCATCAGTTGAAAGCCAAGTTCTCCAAATGTCATTTTTGGAGAAGGGAAGTTCGGTTTCTTGGACATATAGTTTTTAAGCAAGGCATAGCGGTGGATCCCGCGAAAGTGGTTGTGGTTCAAGACTGGAAGACTCCTAGGAATGCAACCGAAGTAAGAAGCTTTCTCGGTCTGGCGGGTTACTATAGGAAGTTCATCAGGGACTTCGCTAAGATTTCGGCCCCTCTTACTAAGTTGACGAAGAAGAACTTAGTCTTCGCATGGGACTTGGAGAATGAGCTTGCTTTTCAAAAGCTCAAAAAAGCCCTTACCTCAGCTCCAGTTTTGGCATTACCCGATAGTGGTAAGATGTTTACCGTATAAACAGATGCATGTGGCACGGGGTTAGGAGTTGTTCTGATGCAGGAGGGAAGAGTGATATGTTATGGGGGTAGGCAACTTAAAGTTCATGAGAAGAACTATCCCACTCACGATTTGGAGTTAGCAGCGATCGTCTTTGCACTCAAATCCTGGCGCCACTATCTTCTAGGCGAAAGGTTTGAGTTGTATACTGATCACAAGTCACTCAAATACCTCTTCTCGCAAAAAGATCTGAATCTAAGGCAGCAAAGGTGGATGGAATTCTTGGCATCTTATGACTTCGAGATAGCTTATACCCCTGGCAAGGGTAATGTTGTGGCGGATGCACTAAGCAGAAGGAGGTTGACTTTGAGTCCCTTGTTCATTGAGATGAAGAACTTGGAATTCTTGGCAACCTTTGATTTCACGACGGCTGTTGAGTCGATGACGAGTTCATTAGCATCCCTTGAGCTTAGACCTACACTTCTTGATCAAGTTGGGGCTTCGCACAAGGAAGATCCGCAGATAGTCGAGGTCATGGACAAGTTGATTCGTGGTGAGACGTCTAGTCACCTTGCCAGATATACTATTGATGATAAAGGATGGCTAAGGCGTGATGGGAGATCATGTGTTCCTCGAGTGGGAGATTTAGTCCATAGAGTTCTTGAAGAAGCGCATCACTCGAAGATGACTATACATCCTGGAGGGGAAAAGATGTATAGAGATATGAAGCGCATTTTCTTTTGGGATGGAATGAAGAAGGATGTAGCAGAGTATGTTTCAAAGTGCATGGTGTGCCAACAAGTGAAAGCCGAGTCGAAGAAACCAGGTGGGCTATTACATCCATTGGAGGTCCCGCAATGGAAGTGGGAGAGTATTTCTATGGATTTTGTGGATGGATTGCCTAGGTCAAGGAGAGGGAACACGAGCATATGGGTCATAGTTGATAGACTTACGAAGAGTGCTCACTTCATCCCGGTAAAGAGCAAGAGGACCGCATCATGGCTAGCATCTACTTATCTTCGAGAGATAGTGCGGTTGCATGGAGTTCCTTCTAGCATAGTTAGCGATCGTGACCCAATTTTCACTAGCCAATTCTGGAACAGTTTGCAAGAAGCGATGGGTACGCGATTGAATCTGAGTACGGCCTATCACCCCCAGACGGATGGCCAAACCGAAAGGGTGAATAGAGTGCTGGAAGATCTCTTGAGGCTTTGCGTTCTCGACTTCGGTGGTACTTGGGAAGACCTTCCTCTTGTAGAGTTTGCGTATAATAATAGCTATCAAGCCAGCATAGGGATGGCACCATTTGAAGCTTTGTATGGGAGGCCGTGTAGGTCACCATCTTGTTGGTGGGAGACAACAGATAGGCTTATACTTGGGCCCGATATGATACGGGACACATCCGAGAAAGTTGAATTAGTGAGAAGAAGGATGAAAGCGGCCCAAGATAGACAGAAATCCTATGCTGCAGGCGAAGGGCAGAGTTGGAATTCGAAGTGGGAGACATGGTTTTCGTGAAGGTTTCTCCTCTCCGTAATGTGGTTCGTTTTGGAGCAGTTGGGAAGCTGGCACCAAGGTTCGTAGGACCCTTCCCTATCATAGAGAGAATTGGAAAGATGGCCTATAAGGTGGAATTGCCCGAAAAGCTAGCCGGAGTGCATAATGTCTTTCATGTCTCGCATCTCCGAAAGTGCCTACATGAATCCGCTGAGGTGGTTGAACCAAGCATACTTGAAGACATTGAGGTAGAGAAAGAGGCAACCTTGAGAAGAGCTCCGATTCGTATCTTGGGAACAGAAATCAAGAAGCTAAGGAATCGAGAAGTCAAATTGGTGAAAGTTCAGTGGAGTGAAGCCGATGAAGATGCAACTTGGGAAACCGAGGAGAAGATGCGTGGGCTTTATCCATTTCTTTTTGAGGGTACATTCTCGATCTCTTTTCCTAAATAGCATATCTTTCTTTTTATCTGCGTTTATCCTGTTTATCTTATTATCTCGTTAAACTTGTCATGAGGACCTTAGGTAGAAACCCTTTGGATGAAACATGTATTTGAAACATGTTATGCTTGATGGTTGCAAGTGGTTGCAAGTGTTTGCACGTGGATACTCGTGGATGCATGATACACATTAGGCACTAAGATCGGCTGACACACTTTCATGTTGCATATGCATGAGTGCTTGTACTTATTCATGGATGAAACTTGTTATGCTATCACGTGGACGTTGCATATAGATGAATGTTATGTGCACTCATGTAGAGACGATGAGTTATGTTAGGAATTTGCATACATATGGACTCATTTCACTAACATACTTTGCATTAAGGAGGTTTACTGTATCAGTAACCGCCTGATTTTCGCATTAGATAAGTACATATACACACACGTTTGCATATGATCATACAGCATTTAGAATCCTTTAAGGACAATGACTGCACGTGGATGATGTTTTGAGTAGATGGATGATGGATGGTAGGATACGTTCTTCCTAACTTGGAGATTTCGGGGACGAAATCCTTTAAGGAGGGGAGAATGTAACAACCCGTATTTTTGAATAACATGTTATAACACAAATCAAGGCAGAATTAAACTGTAAAATCTGAATCAAGGAAAACGGGCTGTGCCATTGCGTTCGTCTCGGAAAAATACGCGAAATAGAGTCCGAGTTTTCGAAAATCGGAGTCCGTATGACCAAGACATGGCCTCGCGAAGTTTCACGAAAAATTCAAATTTCAAAACAGATTCAAAAATTCCAATTTTCAGAAGTGGCGGGAAAATTCCCGCCAGACCCAAGGGGGTCGCCCTGGGGGTCGACTGGGGAGTCGACCTCCCCCCCAGGTCAACTGGGGAGTCGACCCCAGGGTTGACCTGGGAGTCGACCTGCCTGGTCGGCCCAGGCAACCTGGTGCACCCATTTTGGCTGTTTTGACCTGTTTTGGAGGCTTGTGACGGGATTTGATGGCTTGGATTGAATCTAGGGTTAATCCTATGGCTAATACTATCCTAATCTTCTATAAAAAGACCCCTAAACCTAGCCTAAATCATCATTATTCAATCCTACAACTAGACTATGTCAAATTTGTTCCTCTCATGGCCTCCACTCTCATGCTAAAATTCCTAAGTATATTTATATGAGAGATTTTGAGTTCATACAAGTGCTTTCAAACTTGTATGAGTGTTCTTAGTTTGCATTCAAGTCAAGTTGCAACATTTCTATTTCAAAGCAAGGATTTTTATTGATTTGGCGCAAGGGTTTTTCAATTGGGGCTTTCATATTTTGGTGCTTGCATAAGGGCTTCGTCTCAATCTTTATAATAAATATTCATTTGTGTCTTCATAGCATTGTAAGCCCTTTTCTACTTTCTTACTTTGAACTCTAAAGTTAAATGAATGATGCAAGTTTGGGTTGATCATCATGATATGCAAGTTTGGTTGATCATCATGATATGCAAGTTTGGTTGATCATTATGATATGCAAGTTTGGTTGATCATTATGATATGCAAGTTTGGTTGATCATTATGTTATGCAAGTTGGTGTAATCATTATGTATGACACATGTTGCTATGTTATGCAAGTTAAACTTGATGTTGTGAGCATAAAGCTCCAAGCTTTATATTAAAGGTTGCATTTTGGCAACATGAAAGTTATCATATCCCTTATGATAACTTGCATGTGAGGCTAAATGCGAACTTCTAGCAACTTCTACATGTCATTTATCACCATGTATCACTCATATGCTAAGTTTGGTTTTATGCATGCTTTTGAAGCCTAATAATGCAATATGCAAGTATATGAACATATGTACATCTCATATGCCACCATGATAAACTTGTGGCTTCAACACCTTTTTGTCATGATTATGCCAAGTTCCCTATTTTATCCTTTATGCGTTGATGCGATTATGTAAACGATGGGATTACGTTGGGGTTGGGTAACATTATGACATAAACATGGTTTTTATAACATGACGTGATATGTTAACTTGTAATTATGTTTTGGAAACATAATGGACATGACACTTAGAAAATATGAGTGTGGCCAACTCGAGGTTGGGTTGAGTTTGTAGCATAAATCTACCCGGACCCGCCCGGCTTAACTAGTGGCTACAAACAATAGGACCCAATGTGAGAAGTTGGTCATGTTGTGCTCGAACCCGAGGTTAGACCAAGTTGTGGTGTAAAGCTACCCGGACCCGCCCGGCTTAACTAGTAACCACAACAAAGTCTAATGTGAGAGGTTAACGCACATTAAGTTAATTAATTAATGCCTCCTGATTAGGGTTAAGTCATGTTCCACTTAATACTTAATCAATTTGGGCTTGATGGGTTAATCGGGGTTAAGTCATGAATCTTGGGTACACTTAACCAATTTAATCCACGTTTGGATCGGGTTAACCACATTTAACCCATTAAGGAAACCCAAGTTGTGTGGTCCTTTTCAGCAGTAACCCTCTTGATAGTATCATAAGACCCTAGGACTAGGCTAGGGTGGGGCACGATTACTGGGCTGACATGTAAGCGACCAAAACGACGGCTGAGTAGGTACGCCGGTGTAGGTCCAGGCGGACTATGGTCGTGCACATAGTCCGGTGTTGGAGAATCAGGCACGGGTACCAGTAGATCTAGACTGTGCATACTTGATTGGTGTCCGAGGTCTACACCCTAGGACTTGATACACCCTAGGGTGGACCTAGCGCAGTTAGCTACATTGCATGTTTGGGCCGTATGACACCGATACACGATGAGTTAGGCTTATAGGGAGCCGATCGACTAGACCGAGTAGTTGGACCTTGATTTAGGTCATCTCATGATGTTGGGCCAAGCTTGGGCCAAGCTTGGGCCAAGGGATCAATTCTTGTTTTTACTTGACATGTTAGAATGCTAGTACACCCGTGGTGCAAAACTTAACCTTGATTATGCGATGACACCTTTATCTATCTTGTTAGTTAATCATCATGCCAGTATGTTGTTATCCGTATGTTCATCTCAGCTTCTCATGCCAGTTAACTTTACTAGTTCATAGACAGATAGTAGTAGGGCTTACCAGTCTTTTTGACTGACCTGTTTTCTTTCGCCTCTTTTCTTCCGTTTCCCCCCCTCAGGTTCTCAGGGTGGGAACATTGGAGCTTAGCTTGGATCTTTACAGCTTGCTTACTGGATTTGCTCATGTACGGTTTTGGACATTGAGCTAGCTATGGTTTATCACTTCACTTTGGGGATAGTACTTTATGTATTTCAGTTTTTCAGTTTATGATTTTCTCTAGACTTTGTTTGTTGGAAAATAATGATCAAGTACTTTGTTGTAACTTAACTATGGTTTTGGAAATGCAAGTTTTATCCGCTGCTTTACTACTCTGTTTTACTTATATGTTCTGTCTTGTGATATCTGCATGCATGTTTACCTTGTTTAACGCCCCTCCAAAGCTAGTGTGCTTGCAAGAGTTACCCTGGCGGAGGTGGGGTGTTACAAAAGAAGTGGAGCTAGTAAGAGGGCAATGCGTAAAGGGCCGCGAGGACGCTACTTGGGAGGCTGAAGACAAGATTCACGCTTTATATCCTTTCCTTTTCGAGAATAAGTTCTTAGCTTCTTTTCCAAGCTTCGAATTAATACTCGTATCTATCGTTTGAATATCTCCTATAGGTCGAGTCTTTAGGTAGAAAACTAATGAATTTAAACATGTGTTTGAGACATGTTATGTTTGATGGATGCAAGTGGTTGCTAGAGATTGCTCGTGGATGCATATACACACACAATGGGCACTAGATCGGCTCAATCACTTACATATTGCATATTGATGTGTGTACATTTTAAACTTTTATGGATTATCATTACATTGATGTTGCATGTGGATGGATGATTGTGCACACATATAGAACTGACACGGATTAGGATAATTTGCATACATTTGTTTGCATGGCACAAACATACATTGCATTAAGGAGGTCAACTGAATCAGTGGACTATCTGATCTTTCGCATTAGTTTACGGACATATACACACACACTATTACGTATGTTCATAAAAGCATTAGAAATTCCTTAAGGGCAATGGATGCCTGTGATGGCTAGATGGATGTATGATTGTTGGATGTTAGGATATATGTTCTTCTTAACTTGGAGATTTCAGGGACAAAATCCTTTGAGTATGGGAGAATGTAACACCCCGGAATTTTAACGACACTAAAGATGATGAATTAAAGATTAATTAGTGTGAAATACACTATTAATAATGAATTAAGGAAAACTTAATTATATATTCAGAATTAAGTAAAACGGAATGTGCCATTGCGTCCATCTCGAAATTCTAGTCAAGATAGACACATGGTTTGCGTAAATCGGACACCGTATGAAGAAGTTATTAAGGTTTGAAGTTTGTATGCATATAGGAAAGATATATACACATATAAAATTCAAAAATATTCAAAAATCAACAAAACCAGAAATCTGGCACGCAGATCGAGGAAGGGCCGACATTTTGAAGTCGACCCAGACAGTGCTGGGTCGGCCTAGATGTCGACTCAGGCTCATGGGGTAGACCTCGGGGTCGACCTAGGGGTCGACATCCATGAAGGGGGGTCGACCCACCTGAAGAGGGGTTGACCCACCCATAGCTCTGGAAACTTCTTTTCTGAACCTGGACGATTTTGGAGCTAGATTCATGAATCCTAGGCTATATAATGGACCCTAGATCTAGGTTTTATTCATCTAAAAACAATGGTGACGACGAAGCTCCGCTGCAATGAAGATTGAATGGCCTAATCTACACCAAATCTAAATCAGCAAACATTATACAAATTTAACGATTGCTACAACAAATTCAGCGATGGCTACAACAACTTATTCAACATGTTCTTCACAGTAATTTGGATCCATTTCCTTAGATCTATTCAGTGTGAATTCATGTTATTTTTAGATCTGAATATTTAAATAGTAATCTTGATATGTATATAAAATTTGGATCTTGAATTGATGCCTAATCAGTTCTATTATGACATAACTATCAAATCTGCTTTTATATGTTCATACCGCCACTATGTTAAATCTTTGCATAATATGCCTATTCAGTTTATGCCTAATTCTATCAGTTTATTATTGATTCGTTATTATGCCGGTTCTCTATTCTCTTCTCTCCCTCTTTTTTCTTTTTATTTTTATATAACCAAGCTACCTTCAAGCCAAGGCCTAACGCTGAAAAATGCGAACGTGAAAATTTGGGAATAATGGGGAAAGACATAATTTGGGGGCATAATTTATATTGGAAAATATGGATCTAAATTTGGGCATAAATTTGGAAATATACAAATAAGGGTTTGCTGGCATATGTCTTGTTGGATAATATGAAATTAGGCATAAGTTGGAAAATATAATTTGAGCATAAATTGGGACATGTGTAAGTACTGATTTGGGACATAAATTGGGACGTAGGTGAATATGAATTTTAGGCATACATGGGAAAATATGCGAATATGGATTTGGGTATAACTTGTATTGAAATAGGTGAATATGGACTAGGGATATAAATTGGAAAATATGTAGATTTGGGTTTGTGCATAACACACACACACACACACACACACACACACATATATATATATATATGTGTGTGTGTGTGTGTGTGTGTGTATGCCTTGACTTATAACTGGGGAAAAAGAGCATATGGTGCATAATTAAAAGGTGAATTGAAAGGGGTGTAAAAGTCTATGATTTGAATAGTGAATTGGGCATATAATTAAATATAGGGAAAAAGAGAAATAATCACCTTAATGACATAGGTAGATTTGGATAAAAATGGAATGTCTAGTAATTTCAATTAGGAATTGTAATTGCACGTACAACACGAGGTTAGGTTACATTAGTGGTGGAAGTCTGCCGGGACCCGACCGACATATCCAACAACCATTAATGTTGAACCTAATGTGAGAGGTCTAAGTGTGCAAATACGAATTGGGCTAAGCCACGAGGTTAGACCCAACTGTGGAATAAGACTGCCCAGACCCGATTGGCATATCCCGCATCCACACGTTGAAGGCCTAATGTGGGAGGTCTAGCCCATTATAACCATAATTGGACATGGTAATGAATTGAACTACTTACCCTAATTTAATCCATAAGGATTGTATGATTATGTACTTAAGCTAGGGTTAAGTAAAATTGGATAGGTAGTGGGTGGATCAAGTAAAATAGATGGGGTGGGTAATATTTACATATAAACCCACGAACTTAACCCAATAAGGTTATGTAATTAAAGACACCTAGTGGTATACATGACCGGTGGAAAATATAATAAAGTTATGTAATTAAAGACACCCTTTTAGGGTAAGCATAACTTGTAGAAATGATAGAATTAGATATTCATAATAATAAGCTAAGTAAACAACGATAAGTTGTAGTGACGGTGCAAAATGAATATATGATTAAATAAGAAAGAATGAGGGAAAATTGTAAAATAATTAAGCTATATTTAATCATAAATGGTAAGTGACATGTTAATTAGGAAATATGTGAATTGAGATATACTTAATAACGTATTAAGGAGAACATGTTATTGTAATGATGTAACCAAGCAGGAATATAAATAGATTGTGGATTACAGACCCTAGGCCACAATATAGAAAATAACATGTTGTGGGCTTATTAATAAACTTAAATGGATTTAGTTATATGACTGAAATTAATAAGCAAGAGAACTTGGTAATTTGAATAAGAATCCAATATAAACAGGAATAACCAACTAAATGGGAACCTGATGAGGTAAGGCAAGCGCGTAAAAGAACGTTTAGACATAGGGTCTAACAACATATTAAAGAAAGGCGCTTGGACCAGTCCATACGTTTGAGCGTGAATAACCCAATGGGGTAGATCATCGAGGTGTTATAAGACACAAGGGGAGCGCACATTCATCTGATTGTTATGACGGCTCTAACGGACTGGAAGGGGAAGCACGCGGCTTCCTGAAAGACATAAGGTGCTCCTAGTAGTCCTATGTGCGGTGACATATGTCTTAGGCTGTACTCGTAGAGGTTGGGTCTGCACGTAACTACTAGGTGGGTGAGCCTTGACTGCATATGTAGCTATGCAGTCAGAATGTTATAACGAGGTGACATCAGGGTGATTCAACGGTTGCCTCACGAGGAGGTAGAGAGGGTCACGACCAACAAGGATAGTAGACCGTCGGATATCCATCATCGACAGGCAACGAGATGCGAAAAGACTGGAGCTAAACCCAAGATATCATTTCACCTTTCACTATCGATGTATGGGGTTGAGGGTAGACGCCACATGGATGTTTAGATTGGTTGTATTAGCGGTGGTCGCTTAGCTCTTGTAGTCTTTACTAGTTGAGGGAGGGGCCGAGGTGGGGACATAACCACAATGGAAAATAGACCCGAGGAATATCTGCATTTGAAAGCACTTAAAGGCGGCCTGTACAGGTATGGAAAAGCTCCCGGCCGAGTTCTGTGCTTCTAGTTTAGCCCTGCCACAGAACTCGGTGCACATTAGAGTACGTGCGATTGAGGCATCGAGCAACAATTGCAGTACATACGTGGGATAGTCTAGATACAGACATATCTACTCTGGGTGGTGTATCGTTGACTAGAGGGCATTATTTCGATAAGGAATCTGATTCGATCGATGATGGTAGTCCGTACGCTTACGTAGCATAGTGATGACAGATATATGTGGAACATAACATTGTTATATAGAGATCCGTACGTCACTCCGGCGTAGGATGAGGGATGGCGTCCACTACGTTGGAGACCGTACGAGTGGGTTACCATGGGATGTATCTCAATATTGAGAGATAACTACATACATTGTATTAGGTGAATCCATGGGAAAGTAGATACGTAAAATGTGCGTATAGGTCTTGAGTGCTATTAAGCCAAGTAACCTAATAATCAAGAAAATGTAATGGAACGGTATTAGTATGGACATTCTACTTCTGATATACTAGTATCTGCGCGGTGCAGAGAAATGCATTTAAGAAGCACAATATATCTTGTTCTTCTTATCTTGCTCATTTCACACTTGTTATTGTTATTATTATCTTGTTCTTCCAGTTTTATATACACCTGCAATGATACTTTTATTTATTTATATTTAAAAGTAATTGGACTCACCAGATTTTATGTCTGACCCATTTTGTTTCCTCTTCTCTCTCTTCTGCCCCCCCCCCCTCCCCCAAGGTTCTCAGGGTGGAAGTGCTTAGAGTTGATTTGGATTCTTTCAGCTTAGCTTGGATTTTGGATATAGATGTTCTGCTTTGACTTCTTATCAGTCTCTTATGGCTTTGCAAGGGAAATATTGTTTTATGCTTTTGTACTCTGATATTTTTGGCAAGACAGATTATTAATGTAATTAGTTACTTATGATGTAAACTCAGTATTTGGGACCATGATGTTTTGATTTAACAAAGTTCTTAATTCCGCTGCTATTTTACATGTCTGTCTTGTACTATTATGTTCTTATTTACCTATAACGCTTCCCGGAACTTAATGCATTCCCTTAGTGAGTGACATTAACGGATGTGTGGTGCCACAAAATAGCACTCAAAAATTATTTCCAGAAATTATGCATGAGATTTACAATCTCGGCAAAAGTTTGATAAGCAAGAATAAAATTTGACTGTTTCCAGAAAAGGCATTTTTGGCAAGAAATCAAGTGAATATTTTATTGGATAAATCAAGCAAATCAGCAAACAAATACTTGGCATGTTTTTCAACTATTTCCAGAAGATATCAATCAATTTAGGGAAGAAATTTAATTCAGCAATTTCCAAAATTCATCCACAAATAAGTCGACCAGATGCATTGAAGGGAGTAAAATCATGTCTTGATACATCACAAATCAATCATGCAATTTTCCAGTCAACGCCAAGGAAACAAAGGAGAAACATAACACAAATCAGGCCAAATCATACGTGGAAATCAGAGAGCTTAGGGTTTTCTATAACCCTACAAATAAACAAATACATCACAGGCCTTATGTATCGAAAACCAGACTAATAATTGAAAAATCAAATTCAGATAAACTCACATTTTTTTATCGTTTCCGATCTCCACAAATTCCCAAATTAGAGAACATACAACTGAAGTTGCATGCCGCCAGAGATTGAAGCCACCAAATATTCGAAGTCATCAGATATTCATTTTTCACGATTAATCGATCGCGATTTGGGTTTATGGAAAACTCTAGCTATTCTTCCATCGGCCGCCATGTTTCTGAAGATAAAGGAATTCATGAAAAAAAGGGAGTGGGCCGGTCTATTTTAATTTGGGCTAGAATTGGTTTTAAAAGGGCTAGGGTTTTATTGTTTTTATTTTGTTTTTGAATTCAATTTGTATTCTAACAGTTTCTAGAGTCTGTAAAATCTTGGGAATCCAGTTAGGGTTTTAACTAGCAGCTTACTAGAGTCTGTAAAATCTAGGGTTTACAAGTTATGGTTTTGTAATCTGGGGAAATCTGATCTAGCGGATATAGATCAGTCTAGGGATTTATGCGTAGGATTGGAATAGGAGCGAGAGGTTCGTGTGCTTACATGGTCTTGTATGCGGGATCTGTTCAATTACCTAGTAGAAACCTTAGGAATGCAGCAATTGGCAGGATTTTGCCGAAGCTGGTATATCTTGTGTCATTTATTTTCTGCACTTATCTTTTCTGTTGCTATCTGTTGTGTTTATTATTTTAATATCCTGTAAGATTTGAACTCAGCGAAAAATTGTAATAAGCCCTATTCACCCCCCTCTAGGGTTAATCTAGATCCAACTAAAATAATGGATTAGGAATATATATAGTTAACAAATTTGAATTTATGGGAGTGTCTAGGAAAGCCTAGAAAAATTTGAAACCCGCTTTGAATTTAACCCCATTGTTAACTTTTAAGAACTTGAAATTGTAAAAGTTTTAGGAAAATGGTTTATGGTGTTTTCAAGTTTTAATCCTAAAAGTTATAGTTCTAAATATGTAAAGTACGCATATTGAGTATTAAAGTAAAATGGGATATATTTTGTAAATAGCGGTTTCTTGTGAAAACTTTGTCTAAAGTAAAATTCTCTCAGTAAAAGGTGCATATTATATATCTCGCTAGTTTTCTTGTTATGTTTCATACAATATTTTTTTAATAAAGAAAGCTTTGAAATTTCTATTCTTTTGACAATCATTTTTGATAAATTGTTTAAAAGAGAAAATTTTGTTGAGTGGACAAAATAAGTTGTTGAAATTAAGAATAGAGTAAACGGCCGCACCTTGTAGTAAGAGACTAAACCGACCTTATAGCTAAGAACAAGTTATAAACCTGATTGATAAATAGTTGTCCTTATCTACTCTAGTTTTTGTGATTTGAAAAAAAATGATTTCATTTTTTAAAGGGAATTGTTAAAGGGACTCCAAATTTGGTTAAGGGGGGGGGGGAATAATTTTAAGGGGACTCCAGCTTTAATTTTTTTTATTAAGGGGGGTCTACAAAATTTTAAAAGAAAAATAAAACGAGAACTAATTGCCGCTGGCTCGTCACTTGTGTTAAAACCTAACGTGCTAAATTCAGCGCCAAATACAGACACGTACTTTCAAAAATAAAAAAACAATTGAAAAAAAAACATTGACAAAATAAACAGTAATATAAAATACACAACATGTTAGATCAAAATTTTCTTTTCTGCATTTAATTTAAATTGAACATATCAATTCCAATATGAAATTACAATTAGTTACCTGATTCGATGCCTTTCGATCTCCCATGAAACATTCTTGTGTCTCCATTACTTTAATTATCTTCATTTTTTAATTTTACATATAGTGTTGAGTTGTAAGTATTAATTACGATTTAGAATTTTATGGTTTCTATTAATGAGGATTGTTGGGGGTAAATATCGGAATTTTTATTTATATATTTCAGAGGAGGCTAACTTATTTTGTACTCCCCATAACAATTATATACTAAATTAAAATTGATCCTCCCCTTAACCAAATATGGAGTCCCTTTAACAATCCTCTTTTTTAAGATGACATGTTTTTTTTTGGTTTGGCAAAAGTGAGTTTTCATGAGGATAATAAAATTTTGACACTTCTAATTTTTGAAAGAAAAATTAAATGAAAAAGGGCCAAACCGTGTTCTAAAAGTATAGAGTAGGTAAGGATTAGTGCATAGGGAAGACGGGAAAAGTTTTGAGGCTATGAAGAAAATAGCGAGAATTTTCTTGGAATAATAGTAAGTTCCCATAGAATGCGTAAGCATTGAAAAGCCTAGGGTGTTGCTTGAAATAATTGTTGGTACACAGATACAACTAGTAGTGACTACTAGATAGTAAAGGGCAAGTAAGTGTTAGATCCTGTAACTAATTTTCATGTTAGGGGTACAACCCATCATTACATTTCTGTTGGGATCGTTATGTTATTTTGCTCCTGTGGGGTAGTTAGGGTAACACCTAAACCTGTCATTGATCCCCTGGTTCAAGCGTGTTGTCTGAGGGGGACATAGTCCCGAGATTCTTGTCCCTTAGTAGTAGCTATGTAGAGTGTCTGTTTTCCTGTTTTAGTTGAAAAACTACAAGGCTTATTTGAAAACTAAACTTAGACCAGATGATTAAATAAGCTAAGAAATGAGTAAAGGCATAACTAAAAAGGAAACGGCAAATTTAGTAAAGCGACAAACTTGACAAATTATGAGAAAAGATGAATAAGAGTAAAAATTTCCAAGATAAGACGAAAAATAAAAGTCTACAAAAGAGAAAATTTCCTTATGTGGGATGTGCTTGGATAGGAAAATAGGGAATCTTCATAAATAATTACATAAAATCCAAGTACGGTTGGAAAAAGGTACATAAAAGAAAAAGAAAGATGTGAAATTTTCCGTTTTCCTCCTTTTTGTAACATAAAGAATCGAATTTAGAAAATTAGATTTTTCTGAAATTCAGAAAATAAAGTTGGTTGTTAGGATTTTGGATGCAAAAAGTGGATGAACCACGCTCTTACTCAGTAAAAATGTGGGAAATTTTGGATGAAAATGTATTTTGATTTTCAAAATAGTGCATTCATGTAGAACTGCCAGTATATTTAGGATGTGAGCATTATGTTTTTAAAAAGGATTTTTGAAAATTTTGCATATACATAGGAGGTACCGCTTAGGCATACATGTATTATTATGTTGTACTACACTTTGCACAAGCGCACAATGTTTGCAAAAATTGGATGCACACATGATGGATGTATATTACATGAGAGGTTAATTGATTTTTACCTTTATCAAATTTCGAGGATGAAATCTCCTAAGGGTGGGAGAATGTAACATCCCGCATTTTATGACAATTTAATAATTAAATTATGCATATATATATATATATATGCACAGACATAAATGTATATATGAAGAATAAAATAAAGATAATGCAAATAAAAATGTAATGCATGCATTAAAAGAAAGAAAGGATTGGTTGCATACAGTGTAAATAAGTTGCATGCACTGGTTATGCATTAATAATAAAGGAGAAATAAAAGAAAAAGATTCATGCGTTGGGTTAAATAAAATATTATAACAAACATGAAAAAGAGAAGTAAGAAGAGAACAATAATTACCATTGTTCTAAGCCTTGTTAATGATAGCCTTAGTAGCCAGTTGGTTAGAGCATGTGACTTGCATACAAGAGGTACAGAGTTCAATCCCCACCGCCGTCATATTTTTGCTTTAAGCGAACGGCTGAAATAACACATGTTCATGAGAGGAAATATGTATAAACACACACATAAGAAAAAATATACATATAAGGAAGTAAAGAAAATATATATATATATATATATATATGAGAATATATATGTATATATGTGCAAAAAAATATATATACAAGAGATAAAGTTAAAGATAAGACTGCAATTAAAGAAATATGGCAAGAATCAAATAACGGTGCAACATCGATTGAATTTTTTTGAAAACAAAATAAAAGTTGTGCATATAAATATACGCGTAAAACGGTCACTAGAAGATTTGTGTACATATAAGAAAATTTCATGTAAATTTAATAGTTAAATAAATTCCAGAAAATTCAAACATTCGAAAATCAAATTTCTGCACCAAAACAGCTCGTGGGACTCGAGGGGTCGACACCGAGGTCGACACCCCCTGGATCCAGCCAGATTCATCGATGAATTTGGATTGTTTTCTTAACAACGCTCAATGCTGACTCAGCGCTGCGTGTACGATAAGATCTTGAACACCTATAAATAGGCTAGCAGAGCCTAGCCTAAATCTCACATTCTCTAAGACAACGTCTCAGCTCTGCCATTCTTTCTCTTCCTCAAATCTCTTCAGAAAAATAAGATAATTAGTTTAGGAAAATTCTGAATCAAGATCTGAAGGAAAAGAACGAATCTTAATAAGAAGGTGTTCAAAATCATATGCGAAGTCTGGTAAATTCTTAGATCTGGTCTATTCAATTATCTTCCTCTTTCGTCTCTTTTTCTTTTAGTAAAAATTATGGATCCATGGTTGTTAGGTTCTAAATCCAGTTAGGGGGAAACCATGAAAAGCTAGATCTGGACCAGATCCAAGAATTGGAAAGAAATTTAGGTGAGTGGATTTAAGTTATATCATTTTTGATAATGATGTATTATCATTTAACATTCCCCGTTATTATATATGTGAATTTGCTAGAATAATTAAAAGTATTGAAATGCTATTATGACATGTTGAATTATTAACACGAATATGTTGGAAAATTCAAATGTTGAAACGCTTAATCTGCTGAAATGTTCACCTATTGAAATGTAAACTAATTAGAAATATGTGTAGCAATTACTATTGTTATAATTACATGTTACTTGTGACACTTATGTACTTGAACCCTTAACTATAAAAATGGGAATAATTACATGTTAAATTAGAACGATTATATGATTTGATGATCACATGTTACATTGAGATGAAATTAATTATATGTTAGGAATAACCTATGACATAAAATGGGCTTAATATGATGACATGTAAAATAGGTGGCAATGAAAATGCGGAAAGAATAATATGCCTAATTTTACATTAAATGGAAAACTGTAACGCACTTAGACACGAGGTTAAATTCAACTTATGGTAGAAGTCTGCCCAGAACTGCCCGACAAATCCATCATCCATAAATTGTTAATTTGATGTGAGGGGTCTAGTGCATGAATAAAACATGTAACAGTGCTAAGACATGAGGTTAAGTCAACTTATGGAAGAAGTCTGCCTGGAACCGCCCGACATATCCAACATCCACAAGTGGCAGGCTTAATGTGAGAGATCTAGTACATAAGCATATATAAATATATGAATATAAAAAAGGATATAAATAAATGACGTTAATGGTAATTAATGGAAATGAATGGAATTGAATGAAAGTGACAACAGTAAAAGAAATAGAATGAACAGGGAATGATAATAACCTATTGTAAATAAATTGCATTAATGAGAATGTTGTATAATAGGTAGACTTGTCCTAGGGTCAAGTGAAGATCATACTTAGGTTATAATAAACTAGTAAGGAAATGAGATAACTTATGTAATGAGATGAGTGGTACTTAATTGTAAATTAAGTAATCAGTAAATGGGGACAACCAAAACCAGTTGTTTGTAACAAGTAAAGAAAATGGGGAAATTTATGAAATGTAAGAAGTTGTACTTAATTATAAATCCAGTAACCTGTAAACTTGGAAATCCGAAATCTGCTAATAAGAATAATATATTAAGGCTTGCTCTATAGACAAGAGGAAATTATGACATAGGTTATGAAAAATGGAAATGAGACTTATTAGTGAAATGTAGTTAAGAGAACTATGTTAATAAGTAAACAATGATAAGTTGTAGTGACAGTGTAAGAGGGAATTATGATTAAATAAGAAATAAGGAGGTAAACTTATGAAATGAAATAAGTTATATTTAATCATAAATAATGACTGACGTGTCAAACAGAAAACATGTGAATTGAGATATACTTAAGTACATATTAAGTAGAAAATGTTGTTGTAACTATGAAATCAAACAATAATATAAAGGATTGTGGATTACAGAAATTAGATCACAATCTAGAGAATAACATGTTATAGGCTTATTAATAAACTTAAACCAATTAAGTTATATGACTGAAATTGATAAGCAAGAGGAACTTGGTAACTTGAATAAAAAGTCAATGTGAATGGGAATAACCAAGTTAAATGGAACTTGATGAGGTGAGAAAGCGCACAAAGGAATGTTTAGACATAGGGTCTAATAACATATTAAAGTGAGGAGCTTGGACCAGTCCGCACGTTTGAGGGTGTATAACCTAATGGGGTAGATCATCATGGTGTCAGGAGGCACGAAGGGAGTGCATGTTCATCTGGTTATTCTGTCGGCTCCGAAGTACTGGAAGGGGAAGCACGTGGCTTCCTGAGATAAGTAAGTTGCTTCAGGTAGTGCTTTGTGCGGTGGCAGATGCTTAAGCTGTGATCGCAGAGGTTGGGTCTGCGCGTTACTACCAGGTGGGTGGGCCTTGACTACAAAAGTAGCTTTGCAGTCAGAATGTTGTGACAAGGTCACACTAGGATTATTCAATGATCGCCTCAATGGGAGGCAAGCCCAGGACCAAAAAGAATAGTAGATCGTCGGGTACCCATCATCGGCGGTAGTTGGGATGCGAAAAGACTAGTGTTAAACCCAATAGACCATTCACCTTTCACTATTGAGGTACGGTGTTTGAGGGGAGATGCCAACTTGATGTTTAGATTGTTTGCTAGGGGCAAGTCGCTTAGCTCTTGTAGTCTTTACTAGTTGAGGGAGGGTACGAGGTGGGGCCATAACCACTATGAAAAACAGACCCGAGGGATATTTGTATTTTGAGGCTCTTAAAGGCGGGCCTGTACATATAAGGAAAAGCTCTCGACCGAGTTCCGTGTTTCTTGTATAGCCCTGCCACGGAACTCAGTGCACATTAGAGGTTATGTGCGGTTAAGGCATCGAACACAATTGATGATACATATGTGGAAAAGTCTAGATACATCCATGTCTGCTCTGGGTGGTCTATCGTAGACTTGAGGGCATTACTATTGTATGGAATCTGATTCAATTGACAGTGGTAGTCCGTACAATTACGTAGCGTAGTAATGAAAGATATATGCAAAATGTAACATTGTTTTGTAGAGATCCGTACGTCACTCCGGCGTAGGATGAGGGATTGCGTTCATTTCTATGGCATTACGGTGGAGGCAATGTGAGTGGGGGTACCATGGGGTGTACCTCAAAATTGGGGGGAGGGGGTAGCTACATATATACTGTATTAGGTTAATCCACTGGGAAGCAAATGGGCATGACGTGTGTGTAAGCCTTGAGTGTTGTTAACCCAAGTAACCTAATAAATAAGAAAATGTGATTGAATGGTATATGCAAGATTATCCAAAGTATATAGTTTAAATCTAGTCACCAGAACTTGTTTTCTGACCCCTTCCCCATATCATACTTGTAGGTTAGATTTGTGGCAGAGATATGATAGCTTTGAATACTGGTTAGGTAGTATTATTACTACGATAAAGTTATACTTTGATTATATTATACTTTATCCATTCCGTTGTGAGATATTTTCTGAGCTCTGATATATTTTATATCTCTGTCTTTTCTGCAGGATACCCGAGCAACCAACACGAGTTTAGATGGATTAGAATTTTGAAAAAAAAAACCGTTTGGAATTCGGGTTGTTACACTATGTGTAAAAGAAGTATACTTCTTTGCCACCAACTCGGTATATTTGTAAAAATCAACGTATATGGTTTTTAGGAAATACTTTGTTAAACATTCATCCATATAAGTCATCCAGGAACATGATGAAGCGAAGTACTCTCCTACTGCATCTAATATAGGAATCACCCCATGGATCGGTAGCGAATAGTCCTTTCAAATCCGAAGATTTCAATCCTGAAAGAATCACAAGTTAGAATAACTCCAGTGGCCAAACCAGAGAAATTTTAGCCAGTGGCCAAACAAGTTAGTTTAAGAATCATAAAGTTTGGTCGAAGTGGTTTTAGGTCTAGTTCCCATCCCGGACTCCTCGAACTAACACGTAGGGAATATTTATTTGATAGTCGGTGTTTTAACTATCAAATTTAAATAGTGTAGATGAGTAAAACTATTTATACAAATTATTTCATATTATATAAAACGTTTATAACATGCCTATTCAATTTAATTTAATTATATAATCCCATTTCATATTTCAGAGCAGTAATCAGTACAAAACGATTTAAAATATAGTAAAACGGGTTAACATTTTATTTTAACTAATTTAGATTCGATTAGTCACTTCATTGCGTAAAAAACAATCATTCATCACAATAATCACAATCAACAATGATTGACGTTTAATTTTCAAACTAAATAACAGTTTGAAATATGTGATCTCGCGTAACAACTAATTTCACATTATTTTTATTCCCATTCCATTGGGATTAAACCCATTGATTTTATTTATACATTTATTTCGTTTTCCATAGCCTATATATAAATACACATATATAATTATCATAGATTCAAACTTAAGTTTACGACGACGTCTATTCTGTAAATAATTCAACATCTTTTTGTTCCTTTCTCTTTATTATTATTATTATTATTATTATTTGAAAATTAGTACACTTTATTACTTACACCAATCATATACTTCCTTTATATGCCTCAATGAAACCTTATACCCCCCCAAAACCTAAATGGGTGCGTTATAAGGGAAAAGAGCACATATAGATTTCATATATTAACATTACAAAATCTCTTAAGAACAAGTAATAAACTCCCTTCTCGCTTTCGCTCTCATACACGTATACCACTATCCTTTACAAACAAGTATTTATAACATATAACAAACTCAACCATATCCACTAAATCAATAGCCCACTGCTTTAGCCAATTAGTCTTCATCCCGTTACGCCTTGTTCTACTTCCACAGTAAACTTCCTATTCAATCATCATCAGCCTAACCTCCTTCGCAATGCTTTTACCATTGAACAATCTTGCATTCCTCTCGCCCCATATATGATATACAGCAGTTGTAAAGACTCCACAAGCCACATCCAACATTTGATCATTCTCCTTAAATCCATTCAATATCTTCTCTGCTTCAACGTGTAAAGTATAAACACCATCTTCTACAATACCCAATTTACATGCTATAGAGTGCCAAATATAAACAAAATACTCACATGCAAAATACAAATGTTCTACTATTTCTTCTTCTCTGCCACACAAACTACAAAAATTTACATGAGTGATACCAAATCTACTCATTCTCCCTTGCATGTATAATCTATTCTTCATTGCCAAAAAGGTTGTAAAAGCCATTCATTTTGAGTTCTTACTATGCCAAATTACCTTATAGCTCTCATAACATTGTTCTTTTCTCTGATAAACTCCCACGCCTCATGAAAAGTGAACATTCCTCCTTTACACCACTTATACAAATCTCTTTCAACTTGATCATTGATAGTAACTTCATTGTCCTGTTTCGCAACCTCTCGTCACTGCATGTCTATTTGCATGAAGTCTATCATCAACTATAATATTTGAAACCATTTCTTCTTGTCTCCCTAATGTTCGAAACCTCGACCATCCAATCATATCCATTAAACATTTACCATTTATCCACAGATCAAACCATAACAGTGTAGATGAACCATCAGCAATGATTTTCCTGAATAGCTGACTACCTGAATTCCTCAATCTCAATATGGCTTTCCAAATACTCGACGCATTGTTATCTATTCTCAAATTCCAGAAAATCTTTCCCCTACAATACTTCATTTTCATCCAACTGCTACATAGAGATGTAGACGAGAGAAATTTCCACATCAGCTTCATGCATGCAACCTTCTTCAAATCTGAAAACAGTTTTAACCCAATCCCTCTTTCTTCCTTAGGCTTACACAAATCCTTCCACCTGATTTTATGCACACTACCCCCCTAAACAAAGTCTGCACAGGTTGTATTTATTTTATCCAACAAATGCTCTGGAAGCTGATACACCAGTAACCAATATAATAATGTTGGCGTTATTACTAATTGGATTAACTCAGCCCTGCCAGCAAAACTCAATAGTTTAGCATCCCAAGCTTGTATTTTATTCTGAATTTTATGTAGCAGTGCTTGGCAGTCATTATAGTGAATATAATTAGAAGAAAGTGGCACTCCAAGGTATGTAACATGTAAATGATCAGTTTGAAATCCCAAAATTGTAGACACTTCCACAGTAAACCTTGCGCAAGAACTAAAATAAATCTTTGTCATCATTTCGCTCACAGTCAAGCCATTATACTTCTTAAGCTTACCAAACAAATCTTTCAAAGAATTAGCACAAGTAGGTCAGCGTTTTCCAAAAACAATCAAGTCATCGGCATATAACAATTGCAAGATAATAGGATCTTCTTTGAACATAGGAAAAAATAAATTCTGCGCAGTAACCTTATTCATACAAAAAGTAAAGAATTCCATAGCCATCGAAAACAAATATGGAGATAGAGGAACCTCTTGACGAATCCCTCTATTTGAATTTATAAAACCTCTAGGAATTCCTTGTACCAAGATTGAAAAAGTAGGAGTCGAGATACACTCATACACTATGTTAATAAAATGGCTAGGAAAGCCCATTTTAGACATAGCATATAAACTCCTTACTTAACATATCATACGCCTTGTGGAGATCAACTTTAACACAAAACTTATTCACTCTATTTTTCTTTAAATCTCTTAACAAGTCATGCACAAGAAGGATATTATCTCCTATAGCTCTCGAGGGAATAAAGGAACATTGATTAGGCGAGATTATATAGGGTAAAAACCATTTTATCTTGTTGCATAAAATCTTACTGAAAATTTTATAATATAAGTTGCAACAAGATATAGGTCTAAATTGTGACATTGCTGCCGGCCTATCATTCTTTGGGATTATAGTTACAAAAGTGTGATTGATATTCTTTGGTAACTTAGCAGAATTAAAGTTGTCTTGTAACACTATCAATAGGTCATATTTGATTTTCTCCCAATGAATAATGTTGAATTTAGAGTCAAACCCATCAAATCATGGACGTGAATCGATATGCACTGAATCTATTGCAGATTTAACCTCATCCAAAATTATGGGTTTCAGTAATACCTGTTTCCCCTGCATACTAATTGTAGCAATAGTCTACAACTATGGAAACACTGTATTTACCTCCCCATTAAGTAAAGAGCTGTAGTAATCTATGGCTTCCTTTGTAATGTCATCAGATTTATATAATAACTCCCCTTCTGCATTTATAAGAGCTTTGAGGTAATTCGTATTTCTCCTTACCGACATTTTGGAATGAAAAAAAAATTATGGAATTGGTATTGCCATCTTGCAACAATGCTACTTTAGCCTTTTGCTTATAGTTCCAGAACACGATTTGTTTTTGCAGCATCCACTCTTTCTTCAACTCTAGCATACTTTCATATAACTCTATATTCTCAGGCTCCAAATCTAATGCCATTTCTTTTTCTCTGAAATTCGCTTCAATCTCCATCAATAATGAGTTTTCATTAGGTTTGAATTAGTTCCACTTCTTTAGTTCAGCTTCACATGCATAAAACTTCTGTTGAAAATGTAACTCAAATGACCCCAACCATTAACATTCTGGCCTCTATCTTCACTCTCCAAATACCCTGGTTTTACACGCCAATCATTTGAATACCTGAATGGAAAGCCTTTAGAAGTAGCAGTAGGTATTAAATGAAGAAGAAAAGGATTATGGTCACTAAATAATTGCGATAAGGATAAAGCTTTTAAATCAGTAAATTTCTGTAAACAACAATGATTCACAAAGATTTTATCAATGTTGTTTGCAATACCCCTTCGCCTCCATGTAAAATTAAATCCAAATGCTTTTATCATTATCAAACCCGACTATATTATACAGTTATTAATTGCTCTGATCTGCTGAAAAGGAACCGGTAATCCTCCTTTCTTATCTAAATGAGAGGTAGAATTATTAAATTCCCCCATTAATATCCAATCATCGCTCATATTTCCCGCCTCATGAATTATTTGTTGCCATAAACTTTGCCTTTCTTGAAAAAGATTGCTAACATACACCACTATGATGTAATATGAGAAACCACCTCTATTTGCTGCCAAAACTGATACATGCTCATTTGAAGATGAAACAATATTTACGGACCATACCTCAGTGCTCCAAAGCAACAAAATTCTCCCTGAATACTGTGTAGATTTGCGTGGTAGAAAATCCCACTCATTTGGCATTTGTCTACTAAAACTATTTAAACTATCACTATTCAATTTATTTTCAACCAAACCAACGAGAGCTGGCTTGTATTTAGTCAGTAGAGAGAATACATCACCCATTCGCAATGACGTATTCATCCCCCTGACGTTCCATGTCATGATCGTCATTTAATGGGAGCATTGCTCCTGAGTCGTCTTTTAGGAGGAGCAACATCAACCTTATTCTTTCCCTTCACATTAGATAAATACTCTTTATTAGTGGTAACACCAAAAGAAACATCCTGCAGCTTTTCCACTTGAGGAACGTCAGTCAAATTATCAGCAATGTGGTTTAAATCTTCAGGTAAAATGTTTTGGGGCAATTCTGCATCCAAAAATCCCAGATCCTCATTCTCATTATCATTCCCATCATTATGTTCAATTTCATCCTCCTTATCAAAAGCTTGATTCTCTAAATTTGAGGAACTTGCTATATCACTAGGCTTCTTCATCCTTGTAGATCCTCTAGTTTGCTCATGAATTAAGGAAGTATGCCCAAAAACATTACAGAGGCTACAACGAGATGGAACAAATTCATATTCCATAGTAACTTCTCTCTAAACACCATTATACATCTTAATTGGGATTTTATCAACTAATTTTGAATCCATATATATTCCAATCAACATTCTCGCATATCTAGTAATCCTTTTTTTAATTGTATTATCATCCAATTGAATCAGATCATCTATAAAACTTGCAATCAGAGAGAAACCCTCCTTAGACCACATCTCCATTTCTAGATTAAAGAGTTTTACCTAGATCTGAACCCTCTTAGCCTCAAACTTTCCAAAATCATACCCAGGGAACCATTTAAAAACCATAAGCAACCTTCCAAAATAAGAGTACGTTGACATTCTCAAAACAGACATATAATCAAACATCAGTTCGAATTGAACAGTAACGAACTCCAAGAGCAGAATGAACTCGAAAATTACCTTTAGGTTTCCAAACCTATGTAGAGCGATTGTGTTTAACCATGAATCTGCCGAAGCTTTAAAGGTATTCTCAGATAAAAAGACATGATTCTCTGAAGGCTTAATAAAATAAAGCGACGATAGATCCTCATCAGTAGATGAATCTGCGTTATCCACTTCGCCTTGAACCGATTTCGAATTCACCAGATTTGTATTTTGAGGATTGTGATTTGAATAAGAATTTGTTTTTGGTGGAACAGAGTCCGCCATTTTTAACGAGAGGTATTATATATTGCCTATTTGATTCTTTATTATTCTTTATATATATGTGAGTGTGTATATATGTCATTTACTTTTATAGAAATCCATTTTTATTTAAAGTTGATTAGAACAACATGAATTTACCTTATCTATAATAGTACAATTTTTCATGTACATAATCTGTCATTTCCAGTAAACCACTTAGGCAATCTTCTCCCTTCCTAAATTTTGTATGTACATATATGTGTTAACTATTTTTTTTAAAATCCTTATGCTTTTAACAAACATATGTTTTATTTATTTATTCCTTCAGGCCCGAAGTCCATCAAGCCCCAAAAACCGCCCATCTCCTGTTTCTCCTTTTAGACCCGATCCTTGCCCTTCTTCTTCCTTCTATTCGGCCAAATCAATCAAAATGTAGATTTTGCATAGTAAAAATATAGGATCCAAACGGGTGTGACAAGCAAAAAAAGAAGGATCTACTTGATTTGATCGCCGCACCGTGCATATGTACAATAACTCCACCACCACCCTGTGTCTAATCATCGCCACAAGTCCTACTGGAAACCCCAAGATCATCTCCATCTTCAAAATTTCATATAACACACTGTATCAAAATTCGAAGTCTCACTCAAAGCTTTAAAATCATACGCATCCACACAACGTCTCGTACTTCCACCACATACCTCCAATCTTCGTCAGACCCCGCCTTAAGTTTCCCAACGTCCTAGCCCCCCCCCCTCCCCCGAACTCCCCTTGTGCGCACCCCTGTTCTGCCAAGACCGATGCACAATTCATCTCCAAACTTAGGCTACCCAAAATAGAAATCGTTCCATATAAAATCAAAACCCCCGAAATCACTTGTTTAAGAATTAAAACTATATTTCCCCATGATCACCCATCACCCCCTAGCCTTTGGCTTGGGCATCATCGCCTACGACGCTCCAAATCACCATAATTTGGTCAGAAAGCATCTTCTGATCAATAAAGAAATTCTCATTCCCTAAGCCACTAAAATCCTAATTTTGATATCAAAATTCATGATTTTTAAAAACAATTCCGTCCACATACCTAAATTTATATATAATGATGTTCGAGAATTTGAGTATTTTAACTTCTTTATTGTGAATTTGAGTATTTTAACTTCTTTGTTGTGATTCTATGGTTTCTGTGATATGTACTTATGTTTAAAGGACAACTAAATTTTAGAGGACACACACACTAGAATCCACTTAGAACTGAATATAAACAGTTGAGAGGTTTAAGTGATTTCCGACAAATATTATTGTTGCTTTTATTTTTCTTATTGGTTTTGCATTTCAATCTCTGGTTTGTTCAAAAACATCCAGTCCTAATCTAACAGTTTTGTAGAGATAAATCAGTCAAATGGCATAAATGTTTAAGTTAAACATATTAAATCACATTGATTATAATACTAAAGAGTTTCTGTAAGTGTTTACTCACAATATAATAGCTTACCCGTCTTGCCATTTGTTTCCAGGTTTGCTCTCTGTTTTATTCTGCCATTTTACTGCCATTTGCTTCAAATTCCAGTGGACTTGTGCAAGTGTTTGTGGGGTTTTGTAGGGTATTTATAGATGCAAACTCTAGGCTTAAGAGAGCTAAGCAAGTGGGTATGCATGCAGCAGCTATTTAGTGATGTGTGATGTGTGATTGAAAACAAGTATTGTTAAGTCGTTTCTTATTCAATCCATTCCTAGTCTAGTGCAGCATGTTCAGCTATGTATGGATGTACATAGTCCTATGCTAATTGGTTAAGGAGCTAGGTTTTTCGATGGGGAGGTGTAGCCTGACTCTAAGTGGTGTGAAGGATGTAGATGCTGTAGCTATGCAAATAAGGCGACGTTGATGTAATTTTTACAACCTTTGTCTCTAAGCGAACATTATATGCATGTTCTTGTTGCACCATATGTACAGGTTTATATATAGATATATGTACTTAATATATACATATACTAATCAACTTGGCTCCTAAGAAAACAAGACCATTAAATGGATTTGAAATATGCAGCATGTGCTTGCTGCACTCGATTGTAAATGTTTATGTGAAGTATATATATTCTGACAAATCACTCTTTTTGTCCAAAGAAATCAACCTAACTAGGTTCTTATCTTGTACAATACGTATTTAATGTTTAAATGCCTTCAGACAAAACATCAAGGCAAATTTGTCCCTTCTAATGACCATGATCTAAATTTTCCTATTATATCTATGCATATCCTTGCATTTAATAACCAAAATCTTCTTAGATATGCTTATGTTTCCAATATTTCTTATGAATGCTTATATGTGAAGTAATATGACATTTACTTTAACTATATCCTCATTATTTACTTTTAAGTGATTCAATGTCTATACAAGTAAAAACAAGTTTTTAAATATAAACAAACATTGTTAAACACAACATTAACTAGCTTGTATATATATATATAATATGAAAAGCTGATATATGCATTGGAAAATTATTATTCTAATTTAAATGAATTATATCTTATCAACGTTTTTAAATAAAATATATAGCTTGCATTGGAAAATATATACTTGTGTTTTCTTCCTACTTGAAGTAATCTCGTTATATAAGCAATTTCTTATTCTTACTTTCAAGAAAAATCCAAATTAATTGTAATCCAATTTCCCTTTCATTTTCACTTATGTAATCTTAAATTCATATGAGATAGACAAATTAAAATTACAACAAAATCATAAAACATCAATTACATGTTTTATATAAAAATATACATTGATTACAGAATTTTAGACCATCAACAAACATATCTTGAATTTCCTTGATATTTACCAGATATATAAATATTATTTATTTAATTTCATTAGATTACCAGTATAATACATACATTATAGATTATAAAATTAGTCCAAAAACTAGGTCGTTACATCCATTCTTCTTCTTTGTGTCTCCTTTATACCAATTTCCCCCTCTGATAAAAAAAGGAGTTTTGAGATAAATTAGAATTATACACATATTCTGGAGGTTGTTTATACATGGAATGCGAAATTCTACCTGGGCCATCGGAATAGCTATTCTGGTGAGATTATATTTTGATTATCTATTTTTTTACAAGTTAAAGGAAAACATGTATAATAGTAGTTTTAGACATTCTTAGTTCTGAATTATTCATGGCCTATTTATAGATGTAGATTATTTACAGCTAGTTTCAAATTTATATTGTCTCTATTTTCTATCTATAAATACTTTTGTCTATTACTACAATTTCTATTCAGATTTCTGTAAAATTTTTTGTTATATCTCTTTTCTATTTCTAGTTTGCAGTTTATTTGGGTTACGAAAAATATTCCTAAAAGGCATATAACAACGACTGAATCAGGAACTTTTTCTTCTTCTTTTGTTCTGCACATGGAATAGGGAATAAAACTAGCTGAATTAAAATAATCAAATTGAGGTTAAATTGGATGTGTTGCAAACTACAATTGAAAAAAGGAATAATAGGATTAAATCATATTGTTGACTATATAAATACATACTAAATAAAATGTGATCGATAAATTGCACAAATATGATAATTTGAAATCATAATAAACACTTATGGTTTATTTGTAATTTCGATATGACTTTAATTGATTGAAAAAGAGAGTTAAGGCTTAATTTGTACATATTGATTTACGGTGGTTAGGTAAATTATAAGCCTAAAATATAACGTTAGGCTTTAGTATGTATATATTTATTAGTGGTGGGTGGGTAAGTTTTAAGCATAAAAAGAAAAATTTAATATTGCAGTTAGACCTTAATATGTGCATATTGATTTACGGTGATTGGTTAAATTATGAGCCTATAATTATAGCACTAGGATTTAATACGTATATATATTGATTTATGGTGGTTGGGTAAATTACGTGCCTAACAAACTAAAATTTGTGTAGTGGTCGAATAAAAGGTTGGGGATTTGAGCCAGATTATTTGTTTGTTGGGATCCCTTCCATGTAGCATACCCTTTATCACTTTCAGTTTCAATTAAGAGGCAATGACATACCATGCTATGTTATAAATGTAAGTTGATCCAAGTAGAGGGTGCGGGTGTTTTGCAGTGGGTCATTGTGCGTGCAATGGTCCGATTAGGGAAAATAAACCACTTTGACACCTATGTATAAGGTTATATCTTTTTTTATAGGCTAGGGTCTGATAAACCCAAAACCATAGTGAGCCCGGATTACCCATGATTTTTTTGTAGCCGATCATTTGGGTAGTATAAGGACATCTTTTCCTAATTAATTTTATTTTTTCAAATTTCTAGAATTGCAAAGCTCTCATCATTATCAAATCTTGCAAATGACAATAACCACATCTTTTATGTCACTTCTGTTATCTTTCTTCTATTTGTTCACTTTTCGGCGTACACAGACACTTACCCTCTTATGATAGTAGAATTATTGTTTTATCTATTTTTCTTTTGCTTATCAATCATGCTGGTAATCACTATAGCTCATAAGACATTTTGTCTGACCTATTTCCCCTTTCCTTCTTTTCTTTTTCTTCCCCCCGGGCTCTCAGAAATGAAGTGCATAGTTGGATTTTTTTTTGAGTAGAAAGGTAGAGGCACTGACAAGCCTCGCCATATATAAATACTGCATAGAAATACAAAGTCCTGTTGGTCACAAAGTTACAACCCAGACTGCTCATACATGAGACAAAAAGAAATACAACATTAGTTTTCCCACGCAGGAGCTAAAAAAAACAATAGCTACTACAAAACAGATGAAAGCATGCAAAGCAAAAGTGACCAACAACATCCCTTCCAAGCAGGGTGGAGTCAATCACCAAGCTCCGCTGCTATCTGTAACAAAATCAACAAATAACCAGTCATCAATACCCATCCACTTATAGTAAAACTTCAGTACTTTGAACAAAACAGCATTCGATGATGTAGCAGTGTTTTTAAAGCAACGGTTATTCCTTTCATACCATAAAACCCAACAAAAAGACAAGTTAAGAAACGCAAGTTGTTTTGAGGGAATATTTTCCCAAAACTGTGTCTGGTCCCTCAAAGAATCTTTCCACAAAAGATCAACGCTAGTATTAACTAAACACTTGACCCATACATAAAAAGCCAAGTCGCATCCATGGAACAAATGAGTACAGTCTTCTTCCTCGAAACCACACAAAACACATGTAGCATCCACATTAATATTCTTCCTTCTCAGCATACTTTTTGTATTTAATTTCCCATGCAAATCCACCCACATATGCATTCGAACCTTCAAAGGGACATTGCAACCCCACATGCATGCAAAGTGCATGAATTTCCTACCATAGAAATTCAATAACTCATAGCACTTTTTCACTGAGAATTTAGTTTTGTCTCTCCACAAACACACATCATCTTCAACACCTAAATTCACATTTTCCAAAAGACTAAACAACTTCATTAACTGAATTAGAGCCCTTCCTTCAATAATTCTGTTGAAACTCAACTTCCACTTAAAACCAACAGCTGAAGAATCATAAACCTCTGAAACAAAGGCCAACTTATCACAAGAAATTGCATAAAGTAAATCAAACTCTGAAATCAGTGTTGTCGGTAAAAGCCACTTATCAAACCAAAAGTAGTTCCATCTTCCATTATTCACCTTCAAACTAAACTGCACCTTGAACATTTGAGAGAAGCTAATGACTCCTTTCCAAAACATAGAGGGATGATCAACATTAGTATAGAGAGAAAAGCTACCTCCATAATAAGTGTTGATAATCCACTCACACCACAACGAATCCTTGTGAGATGATATACGCCAAAGCCACCTGCATAGTAATGCCGTATTCATTTCCATCAATTTCAAAACTCCCATCCCCCCTTTCTCTCTGGATTTACACACTTGTTTCCAAGAGATTAAACAAGTTGCAGCACTAGCTTCACTTTTCCCAGTCCAAAGAAAGCTTGTTCTCACTGCATCAATCTTTTTTATAACCCAATCAGGAACATTATAAAAAGAAAACCAGTATAAAGGAGTAGCTGTTAGAACAGAATTAACTAAAATTAATCTTCCTGCTTTAGACAGAGATCTTCCTTTCCACTTAGACAATCTGGTATCCACTTTGCTAACAAGAGTGTACCAATCATCCTTTAATAATTTGCCCGGCCTTATACAGAGTCCCAAATAATTCAATGGAAAGGTGCCCACTTTACAGTTCAACATCCTCGCAATATCCTCTGCAACTCCATTATCAGCTCCAACCACGTAGACTGAACTCTTATGAAAGTTGATCTGTAGTTGAGAAATACTCTCAAAAGCATAGAGAATAAATTTGAGAGCAGCAATATACTTACAGTCAGGGTTGCTAAAAATTATCGTATCGTCAGCATAATGAGGTGACGTAATTCCACCCATAACAAGATCATCTCCAAAGCTCTTTAAAATACCATTCACACAACTCAGTTTCAGAATCTGGGTAAAAACCTCAGCTGCCAGATCAAACAACAGTGGCGATAACGGATCACCCTGCCTCAATCCCCTCTTAGAGCTGATCGATTTCCCAGCTATTCCATTCACAAACACATTAGCCTTACTTGCCTTGAAAATGCCACTAATCCATCTAATCCACTTACTACTGAAACCTCTGGCTTCCAACAGTTGTAGGATGAAGTTCCAGCCTACTGTGTCAAAAGCCTTTGCAAAGTCTAACTTCAAAAGCGCACAAGGCAAGGAGTTGCGAGAACAGTAAGATACCACCTCCTGAACCAATGCTGCCCCTTCAAGAATGTATCTTCCTTTAATAAATGCAGTTTGGGCCTTGTCAATTAGCTTCTCCATGACCATCTTTAGCCTATTAGCAAGCACTTTAGTAATTAACTTGTAAGTACTATTTAATAAGCTAATTGGTCTAAAATCTGATGGTGATAAACAGCCTTCCTTCTTTGGAATAAGAACCACATTTGCGTAACTAATTTTCTCAAAATTGATAGAACCATTTTCCAAGTCTCTGAACAGATTCATGATATCTACCTTAATCCAGTTCCAATACTTTTTAAAGAAACAGTTTGGAAAATCATCTGGACCTGGTGCTTTATCATTCGGCATGTCTTTCAGAGCAGCAAAAATCTCATCTTCAGTGGAGCTTGAGTCTAAACAGGATAGATCCAAACTGATTGGATATAAAGCACTCCAGTTCACTTCTAATTTTACTTTATTAACAGAACCAAACAGCTTACTATAATAATCAGTGAAAATCTTATTCAAATCTTCCTGATTAGAATCTTCCACCCCCTCATGTTCAATACTGCCTATCATATTAGAGCGTCTTCTACCATTGGCTATACGATGAAAATAACCAGTGTTCTGGTCTCCTTCTTTAATCCTTTGATCTCTAGAACGTTGCCTCCAGTAAACTTCTTCTTGATCAATTACAGTCAGAAGCTCCTTCTCTTTGTTTCTCAAAAGATCTTTCTTTACATCAGATAACATTCTTTGTTCAGCCACAATATTTAAATTCAAAATCTCATTCTCCAAACCTTCCTTCTTTCTCTTAATAGAACCAAAAACCTCTTTATTCCACTTCTTCAAAAAGGATCTCAACGGCTTCAGTTTCCTCCTGATAGAACCTGCAGCCTCCTCCAAACTCGAGAATTCAGCCCACTTGTTCATCAACATATCATGTTCAATACTGCATAGTTGGATTTTTTAGCTAGTTCTTTCTTGGATATTCCCACTAGAGATGTACTATTTTCCTTATTTTTTCATTTCCACTGTTGTGTTGTTTACTTTGGCTATTTAGGGATTTTTTTTTAATAAAAATGTACTATGATGTAATTTCTTTATGACTATGGTTTGAGAAATGATAAATTGAGACAATTTGGTTTTGTTGGAATAAATGGTTTTATGGTTTTAATGTAAATTATCTTCTTCCGCTATATATTTTAATTGTTTATATCTTGTGGAATCTTAGTCTCTGTGATATTTTTGTCTTTACACCTACAACGCTTCATATTTCTTAACAAGATTCTGTATTAGGAAAATGTTAAGGGGTGTGGAGTGTTATAATGACTATGGTCACTAGAACCCTAAAGATCCAAATCACAGATAACCATAAAATAATAACACGTCCATAAATCACAAATCATAAAAAATACCAGAAAAAGTAAAGAACACTACAAATTTACAGTGGTTTAGAATTTGTCTACATCCCCTATAAGGCAATCTATTACATATACAGCTAGATTATAGTAAAGTACTGTTTGGATTACATGAATGTGGAGGAAAGAAGACAAAAATTAAAGTTGACAAAATCCATGTATAGAATAGTCAAAAAAGACCACATTTCCAAATTATACGACCTCTTATTTATTGATATAAATGTGCTCGGATAGGCCTGAAAATCTGAGAAAAAACCAGGTGAGAATGTGCGACCGAGTCAGTGGAATATAGGTCAGACTGACAACATACCACCTCGGGTTTGCACCAACCCGGGGTTCAAACACTGACTAAGTCCAAGATCAATGGATCGATCTGACCCCTAAACATGCATATCCAGTTACTTTCTTGTACTGATCCAATGCTCTGAACCTGCCAATTCGCTGCATTTTTAAATTCAAATTTGTCATCCCCTACAAAAATGTGATGAAAATCTTCATAATCATGCACATTTATTTTAAGATAGAGAGATCAATTTTGGTGGATTTGCACCCAAATATATTGCCCAAAATTTCACATTCTAAAAAAAATTGCATTGCTTTTACACACTCCAAGTTTCTCCTTCATTCCTTCATAAAACTTCCCTTTTAAATTAGTTTAAAACATTTTGACTAAACGAGGATAGCATATGAAATCATTTCGAGAAGCATCAGTAAAACTGGGAACAATAATTTTGGAGCAACTAGAATCGATTTTGTAAGATGAAAATCACTAAACAAATTGCAAATTTTCTCGTATGAACTTCTCCGAAGTTCATGTAGTTTATATTGACTTAAACAACTTTTGATCATTAAAAAGGCGATTTTGACTTTTTTTGAGAGCCCTATGGACGTAGGAGTGCTTGAGAAAGCTACTGGTGAAGTATTTTTGAAAAAGGAGTTTGAAGAAAATTTTAATTTTAAAATGAAAGTGAAATAAATGAACAGATGCAGATATAATAAATAGAGAATCAGTAGTCATGTTCTTTAGTCGGTAGGTACCATCTGACGACATAAATTTGGTAAAAAAGCATAAGGAAACTTAAGTTTTGATTTTGATTTTCAGTATTATGACAAGTTTGTCGATATACATAGGTGGGATATGTCTACATATTTGTGTTGATGAAGAAAATCTGAATTATTCTAGTTATCTATCTTGGCGAAGCAAATGAAGGATATTAAGGCAAACTAAACAGCATAGGAGGGTGAATAGTGTTTTATAGATTTTATTAATTTCTTAAATTTTGTTTTAAGTTTATCAGAATGTTATGTAAATCACAGATATCAGTAATCACATAATCAATCACAGATACAAATAATAATAAAAAATAGTAAAAGTAAAGTACACACTAAGATTTAATACTAGTTCGGAGTCACCCAACAATCAAACCCACACAACGCTAAGTTGATGCGGATTTCTTTTAAAATAATATCCAAATTACAATCCTTGATTTCCGGGTAAAAAGGGTATAACCCAATTGATTTCGAAGTACAGTACGACTCAATTGATTTCCAGGCCACAACATATAACAATTTGATTTCCAGGACATAATCACACCTAATCAATTTATATGGGATAGTACCACACCTTTCTCTGTATTAGTTTTGGAAGGTTGACTTGATAGGACTTGATCTTGAAATATTTGATTATAAAAAGCCTATTGAGCAGCACTTGAATTTCTGAGAGAGTGATAGAGAATTGAAATAGAAAAAGACTGTTATGATTCTCTTTGAAATCAGTAGAGTATAACTATGGAATTTAAGAAATTTAGAAGAATAATGGAGAAGAGAAAGGAAGAAGAATATAATGAAAAGTTAGTTAAAAAAATGAATTTAAAAGCCTATTTATAGTCTCCCAACATTCAAATCCTTTCAGAATAGTTTTGAATTCAAAAGGCACATCTTTTCAAAAATGAATTTGAAAATAAACGGAAGTCGTCATATCATTTAGTATATGTCACATACCTTAGTAAAAACTCAAAAAATAAAATTCTGAATTAAGACAATTAATGATTAAGTAATATATGGCGATTCCTGAGTTAAAATGTGACGAAAAGGAATTTCGCTCGGTCCGAACCAGTCGCTAAACCGACCCAGACCGTTCGAAACGCCCTATCGTTTGAGAACACGACAAAATAGAACGCATACGGGAGAACATTTCATTGTATATTACAACAATGCATCAGATTACAAGAATATACAGAGTATAAACAAATATTACACAGAAATATCAGAGATTTAAATTACATTTAAATACATAGCAGCGGAAAATAATACAATACACAACTGAAGGAGATATACGGATACACAGCTTTCCGGATATCGTTCCAGCTGTAAACCAGGATCCTGTGAATATAAATCTGCAAAACCAAAACTACTAGCTGCCCGTGTCAAAAATAAGGGCACCCAGAGTTTAGGTCAAAACAATAAACTCCAGGTCAGTCATGTGACTGGTGTGAGAACTAAAACAGTTAATCTTTATTTTTATAGTTAGGTAAATCAAGGGACCACGTCGTATAACACGGAACGGGTTTCCTCCCAAGAACACCAGTGCATAAAACAAACAGCGCAATGCTAAATAAAGAAAAATGAAGCTGTTATAAGACCCAGGTCCTATCACACAATGCAACGCAAGCCGGGGGATAGGGTTTTCCCTTATAACAGCCAAAGAATGCTTGATACGTTTTAAAACAAATCATTTGATAATATTATAAGTGCATAGTGTATAAAACAACTTCAAATCATAAGTATCAATCATAGACGGCATGAATGCCCCATACCACTATGTCGCCATATATAGGTTATACAATCAAAATCGCAAAGTCACGTATTTGGAAATTGGGTTTCCATCTATGAACCGAGGCCAGGGATCGTCCTCTACCGATTCGAGACGCTCTAGCCCGTGTCTCAGGATCAGAGCTCGAGTGACCCTTGGAGCGACAGGGCCGGTCCACCGATGTGGATTAAAATTCCTGAACACTGCGTTTCCCCACCCTTTGGGGTGTCAATGAGCCAACGAATGACTCCATCGGACCCGGATCGTCCGATCAAACCGAGGCGCCTCGCAACAGCAACAACCACACAGGTGAAAAGTATATAAATGTCAGGGCTGGTAGGTCACTGACACCACCCTAGCTAGAAAGAAACGCATGCCCTCCCTGAGGTCCTCTCCCGTTTTTGGTTCACAACCGGGATGCGAAACTCGCGAAGTAAACGTTACACAAAGCTACGCCACAAAGGCCGTGCTTTGATCATCACCACAAGACTTTGCTTTTCAACAGAAGCCTCGATCAATTGCCACTTAGGCATGCCACACAGGCAATTTTACTCCATGCGTTTGATATCCATCAGTATATAACCCCTGAGCTCGTACGTCTCAGAGAAGGGCGGTAAGCAAGAGAATAAATTCTCCGCCGCCAAACAGATATATATTTAATAGAGATCAATCACACGGACCAAAATCCAATGTCAGACACAAAGTCCATTTACAAGTCCGTTCTGGGTCTGAACGAAACCGGAGGCACCTAGTACCCCGCATATCCATCGATCTCCAAGCACGTCTGGACGATCACCAACTGTTTCCATCTTCTTGGGTGTACAGCCCAATCAAGATCATCGGTAATCACCCAAACGACGTGAAGACTTCCGGTCTTCGACCACCGTCTTCATCTTCGACTTATCGTCGTATCAGTTATTCAGAATGGGATAAACCCGGTCTTTCCGAATAACTCGCGTATATTTTAAATAAGTGTTACACAAACACAACATACGCCTCATTCCAATTCATCAGTCACTAACCGTAAATTAATCAAGAGAATAATTCCCCAAATATTAACCCCGAAGGCCGAAACCAACATAAGATCAATATCCAGAAAACCACTCTGCTTGGCTAACCGACAGTTAGTTTCAAAATTTCACATTCATAGGGAAAGGTTCCCATTAATTTTATCCGAGATAAATTCCTTGAATTTATTCTTTAATCTATTTTTGAATATCAATTCAAACTAGTCGGGATTAACGAACCTTACCGAAGTAATCATTTGTTTTAATTTCCCAATCCCAACCTATTCATCCCATGAAGTAAAACTGGTTATACTTCATATCTAACACCACGGTGTTATCGGTAAATTCAATTACCATTTCACGTTCAAATCTAATTAAAGATTTAACTATCGCCTGGAGCAAAACTGGTGGTACTCCATTTTCGATCTTTTTAATCTAATTAAAGATTCATTAAAACTCCAATTAGTTTTAATCTTTAACTGGGTTAAAGAATCAGTGTCATTTAAAACACAGTTCACGATAAACCCAAAATCACATTCATTAATTATCGGGTTTAAGAACGAGTGTTATTTAAAACACTGTCCACGATAAACCCAAAAATCAATATCAATTCAATTCCAATTAAATATTATTTAATTGTTACACTTCATTAAATCTAAATAAAAAGATTTAATCTTTTCTCAACTGGGTTCAAGAACAGTGTTAGTGAAGACACCATTCACGACAAACCCAAGTCACATTTGATATTCAATACAAGGCTCTGAATAGAAAATATATCGGCTTATATTCAATATCAAATTCTACGACTAACAAATGTCGTATTGGAAATAACGATATAAATATATATCTTTCAAATTTCCATAACAACATCTGTATAATCACGAATTCCAACATCGAAATATTCCGAAGACAATTTCGATTCAAATCCACTCTAATGCAATCATTGGAAATTCTGGTTCTTTTTAAAACCCTTTTCAAATTCAATTCATTTATTTAAAAATAAATAGAGTTATAATTCTAGTTCAAAACTAGTTCATTTCGATAAAAATCTATTTTTATCTTTTCACATATGGGATTTTTCATCCTAATTTTTCCCAAATCATTTATTATGATTTTACACAAATTATTACTATTTTTAATAATTTTATCAAGGCCCGTACAGTCGATTTCCATCAGCGGCCATCGAACTGCACTTACAGCGACCTTTTCCAAATTTGATTTGGACATAATTCCAAATCCAACCGTTAGATTTCTAATTTCTAATATTCGTTAGAAAGCTCTTTTCGATACGAACCCAACGGTTCCGGTTTCAGGAGAATCCGATGGTCGGATCTCCCGTAATATTCGTTCGAAGTTAATGGTCGAAATTCGCGAACTGCCATGGCGCGGCGCGTTCTATTCAGGCCATTATATTATATATATAATATATATAATATATATTTCGTCGACTACTATTTAAAACGAATTTTATAAATAGTTTTTAAATTCGTTTCAAAAACAATTTCAACTTCCATTTCAATTCAAATCAAAATTGAATCTTTCCTTATAAATTCATTTTAAAATTCATTTCTATTCAATTCAAGTTTCAATTCAATTTGAATTCATTTCAATTGTTTCCAATTCAATTCGAATTCGTTTTATATTCAATTCAATTCAAATTCGTTTAGTTTGCTATTCAATTGAAATCAAATTCGTTTTCCATTCAATTCGAATTCATTATATATTCAATTCATTTCAAAATCTTTTTATATTCAATTCATTTCGAAATGAATAAAATCGATATAAATATCGTTCACGTCAAAATGGCGTCAATCTAATCAACACGGCTTAATGTATTTCTATTTTCAAATATTCTATTTCAAATATTTCCTATTATCAAAATATTTGTTATTATCAAAATATTTCTGTAACACCCCACTCCCGCTATGATCACTCACTAAGGGAATGCCATAGCATCGGTGGAGTATTTTAGTGAATATAGAACAGAAAAATTACAACAAGACAGATATAAATAGTTCTTGAAATTTTAAAACATCATCTCATAACAGCGGAAGTAAAACATGTCTGGTTACATCATAAAACCATAATAAAGGTCAAGTACAATATCCATCAAAATAAAGGAATACATAATCCCACTCTCATACAATAGCCAAAACAAAAGAAAAGGTAACTGGATAACTGGAGCTTTACATCTATCCAAGCTCCTCAAGACTGGAACAGCAATCCGATCAAGCTCCACTACTGTTAGGATCCACCACAGGACCTGAGGGTTGGAAAAATATAAAAACAACGGGGTCAGACATAAGTCTGAGCGAGTCCTATAACTTTAACAATACAATCGTTAAAGTAACCAGAGAAGATATGAACTGATATACGGTAACATATAGGGATAAATGGGTACCCTAAGCAGTCAACTGAACTAAGATAAAGGATAAAGACGCATCTACCCTCCCTAAGGTAAATTACTAAACTGCACCACACCAGTCGTTTCTAACCTAAAGGTTGATCCCACCCAAGGACTTATAAAATTAACTAAATAGTACTTGCGTACCCCTAGGTGACCAAGTAGGCGCCACGGGGCCCTACAATCCACTAGGTGTACACACTACTTCCCCATTCGATCGGCTCCCTAACGTAGATACCCGTGCTGGCCCCACCGTGGGGTGTATCATTCCCCAATGTGGCAACCTGATAAAACTAACGGTGCACGGCTTATATCTACTCGATGCAACAACGGCTTACCTACCAGCCCGGGCCCACTCACGCATATGAAGCCCGTTGGACTTGCGTTGCCACCGCTAACCCGTTTGCCTCTTACAGTCAAGCCCAGTATGCGTGTCCCGTCCTCGACATGGGTCGAGCCCACAAAGATACGTATGGGTTACTGGTTGAAATGGGCCTCCACAAGCTACCCACCTAAGCTTGTCCCTTTTTCTAGTATATCCCACTTAACCCTTTAATCATGTTTTAATTACATGTTTCATTTTGGTTAAGTATTCTAATCGTATTTTCTATTGCCACCCAAGACAACCACTAGATTTTCTCATGCCACCCAAGGCACCCACTTAACCCCTCATGTCCCTCTACATGCTAATGTGGTTAAGTGTTTCTTAATTAATTAATTAAGAACGTAACCTTTGTAAAGACCTCTCACATTAGACTGTCTTTTATGACCGCTGGTTAAGCCGGTTGGGTCCGGGCAGCCTTATGTCATAACAGAGTCTAACCTCGTGTCTTTACATTAATTACGTATTTAGTTTGTGCCTAAGACCTCTCACATTGGGCTAACATTTGTAGCAACTGGTTAAGCCGGTTGGGTCCGGGCAGTTTTACGCTACAACTGAGTCCAACCTCGTGTCTTAGTCAATTAATTACACCTAATTAATCACCCTCATAATTTTATATTAATTATCCCTAATTAATCAAGTTTTCTTAACATGGGTAGACCTAACTTAATAGGTAAATTCCCATGGGGTAGACCTAACTCAATAGGTAAATTCCCAACACATAGTATGGGTACACCTAACCAAATAGGCAAATTCCCATACTATGTTTATTTATTTTGAGTTATGCATAATTATATTAATTTCACACAATCTTATTAACTTATGCATTTAATTACCCCATCGTTCCCACGTAATTTCGTTCATGATATAACACATATAAAAGGTGTCAACTTGCATATGAATGAACATGTTTCAAAGGTGCCATTTTGCATATTAACAAACACATAACGTGCATATGAACTTGCATAACATGTCACATAACTTGCATATAATAGGTCACATAACTTACATATTCATTTTGCATAACAAACTTGCATATTAGCTTATAGACTTGCATAATGTGTCATCATGAACTTGCATATTAACAACCATGTAACTTGCATATTTACATACATGTAACTTGCATATTAACAAACATGTAACTTGCATATTAACAAACATGTAACTTGCATATTAACAAACATGTAACTTGCATATGTAACTTGCACATAAATAAACATGTAACTTGCATATTTACATATATGTAACTTGCATATTAACCAACATGTAACTTGCATATTAACAACATGTAACTTGCATATTTACATACATGTAACTTGCATATTAACAAACATGTAACTTGCATATTAACAAACATGTAACTTGCATATGTAACTTGCACATAAATAAACATGTAACTTGCATATTTACATACATGTAACTTGCATATTAACCAACATGTAACTTGCATATTAACAACATGTAACTTGCATATTTACATACATGTAACTTGCATAAAAAAAAACATACATACTCAACATGCATAAACATAAGATTAATGCTAACATCATATCATATGATTTCAAAGCTCATTAACCCACATACAAAACCATAAATCTCATCACATCTCATCTAATTAGTTTACCAAAAGATCATCAAAGTGATAGAAACTCACAACTAGCAACTTTGCACACCAAATAAAGAAGATTAAGATGCTAAGAAGAGATTAGAGGTTGATTAGAGAGTGATTAGCATGCAACCCTCTTCATAAAATTAGTGGAGGCCATGAGAGCTAGCATTTTGCCATAGTTTAGTTACTAGGTTTAATTATGAATGAATTAGGGTAGGGTTAGGGTCTTATTTATAGGATTAGAAAGTGTTTTAGGCCCTTAGATTAACCCTAGATTAGATTAGGACCCTTAGATTTAGGAACCCTCTAGAACATAGCCCAAGACTCAGCCAAGACCAAACCTGGTGCACCCAGACCAGCAGGGCCGACACCCTGTGTCGACACCCCTGTCGACAGGGCTGTCGACACCCCTGTCGACACCCCTGTCGACATGGCTGTCGACACGGGGCTAGGCGGGAATTTTTCCCCCCTTTCCTCTTTTGGCTCCAAACTTGCTTTTCAAATCTGCTTTTTAAATTTAAACTTCCTAAAACTTCTTTGGGCCATAACCGGGCCATACGGACTCCGATTCTCGAAAACTCGGACTCTATTTCGCGTATTTTTCCGAGACGAACGCAATGACGCAGCCCGTTTCCCCTGGTTCTTCCATCTGAGATTAATTATACTTTAATTACTAACTATTAGTGTTAATTGAAATTCGGGGTGTTACATTCTCCCCTACTTAAAGGATTTCGTCCTCGAAATCTCTAAGTTAAGAAGAACGTATCCTACCAACCAAACAACCATCTACTAAACCATCAACCACAAGCAACCATTATCCCTAGAAACTTCTAATGATGTATGAACATATGCGGAAAGTGTGTGTATATGTCCGTATACTAATGCAAAATCAGGTGGTCTACTGATTCAGTCGACCTCCTTAATGCAAACCATGATAGTGCCATGCATCCAATATGTATGCGAAACCCTATTGACACATACAAATTTCTACATGCGTGCACAACCATACACAAAAATGCATCATCCATATGATAACACAGCCATGATACATCCATCAATCTAATTACCACATCCATTTATGCAATATGCAACATGAAGTGACTGAGCCGATCTAGTGCCTAATGTGTGTGTATATGCATCCACGAGCAACCACTAGCAAACAATTGCATCCATATGCAACCATCAACCATAACATGTTTCAAACACATGTTTCAACCATAGGTTTTACCCTATCTAAAGGTCATAGGTACTAGCGAGAGGATATACTAAAGATAAGATAAGTACTAGACAAGCGATAAAGGAGAAGTTAAAAGACATACTCTCAAAAAGAAATGGATACAAAGAACGCATCTTTGCTTCCGTCTCCCAAGTAGCATTGCTTTCGTCATCTCCCCATTGCACTTTAACTAGCTGAACTTCTCTGTTCCTCAACTTCCTAGTTTCTGACCCAAGGATGCAAGTAGGAGCTCGTCGAATCGTCGCATCACGCTCTACCTCTACATCTCTAAGCAAGCTCGGCTCTACCACCTCTGCGGTCTCATGTAAGCACTTCCTCAGATGTGACACATGGAATACATCATGAACACCACTAAGTCTGTCGGGCAACTCCACCCTATATGCCATCCGTCCAATCCTTTCCTTAATAGGAAATGGTCCAACAAACCTTGGTGCTAACTTCCCAACGGACCCAAAGCGAACTACATTTCTTAATGGAGATACTTTGACAAAAACCATATCCCCAACCTCAAACTCAAGATCCGTCCTTCTCCGATCTGCATAAGATTTCTGTCTATCTTGCGCTGCTTTCATCCTTCTTCGAATTAAATCAATCTTCTCTGAAGTCTCTCTAACCATATCCGGCCCAAGCAAGATCTTATCCGTAGATTCCCACCAACATGTAGGAGATCGACAAGGCCTTCCATAGAGAGCTTCGAAAGGAGCCATACCAATACTGGACTGAAAGCTGTTATTATATGCGAACTCCACCAAAGGAAGATGTTCTTCCCATGTACCTCCAAAATCCAAGATACAAAGCCTCAAAAGATCTTCTAAGATACGGTTCACCCTCTCGGTCTGACCGTCCGTCTGAGGATGATATGCGGTGCTCAAACACAACTGAGTCCCTACCGCCTCTTGCAAACTTCTCCAAAACTCACTAGTGAAGATAGGATCTCGATCACTCACAATGCTGGATGGTACGCCATGCAATCTAACAATCTCTCTAACATAGACCGAAGCAAGCCATGGAGCGGTCCTCTTACTCTTCACGGGTATAAAATGGGCACTCTTGGTAAGTCTGTCCACCACAACCCAAATTCCCGTATTGCCCTTCCTCGATCTTGGTAACCCGTCGATGAAATCCATCGAGACACTATCCCACTTCCACTGCGGAACTTCCAATGGGTGTAGCAACCCACCGGGTTTCCTTTGCTCCGCTTTAACTTGTTGGCACACTAAGCATCTAGCCACATACTCGGCCACATCTTTCTTCATACCGGCCCAGAAGAAAACTCTCTTCATATCTTGGTACATTTTGTCTCCACCTGGATGAATAGTCATTCTTGAACGATGTGCATCATCCAAAATAGCCTTCTTCAAACCCTCATCTTGCGGTACACAAAGTCTACCGTCTCTATGCAACCATCCCTTATCATCTATGGTGTATCTACCCAAATGGCTGGACGACTCCCCTCTTATAAGCTTCTCTACCAACTTAACCAACTGTGGGTCGTCTCGCTGAGCCTCGCCAATCCGTCCCAAAAGGGTAGGTCTAACTTCCAAGGATGCCAACAAACCAGGTACAAAATCAACAGAAGGTCTGAAGTCAAACAAAGAAAGAAACTCCAAGCTTTGCCGTTCCATGAACAATGAACTCAAAGATAGCCTTTTCCTACTCAAGGCGTCCGCCACCACATTACCCTTGCCAGGGGTATATGCTATCTCGAAATCATAGGATGCTAAGAACTCCATCCACCTTTGCTGTCTTAAGTTTAAATCTTTCTGAGAGAATAAGTACTTCAATGATTTATGGTCGGTGAACAACTCGAATCTCTCACCAAGAAGATAATGGCGCCAAGACTTAAGTGCGAAAACAATCGCGGCCAACTCTAGATCATGGGTAGGGTAATTCTTCTCATGCACTCTCAATTGTCTCCCTCCATAGGCTATTACCCTTCCCTTCTGCATCAAGACTGCGCCTAATCCTGTCCCACAAGCATCGGTATAAACAACAAACGGCTTACTCCCATCCGGGAGCACTAAAACTGGAGCGGTGGTCAAAGCTCTCTTTAACCGTCGGAAAGCATCATCACAATCTACATCCCATGAGAAAACCAGATTCTTTTTCGTCAAGCGGGTTAATGGGGCTGATATCTTCGCGAAGTCTTTGATGAACTTCCTATAATATCCTGCCAACCCCAAGAAACTTCTTACCTCGGTAGCATTTCTAGGAACTTTCCAATCCTGGATAGATACTATCTTTGCGGGATCCACAGCTATCCCTTCCTTAGAGACCACATGCCCTAAGAATCGCACTTCTCTTCTCCAAAAATGACATTTAGAGAATTTAGCTTTAAGACTATGCGCTCGAAGAGTCTCCAACACTTCCTTGAGATGTAAGACATGCTCCTCTTCATTCTTGGAAAAGACCAAGATGTCATCAACAAAAACTACTACAAACTTATTCAGATACTCTCTGAACACTCTACTCATGAGATCAACAAAGTATGCAGGGGCATTTGTCAACCCAAATGGCATCACTAGCCACTCATAAAAACCATCCGGAGTCCGGAAAGCAGTCTTCTCTATACTGTCCTCCGCCACTCTTAACTGATGAAACCCTGTAGCTAAGTCCATCTGCGAAAATACTGACGCGCCAACCAACTGATCAAAGAGATCATCTATCCTCGGTAATGGGTGTCTATTCTTCTTCGTGAGCTTATTAAGTTCTCTATAATCCACACAAAGTCTGAGGGACCCATCCGCCTTCGTGGCAAACACTACTGGAGCTCCCCACTCCGATATACTTCGCCTTATGAACCCCTTCTCAAGCAACTCCCCTACTTGCTTATGAAGTTCTCTTCTCTCACGAGGAGCCATATGGCGCACTGGCAAAGACACTGGTTTGGCATTATCCACCAAATAAATTCGGAAATCTATCTCCCGCTTCGGAGGCAAACCCTTTACTTCTTCAAACACATCCGGATATTCCCGGACTACTTTGACAGAACGCAAACTCTCGACCGAAGCATCGAGCGATTCAAGATAACTTAGCAAAACAGATTCCATGGGATTACAAGAGATCTCGAGAGTATTACCCAAGCGGGTCATAAGCCTGACAACTCTCCTTTCACAATCAAGAACGGCACCATTACTGGATAACCAGTCCATGCCCAAGATCAGCCCATAGCCCGTGAAGCCCAATACAAAAGCATCACATCTAAACTCAACGCTAAGTATAGAAATCTTCAAACCCAAACATATCATAGACAGATATATAGAGCCCCCAATTGGGTTTGAAACAACCAAGGGATCATCAACTAGACTGGTGTCTAAGTGCAGTGACTCAACTAACGATGATGAGATAAAAGAATGCGATGCGCCAGAGTCAAACAAAGTACGAACTGGATGATCAAACAGAAAAACCAGACTTTCAACGGAAATAGTTCTACCTCTCTGCTGAATCGGTGGAACTGAGAGAACCTGAACTTGCCCCCCTGACTGAGGTGGTGCTATAAGAGCTTGCACCTGCCCTCCTGAGGTAGACCCCGTCTTCTGCCCCTTCTTTGGGCAGTTTTTCACAAGATGCCCTGCTTCACCACAATGAAAGCAACCGGTCTTCTTCTTTTTGCGACAATCCTTACTAAGGTGTCCTGGTGTTCCACAATTGAAGCACTTCTTCTTCGTCTTCTTTTTGTCACCATTGCCTTTCCCGCCCTTGCCTTGTTGTTGTTGTTGTTGCGGTTTCTTCTGATCCCCCTTTTTCTCTGGTGCCTTAGAATTCTTATCATCCTCATGCATAAGTGCCATGTAGACAAGTTTCTCAAAGGTGGCCCCCATAGGAATGTGAGTCATAGCTATTCCTTGCAATGGTTCGTTCAAGCCTCTAACGAACCTCAAAGCCTTCTTCTCCGGTGTATTCACCAACTCTATGCCAAATCTCGCTAATTGATTAAATTTGTTGACATATTCTTTCACCGTGAGATTCCCTTGCTTCAAATTCAAGAACTTCTCCATAAACAGATTCTCTTCCGCCCTTGAGAGAAACTTAGCCCCAAACCTTTGCTTAAAATCTGCCCAAGAGTCAACCGGGCGTTCTCCATTAGTGACCTCCCACCAGAACGAGGCCTCTCCCTTCATTAACCAAGCCGCCAACTTGACTTTCTTTCCCTCTTCCACTTCAAAGATATCTAGCAACTCTTCCACTTCCTTAAGCCAATCTCTAGCCTCTACGAAAGTCTCTGAACCTAGAAAGGTTTTCCTCCTATAGCCTTGAACTCCTTGCAAACCTTAGCAAAATTATCCGCTCTAGGCTGAGGAGGAGGAGCGGTTGTCTCTGGTGTAGTAGCATTGGCCGGACCCGCAGCCGCGGCCCTAGCCTCTTGCAACCTCCTATACCATAGTGGTATAACTAAACCCTCCGGGATGTTAAGATCTTCAGCCATGCTGAAACGAAAGAGGAAAGATTCAAAAAGGAGATTCCGAAAGATAAAGATATGGCTATTGGGGATTATGCTTTTCTTTTTCAAAAACTTTTTCTCTTAGAAGACATGCTTTTGAAAATACTTTCTTCGAAAATACTCTTAGAAAATAGTTTTTCCCAAAAATTTTATCTGTTCTGGTAACCTTAAGCTCTGATACCACGTGTAACACCCCACTCCCGCTATGATCACTCACTAAGGGAATGCCATAGCATCGGTGGAGTATTTTAGTGAATATAGAACAGAAAAATTACAACAAGACAGATATAAATAGTACTTGAAATTTTAAAACATCATCTCATAACAGCGGAAGTAAAACATGTCTGGTTACATCATAAAACCATAATAAAGGTCAAGTACAATATCCATCAAAATAAAGGAATACATAATCCCACTCTCATACAATAGCCAAAACAAAAGAAAAGATAACTGGATAACTGGAGCTTTACATCTATCCAAGCTCCTCAAGACTGGAACAGCAATCCGATCAAGCTCCACTACTGTTAGGATCCACCACAGGACCTGAGGGTTGGAAAAATATAAAAACAACGGGGTCAGACATAAGTCTGAGCGAGTCCTATAACTTTAACAATACAATCGTTAAAGTAACCAGAGAAGATATGAACTGATATACGGTAACATATAGGGATAAATGGGTACCCTAAGCAGTCAACTGAACTAAGATAAAGGATAAAGACGCATCTACCCTCCCTAAGGTAAATTACTAAACTGCACCACACCAGTCGTTTCTAACCTAAAGGTTGATCCCACCCAAGGACTTATAAAATTAACTAAATAGTACTTGCGTACCCCTAGGTGACCAAGTAGGCGCCACGGGGCCCTACAATCCACTAGGTGTACACACTACTTCCCCATTCGATCGGCTCCCTAACGTAGATACCCGTGCTGGCCCCACCGTGGGGTGTATCATTCCCCAATGTGGCAACCTGATAAAACTAACGGTGCACGGCTTATATCTACTCGATGCAACAACGGCTTACCTACCAGCCCGGGCCCACTCACGCATATGAAGCCCGTTGGACTTGCGTTGCCACCGCTAACCCGTTTGCCTCTTACAGTCAAGCCCAGTATGCGTGTCCCGTCCTCGACATGGGTCGAGCCCACAAAGATACGTATGGGTTACTGGTTGAAATGGGCCTCCACAAGCTACCCACCTAAGCTTGTCCCTTTTTCTAGTATATCCCACTTAACCCTTTAATCATGTTTTAATTACATGTTTCATTTTGGTTAAGTATTCTAATCGTATTTTCTATTGCCACCCAAGACAACCACTAGATTTTCTCATGCCACCCAAGGCACCCACTTAACCCCTCATGTCCCTCTACATGCTAATGTGGTTAAGTGTTTCTTAATTAATTAATTAAGAACGTAACCTTTGTAAAGACCTCTCACATTAGACTGTCTTTTATGACCGCTGGTTAAGCCGGTTGGGTCCGGGCAGCCTTATGTCATAACAGAGTCTAACCTCGTGTCTTTACATTAATTACGTATTTAGTTTGTGCCTAAGACCTCTCACATTGGGCTAACATTTGTAGCAACTGGTTAAGCCGGTTGGGTCCGGGCAGTTTTACGCTACAACTGAGTCCAACCTCGTGTCTTAGTCAATTAATTACACCTAATTAATCACCCTCATAATTTTATATTAATTATCCCTAATTAATCAAGTTTTCTTAACATGGGTAGACCTAACTTAATAGGTAAATTCCCATGGGGTAGACCTAACTCAATAGGTAAATTCCCAACACATAGTATGGGTACACCTAACCAAATAGGCAAATTCCCATACTATGTTTATTTATTTTGAGTTATGCATAATTATATTAATTTCACACAATCTTATTAACTTATGCATTTAATTACCCCATCGTTCCCACGTAATTTCGTTCATGATATAACACATATAAAAGGTGTCAACTTGCATATGAATGAACATGTTTCAAAGGTGCCATTTTGCATATTAACAAACACATAACGTGCATATGAACTTGCATAACATGTCACATAACTTGCATATAATAGGTCACATAACTTACATATTCATTTTGCATAACAAACTTGCATATTAGCTTATAGACTTGCATAATGTGTCATCATGAACTTGCATATTAACAACCATGTAACTTGCATATTTACATACATGTAACTTGCATATTAACAAACATGTAACTTGCATATTAACAAACATGTAACTTGCATATTAACAAACATGTAACTTGCATATGTAACTTGCACATAAATAAACATGTAACTTGCATATTTACATATATGTAACTTGCATATTAACCAACATGTAACTTGCATATTAACAACATGTAACTTGCATATTTACATACATGTAACTTGCATATTAACAAACATGTAACTTGCATATTAACAAACATGTAACTTGCATATGTAACTTGCACATAAATAAACATGTAACTTGCATATTTACATACATGTAACTTGCATATTAACCAACATGTAACTTGCATATTAACAACATGTAACTTGCATATTTACATACATGTAACTTGCATAAAAAAAAACATACATACTCAACATGCATAAACATAAGATTAATGCTAACATCATATCATATGATTTCAAAGCTCATTAACCCACATACAAAACCATAAATCTCATCACATCTCATCTAATTAGTTTACCAAAAGATCATCAAAGTGATAGAAACTCACAACTAGCAACTTTGCACACCAAATAAAGAAGATTAAGATGCTAAGAAGAGATTAGAGGTTGATTAGAGAGTGATTAGCATGCAACCCTCTTCATAAAATTAGTGGAGGCCATGAGAGCTAGCATTTTGCCATAGTTTAGTTACTAGGTTTAATTATGAATGAATTAGGGTAGGGTTAGGGTCTTATTTATAGGATTAGAAAGTGTTTTAGGCCCTTAGATTAACCCTAGATTAGATTAGGACCCTTAGATTTAGGAACCCTCTAGAACATAGCCCAAGACTCAGCCAAGACCAAACCTGGTGCACCCAGACCAGCAGGGCCGACACCCTGTGTCGACACCCCTGTCGACAGGGCTGTCGACACCCCTGTCGACACCCCTGTCGACATGGCTGTCGACACGGGGCTAGGCGGGAATTTTTCCCCCCTTTCCTCTTTTGGCTCCAAACTTGCTTTTCAAATCTGCTTTTTAAATTTAAACTTCCTAAAACTTCTTTGGGCCATAACCGGGCCATACGGACTCCGATTCTCGAAAACTCGGACTCTATTTCGCGTATTTTTCCGAGACGAACGCAATGACGCAGCCCGTTTCCCCTGGTTCTTCCATCTGAGATTAATTATACTTTAATTACTAACTATTAGTGTTAATTGAAATTCGGGGTGTTACAATTTCGTTCAACACATGACTAATCTCAACGGATGAGTACAGTCAATACATGAACCTTTATTTTATATTGATAAAGATGTAAATTTTATTATTAAAATATTTCGTTCAACACATGACTAATCTCAACGGATGAGTACAGTCAACACATGAACCTTTATTTTATAATATTCTTTATTTTCTAAATTGGAATGAGGCCCAATCAATCACCATATAATGTTAATTATATGGATTTTCATACAACACATGTATATAATAGCATTGAAAAATAATCAACCATCAACCAAAGTGCACTACACTGTATAAGCATCAAATATAGATATCTAACGCTTATAACAGCCTGTCAATCAATCGATCGACATATTTAATCAATCAGGATGAGTGAACTTCAAATTTCATCCCAACACCCGTGTGGGGTTTCAAACAATCAAACACAGATTTTATTTGTGCAGTTGGGCGATGTGTAAAATTTATCGACCCAATCAATGTCAGTCAAATCAGTGTACATAAACAAACCGTCCGGTTTGTAAATGAATATTTATTTATTCACATTCACTATATTCATATTCACATTAAAAATTATATTTTTAACGATAAAAACATTTTATTTCAACATATGAATTTCTATCCAGTTCAATAATCAAATAAAATGATATTTTTATTTTTCTAACATATTTTAGAAAATTTCGGCGGCATAACGGCACGATACTAGAAACGGGACGAGGCCTAGCCTTATCCCCGGTCTAGTGAAGGCCCACGCCATTCACACATTAATCAAATCAATTTCATTTCACCAAACAATTCAATTCAAACCAAATAATCTAACCAACTACACAACCAAACAATTTAACAAACAAGCCATCCATGGTCTGTGGATGACGGGTGTCGGGTGCTACTAAACACCGTCTGCATCCTAGTATATATATATTAACTAGAAAAAAAGAAATTTTGAGTGAGAAGTTCTCACTGATAGCTATCCAATACCACGACTCTTCATTTAGAGAAATCTTCATCGTTATCGCATCTTTGTCAACTTCGTTGCCCGTAGCCACTACATATATAAAAATCATATTTTTACTTTGCTATTCAATATATAAAAATCAAATTTTTCCTATGATGTCATATAGATAAAAATTCCATTTCAAAAATATAGATTTCGCCTTTCTATAATATAAAAATCTAATCTTTATTATGCTATTCAATATATAAAAATCGAATTTTTCCTTTGCTATTCAATATATAAAAATCGAATTTTTCCTTTGCTATTCAATATATAAAAATCGAATTTTTACTTTGCTATCATAATAAAAATTATATTTTTAAATACTCTATCATAATAAAAATTATATTTTTCAATACTCTATCATAATAAAAATTATATTTTTATTTAAAAACAACCCTATATTCTAATTACATTGGCTAAAATAAACAAAATAAAACAAAGCAAATAACTTAAAAACTTACAACGAAGGGGGAGGGTGAGTTCAACGTCGGTGGAACTGTCGGAGGTGGGTATTGGCGGCGACGGGTTGTTTTAGTAGAGGATTGGGGGTTTTCTTCGACGATGATGGGGTGGGAGAATAGAAGATGCGGAGGGAGGAGGAGAGGGGAGCTGAGGGGGCGGTGGTGTCAGAGGGGAAGGCGCGGTGGCTCGACGACTAGGCAGTGGAGGGGGGGGGAGTCGCGGGTTTCGGGGCTGGGGGATTTGAATGTCGCGGGTTCAGTCAGAGAAGGGAGGGGAGAAGGACGAGCGGAGGAGAGAGGAGGAGGGCGCAGGTGATGGGCAAGGCGGTGGGTGGCGAAAGCGAGGGAGGAGATCGAAAGGGAGGGGGTAGCTGAATCGCGATTGGAGAAAAGGGGGAAGGGCCAACGGTTTTGATTGGGAAATGGGTAGGGGAGGGGGTTTTATAAATTTATATTATTTATTTTCTTTTTAATTTCTCCTAAAGTTGACTTTTCGTTCTAACCCCAATCGAGGCCCAACGACTGTCGCCCCTAGCTAATTACCCCCATTCTGAACACAATGGGATATGTATCGCAGGTTGGTTCGATCAGTTTTCGTCAAATTTACATTTAAATCACTATATTGAATTCTAAACGCACATTTCAATTTACCGGGGCAACATACTAACTAGAAAAATTCCAGAAAAATATTTTCTAGCTTCGTATTGCCAATACGGTCCTAACAAAACTAGTTTCGTCGGATTCTGAGACCGTTTGAAAAATGGCCATTTTCCAGTCGATTAAAATCAACTAAAACTGGTCAAACGCGTTTTCCCTTGCCACGCTCACATATTGATTCGAAAAATTATGAAATTTGGAATCTAACAATAATTTGACATCACGGACCCAACAAAAGTGGTTTCGTCGAAATTCGAGGTCGTTTGCAAAATTTCCATTTTTAAGGGCCTGAATTCCATAGCGACTATTCAGAATTTTTAACTGGACATATCTTTTGAATCCCGCTATGAAATTTCGATTTTTCGGATTCGTTGGAAAGATATCATCAATTAGATCCTAATGTTTCTGGTTTCGCTAAAATCCGGATTATTTTGCACCCGGTACATTCAATTGAAGTTTGAAATCGAATTATCGAACTACCGCGCCATTTTCAATTCCTTTTATAATTATAAATAATTATTTATATTCTAACGACGACGTACATAATATATACGTCGAATTCTATTCAAAAGAAATTTTCTCGACGATACTATTTAAAATAATTCATTTTAAATGTTCAAAATTCGCTAAAATTGCCGAAATAAAAATTTTAAACTGGCCCAGATTTTCGGGTTGTTACAATCTCCCCCACTTAAAACTTTTCGTCCCCGAAAAGGAACAAAGTCGAAAGTGGTTTGATTAATCAACACTACGTTCGATCTGGCTTCCATTCTCCAACTTTTCAGTTTCTGGGAATTTTCAAAAATTTCAAAAATTTGGCTAACACCCTAAATTTTCGAAAAATTTCGCCATAACCTCCCTTGCACCGGGAGCCACGGGAAAATCCCGAAATTGCCATATAGGTCTTCTGATCTCAAAAAGAAAAAGAAAAGGCCAAGCGGCTAGCCAATAGGCTCATAAAATCATCATCACCCAAACAAAACAGTAAATTATAGTAAACATGTACCTATTTGTCGGGCAAACAAATTTTATTCTCTGCTCTAGCCTCCTTGCTATGACCTGTTCAATATAAGTATATGTATATGCAAGCAAATGCGACGAATTTTCAATACAATTCAATATTTGGTTCAATTAGGCTAAATGGTTCAAAATTATCAAACAAATAAACAAACAACACAAACATCAATCAATTAGTGAATTAGAGTTTCAAATTCATAATTTGATATATATACAAAAATCATGTTTTTGATGCCAGTTCACAACAATGTATTCTAGCTATATTTTGGTTCTCACACCAGTCTAATGGAAATATATAGAAATCACACCTTCGAAACACGAATATAAATACTGATGATGTGGCCACATCATCAGAATTATCCCCGAGTGTCTAGAATGTGACTCTATATCTATCCAGTATATTAAAACTTCGAATATACGTTTGCAAGGCGTATATGCAAATTCTTTATATACTGGACTGTCCAAATCAATACAAATAAATAATCAAATACGAATATTTGATTTAGATTTTCAAAACTAAATTTGTTTTTACTTTAAAAATATACTCCTCACACTCGTTCTAGGATACTACTGATCCCATCTCTAACGAGTCATTCCCGTTGGATATTACTAATCCAATATCTGATGAATTCTTTCGTATGGTTCTACTGTGTCTTGTTCTCTAAGCTCTGTAAACCTCGCTCTAATACCAACTGTGACGAAAAGGAATTTCGCTCGGTCCGAACCAGTCGCTAAACCGACCCAGACCGTTCGAAACGCCCTATCGTTTGAGAACACGACAAAATAGAATGCATACGGGAGAACATTTCATTGTATATTACAACAATGCATCAGATTACAAGAATATACAGAGTATAAACAAATATTACACAGAAATATCAGAGATTTAAATTACATTTAAATACATAGCAGCGGAAAATAATACAATACACAACTGAAGGAGATATACGGATACAAAGCTTTCCGGATATCGTTCCAGCTGTAAACCAGGATCCTGTGAATATAAATCTGCAAAACCAAAACTACTAGCTGCCCGTGTCAAAAATAAGGGCACCCAGAGTTTAGGTCAAAACAATAAACTCCAGGTCAGTCATGTGACTGGTGTGAGAACTAAAATAGTTAATCTTTATTTTTATAGTTAGGTAAATCAAGGGACCACGCCGTATAACACGGAACGGGTTTCCTCCCAAGAACACCAGTGCATAAAACAAACAGCGCAATGCTAAATAAAGAAAAATGAAGCTGTTATAAGACCCAGGTCCTATCACACAATGCAACGCAAGCCGGGGGATAGGGTTTTCCCTTATAACAGCCAAAGAATGCTTGATACGTTTTAAAACAAATCATTTGATAATATTATAAGTGCATAGTGTATAAAACAACTTCAAATCATAAGTATCAATCATAGACGACATGAATGCCCCATACCACTATGTCGCCATATATAGGTTATACAATCAAAATCGCAAATTCACGTATTTGGAAATTGGGTTTCCATCTATGAACCGAGGCCAGGGATCGTCCTCTACCGATTCGAGACGCTCTAGCCCGTGTCTTAGGATCAGAGCTCGAGTGACCCTTGGAGCGACAGGGCCGGTCCACCGATGTGGATTAAAATTCCTGAACACTGCGTTTCCCCACCCTTTAGAGTGTCAATGAGCTAACGAATGACTCCATCGGACCCGGATCGTCCGATCAAACCGAGGCGCCTCGCAACAGCAACAACCACACAGGTGAAAAGTATATAAATGTCAGGGCTGGTAGGTCACTGACACCACCCTAGCTAGAAAGAAACGCATGCCCTCCCTGAGGTCCTCTCCCGTTTTTGGTTCACAACCGGGGTGCGAAACTCGCGAAGTAAACGTTACACAAAGCTACGCCACAAAGGCCGTGCTTTGATCATCACCACAAGACTTTGCTTTTCAACAGAAGCCTCGATCAATTGCCACTTAGGCATGCCACACAGGCAATTTTACTCTATGCGTTTGATATCCATCAGTATATAACCCCTGAGCTCGTACGTCTCAGAGAAGGGCGTTAAGAAAGAGAATAAATTCTCCGCCGCCAAACAGATATATATTTAATAGAGATCAATCACACGGACCAAAATCCAATGTCAGACACACAGTCCATTTACAAGTCCGTTCTGGGTCTGAACGAAACCGGAGGCACCTAGTTCCCCGCATATCCATCGATCTCCAAGCACGTCTGGACGATCACCAACTGTTTCCATCTTCTTGGGTGTACAGCCCAATCAAGATCATCGGTAATCACCCAAACGACGTGAAGACTTCCGGTCTTCGACCACCGTCTTCATCTTCGACTTATCGTCGTATCAGTTATTCAGAATGGGATAAACCCGGTCTTTCCGAATAACTCGCGTATATTTTAAATAAGTGTTACACAAACACAACATACGCCTCATTCCAATTCATCAGTCACTAACCGTAAATTAATCAAGAGAATAATTCTCCAAATATTAACCCCGAAGGCCGAAACCAACATCAGATCAATATCCAGAAAACCACTCTGCTTGGCTAACCGACAGTTAGTTTCTAAATTTCACATTCATAGGGAAAGGTTCCCATTAATTTTATCCGAGATAAATTCCTTGAATTTATTCTTTAATCTATTTTTGAATATCAATTCAAACTAGTCGGGATTAACGAACCTTACCGAAGTAATCATTTGTTTTAATTTCCCAATCCCAACCTATTCATCCCATGAAGTAAAACTGGTTATACTTCATATCTAACACCACGGTGTTATCGGTAAATTCAATTACCATTTCACGTTCAAATCTAATTAAAGATTTAACTATCGCCTGGAGCAAAACTGGTGGTACTCCATTTTCGATCTTTTTAATCTAATTAAAGATTCATTAAAACTCCACTTAGTTTTAATCTTTAACTGGGTTAAAGAATCAGTGTCATTTAAAACACAGTTCACGATTAACCCAAAATCACATTCATTAATTATCGGGTTAAAGAACGAGTGTTATTTAAAACACTGTCCACGATAAACCCAAAAATCAATATCAATTCAATTCCAATTAAATATTATTTAATTGGTACACTTCATTAAATCTAAATAAAAAGATTTAATCTTTTCTCAACTGGGTTCAAGAACAGTGTTAGTGAAGACACCATTCACGACAAACCCAAGTCACATTTGATATTCAATACAAGGCTCTGAATAGAAAATATATCGACTTATATTCAATATCAAATTCTACGACTAACAAATGTCGTATTGGAAATAACGATATAAATATATATCTTTCAAATTTCCATAACAACATCTGTATAATCACGAATTCCAACATCGAAATATTCCGAAGACAATTTCGATTCAAATCCACTCTAATGCAATCATTGGAAATTCTGGTTCTTTTTAAAACCCTTTTCAAATTCAATTCATTTATTTAAAAATAAATAGAGTTATAATTCTAGTTCAAAACTAGTTCATTTCGATAAAAATCTATTTTTATCTTTTCACATATGGGATTTTTCATCCTAATTTTTCCCAAATCATTTATTATGATTTTACATAAATTATTACTATTTTTAATAATTTTATCAAGGCACGTACAGTCGATTTCCATCAGCGGCCATCGAACTGCACTTACAGCGACCTTTTCCAAATTTGATTTGGACATAATTCCAAATCCAACCATTAGATTTCTAATTTCTAATATTCGTTAGAAAGCTCTTTTCGATACGAACCCAACGGTTCCGATTTCAGGAGAATCCGACGGTCGGATCTCCCATAATATTCGTTCGAAGTTAATGGTCGAAATTCGCGAACTGCCGCGGCTCGGCGCGTTCTATTCAGGCCATTATATTATATATATAATATATATAATATATATTTCGTCGACTACTATTTAAAATGAATTTTATAAATAGTTTTTAAATTCGTTTCAAAAACAATTTCAACTTCCATTTCAATTCAAATCAAAATTGAATATTTCCTTATAAATTCGTTTTAAAATTCATTTCTATTCAATTCAAGTTTCAATTCAATTTGAATTCATTTCAATTGTTTCCAATTCAATTGTTTCCAATTCAATTCGAATTCGTTTTATATTCAATTCAATTCAAATTCGTTTCGTTTGCTATTCAATTGAAATCAAATTCGTTTTCCATTCAATTCGAATTCATTATATATTCAATCAATTCATTTCGAAATCTTTTTATATTCAATTCATTTCGAAATGAATAAAATCGATATAAATATCGTTCACGTCAAAATGGCGTCAATCTAATCAACACGGCTTAATGTATTTCTATTTTCAAATATTCTATTTCAAATATTTCTTATTATCAAAATATTTGTTATTATCAAAATATTTCGTTGAACACATGACTAATCTCAATGGATGAGTACAGTCAACACATGAACCTTTATTTTATATTGATAAAGATGTAAATTTTATTATTAAAATATTTCGTTCAACACATGACTAATCTCAACGGATGAGTACAGTCAACACATGAACCTTTATTTTATAATATTCTTTATTTTCTAAATTGGAATGAGGCCCAATCAATCACCATGTAATGTTAATTATATGGATTTTCATACAACACATGTATATAATAGCATTGAAAAATAATCAACCATCAACCAAAGTGCACTACACTGTATAAGCATCAAATATAGATATCTAACGCTTATAACAGCCTGTCAATCAATCGATCGGCATATTTAATCAATCAGGATGAGTGAACTTCAAATTTCATCCCAACACCCGTGTGGGGTTTCAAACAATCAAACACAGATTTTATTTGTGCAGTTGGGCGATGTGTAAAATTTATCGACCCAATCAATGTCAGTCAAATCAGTGTACATAAACAAACCGTCCGGTTTGTAAATGAATATTTATTTATTCACATTTACTATATTCATATTCACGTTAAAAATTATATTTTTAACGATAAAAACATTTTATTTCAACATATGAATTTCTATTCAGTTCAATAATCAAATAAAATGATATTTTTATTTTTCTAACATATTTTAGAAAATTTCGGCGGCATAACGGCACGATACTAGAAATGGGACGAGGCCTAGCCTTATCCCCGGTCTAGTGAAGGCCCACGCCATTCACACATTAATCAAATCAATTTCATTTCACCAAACAATTCAATTCAAACCAAATAATCTAACCAACTGCACAACCAAACAATTTAACAAACAAGCCATCCATGGTCTGTGGATGACGCGTGTCGGGTGCTACTAAACACCGTCTGCATCCTAGTATATATATATTAACTAGAAAAAAAGAAATTTTGAGTGAGAAGTTCTCACCGATAGCTATCCAATACCACGACTCTTCATTTAGAGAAATCTTCATCGTTATCGCATCTTTGTCAACTTCGTTGCCCGTAGCCACTACATATATAAAAATCATATTTTTACTTTGCTATTCAATATATAAAAATCGAATTTTTCCTATGATGTCATATAGATAAAAATTCCATTTCAAAAATATAGATTTCGCCTTTCTATAATATAAAAATCTAATCTTTATTATGCTATTCAATATATAAAAATCGAATTTTTCCTTTGCTATTCAATATATAAAAATCGAATTTTTACTTTGCTATCATAATAAAAATTATATTTTTAAATACTCTATCATAATAAAAATTATATTTTTAAATACTCTATCATAATAAAAATTATATTTTTATTTTAAAACAACCCTATATTCTAATTACATTGGCTAAAATAAACAAAATAAAACAAAGCAAATAACTTAAAAACTTACAACGAAGGGGGAGGGTGAGTTCAACGTCGGTGGAACTGTCGGAGGTGGGTATTGGCGGCGACGGTTTGTTTTAGTAGAGGATTGGGGGTTTTCTTCGACGATGAGGGGGTGGGAGGATAGAAGATGCGGAGGGAGGAGGAGAGGGGAGCTGAGGGGGCGGTGGTGTCAGAGGGGAAGGCGCGGTGGCTCGACGACTAGGCAGTGGAGGGGGGGGGGAAGTCGCGGGTTTCGGGGCTGGGGGATTTGAATGTCGCGGGTTCAGTCAGAGAAGGGAGGGGAGAAGGAGAAGGACGAGCGGAGGAGAGAGGAGGAGGGCGCAGGTGATGGGCAAGGCGGTGGGTGGCGAAAGCGAGGGAGGAGATCGAAAGGGAGGGGGGGTAGCTGAATCGCGATTGGAGAAAAGGGGGAAGGGCCAACGGTTTTGATTGGGAAATGGGTAGGGGAGGGGGTTTTATAAATTTACATTATTTATTTTCTTTTTAATTTCTCCTAAAGTTGACTTTTCGTTCTAACCCCAATCGAGGCCCAACGACTGTCGCCCCTAGCTAATTACCCCCATTCTGAACACAATGGGATATGTATCGCATGCTGGTTCGATCATTTCGATCAGTTTTCGTCAAATTTACATTTAAATCACTATATTGAATTCTAAACGCACATTTCAATTTACCGGGGCCACATACTAACTAGAAAAATTCCAGAAAAATATTTTCTAGCTTCGTATTGCCAATACGGTCCTAACTAGTTTCGTCGGATTCTGAGACCGTTTGAAAAATGGCCATTTTCCAGTCGATTAAAATCAACTAAAACTGGTCAAACGGGTTTTCCCTTGCCACGCTCACATATTGATTCGAAAAATTATGAAATTTGGAATCTAACAATAATTTGACATCACGGACCCAACAAAAGTGGTTTCGTCGAAATTCGAGGTCGTTTGCAAAATTTCCATTTTTAAGGGCCTGAATTCCATAGCGACTATTCAGAATTTTCAACTGGACATATTTTTGATTCCCGCTATGAAATTTCGATTTTTCGGATTCGTTGGAAAGATATCATCAATTAGATCCTAATGTTTCTGGTTTCGCTAAAATCCGGATTATTTTGTACCCGGTACATTCAATTGAAGTTTGAAATCGAATTATCGAACTACCGCGCCATTTTCAATTCCTTTTATAATTATAAATAATTATTTATATTCTAACGACGACGTACATAATATATACGTCGAATTCTATTCAAAAGAAATTTTCTCGACGATACTATTTAAAATAATTCATTTTAAATGTTCAAAATTCGCTAAAATTGCCGAAATAAAAATTTTAAACTGGCCCAGATTTTCGGGTTGTTACATAAAAAACAATATTAGTTTATATTAAAATAAAGTATTTCAAGTAAAAATTTATATTAAAAACATATATTTAAGATGATTAAAAATGCTTAAAAACTATATATAAAATGGTAAAAAGAGTGTGTATATATATAATTATAAATATGAGAAATATTTATGTAATGACCCAGATTTTTAGTGATTGAATAACCAGTTTATTTAATTATTTATATACTAAATTGGAAATTTAAAAGGACTTGAATTCAATAATTTTGAACATTTAATTAATATAAATAGTGGAATAATAAACTTAATTCCAAAATAGTCATAAATAAGTTGATTTTGCAATATTGTGTTAATCATACAAATTTAGAGATTTAACTGAGTTTATATTTGAATTATAACAACGAATTTATTTGAACGAAGTATAAACGTATAAGTTATAATTAAATTAAAAATGAACCCACAGCATCACGGTTGTTTATAGGTTTATGTTTTGAACTTTTAATGAATGTATAGGATTCATTATAAGTTGGAATTATTTGAAACAAGAAACCTTCGAATCTATTGAACTATAGTTTTCTAATGAAAGTGAGAAATCGAGATTTCGTATTGTAGATTGTGTGTTATGTCCAAATCTAATTTTCAGAAAGTCGCCATGGAATCGTTTATAAACCATAAAGATTTATCTAGTAAAATAAAAGGATTTTAAATAAATTGAATATCGATTTAATTTGAAAATGGTAATATCGAATTTTAAAATTTCAAGTTAGATTATTATGAAGCTATATAAATTCTATTTGAATATATATATATATATATATGATAATATTTTATTATCAGTTGATTTGTTTGTTTTTCAATCGATTTAATATAGGATTTAAGAATAACCAATTTTCAAACGATGTTGGATTTTAACGAAACTAATTTTACAAAATCTGTAATGATTAATTACTGTTAGATTTCAAAATTTCGCATCAACTGGAGTTATTTTGTGACCATGCGCAATATAAACACGTATTATATAACCATTTGAAATTAAAAGGAAGGTTTACAAACGGACTTGGAATTCGACGAAACCAATCCCATCGTGTCTGAAATATTAAGTTATTGCAGGATTACTATTTTCATCACGATCGGAGGCCGTATATGGTAGTTTAAACTTGTTAGTGCAGCCGTATGTTTCGAAAATTAATATAATAATCGATCAAAGTATTATTATCCCACCCTATAAATACACCATACCCTTTTACCTAAACCCTCATTTTTCTTATTCTATGGCCAACGCAAAAATTCACTGCCACTTCAAATGAAAAAAGAGGCGACCTTTGGAGATTGAAAACAATTCGAATAAAATTCTATAAATTACAAAATATTGATGTTCAGAATCCTTGTAAGGAAAGCTTTCCATCCATACTACTTTCGTTAAGTGTGATGGAGACCTGATGAGATCGAACTGAGCAACTCTAGTTAGGGTTGAGATTTTTGTTAAGATTAGATTTTTTTTTGCAAATTGAATATTGGATTTGAGATTGTGGAATTGTGTAGCACTTGTATGCAATTTTTTTTGGTGACCAGCTGTAGAAAGGATCAGCTGTTGCACTGTACAATCAGGTTATGTCTGTTCGACGCGGATGGAAGATGAGGTGAGAGTGGAACGAGAAGTAGTGGAGGAGTTAGAGGTCGGGAAGTGGATGTTTGTAGTGATTTTAGTTTGAATAATAATGAAGAGGAGATGTAGAGGGAAGTATAAGTCAGCCATGAAGCTTGTACAAGAAGCATGGTTCGAATTGGTAAGGAAGGATAAAAAAGATTAGAGAGGATAAATAATTAAAGGGTAATTAAATATTAATTTATATTGTTAATGACCATAAATTATATACAAACGTATAGAATTGATAACTCTTGCATACATTATCAGAATCGGACGAAATAAGTCATGTTGGAATCAAAGTGACGATATCTATGTTATGGCACTGATGTGGCTGAGAATAAAGCTTCTGGAATTTCATGAAAATAAATAAATTCTTGTTTGACTTTAAACGAAACAAAAGCTGAATCGTCAACTGTAAAACCATGTGAGTAAACTCACTACCTCTAGCTCGTCTATATTTTATATAAACGAGTTTTAAATTAATATATAGTGATTTTATGTTGTGTGATGGTTGTTTGGATGAATTATTGATAAATTTTTTGAAACTATTGATGTAGTTATGTATATAAATCGTTTGTTGAATATTGATTCTATTTACCATGATATCTCATATTGGAGTGAAATTGATGTTATTTACGTTGATTAACATCTGTGGATACAGGGAAACAGGTTGGAGGCATCCAATTGGATTCCTCAACATTTATATTACTATTTTTCAGCTATTGTGATATATGATATGTGATTGATTATGTTGTGTTTGTATGGAATTGGGCCTAGATTTTGATATTTTAAAATATTGTGAAAAGAATTTCAAATAAAAGACGAAGTACTAAAAGTGAGTTTTAATTTAAAGAATTTCATGAAATCAGTGGATTTTATAAAAGGAATATTTGGAAAGTAACTAAGAAACTTCTATAGAAAATTATAAACAGTTTATATGGAAATTTAAAAAAAGGCAGTTTTGTGAAATGCTAAATGTGAATGAAGAGAAGCAAATAAAGGATTACGTGGAATAAATATGATTTTGGAAAACTAATAGAGTTAAAAGGGGAATCAAAGATATACAAGGGATATGGAAGATTAGTTTTAGAAGTAGATTTTAAATAGAAATCTGTTTTAGTAGATAAAATTGATAGAACTAATTTATAATCAATGTTATAAATTGAGGAAAATATTTATCATTGGATAAAATGAAATATAAATTCAAGTCTGAATTTATATAGAAAAGTGGAAATCGGGTTTGAACCTGATATTTGTAATTGGATTTGAACTTAGCAGTTATAAAGGAAAATATAAACGAGAATATGAATGGTTTGAATAAAAAAGAGATTTTTTTTGAATAATTCTAAATAGAATTTGGATTTTAGATATCAAGTACGAAATCAAATTGATTTGACTGTATAAAAGAAATATAATTAACATTTGAATTGGTAATGATTGAAAGCAAATATTTTATGGATTGAAATGGAAAATTGGTAAGGATTTGGAAGCGATAAATTCCATAGTGAATTTTGAATGAAAGTGGAATTTGTATTGGCCTGAAACGGTAAATTTATACTGAAGTTTGAAATGTTAATCGAATAGGAATTATTCAAAGGAGAGTTATATATAGAATTCGGCTAAACCGAATTGAGGAAAGTACTATTTATTTTTCATTTTAATCAAAATTTAACTAGTTATTTATTTATTTATCTATTTATTCAAATAAATGAATAAAAGTTAAATTTAAGATTTAATATCTCGGAGCATGGATTATAACACTATTGTTATAATCAATGATTTCCGTGAAAGGAGTTGTTGGCCTACTTTGTGACTAGGCCACATAGAGTTTAGGCATCCACAATCAAACGTATTATTGAGAAAGAGTCAACCATTCACGAATGAGAGAATCAAGTTGGATAAATGAATAAACCTCATATCGAGTAAAGGATTTGCATTTCCTCGATCACAAGGTAGACGGTTCGGGTCGAGGCAAGCGGCTCGTGGGGAACCCGCTTACATGCAAGAGGACACTAATGCTAGAATATCCTCACTCGGTTTGGCTCGTAAAAACCGCGACCCGACCCACTCGTTGCTCGAAGGCTCATCTACATCGGCCACTCCGGGTCGGATAAAGGGCATCCAATTCCCCCTCTGCACAACTGCTTTGTTGGCTAAGCTCAAACGTGATCGGTACTTAAGCCTATTAAGGCGGATCGGGGTACACGTGGCATGACTCGCTCTAGGGATGTTCCTCCGCTAACCCACGATCTGCTTCAAGATTTTAGGGATGAACGCCACGCCATCATGCGACCCACCTACACTTCATGCCTATAAATACACCACAAATGGATATTTTGAAGGATCTTTTGGCACTCTACACACTCAAGCTTCACCATTATTAATATTTCTCCGTTTTATTCAGATCTTACTCTAGGCTATTGACTATAATTCTAGAAAATTCTGAGAGATTACTGATTGTACTTGTGAGATCGGGCGATTATCTATATTGTACTTGTAACCTATCGATCAATCAAAGAACTATAAAGTGGACGTAGGCTCGTTAACACCGAACCACTATAAATCGTGTGTGTCGACTGCTTTTTACCTGTTTCTAGATTATTATTCTCTGTAATTTCCGATCAATTGGGTGTTAGTGCCATATTTTGGCTAACATTTTGGTACTTTCATCGAGAACATTAAATTCACAACTTTCCAGATTGTCATTCTACTATTTAGATTATCAAGTCCAAAGAGATAATCTGCATTTTTATCGTTTTTGAAGTTTTCATCGACTTTGATAAATCAGAAATCCATGGCTCCAAGGAAAGGTAAACAACCACAAACCTCTCAAGCAAACTAAGTTAACGAAGATCAGCGGGACAGTGCACAAGCCCTCAATGCCGTCGGCTCTCAAGGAACCGGCTCGGGTCCGACTCGACCTGAGGGCCCGACCCAAGAATGCATCCACGATCTGATTTGATGCAAGAGCTGTGACCCGATCCCAGAACCCTACAATTGCTGAAGCCTCCACCGCGACTCAATCTGAGCGGGGAGACCTGAACCCAGTTGTAGGCTGTGTTTCTACTCGAGTCGATCCAAATGCTCTAACTCTAACAGCAACTACCAGCAACCAACTTCCAACATCGTCCCCTATTTCATAGATGGACTTTGCACGTTTGATTGCATGATGGAGAAAACTAACGAGGCAATAGAAGCCCAAAGACGTGATAGTGCCGCAATCCACGAGAACATGAATGTGATGAGTAGGCAGATGGATGAACTTCGTAGGCAGAGGACACCTTCTCCGACTCATCGCCTTGTAGTTGACTACTCATCTTCCTCAGAAGAGAATGTAAGACCTCCTCGAAGACCTCAAGGCCTGAAAACCTTGAAAAAATGACGTTTGGATCATTGGGATCTCGTGAAGATGCAGTCCATCGCGTGGGTCCTAACGATCCTAGCCTGGCAGAGCCTATGCTATTGCCAGTGCGTGGATCTCATGTCCTACCTTGGGATCCAAACATTACCAACCCTTCCCAAGTCCATCTCATTCAACCCACTCGTCCTGTGAATGACCGAGATCACAGTAGGAAAGGAAACTCTGCTCCCGCAAGAAACCGAAGGACGTCGCCCGACGTAGGAGTTGGAAGTGCTAGAAGAGCAAGGAGTGCTGATCCTGAGCCTATGCTAACCAATGTTGAAGTAGAAGCTATGGTACATCACATTATGGCTGATAACAAAGGTTACACTAACAAAGATTGGGGCATTGATTGTAGCCATACACCTTTTACCGACGACATATTGGATGTCCAGTTCCTGAGGCGATTCAGTCTGCCTACCATGGACCGATATGGAGGAAGAACTGATTCAAGGCAGCATTTGATGCCCCTGATGCCATGAAGTGCAAAGCTTTTCCAGTATACCTCGAAGATGTGGCAATGATGTAGTTCAACTGGCTGCCTTGAACAATTTCCGGTTTTAAAGAGTTAAGCGAGAGTTTTATGAATCTGTTTCGACTTCACGCCCGGAAGTCTAAGAATGTCATCGAGCTATCTTTAATCAAAAAAGCTCCCTAGGAAACCCTAAAATCATATTTGGTTCATTTCAATTTGGCAGTAACAGAAGTGAGTAACCCCATGAACAAACAATTTTGATGGTGCTAATAGACGGAGTCGATAAAGATACTGAATTTGGGAAATATCTGGCCGAAAAGCTGCCTTTGCTAGAGAATTACTTTATGAGAAAGCTAAATCCGCTTACGACAAGAAGAGTTGTATGCTAACAGGGAAAGAAAATCGAACGACACCCCAGAGAAGATATCGAAAGCATGTCACCATAAAACAAACCAGTGAAAGTGTAGGGAAGTTAAAGTGAATGTCTACAACAAGAATACAGGAAATAGCCGCCAAGGTGGCAATGACAATAAGAGATACAGGAATCAGAGAAATGATCCTAGAAAGAGCCCTCGATTCCCGCCCTTCGATAATTATATGCCATTGAATGACACCTTGGACAACGTATATCTGGACACAGACAATGTTATTCAATACAAGAAGCCTCCACCGAGATATTCAACTGGAAAGGAATACAAGACTGGGAAATTCTGTTTATTCCATGAAACTTACGACCACTCTACGAATGAGTGTTGCCACATAAGAGATGTTGTGGAAAAGATGTTTTGAGCAGGGAAATTGAATGAGTATAAAGTTGCCCCTAGAGATAACGGGCATGGAGGATCGGCTCTGAATGAGAACCAACCTACCCCTAGACCTACTGGCCAGCAGAAAGGGAAGGGGATAGTCATTAATACCATAGTTGGAGGACTACATCCAGCTGGATTCAGCAATAGAGCCATGGAGAAATACGTCAATGCCGCTAAATCTCTAGAAGTGGGAGAGTGTAGTTCCCTCAAGGGTACTACTCCCGCGAAGCAGTAAAAGATGATGGTAGACGATGTTATCTTCAAAGACAGAGAAAGTGTAGGAGTAGGCACTCCGAGTATCGACCCATTGGAAATTACTGCCACCATTGGTCCAACCCTTGTATGGTAAGTACTTGTTGATTGCAGGAGTTCCATCAATATTCAGTTTAAAAAAGCATTCGACTAGATGGAGTTGGAAGCCAAGGATTTGAAGCCATGCATTGGATGGATATATGGCTTTAACGGCTTAACAACAACTCTGATAGGAGTGGTGGACTTCTCTGTGGAGCTTGGGGAAGGAGATTGCAAGAGAGTATGAATCCTCCCATTTGTCGTCATGAATATTGATTCGCCATATAATGCCTTTTTGGGTCGACCGGCTCTCGAAGAATTCAGAGCCTACATCGCCACCTAGTGTCTATTGCTAAAGTTCCCAACCGAAGCCGGAGTACGGATGGTCCGCGGTGACCAAGTTAAAGGAAGAGATTACTGTATGGCAGAATGGAAGATGCTACACAATGGAGACAACACAGAATCAAAGAATACTTCTCTTGCAAAGGAGACGTTGACATAGCAAAAAAAGTAAATATCATAGAAGGAGTCGCCCGATAATCTGCCAAAGACATAGATCCCAGAGAGGATGAAGACTCGGGATGTAGAAGATCGACCCCTAATGAGACAACTGTGGATATCTCAATCAATGATGATAACCCGACCATGGTTGTGAAAATCGGATCTCACTTAGACCCCTCCGGATGAGGGAACTGACTAATTTTCTACGGGTGAATCTGGATGTATTCACTTGGATCAGCGCCGATATGTGTGGGATCTCACCATTAATCATGAGCCATTCGCTATGCATAAATCCAAAGTATCTTTCTGTGAAGTAGAAAAGGCATATGCTAGGTCCATAGAGGTTGGCCGCCTTGAAAGAGGAAGTAGAGAAGCTGAGAAATAATGGGTTCATCAGGGATGCTACATATCCCGACTGGATATCGAACCTTGTTCCTTGTCAAGAAAGCCAATGGGAAGTAGCATACATGCATTGACTTTTAGAATCTGAACAAAGCCTACCCAGAGGACAACTTCCTGTTACAGCGGGACACGAACTCCTCCCTTTCATGAATGCATATTCGGGTTACAACCAGATTCCTATACACGTACTAGATCAAGAGCATACTAGTTTTATCACTGACCTCAGAATATACTGTTATGTGGTAATGCCTTTTTGATTGGAGAATGTCAGAGCGACATACCTGCGCCTAGTAAACCGTATGTTCTAAAATCAAATCAGGAGATCTATGGAAGTTTATGTGGATGGTATGCTTGTGAGGTCCAAGCAATCATCCAAGCACACAACAGATTTGGCTGATATGTTTGGTATCCTCATACGTTATGAATGAAGCCAAATCCTTTGAAATGCTCTTTCGGGGTTGCGTCAGGGAAGTTCCTCGGCTTTATCGTTAGCTCGCGCGGAATCGAAATCAATCCCGGTCAAATTGCAGCAATCAAGAACATTAGTGAGACACGAAATATAGGATGTGCAGAGCTTAGCAAGGAAGGTTGCATCATTGGGCATATTTATCTCCAAGGCTAATGACAAGTACATCCCATTCTTCGATTTGATAAACCGAGGAAAGCGCAACTTCGAGTGGACTCTGGATTGCGTTGAAGCCTTCCAAAACTTGACGAATCAATTAGAAAAACCCCCGGTATTGTCTGAGCCAGTGGATCATGAAGATTTATTCAAATACTTAGCAGTATTGTTGCACGCAATCAACTCAGCACTAGTTCGCGAGGAGGATAAAGTTCAAAGACCAGTGCACTATATGAGCAAGAAATTGACGGCAACAGAATGCAACTACCTAAAGATAGAAAAGCTTTCTTACAGCTTGTTGATTTCCTCCAGAAAGCTTCACCACTACTTCTAAGCTCATTTAATTGTTATATACACCGATCAACCACTCGGACAGGTCCTATAGCGACCAGAAGCACCTAGAAGACTGCTAAAGGGGAACATCGAGCTGATCAGTTTGACCTTAATTTCCTCCCCAGAAAATCTATACTGGGGTAGGCGTTAGACGACTTCATCATTGAAGTCACGACACCCGAAGAGGATGTGTTAGATGAAGAACCAAGCCCCTTGGAGTAGAAGCTGGAATCTAGCACCTGGAAGCTATATCAGATGGTGCTAAAAATGATCGATGGTCCAATGCTGGAGTGGTGTTGATAACTCCTGAAGGACGGTCTATGATTGGAATTCTCCGCTACTAACAACGATTCTGAATATGAGGTCCTGATTGCTGGGTAGAAACTCGCTAAGGAGTTGTGTAACACCTCACCTCCGCTAGGGTCACTCACAAAGGGAATGCACTAGTTTTGGAGGAGCGTTATCGAGGTAAACAAACACAGAAATATTACAAGACAGAACATAAATAAAACAGCGGAAGAATCAAAAGATAAATTTCATTACTTTCAAAATAGCCAAAGCCTTTTACATTCAAAGTACCAAATAGCCAAACTCATTATTTTCCATTACAACAAATTTTGTCTTGCATAAACAAAGAAGCATAATCTTAAAACAACAAAAGTATCTTAATTCCCCAAAGGTAGCAGAAATGCAGCCATAGCGTAGCTCAAGATCAAACCATACATGAGCTGAACCGAAAGCAAGAGAAATCCAAGTTAAGTGCTAGAGTTTCCTCCCTGAGAACCTGGGGGGAAATAGAAGAAAAAGAGGCGAAATAAAACGGGTCAGTCATAAAGACTGGTAAGTTCTAGTGACTTTTAGCATAAAAACAGGCAAAGGTAACATGACATGTATAAACTGAAAGTAAACATAAGGATGCTGTCAAGCTGGGCATGATAAACTAAGATAACAAGATAAATCAGGTATAGCATCGCATGTCCAAGGTTCACTGCACCAACTGTACTAATATCCCAACCCATGTCATATGTTAACCATGAATTGATCCCTTGGCCCAATATCGTGAATGACCCATTACTAGGTCCAACGGAACGATCTACTAATCGATCGACTCCCTACAAGTTCCAGCTCGTCATGTGTAGGTGTCATACGGCCCTATCATGAATGTAGTCACCTGTGCTAGGTCCACCTTAGGGTGTATCAAGCCCTATGGTGCCAACCATTGACACGAATCAAGCATGCACAGATAAACCTACTGATGCCCAATGCCTGCTTTTTCAACTCCGGACCACGTGCACGACCATAGCCCGCCTGAACCTACATTGGCGCACCAACACAGCCGTCGTTCTGGTCGCTTACAATCAGCCCAGTAATCGTGCCCCACCCTGCCTAGTTCCAGGGTACCGTGATACATCTAGTGGGTTACTGCTGAAATGGACCGCGTAACTGGGGTTTCCGTCCAATAGGTTAAGTGTTGTCATTTAAATTCGAGACTTAACCCCTTATCAGTCTAGCATGTCAAATTGGCTAAGTGTTGTCTTTTAAGTTCGTGACTTAGCCCTACAATTCACGTGTCAAGTTGGTTAGGTGTTGTCGTTCAAGTTCATGACCTAACCCTACCAATCATGTTTCAAGTTGGTTAAGTGTTGTCTTTCATGTTCATGACTTAACCCTATCATGTGGCATCAATTCATTAATGCACCCCAACCTCCCACATCAGACCTATTGTTGTGGTCACTGGATATGCCGGGCAGTTTCGGGCAGATTTACGCCACAACTCAATCTGACCTCGGGTTTCAAGAGCGATATGACCAACTACCCACATTGGATCCTATTGTTTGCAGTCACTTGATTTACCGGGCGGTTCCGGGAAGAATTACACTGCAAACTCAACCCAACCTCGAGGGCCATTTTCAAGTTCATTCTAGTGTCATGTCCATGTTCAAATTTCATATCAAGTTCGTGTCAAGTTTCAAGGCAAGTTTCATGCCCATATCCAGATTCAAGTTATAACAACGTTCATGTTTCAAGTTTTTCCTAATATCAAGTTCATAATTCATGTTCATAACCAATTCATGTTTTGCCTAATCTACCCAAATCGTATTCCCATTGCACGTAAACGTGAATTGATCTATACTACAAGTAAATTCAAATCCCGAAATAAAGGGAATAACATCAAAACTATAATAGGCAAAAGGGACAAGCATAAAGCGATAAAAGGGATTACAAGGCTAGCATGATATAACTTGAGATAGTGGTTACAACATCACTGGCATATAGAAAATAATAGGATTTCAAACCTAGCAAAATAAGGCATTAGTCATGATAAAAATTGACATAAAAAGAATAGGCATGCAAAAGCAAGCCAAAATGGATCCAATGGTTTTGGTGTACATAATAGCGAATAAACTAAGCAAGTCACACCCTAGGTATGAGATCCAACAAAATGCCAGTTCGGTGTACAACATGGTTTTCAACTATAGTGTTATGGGCATGAACAATCAATTATAATAGTCAATTAACCACAATAGTCATAGCCATAGTGAATCATAAGCGGTTAATCACAATAGTCATGGATAATTATCCAAAATAGTTCTAGGCAACTACCCTAAATAGCCATAGGCAATTAACTGTAATAGTTTCAAAGCCATGGTCATAGACAATAGTCTTATGTTCATAATCATAGGCAATAATTCTCATAGTCATGAGTCATAGGTGATTAGCCACAATTGTCCTTATCATAGTCATAGGCAATAGTCGTCATAGGCATAGGCATAGTCTTATGTTCACAGTCATAGGCATAGGCATAGTCTTATGTCCACAGTCATACTCTTAGGCCATTAACAAGTCTTATGTCCACAGTTACAGTCTTAGGCCATTAACAATAGTTTCAACGTCATAGGTGTGATAATGTTATGAAAGAGTTTGATTTACAACGTGAATAGGTCCAAACTGATTTCATAGCAACATTCCCAAAAGTCAAGATCAAAGATGAACAAGAATAGATATGAATCGATTATCATACATAGATCCAATTCCAATTTACAACATGTCCATATTAAGTTTATAGTTTTTATCTAAAAGTAACTTGAACTTACAGATCGTGGTCTAAGAAACTGAGATGCAGAAGTCGAATCAATAAACTAGTCATCGAATTGTTGAATCGTTGAATCTTGATTTGATTGTAGAAGCAAATCCTCAAATATGCAATTCCAAGCCGTAGTCTTCAAGAAATAGTCTTCGCGATTTAATTTAATTTAATTTAATTTAGAGGAAGAAAAAGAAGCCATGTCCATTAAGAATTTAAGCAGCATAAGGTTAGAGAAGAATGGTGTAAAGAAAATGAGGCTAGGAGGCTGTTTATATAGGATTAGGCAGACGAATCTGGACAGAAAACGAGGTCAAATACATCAGAATGCATCAGGTTCAGAAAATGGGTTCGGGAGGCAGGTCGACCCCCAGGTCGACACTATGGTCGACCTGGTCCCTGGGAGGTCGACCCCCAGGTCAACCTAGTCCATGGGCGGGAATTTTACCGCCCGGCCTGTTCTGGGGTTTGAATTCGAATTTCGAGCTGTTTTTTATTCTGAGAATTCCTGAAACTTCGGAGGGTCATATCTCCCTCATAAGGACTCCGATTCTCGCAAACTCGGACTCATTTCTAAGCAGAATTTCGAGATGAACGCAATGGCACAACCCTTTTCCCATGATTCTCAATTTAAAATTTAATTATACCCTGATTTCTATTTTCAGCATGTTATTAAAATTCGGGTTGTTACATTCTCCCTTCCTTAAAGGATTTCGTCCCCGAAATCTTCAAGTTAAGAAGAATGTGTCCTACCATCCAATCATCCATCTACTCAATCATCAATCACAGGCATCTATTGTCCTTAAGAGATTTCTAATGCTGTATAAACATATGTAGAAAGTGTATGTATATGTTCCTTATCTAATGCAAATGATCAGGCCTGATTGATCTTCTTAATGCAAAATATGTTTAGTGCCATGAGTCCAACATGTATGCAAATAGTCCTAGTCACACTAACACTATATGTGTGCATAAACATCCATCCATATGCAACATCCACATGATAACATATTCAAATTCATCCATAAACAAGTATAAACACTCATGCATATGCAATATGAAAGGTGACGGAGCCGATCTAGTGTCTAATGTGTGTGTATATACATCCACGAGCAACCACTAGCAACCGCTTGCAACCACTTGCAACCATCAATCATAACATGTCTCAAACACATGTTTACACCCAACTGTTCCTACCTAAAGATATAGTTGAACGATAGAAGCAGGTAAAAACTTTGTGCCCATTAGGTAGTGTCAAAACTGGAAATCTATGTCACATATATACTGATTAGGAGACGAACTCCCTAAGCACCAGCCCGAAGACCGAAATCAACATCAGGCTGACGCCCAAAGAATTACTCAACCCAACGGAAACCCTCAAGCCCCAACATGTATTACTAACAGATGATCCCTATGGGGTTTTGCAACAGAAATAGGATTGAGAATAGGACCGAGAGGTTATACTTAAAAGATAGCATACAAGTAAGCTCTACAGGAAAAGAGGGATCAAGGGTATACTCTTAAAAAGAGATATGATGCGCGTGTCTAGTCCTCAATCTTCTAAGTCGCATTTCCTTGAGCTTAACTCCATTGTGCTTTGACCGTCTTTAGCTTCACAATTTCGTAGCTTCTTAATTCCTATTTCCAAAATATGAGTTGGAACTCATTTCACTGTCGCCTCTCGTTCCACTTTCACTTATTCTTTTTTCTAGTATACTCAGCTTAAACATAACTGCGTACTCATGGTTTCATGCAAGCTCTCCAAAATTCACTAGTGAATCTTGGATCTCATCCACTTACTAAAAGGTATTCCACATAAATGAATTATCTCTTGAAAATAAACAAATGCCAACCATGTTGCCAAGTGTACTTACTAAGGTGATTTTCTATAACTTATGCTTAAGCGAAATGAACCATCCGCCTTAGTGGCGAACACTACTCGAGCGGATTGATAAATGTATCAAGAGATTCTAGGTAACTAAGCATGGCAGAACCCGAACGGTTACACTAGACTTCGAGGGTATTACCGAGGCAAGTCAAGAGTCTAACTACCCTCTTTTCATACTCGAGAATGGTATCATTTCTGGATAACCACTCCATCCCTAGAAACAACCCATAGCCCAAAAACATAAGCATTACTTCTAAACTCAACACTTAGCATAGACATTCTCAAATCCAAACAAGTCATAATTAAATGAGCCGATTCCCCAACAGGATTTGAGACAAAAATGGGACCCCTTACTACGCTAGTACTAAGGTGCAGAGACTCAACTATCGAAGAAGAATTAAAAAGGATGCGATGTACAAAAACAAAGTTCCCATGGTATGATAGAAAATAAAAGCTAAACTTTTAACAGAAACATTACCACCTCTTCTTAGGTACGCTAGTAGTGAGAGCATACAATTGCCCTCTCGATGATCTTGTCCTTTGCCCCTGTCCTTGTCCTCTAATACTTAACTACATGTCCCTTCTTACCATACTAAAGATACTCTCTCCTGTCGTGGGTTTTATTATTCTTTCGCTTTGGCCTCTTTCCTTTCACCTTTTCCTCCTTCGTGGATTAATCCATATCAAGAAGTTTCTCATCCTTGGGCTTGTGTTCTTTATCCTCGTTCTTGCTATCCTTGTATAGCTTGTTGACAAGTTTCTCGAGGCACTTCTTTGCCCTCCTACATGTGTCATACACCTACAAAACTATGGTGAAAAAGAAAGAGAGAAGAAACTCAAAAGATAGTGCATATGGCTTGAAAAATGCTTCTTTGTAAATGGTTTTGAAAATAGTTTTAGAAGGTTTTCTAAAAAAAATTGCCCAGTCTGGTAACCTTTTGCTCTGATACCAAATGTAACACCCCATCTCTGCTAGGGTCACTGACAAAGGGAATGCACTAGTTTTGGAGGAGCGTTATCAAGGTAAACAAACACAGAAATATTACAAGACAGAACATAAATAAAACAACGGAAGAATCAAAAGATAAATTTCATTACTTTCAGAATAGCCAAAGCCTTTTACATTCAAAGTACCAAATAGCCAAAGTCATTATTTTCCATTACAACAAATTCTGTCTTGCATAAATAAAGAAGCATAATCTTAAAATAACAAAAGTAGCTTAATTCCCCAAAGGTAGCAGAAATGCAGCCATAGAATAGCTCAAGATCAAACCATACATGAGCTGAACCGAATGCAAGAGAAATCCAAGCTAAGTGCTAGAGTTTCCTCCTTGAGAACCTGGGGGGGAACGGAAGAAAAAGAGGCGAAAGAAAATGGGTCAGTCATAAAGACTGGTAAGTTCTAGTGACTTTTTGCATAAAAACAGGCAAAGGTAACATGACATGTATAAACTGAAAGTAAACATAAGGATGTTGTCAAGCTGGGCATGATAAACTAAGACAAAAAGATAAATCAAGATAAATCGGGTATAGCATCGCATGTCCAAGGTTCACTGCACCAACTGTACTAATATCCCAACCCATGTCATATGTTAACCATGAAATGATCCCTTAGCCCAATATCGTGAATGACCCATTACTAGGTCCAATGGAACGATCTACTAATCGATCGGCTCCCTACAAATTCTAGCTCGTCATGTGTCTGTGTCATACGGCCCTATCACGAATGTAGTCACCTGTGCTAGGTCCACCATAGGGTGTATCAAGCCCTATGGTGCCAACCACCGACATGAATCAAGCATGCACAGATAAACCTACTGATGCCCAATGCCTGCTTTTTCAACTCCGGACCACATGCATGACCATAGCCCGCCTGAACCTACATTGGCGCACCAACACAGCCGTCGTTCTGGTCGCTTACAATCAGCCCAGTAATCGTGCACCACCCTGCCTAGTTCCAGGGTACCGTGATACATCTATAGGGTTACTGCTAAAATGGACCGCGTAACTAAGGTTTCCGTCTAATAGGTTAAGTGTTGTCATTTAAATTCAAGACTTAACCCCTTATCAGTCTAGCATGTCAAATTGGCTAAGTGTTGTCTTTTAAGTTCGTGACTTAGCCCTACAATTCACATGTCAAGTTGGTAAGGTGTTGTCGTTCAAGTTCATGACCTAACCGTACAAATCATGTTTCAAGTTGGTTAAGTGTTGTCTTTCATGTTCATGACTTAACCCTATCATGTGGCATCAATTCATTAATGCACCCCAACCTCTCACATCAGACCTGTTGTTGTGGTCACTGGATATGCTGGGCGGTTCCAGGCACATTTACGCCACAACTCAGTCTGGCCTTGGGTTTCAAGAGCGATATGACCAACTACCCACATTGGATCCTATTGTTTGCAGTCACTGGATTTGCGGGTGGTTCCGGGCAGAATTACACTACAAACTCAACCCAACCTCGAGTTGGCCATTTTCAAGTTCATTCTAGTGTCATGTCCATGTTCAAATTTCATATCAAGTTCGTGTCAAGTTTCAAGGCAAGTTTCATGCCCATATCCAGATTCAAGTTATAACAACGTTCATGTTTCAAGTTTTTCCTAATATCAAGTTCATAATTCATGTTCATAACCAATTCATGTTTTGCCTAATCTACCCAAATCGTATTCCCATCGCACGTAAACGTGAATCGATCTATACTACAAGTAAATCCAAATCCCGAAATAAATGGAATAACATCAAAACTATGATAGGCAAAAGAGACGAGCATAAAGCGATAAAAGGGATTACAAGGCTAGCATGATATAACTTGAGATAATTGGTTACAACATCACTGGCATATAGAAAATAATAGGATTTCAAACCTAGCAAAATAAGGCGATAGTCATGATAAAAATTGACATAAAAAGAATAGGCATGCAAAAGCAAGCCAAAATGGATCCAATGGTTTTGGTGTACATAATAGCGAATAAACTAAGCAAGTCACACCCTAGGTATGAGATCCAACAAAATGCCAATTCGGTGTACAACATGGTTTTCAACTGTAGTGTTATGGGCATGAATAATCAACTATAATAGTCAATTAACCACAATAGTCATAGTCATAGTGAATCATAAGCGGTTAATCACAATAGTCATGGATAATTATCCAAAATAGTTCTAGGCAACTACCCTAAATAGCCATAGGCAATTAACTGTAATAGTTTCAAAGCCATGGTCATAGACAATAGTCTTATGTTCATAATCATAGGCAATAATTCTCATAGTCACGAGTCATAGGTGATTAGCCACAATTGTCCTTATCATAGTCATAGGCAATAGTCTTATGTTCACAGTCATAGGCATAGGCATAGTCTTATGTTCACAGTCATAGGCATAGGCATAGTCTTATGTCCATAGTCATAGTCTTAGGCCATTAACAAGTCTTTTGTCCACAGTCACAGTCTCACGCCATTAACATTAGTTTCAACTTCATAGGCATGATAATGTTATGAAAGAGTTTGATTTACAACGTGAATAGGTCCAAACTGATTTCATAGCAACATTCCCAAAAGTCAAGATCAATGATGAACAAGAATAGATATGAATCGATTATCATACATAGATCCAATTCCAATTTATAACATGTCCATATTAAGTTTATAGTTTTTATCTAAAAGTAACTTGAACTTACAGATTGTGGTCTAAGAAATTGAGATGCAGAAGTCGAATCTATAAACTAGTCGTCGAATCGTTGAATCATTGAATCTTGATTTGATTGTAGAAGCAAATCCCTAAATATGCAATTCCTAGCCGTAGTCTTCAAGAAATAGTCTTCGCGATTTAATTTAATTTAATTTAATTTAGAGGAAGAAGAACAAGCCAAGTCCATTAAGAATTTAAGCAGCATAAGGTTAGAGAAAAATGGTGTAAAGAAAATGAGGCTAGGAGGCTGTTTATATAGGATTAGGCAAACGAATCTGGACAGAAAATGAGGTCAAATACATCAGAATGCATCAGGTTCAGAAAATTGGTTCGGGAGGCAGGTCGACCCCCAGGTCAACACTATGGTCGACCTGGTCCCTGGGAGGTCGACACTATGGTCGACCCCCAGGTCGACCTGGTCCATGGGCGGGAATTTTCCCGCCCAGCCTTTTCTGGGGTTTGAATTCGAATTTCGAATTCGAATTTCGAGCTGTTTTTGATTCTGAAAATTCCTGAAACTTCTGAAATTTCCTGCGTAATGGAACGCTTCCGACGAAAAAGAGTGAAAGATATGTCATCGTATGCAAAGCTTCAAGATATGTCATGTAGGGTGAATTTCTTTACCGACAAGGATTTTCAATACCCCTACTTTGGTGTATAGCACATGGCAACGTCAAACGTGTATTGAAAGAAGTGCGCGAAGGAGAATGTGAAGATCACACCAAATGTCAAATGTTGGCAAAGAAGATACTGTGGTACGGCTACTTCTGCCTTACCATAAATTGAGATGCAGCTGATTATTCACAACGCCGCGACAGGTGCCAAAAATTTGCAAAGATTCCCAGAGCATCTCCCAGCCAACTCAATTCGATGGTGAGCCCGTGGTTGTTCGTCGTATAGGGAACTGACATCATCTGAAGCCTTCCAATCGCCAAAAGGTGGGGTGAAGTACGCAATCGTGGTCGTGGATTACTTTACATAATGGGGAGAAGTTGAGCCATTGACAATGATCAGGACAAAGCGAGTGATTAACTTCATCGTTCAAGAATATCATTTGCCGATTCGGAATTCCCAAAGTTACGATAACTGACAAGGGTACCCAGTTCAATAGCGCAGAGTTTAGAGAATTCTAGCAGAAATATCGCATCGAGAAGAGACACACCACTGTAGCACACCCGCAATAGAATGGGCAAGTCGAAGCAGTAAACAAAATCATTAAGTCCATTCTAAAGAAGCAATTGAAGCATCCGAAAGCTATGTGGGTTGATGAATTGCCCTTAACTTTGTAGGCCTATAGAATGACCTACAAATCTACAACTGATCGTACTCCCTTCTCACTTTCATTCGGATCAGAAGCGGTCATTCCAGTTGAACTAGAGGTCCCCTCGGACAGAACAACATATTACGATCCAATGATGAACAAATGCTTCTCCTTGAGTCTTTGGACTTGATTTTAGGAAAAGAGAGATGAGGCAGACTTACGTGCCTCGAGGCAAAGACATTAGGTCGCCTGATACTATAAGAAGAAGGTTCGACTCTGATCCTTTGAACCTGGAAACCTGGTTTTGAAGCGCGTCTTCCCCGCCCCTTTTTTTGGGCCCGAAATTGGAAGGAGCATATGTCATCCAATGGATACTTGATAAAGGAGCTTTCAAGCTAACAACCGTAGATGGCGATGAAATTCCTAAAGCATGGAATGCCCAGCATCTGCAGCACTACTTGACTTGAGATTGTATTGATTCTTTTGTTTTATAAACTATGTAAAAAGGCATGACTTGCCTATAACAGTCTAGTTGATATAAACATAAGATTATAAAGTGGACGTAGGCTATGCTTCGGCCGAATCACTATAAAAACATCGTGTGTCTTTTACTTTTCCTGCATTTATTTCACCATGTTCAGCGATTGTTTTGATATTTGGCTTTATGTGTGACGTAATTGGCCGGTGTCGAACTTACGAAAAAGTGGAACCTTTACCCTTGAATTGAGATTTAGAGGTAGCTCCTTGGCAAGTGTGATACGATGGCTTGCGTGACAAGCTCTATGCGCTAGTGTGAAGCATGAATCATATATTAAAATGGAGTGTGAGAAATGCACTCGAACCAGCGGAATCCCACTCTTGGAAATAGAGTGTATACGGAAAGCTGAGGTGAATCGCATGATCGTTCGCCTAACTAACTCAAACTCTCTTTATCCGAGGGTGAGTATAAAAGTAGGTGTGAATGGTGCACCACGTTTATAGACCACCTTAACCACATTCTAACCTGGGCATACGACAGGAGAGTAAAAAGACAATCATACCAAGTGTCGAAACAGAAGGGTTCTTACCCCATTGAAGGATTGGGGACAAGACTGAAAGCTGAGCCCACACTCCTTCCGGAAGGGTTAGGGGCAATATGATTTCGATTCTAACCAATCCCGAATAACCCCTAACTAGGCATTTTATTCAAGATTGATTGGGAGCATACACATGTCACACCATTAGGATACGATTTTAACTGCAGTGATTTTGATTTTTGACTTGCAGGCTGAGTAGGAATCCTGGTTTGATATGTGATACGATTTTATTGTTTACTACTTAGCATAATGATATTATGATCACGACTACATTTGATTGAAATAGATAATACACTTGCACAACATATGATATTACAGGAAAACTACCACACTCACAACAACAATCACAGGCCAGTGGAAAACAAAATAGAAATCAAAAGAAACAATTCATTTGGGCTTAAGAGAATGTTTGGCTTTCTTGGCATCTTTCACCTTCTGCCTCTCCTCCTTCTCAGCATCAGTGAGAATAAGCTTCTTCTTCTTGCCGAAAGGAGGATCTTCTGGATTAATGGAGGACTTGGAAGCTAGCTCTCCAGTAATTGACTGAGTTGGAATCTTGATTGTTATTTTTCCTTTAGGAGGGATCATTTGAAGGGGATCAACTGAGATGGGCTCTTCTTCTTTCTTGTCCTTCAAAAGTGCCTCAGATTTAGCTTTCATCTAAGCAAGTGTCAAGTTCTCAGTCTCATCGGTCGCTCCAGATGTGGTGAGATCCACACCCTCTTCATCCTCCTAGCTAACCATATCCTTTAAAGCGTCAATGATTTCACCGTCTTTAGGAACCTCACTTATGGAGAGCACTATGGCCTTGTCAGCGACCTCCTTCTGTTTCTCCTTAGTCTCCTCGGCGTGCTTTGTACATAAAGAACGAGAAGCAATAGTTAATAACTCTAGGGAAAATATATGCCTTTGGTTCGTCTTCTCCATGATACGATGATACGTTATAATAGCCTTGACAAACTACGGTGAAAAGGTAGGGATACCTTCAGCGGATTTGTTCCCGGGAGTGGTAAGAATAGCTACTTCCTCGATGGGAGATAGAAGAGGTGCCTTGGGGATCTTAGGGTGTTCGGGATCGTACCCCTCAGTTTCTGCAACCCCAGGCATGGCTGAAGTAGAACTAGAGTCACCTTCGATGGTCTCCTTTCCCTTGACTCGACACTTCTCTTATCCCATAGCATCCTGGATTAGTCCCCGCCCTTTAGCTAGGCGCTCCGGCACATCGCCTCTCAAGTATGTTTCCATCAGCTTCTCCTCATATACGGAGTCCACCTTTACCTTCCGCGCTTGTCATAGATAATTTGATCCCATACATCGACCAGAGTTATCGGGTAGTCCTGAATCCAAGAGATGTCACGATTTCGAATCACTTGAGCAAAGAATTCAATCATAAGCTTGCCATAGGCGTCTAACTCCTTCTGGACTTCGACAAGTTGAGCACAGAATTAGCAGTAGATTTAAAGGCGATGTTGGCATTCCCCTCAGATAAGGCCGCCCTTGCCTTTTCCTCTGCCAACCTGGACTCCAGACTAGCATTTTTCTTTTCTAACTCTGCCTTCTCCTATCCGAGGCGAGTGCAAGATAGCTTCAACCCTGTGTTTTCTAACTTAACATCCTCAAATTTTTTCAAGGAAGCACACTCCTATCTATGGGAGTCAAGCTCGTTATAATAGTGTGTTTGCAATTCTTCATGCTATTTCCTGAATTTCGCTACATCATGTTGCGCGAGAGCGAGGTTGCCCTGCGTATCCTCAAGATCTCTCCACGGTGTCTTTGACCTTTAAATCATACTCAGTTATTTGCTTCACGTTGTCTATATCCGCTATTAAATCCTTGATTATCTTGGAGAGCTCACAAGCAAACTTGAAGGTCTCTTTGTACTGCTCATCTATGAAGTCTATTTGAGCTTTAAAGGTCACTGTCCAATCTGAATGAACTAGCTTCAAATTCGGAACGAAGAGCATATTCCCAAAGTGATATTCAGGAAATTGTTTCTTTAGCACCTTGAGTCTCTTTTGGTGTCAGCATCAAGTACCATGGGTCTCGTTGTAGTAATGTCGATGTTTTGGTGCTTAGCGGACACGGGAATTGCTTTTCTCTTCTCTAGCTCTTTGCTCAAGTCCTTGGATTTATCTTTCGAATCAGAATGTTTGTTCGGCGGTTTGTCTTGAGAATTAAATTCATTAGGAAGAACTGGAGTTTTCGGAGGATATCTATCCCTTTCACGATAGTTATGACGACCCTTATACTTCTCTGGATCCGAGCGAGTTGGAGACCGGGAATGGAAGGATGGATGGTAATGAGATTGATGACATCTCCTGTCATACCTCCCATGACCTTCTTGTTCATCATGCTCGACATTAGAATCTTGTCTGGGTAAGCTTGCACGGACATTCCTGAGGTTATAGCTATGAGAATACATCTCTACTGCAAGATAACATAAACAAGTATTAGATATCGAGATTGACATAGTGCATAGGTGTTGTGACGTGCAACGCAAGTGTAGTGCGTATCCTAAGTGATCCCCCCACAGACCAGAGCCTAGAGTTAGGCTTGTTTGTGCAATTCTCTTGGCTTTTATATGAGTGGCTTACTCCTCTGAGGTAGGGAAGCATGAACCTGTGGTGAAATCTTTGGAAGTATAAATCTCATCAGGTAAAGGAAGCTTAGCCAAGCCCCTGAATATAGGATCATCTAGCTGGGACCTGGCAACAGAAGACTTAATTGGAGACGGTATCTTTGGAGAAGGATGTCTCTCTGAGACAGAAGCGTCTTTCATATCAACATCCCGGGGTTCATCCCCAATCACCCTATTTAGAATTTCTTCATCTTGGATTTGCATCGGAGAGGGACTCTTTAGAAAAGTTGTTGGGTCTCATTCAGGGGTTGTCTCTTTCTCTTCCACCTGTGCTTCTTGATTAAAACCTGTAACATCTTTGTTTCTTGGACACTCTCCCACCTCGGTTGTAGTGATGGTTCACCCTTCAACCAGGGGCACACTGCTGGTTTTTACAGGAGCGTAAGGAACTTGAGCTAGGGTAACATATGTAAAAGCACGGCCTCCACGCCAAATATTCCGATTTATACTAAGTAGACGATGCCTATGCAGAACATCATCCACCAAGCACTTTCGAACGTTCAAGAAATCCGAATTATCATTCAACATCCAACTCAAGGGATTTAAGTATAATTGACCCTGCTTCTTTTTGGGACTTGGAGCTGAGAACAAAAAAGGAAAAGGTAGTACATTTGCTAATATGATTGAAGCTTGGACATCAAAAATTGAAGCTTACTTGACTGTAGCCATCTTCTCGCACACCCAGTTTGGTGTTTAATGAAGAACCACTCAGGCTTCACTTCCCCTACATTATTGAATCCTCCATTAAGAATTTTCCTATTTGACGCAGATTCGAAGAAAACCAAAGGATGGAGTTCCCTTTGAGAGATTCTTGAAATTTTAAAAGAAGTTCAGATCCTCGAAAGCAAGCTTCGTACCCAAAATTTTCGTATATGCCACATATAGAGTGTACAGGTAAGCGTATGCACTAGGACTTGGGAGCGATACGCAGTCGTCTCAGGAACTCGATGAAGAATGGTGGAAACGGAGGAGTGGCTCCCATTGCACGCATTACCTTACTAATGGCTATACACCCCTCTGGAGGGATGTGGGATCTGTCTGTGCCACTTGCCACCTTAACTTTCTCCTAAGAAATCTTGTGCCTTAGGCATATCCTTTTGAGTCTAGCTTCATAAATCATCGAAGCCACAAAATCATTGGGGGGGCTTAGAATGACTGCCCATCAAAACTCATAGGGAGCAAGGTCATCCCCAATTCCTCCTTCCTCTTCTTTGTCTAATGATACTTCTACCCTAGAAGATGTTTCCTCTTCGTGAATGTCTACCTCGAATTCCGAGCCCGAATTCTCCCAGTCTGAGTCAGACGAAAATACATCAGGGTTGAAGTAGCTTGATGACCTTGGAGCAGCACTCCTTTCTAACAATCTTGCCGACATCTTCCAGACATGTTAGTTGTACTATTGAAGAAACATCGAGGATTAGAGTATAGTTGCCCATTCCCCCCGTATGTGCGCACCAATGTGTGCAGTACTGAAATGAAAAGACATAAAAATAAGCAGAAAAGAAAGTAACTGATCAACAAGGTTGTTGAATGGTTAAACAGTCATATGTATGTTAATTCTAGAATGTCAGGTTTGAAAGGCTCGATCCTAACTTTCCGCAGGTCCATCTAAGTTGTAGTTAGCTTCAGTCGAAATATATATATAAGCTTGTTCTATGAATTTGCATTATAAAAGTCTGTGCCTTGACCAAGTTCGATAGCATATAGGTATACACATATGACAAGTTACGGGATTAGGTCGCCATTAGTAAGTAGGGCATGATTGGGTCGAGGAAACATCAGTTGGCTCATCGGGATCGGGTCGTAGAAGCTCGACCCGACCCAATGCTTTTTGCCACACTTCCTCCGGTCGGCCATTTATAATCCATATCGCTCCTCCAATACACTTGAAGAGAATGCTCCTTCTCCTATCCTTTTCCTCTAGTTCAACATCCAAATTTTGGGCTCTGGAACAATCTTCGGTTTCTCTTTTTCTCCTCTTCGCACTTCAAATCAGAACTTCCTCAACTCCTCCAAGCCCTCAAACCAGAATCTAGGGACGCACAACCTCTTAGTCGCCACCTGAAAGTGAACAATGTCACCAACGTCGGCGACGATCTCGAGATAAGCGACATCAAAGTCATTAGGAGGGCGACGAAGATGGATGTAGAATTTGCATCTAATTAACTCATAGTTGAATTAAAACAAGAAAACAATTATGTAATGTCTACCTAGATGTTTGATGGATGAAGTTTTATCAAATCTTAAGCGAAGAAGATGATTAGGGTTTTTGGTAATTTGGGGATAATGTGACTATAGTAAAAGTGAAAAAGATTTTTTTTTTTTTGGAAAAAAGAAAATATAAGATAACAAAAGGTAGAATCTAGCCATTCTCCAATGGCTCACAAAAACAGTTTTCGCTGAATGCAGGAATTGGACGCACACATAAATAGTGGAAACTGGGAAAAATGCAATGAAAAACAAAAGACGGGCAATAGTCAGAAGAAAACAAGGTATTAGGCAATGAATACGAAGCCTCAACAGACAAACGCTGAAGAAAGGAGCGACGTTGGAAACTCCAAGCTTCACATAGTACGCGCAATGAGCAGTAGCAACGGACGAGCCATCCAAGGAAGACGACCGGTGACAATTCAGAAAACCACCTCAGAAACACCTACAGCTCCAGCTGCACATGCTCCATCTCATCCAAGGAGGCTAGTGATGCTAGAGAAAGGCACCAAGTCTCCAGCGCAAAATGAAAAACCAGATCCATTAGCTCCTAGACCCCAGCTATGGTAAAGCATCGAAAGCATGTACAAGCTCCAAGCTAACCAAAACCACAAACCTAAAAACCAGGACCTGCAGAAACAGAAAATGACATAAGATCAATTAGGAGTAGTGTGATAAAGTGACATTAAAAGTAGTATAAAGATAAAGAGAAAACAAAAATCAACCAACACCTACCCTGGAAGAGGCCGCTATCTCGGATACATTAAAGGAAATAGGTAATCTCTTAGACCGGGAGCCAAAGACGCCCCTGAAAGGCCTACCTCGAAAAGCAAGGAAAACATCTTTCCTTACTCACCGGACAATGGGAGGAGTATCCATAGCCACTTCGTCAAAAACTGCCTTATTTCGCGAGCACAAAATGTGCCAGCAAACAAGACATGGAATCAGGAAAAGTAGGATGGGGCGAAAAGATTTGCCAGGATGAACAGAATCTCAGTAGATCTTAAAGCGAGGTGGCTCTACCTCGGCAACCCATCAGATTATCGAAGTAATTTTAGATGGACCTGGCACAAGATCCCAAAAACAGCAAATGAGAAGAGGATTCCGAGCATTTAGAACTACAACACCTTCAACAAGACACGAAAGGGATGTCAATTCTCTGGATGTTCTCATTTATAGGTAACCCATAATGCAAGGTTTTCCATATAAATAGTGAAACCTTTGGAGGGATACGAGCATTCCAAATGAAGGAGAAAAGATGGAGATGTGGACCTGGTATCCACACCGAGTTCCACTCCGCCTTAAGCGAGAAGGGACCACCATCCCAAATAGTTGCACCTCTATAAGCATCTGACAAGGCCTTCATGAATTGGTTTCTTTTCCATGTCTCTCTAGTGTAGGACGAGACACCGATGTAATTCGAACCAGACATCCTATGGTACTTTGCAGGGAGGAACATGACACAGAGGGAGTCATTCGCTCCAAACCGCGCCCATAGCTTGCAAGCAAAGGCAAAACATATGTCCTTAGGCTTACAGAGGCCAAGGCCTTCCTCACTTTTGGGACGACAAATGGAGTTTCAAAAAATCCAGTGATGGCGAGAAGCATTGTCCTTTGTTGCCCAGAAAAAGGAAGAAGCAAGGATCAGTAAGTACGAAAGAAGGAAGACGTGGGAGTCATAGCAGCGAAGATATGAGATCCCATAGCATCCTGTGCAGGCCTAATAAGAACCAATCTGCCGGCCTGAGAGAGAATGGCATAATTCAAACAAATGATCTTTATCCTAACTTTGCCAGTAAGAAAGATTGAAGATGGCATTGAGTTTCCTCCCTCGATATAAGACAATACCCAGATAAGGAAGCAGAAGCGAGGCCACCTTGAAACCAGTAGAAGTCTCGATCCAGGACGATCTAACCAAAGAGAGGTCTTTAGCGGGCACGAAGCAGCTTTTTAAAGAATTAACGAGTTTCCATGAGCATCGCTCATACTGTCGGATAAGACTAACAGGCTACTAATAGAATAACGACCACCATTTGTAAAAATGATGATGTCGTCAGCGAAAGACAAGGAATATATAAGAGGACAACCCCTATAAATGCCGAACCTATGAATCTGTCCAGCTATTGTTAGAGAGTGCAAACCTCGAACGAAAGCCTCCGCAGCTATGATGAACAAAAAGGGGGACATGGGATCTCCCTGGCAAAGACACCTCCCTGACTTGAAAAACCCGTTGGTCGATCCATTGATGAGAACGAAAAACCAACAATTAGAGATAAGCCTCCAAACAACGTTGATTAAGGATTCTGGAAGCCTAAAGCCCTCAGGACCTTAATGGTGAAGAACCAAGACATTCGGTCGCAAGCCTTAACTATATCCAATTTAGGAACCACATTAGATCCTCTGGCCTTCTTGTTTAAATGCGAAACCAACTCATGGGCTGAAAGCACGTTATCAGTGATCAAATGTCCTTTTACAAATCCAACCTGCGAGGAAGAGATAATATGCTTAAGAAATGGTACTAACTTAGTGGTTAGAACCTTCGAGATGACCTTGTTAGAGAAATTATACAAGCTGATCGGGCGGAAATCCGCGCAAGTGCTAGGGTGGTCACGTTTTGGAATAAGGACCAAGTTGGTGAAGGTCCACCCTGTAGGGAGATCTCCACCAAAAAGGACTAAACTGCAAGAAAAAAGTACGCCTGAATAACCAGCCAAACAATCCTGTAAAAAAACCCGTTGAAACCATCCGGTCCACACGCACTATCGTTGCTTAGATAAAATACACATGCACATTTCATCCGAGGAAGGAGGTGTCGCAAGATCGACGCTATCTGATGGGAGGACCAGCCTTGAAATGAAAGCCAGCATGGAAGAGTCAAAATCCGACACAGAAGGTGAGCTAAGAAGGACAGGAAATGCGACAGAATAGTATTTTTGACATCGTCAGGGGTAGAATCCAAAGAGAGATCAGGGCACTGAATCTGGAGAATCGTGAGAAGATTATTCTTATCCAAATTGAAGAATGGAAAATTTTGGAGTTCGTATCACCTTCATCAATTGACTTGATCCTCTCCTTTTGGCGAAGATGTTCATGTTCAATGCGAAACTCTGACACGTAGGAAAGCTGGGCCAGCTCCTATGCCTCCTTGTTGGTCGACGAGGGAACCTCATCAAACAACACCTCAGCAAGAACAAGAGTTTCCTCGTCCTCCCAAATGCGATCGAATATATTCTTGAAAATAAGAAGATTCCACGCCTTAAGGCGCTTCAGCTTTCGAGAAAACAGCACACACGGGGGGCCTGTAATTGGAGAGTTTCAGGAATCTTCCACGACATTGTGGAAAGTATGGTGAGATCTCCACATACTTTGGAACATAAAGGAGGACGGTCCAGAGAGGGAAAGAGGAGAACAACTAAGAAACATAGGAGCATATCGGAGAAGGTATGATGCAGATGGGATATAGAGAACGTGAAGGGTAGACTGAACACACTTCAGAAGCGAAGACTCTATCAAGCCTAGAGAGAATACAGTTCGGTCCATTTTGTTTATTACACCTGGTAAAGGCCGATCCAACAAAAGATACTTCCGAAAGACCCGATCTGATGATGAAGGCATTGAAATCCGCAACCCCTAACTGGTTAACGGCATTGCCACCTTGTTTCTCTGCTTGGCTGGCGACTACATTGAAGCCGCCACCCAAAATGGATATAGAAAAGCCCGAGTTGGAAAGAGATAGAATATCGGACCAAAGAACCAGCCTCTCAATCCCATTGCACTTAGCGTAAACCTTAGAGAACAAAAAGGATGAGCAGAATGAGGGAATCGAATAAGCTACCGAAAGTAGCTGGTTCGAGTCGAAGTCACTATGGACGACAACACCTCTGGACCAAATGATCCAAATCTTGTCAGACACGATAGATAAGGCACCACCAAAGCCCAGAGATAAAACAGAACTAGTGATCGCCTCTGGTCCCACCAAAGGCTCTAGAAGCGCAACCAAGTAGATAAAGTGTAACAACCCGGAATTCCAGAATAAATTTAAAATTTTTATTTTAGGAATTTTAATGAATTTTGAATATTTAAAATAATTTATTTCAAATAATAACGACCAAAAAATTATTTTAATCGAAGTTAGAACGAAAAAAATTTAATTTAATCATAAAAGAGTTTAAAATGGCGCGGTAGTTTGAAAATTCGATTTCAAATTTCAAATGAATGTATAGGATTCAAAATAAATCAGATTTCAGTAAAACCAAAAATATTTGAATCTGTTTAAAAATATCTTTCCAACGAATGTGAAAAATCCAGATTTCATAGCAGGAATTAAAAGTTATGGCCAGTCTAAAATTTGAAAAAGTCACTATGGAATATATATATATATATATATATATTAATATTATAAATAGCCATTTTGCAAATGACCTCTGTTTTCGACGAAACCACTTTTGTTGGATCCGGAATGTCAATTATTGCTAGGTTTCAAATTTCATGATTTTTGGAATTAATATGTGAGCGCGGTAAATTAAACATGTTTGACAGTTTAAATTTGAATTGGATCGACCAGAAAAAGACCATTTTTCAAACGGTCTCCAAATTCGATGAAATTAATTTTGTTAGGATCGTATCATCGAAACATAGCTTGATTTATTTTTCTGGAATTTTTGGAGTCTGTATGTAGCCCCAGTACGTTAAAATGTACATTTAAAATCAATATAAATTGGTTTATATTTTAATTTTGATAAAAAATAATCAAAACAATCGAATTGGCATATGGGACATATCCCATTGTGTCCGGAACGGGGGTATTTAGCTAGCGGCGATAGTCGTTGGGTCTCGTTTGAAGTTTGGACAGTTTAATAAGTTATTTTTGAATTAAATAATTAAATAATATAAAATGTACTAAATAAATACATTAGAAAACTAAACCCTGATTGTTTAAAACAGCCGTGGCCAGTTTGCTCTAATGGCTGCAATAATCCCATTTTAATTCGTCAAATTCTTCAAATCCATTTATCGTTTCAGTGGATGTTCTACACGAAAATTGAAGACCAAATTGAGAGCTTTCAAATGGTACGACTTTGATCGAGTTTAATGACACGAATTGGAAGAATTTCTAGCTCGAATTAGCCGCGTTCAACCACGTTTTTCAAGAGCAATTGAGGACTGGAATCTCCGTGAGTCATCAACGATGGAGGAGCGCTTTAAGGCGGTCGGCGTCGGCGTAGTTTATCAACATCCGGCGTCTTGGATTTTGTGCGAGGGGGAAACCTAAAATCGAACGATGGGTTTCCTGAATGCGTGAATTCAACAGAAAAGAGAAGAAAGGCCAGGGGCCGTGGGAATTGAGATACAAAATCAAAGATGGGAAATTTTATGATTAATTAATTATATTATCTTAAGTTAATTACTTGTTTAAACACTCCAATGTTAAAACATTCATATTTTTATTTCATTTTAAATCAGAATTTGACGAACAAAAATCCGTTTGAATCCTCATGAAAAACTCTACACAATTAAAAACACTGATTTAAAGATATGATTTTTTTTACAAAATTATATAACATTGTATATGTTATAGAAAAATGAAATTTAATATGTAAATAGATTTGATTTAAAAATGTAATTTTTAAATGAAGTAACTTTGTTTTAAAAATGTTGTTTTTAAAATGTAAATAGCTTTGTTTAAAATAATAAAATTAGCATGGTTTTAAAATATATATATAAAAATATGATTTTAAAAAGCATTAATAAAATGTGATTTGTTGTAAATGATTTTTGCTTAAATAAAAATATGATTTTTAATATATATAAATAGCATTGTTTTAAAAATAGGATTTTAATAGTAAAAACATTGTTTTCAAAATATAGTTTTTATAAAAATAAAAATGATTTTGTTAAATAAAAATAGTAATGTTTTTGTTAAATAAAAATAGCAATGATTTTGTTAAATAAAAATAATAATGATTTTGTTAAATAAAAATAGCATTGGTTTTGTTAAATAAAATAGCCTTGTTAAAAATGAGATTTTTAATATATATAATGTTATAGAAATGTGAATTTCCATTGTAAAGAAAATTGTGAATTTCCATTATATAGAAAATTGGGAATTTCCATTGTAAAGAAAAATGTGATTTTTCATTGTAAAGAAAAATATTATTTTTCATTGTATATAAAAAAAATATGATGTTTCATCGTATAGAAAAACATTACTTTTCACTGTATAGAAAAACATTAATTTTCACTGTATAGAAAAACATTATTTTTCATTGTATAGGAAAACATGATTTTTTATTGTATAGAAAAATATGATTTTTATTTATAAATATTATTGTTTAAAATTGCGATTTTCCAAATATATAAACATCATATTAAAAATATGATTTTTACTTTGAACAACGTGAAGAAGATTACGTCAGAATTTCGAGAAAATCCAAACTGTTCAGAAATTCAGAAATTAAACTGGTGGAGTGGAAATCGAAGGTGAGAACTCCTTTTCACTTTATTTATTTTACAGTTAAATATATATTAGGATGCAGACGGTGCTTAGTAGCACCCGACAACTTTGATTGAAACCATGATAGTTTGTTTGGACTGTATTGTGATGTGATTGTTGAATAAAATGTGTGAATAATAAAAATATCATTTTTATTGTACAAATGAACTAAACAAAATGTTCATATGTAGAATAAAATATTTTATCATTAAAAATATAATTTTTTAACGTATATATATGAAGGACAGAAAATTATCATGAAAAGAAATAAAATAAATATTCATTTACAAATCGGACGGTTTGTTTATGTACACCCATTTATCTGATATGGAATGGGACGATAAACTTTACACATCGCCCAACTACACAAATAAATAAACTGTTGTTGTTTGAAAACCCCACACAGGTATTGGGATGATATTTGACATATGTTATTCCCAATATTTAGTTGTATGTCAATCAATAGATTGACAATCTGTGATGAGCGTTATTTATTTATTTTAATGCTCACATAGTTGTAAATTGCACTCTGTATATTGTATGAATTTTTAATGATTGTTTATCATTATTTTTGTATTCATGCGATGTATGAAATCCAAATAAATCACATTATATGGTAATTGATTGGGTCTCATTCCAACTTGGAAAATAAAGAATATTTTAAAATAATATTCATGTGTTGAACAAAAATATTTAAACAATACAAATATCGTTTTTTATTAAATGTATGAACCAATAAAATATTCATTGTTTTTAAAAGAAAATGTTTATACAATAAAGATCACATTTTTATTGCATGTATGAATAAAAAAATATTCATTGTTTGAAATAGAATATGTTAACAATAAAAATATACATTTTTATTGTGTATGCAGGAATGATTGAAAATATTCAATGTTTTAAAATAAAATTTTTATACAATGGAAGTTACATTTTATTTATATTAGAAAATCATTAAAAAAGAACCATGTTAAATAAAATGTTTAAACAATGGAAATTACATTTTATTTGTATTAGAAAATCATTAAAAAGAACCATGTTAACTAAAATGTTTATACAATGGAAATTACATTTATTTGCATTATAAAATCATTAAAAAGAACCATGTTAAATAAAATATTTAAACAAAGGAAATTACATTTTGTTTGTATTAAAATCACTAAAAAGAATTATGTTTTAGTTAAAAAGATTAGACAATAAAAAATTATATTTTTATTGTACGTTTGATTCATTAAAGAGACTTTGATAATTAAAATGTAAATCATTTACATGATAGCCAAGTAGAAAATGATCATTTATTAATGCATGTTTGTTTAGCAAATGTGAATCATTTACATGATAGTAAAGTAGAAAAATGACCATTGATTGAAATAGAAAAGTTAAACAATAAAAAAATAATTTTTTTATTGAATATAGAAATAATGAAAAATATTCATTGATAGAAATAAAAGGATTTAACAATAAAAATTTACATTTTTATTGTATATAAGGAATGGTGAAAAAGATTCAATTTTGAATAAAAATATTTCATTATTAAAAATTACATTTATATTGTAAGTATGATTCATCAAAATATTCATTGTTTGGATAAGAATATTCAATTTTGATATAAAATTAAAAATGAAGTTGAAATTGTTTTAAAATGAAATTATAAATATTTTATAAAATACGTTTTAAATGGAAATCCACGAAATATAATATATATATATATATATATATATTATATATTTAATGACCTAAATAGAACGCGCTGCGCAGTGATCGTTCGTGAATTTCGACCATTAACTTCAAATTGGCGTAACGGGAGATCTGATCGTCGGATTCTCCTAAAACTAGAACCATTGGGTTCATATCGAAATGAGCTTTCCGATGAATATAAGAGATTTGAAATCTAATGGTTAGATTTGGAGATATGTCCAAATAAATTTCAGAAAAGGTCGCTATGGATGTAGTTCGGTAGCCGTTATTGGAAACCGACTATACGGGCGATAATAAAATTATTAAAAATATGGAAAAATTATGTAAAATCATAATAAATGGTTTGGAAAGATTTTTGATGAAAGATTCCAATTTTATAAAGATAAAAATATTTTTTTTATTGAAATGAACTTGTTATTAACTAGAATAGTAATTTAAATATTTTTAGAAATAAATAAATTGGATTTGAAAATGGTTTTAAAATAACCATAATTTTCCAATATATATTTATATATATTGGAATGGATTTGAATGGAAATTATCTTCAGAATATTTCGATATTGGATTCTGTTATTATACGAATATTGTAAGGAATTTGGAAGATATATATATCGTTATTCCCAATACAATATTTGTTGGTTTCAGAATTTGATATTGAATATAAGCCGATATAATTTCTATTCAGAACCTTATATTTAATGTCAAATTGAATTTTGGGTTTGTCGTGAATGGTGTCTTTAATAACACTGTTCTTAAACCCAGTTTAGAAATAATAAATATTTTAATTAAGATTTAGGAAATTTTACCAATTAATTAATATTTGATTGGAATTGAATTGAAATTGGATTTTGGGTTTATCATGAACAATGTTTTAAATAACATTTGTTCTTTAATCCAATTAATAGTGTAGAAATAATTTAGAATTTATAAATCTTTTATTAAGATTTAAATGGGAATTTTCCAAAGTAAAGTTTTCTAATTTAATTTATTGAATTGGAATTGAATGTAATTCGATTCGGTAATAATTGAGATGAGATTCTGTGAATGAAGGCTGTTACTATATATGTAATTTAAAAGGCTTTGCCGTTATTCCATTTATATTATTAGTCGGATACGGGAATTTATATCGATTATATACTGTTATGATTTCCATGTAGATTCCGTTTTGATGGAAGAAGATTTGGGATTATCGTGAACAATGTTTTTAAAAGACATTAGTTCTTTAACCCAGTTAAAGATAAGATTAATTCCTTAAATTCGAATAATCCATAAGTAATGATTTTTGTGATTAAAAAGAATAAATTTCAGAGGATTTATCTTTGATAAAATTAATGGGAACCTTTCCTTAAAATGTGAATATTTTATTAAAAGAATATTCTGAATTGGAATGAGGCGTTAGATGTGTTTTTATAGCACCTGATTATAAATTACACGAGTTATTCGGAAAGACCTGGTTTAACCCATTCTGAATAATGAATATGACAACTAACAGTCAAAGAGATTGAAGACGGTCCAAGATCAATGATCTTCACATCGAATGGATGAGTTGCTACTGATGCCCGTGATTGGAGTAGCTACCTTGAAGGGGCTACAATGGTGGCTGTCCGGACGTACTTGTTGATTGTTCGGATATGCGACGACCTCTCTCCTGTATTGGACATATGGGACAAGGAATAAGGCGCCTCCGGTTTCGTTCAGACCCAGAACGGACTTGTAAATGGATGGTATGTCTGACATTGTATTCCTTTTATGCTGTATTCGTTGATCTCTGCTAATATATATCTGTTTGGCGGCGGAGAATTTATTCTCTTGCTTAACACCCTTCTCTTGAGACGTATGAGCTCAGAGGTTATATATTGGCAGAAATCAATGGTATGGTATAGATTAACAATGTGGCATGCTAAGATGCATGGATCAAGGCTTTTCTTGAAAAGCAGAGCCTTGTGGATGATGATCAAAGCATAGCTTTAATTAGCATAGCTTTGTGTAGCGTGACTTCACGAGCCTCACACCCCGGTATGATGGTGATCTGATGGTCAGATCAATATGCTTTCGATATTAGTATGGATTCGGTCAACCGAGAGGGATAGGGCACATACCCTCGATTCCCATATGGATAGAGTAAGCGGCGTTTTCTCATGCATGGGACGTAAGTTGCGAAGATACTCTATATCCTAGATATAGTGCGGATGTGCATTACGGTGTTTTCTCTAGCAGGGACGTAAGCCGTTGAGTATTGCATTACGCGATAGATCTTTCGAATCAGGAGCCATCATGATGGAAATCCAACTTTCCAATACGAGCTTTGCGGTTTTAATTATAAACCTATATATATGGCGACACAGTGGGATGGGGCACTCATGCAGTCTATGATTGATACATTTACTTTCGAAATTGATTTCTACACTATACACTTATAGTAATAATAAAAGAGAAATTTCGCATACCAAGCATATTTGGCTATTATAAGGTAAAACTCTATCCTCCGGCTTGCATTGCATTATGTAATGGGACCTGAGTTTTATAATAGCTTCATTTTTTTTTAAATTAGCATTGCGTGGTTTATTTATGCACTGGTACTCTTGGGGGTAAACCCGTTCCATGTTATACGGCATGGTCCCTTGATTTACCTAACTTTAAAATCAAATTAATAACTGTTTTGAGTTCTCATACCAGTCCCATGACTGACCTGGAGTTTATTGTTCCTTCCTAAACTCTGGGTGCTCATATTTTCCATATAGACAGTCAGCAGTTTTGGTTTCGCATATGTCTATTTAACAAGATCCTCGATTACAGCTGGAGCTATATTCGGAAAGCTTGCCCGTTACGCATTATACCAATGTCTTATTTTCCACTGCTATGTAATTTTTAAAATCTTTGATATTATTTTATGTTGTATAATTAATCATACTCTGGAATATTCTTGTACTCTGATGTAAATTTTTGTAATAAGCAATGAAATGTCTTCTGTTCGTGTTCTGATTTGTCATGTTCTCAACTCAATCCGGGCTTTCCGGTAAGGCGAAGTTTGGGTTGTCTCATTTGGTATTAGAGCTTTGGTTTATTGAGCCCAAGAACATGGCACATTAGAACCGAATGAAAGAATTCATCAGAGACTAGATTAGTAATATCTAATGAGAATGACTCGTTAGAGATGGGATCAGTAGTGTCCTAGAAGTGAGTCGGAAGAGTGTTATTTTAAGAATGAATGAAATCAAGTTTTGTTTTTAAAATTCAAACTTTATTATACGTATTTGAGTATTTTATTTTAAAGTGATTTTGGATTGTCGGGTATATAGAAATTTTAATATGCGTCTGATCCACGTGTATACGAAGTCTCAAATATACTGGGTAGATATAGAATCACACTTTAGTCGCCCGAAGATGACTCCGAGGATGGTCTAGACATCATCAGTATTTATGTTTGAGTTTCAAAAATGGAATATCTATATATTTCCAATCGACTAGTATGAGAACCAAAACTAGATAGGGTTATTATTGTGATTTGGCATCAAAAATATGATTTTCGAATACATATATATATATATTGTTAGACCAAAAAATGGTCCTAACACCTAAATTGTCGTATTTAGAGCATAGGACATGAAGAAATAACTAAAAAATAAGAGAAAAAGCAAAACAACAGGATTTTTATAGTGGTTCGGCGTTAACGAGCCTACGTCCACTTCATATTTTCTCATTTCATTCACAGATACAATTACAATAAAAATTGTCTCTAAATTATTCGAATTCAATGAATAATTCTCTCTGAATTCATTGATTTTATTGAGGAAGATGGTGGTTATTCCTGGGGAGTGTTAGCCATGGCAGCCATGGATGTTGAGATGCCAAAAGTCCCCTGAAAATGCCCTCTGAAGGTGTATTTATAGCTATAGGAGAGCTCATATGGTGATGGGTTCGTGGTAGGACACGTGGCACCTGATCCGGGAAAGTAGGAGCGATCATAGCCTTGAGAATAGGTCAAAATCTGCATGTGTAGTAGCGGGTCCTGGTCGCGGTTCGTGGTCACGGTTCGCGAACTAGATTGGTCAGCATGTATGGTCACGATCTGAATTGGTCAGCATGTTTGGTCACGATCCGGATTGGTTAGCATGTATGGCCACGATCCGACCTCAGGGGGTGGTCACGATCCGACCCCAGGGGGTGGTCACGATCCGATCTTCAAAAATGTCAAAATGTAGGTTTTTCCATATTTCTGCATGCGTTCACGGAGACGGATGTAACCTTCAAACCGTAAGGCCGATTGGACCAAACGAAAGCTCTACCTGAAGCTAATTCAAAGGGCTACAAGTATTTGATGTGAATATATCCAAATGAGGTCGTTTGATAGGGGTTTCGGGCCAGTTTATACCGATGTTGTGATTTTGACCAAACCGCCCATGTGTCTTCTGACGATGCTTCCAATGCCGGAGAGTGATGTTATCAGGAGATTCCATATGTGACAGCATTTACCCAAAAGTGTGTCAACATGATCTTTGCTTCGGGTAGCCTGGTCACAAAGTAGGCTAACATATATAAAGATATTTGTTTGAAAATTTAACCAACTAATTGATTTTTGGTTGTGATGTTTGATAGTTAGTTTAATTTATTAGAATATTGGAATATAAATGATAAATTTAACCAAATGGAATCAAAAGTTGAAAGGAATTGAAAATTGATTAAAATTGCTTACATATACATGTATATACATTGAAAAGGTCATAGCAAGGAGGCTAGAGAAGAGGAATAAAATAGTATGCCTGACAAATAGGTACATATTTACTGTTTTGTTTGGGTTTGATGATTTTATGAGCCAATTGGCTAGCCGCTTGGCCTTTCTTTTTCTTTTGGATTGATGAGGGCCCTGTGAGGCAAGTTGCGGTTTTAAATATCTCCCCGTGCAAAGGTGGTTACGGCGAATTTTTTTGAAAATTTAGGATGTTAGCTAAATTTTTGAAAAATTAGAAATTCTTAGAAACTGGAAAGTTGAAGAATTAAAGCCAGAATGAAAGTTGAGTTGGTTGGTTAAACAACTTTCAGCTCCGTTCCTTTTCGAAGACGAAAAGATTTTAAGAGGGGGCGATTGTAACAACCTGGAATTTCAAAATAAATTTAATTTTTTTTTATTTTAGCAATTTTAGTGAATTTTGGATATTTAAAATAATTTATTTCAAATAATAACGACAAAAAATTTATTTAAATCGAGGTTAGAACGATTTTTTTTAATTTAATTATAAAAGGAGTTTAAAATGGCGTGGTAGTTTGAAAATTCTATTTCAAATTTCAAATGAATGTACAGGATTCAAAATAAATTGGATTTCGGTAAAACCAAAAATATTTGAATCTGTTTAAAAATATCTTTCCAACGAATGTGAAAATTCCAGATTTCATAGTGGGAATTAAAAGTTATTTAAAATTTGAAATAGTCGCTATGTAATTTATATATTTTTTAATATTATAAATAGCCATTTTGCAGACGACCTCCGTTTTTGATGAAACCACTTTTGTTGGATCTGGAATGTCAAATTATTGGTAGTTTTCAAATTTCATGATTTTTGGAATTAATATGTGAGCTCGGTAAATTTAAACGTGTTTGACAGTTTAAATTTGAATTGGATCAACCAAAAAAGGACCATTCTTCAAACGGTCTCCAAATTCAACGAAATTAATTTTGTTAGGACCGTATCGTCGAAACATAGCTAGATTTATTTTTCTGGAATTTTTGGAGTTGGTATGTGGCCCCAGTAAATTGAAATGTACGATTAAATTCAATATAAATTTGTTTATATTTTAATTTTGATAAAAACTGATCGAAACAGTTGAATTGGCTTAAGGGACATATCCCATTGTGTCCGTAACGGGAGTATTTAGCTATGGGAAATAGTCGTTGGGTCTCGTTTGAAGTTCGGATGGTTTAATAAGTTATTTTTGAATTAAATAATTAAATCATATAAAATATACTATATAAATACAATAGAAAACTAAACTAAAACACCCCACCTTCGTTAAGGTCACTCACAAAGGGAATGCCTTAACTTCGGTGGAGCATTTTAGGTAAAAGATGCAGATAAATTACAGACAAATAAAGCAGCAGGAAATAAAGTCATTTTATAAATAATGTGGTTCTGTCAAGCTTTTACAATAGTTGTCTCAACCATACTTAAAAGTAATACATAGAACTTCTATCTTGATTTAAAAACTTCCAAATATAAAAGAAGCATAAAAATAACAATGATATTCATCAATAAAGCATGAACCAACCATAGCAATGGAAGAGAGAGTCCAAAGCAATACATCGACTATCTTAGAGCTTGGAAAGAAAATTGAGCTAAGTGGTAACATTTCCTCCCTGTGAACATGGGGGGGGGGGAGGGGACGGAAGAAAAGAGGCAAAACAAAACTAGGTCAGACATAAGTCCGGTAAGTCCAGTGACTTTTAGCATATAAACAGGCAAAAGCATCATGACTGAATAAACTGAATATAAGACAATATTACGAGAACAAGGATAACAAGATAACATACGATTAGTATAGATATGATAAGGCAAGATAAACTGAATGCGCTTCTACTCTTTCTCTGCTTTGCTACTACCTTGTTATTCTGATTTTTATATCTCTGCACCACCTAACTAGTGTCCTAACTAGTAATCTATATAAAATGATAATATGATAACGTGATCCCCATCCCCGCAATTGTGGTAGCCTTCAGGTGTACGTCTATTATGAGGATTCCACCTCAATCTGCCTAATTGCCATGAATGTGATAGATGTACCCTTACTACCCTATCGATCGGCTCCCTACTTGTATTAATTTCTCTTATGTCTGTGTCAATTGGCCCTCTCTTGCATGTAGATACCCTGTGTTGGTCCCACCATAAGGTGTATCAATCCATATGATAGCAACCCGACACGATTCAAGATGCACAGTGTATAACTATTGGTACCAATGCCTACTTTTTCCCATTTCGGAGTACGTGCACGCCCGTAAACCGTCGGAACCTACACTGACATACCCCCTACCGCTGTTTTGACCGCTTATAATCAGCCCAGTAATCGGGCCCCACCCTGCTTAGTTCAGGGTACCATGATACATCTATGTGGGTTACTACTGAAATGGGTCCCCGTTACTAGGGTTTCCTACTGGTTAAGTTTGTGGGCCTATATATACAAATATTACCCACTACACGAGATGTACTTAACCCTCCCGCCGATTCAAGCATTTTTATTTAACTGTTAAGTTTTGTGGGCCTATATTTACTAATATTACCCACTAACCCGATATGTTAAGCGTCCTACTGATTCAAGCATGTTTATTTAATGGTTAAGTTTTATGGACCTATATTTACTAATATTACCCACCAACCCAATATGTACTTAACCCTCCTACACATTCAAGCATGTTTATTTAATGGTTAAGTTTTGTCCTTTCATGTTAACTTAACCCACCCATTCATCATGTCATGTTGGTTAAGTGTTTCTTATTAACTTAACCCTCCTCACTTATCATGTTGGATTGGTTAAGTGTTTCTTGTCAACTTAACCCCACGTGTTCATCTTTGGTTAAGTGTCATCAATCAATTCAAGTTAACCTAACCTACCTATTTGTCATGTTACTTTGGTTAAGTGTTGCCTTCTTGTGTTAACTTAACCCTACTACAAATCAAGTTATATTGGTTAAGTGTTGCCCTCTCGTGTTAACTTAAACGTTCCCATTCATCGTGTCATGTTGGTTAAGTGTTTTTTTATTAACTTAACCCTCCTCACTTATCATGTTGGATTGGTTAAGTGTTGCCCTCTGGTTTTAACTTAACCTTACCACAAATCAAGTTATATTGGTTAAGTGTTGCCCTCTTGTGTTAACTTAACCCTTCCCATTCATCGTGTCATGTTGGTTAAGTGATTCTTATTAACTTAACCCTACCCATTTATCATGCTATACTGGTTTAAGTGTTTCCTATTAACTTAACCCCAGTCATTCATCTTGTTATATTGGTTAAGTGTTTCGTGTTAACTTAACCTTACCCATTTATCATGTTATACTGGTTAAGTGTTTCCTATTAACTTAACCCTAGTCATTTCTTATCATGTCCTGTTCATTAGCATTAATTTATTTATTAATGCACCAACCTCTCACATTAGATATGTGTTGTTGCAGTTACGGGATGTGCAGGGCGGTTCCGGGCAGTTTTACACCACAACTCAATCTAACCTCGGGTTTTTCTTGGGCATGATGCACTAACCTCTCACATTAGATAGGTACTGTTGTGGTTACTGGATGTGTCGGGCGGTTCCGGGTGGTTTTACAACACAACTTAATCTAACCTCGGGTTAGGCATGTTCATCTTTATTTTACACATTTACCATATATACCCAAATTTAGATTTTACATGCTAATTACCAAATTCACCAAAACTAGTCATGTTCCGGTTCCCAAGTTATGCCCAACAAATTACCAATTTCAAGTTATTAATCAAAATTGGCTATACCCAATTTTCCCTAAATTTACAATAATAGTCATGCTCCAAAATCACAATATACACTATGCTTGGTGTTCCAACTAACAGTTATGCCCAATCTAGATTTAATATTCTATTTTACAGCTTATGCCCAAAACTATATTTTTCATGCCAAATTACATACTTTGTCGTTCATGCCAATTATAGGTTCAATATGTGAAATTACATATTCCATAATTCATGTCGAATTACACCAAATTACATCTTAACAGTCATGCCATAATACAAGTTCCAAATTATGCCAAATAATGTAAATTTTATGTTATACCCAATTACCCCCGCATTCATAATGTACGTATTTTGAGATTCAACTCAAGATTCATAAAATAAGTGGATAAACAATATGGAACATAAGAGGCATAAGAATAGGCATATGACGATAAGAACTATTGGTCTAATAAATTTGATATGCCAAATTGACAAGTTTTGCATTGAATACATTGCAGGCATATATATATATGATGTGAATATCATCGTGAACCCTCACAGACATATAGGTTTGATAAGAGTTATATCATGAACTTAAACAGGATTACGATTCCGATAAACATAAAGATAGATATGATTGGACCAATTCCATAGTCAACAATGGTTCCCAAAGGCATATACAAGCATGGATTCAATTGAAAGGATTACTTACATCAGGCATAAATCTAATGGATTAGATTTGAATAACATCACAGGCATAAATCTAATAGATTAGATTTGATAAATTTGACAGGATTATCTCTTAATCAAGTATAGCTTAGATCCAGATTATTACATGCCAAGAATTTCAATTAAGAATTCACATCTGAAAGTAACTTGAACTTACAAAAGAGAATGATTCTTGTATTTCTGGAATCTGTTTTCTGAAACTGAAAAGAAGTCCCTTGACGAAGACTATCTAATTTTGATTTGATTTGTAGCTCCTAACTTGCTTTCTAGTTGAAGAAGAAATGGTGGCTAGGCTAGGACGATCATGGGCAGCATGGTGGCTCCTTGGAATGAATTTTTGTGATTTATGGTTGAGGACTAGGGTTGCTTTTATAGAGGTTTAAACATATGTGAGCCGTTAAATCATCCTAGGAGCAATCACAACCGTCCAGACTAGATAGAGTTATCCAGAATCGCCACCTATTCCCTAGTAACTCAGCAGCAAGTCAGAAAAGACTAAGCAATAGGTCAGAAAATCGTCACTGTTTGGATCTGGGCGAGGGGGTAGGTCGACCCCCAGGTCGACCTGTATAGGGGAGGTCGACCCCTTGTCGACCTGAGCTGGGGAGGAAAAAATCCCGCCCAATCCGCTTCTTTGTTTTCGTTTGAATTTTGAATTTAAATCTAAGCTGTTTTAATTTATTTAAATTCCTGAAACTTTTGAAGGCTATAACTTCCTCATATGAAGTCCGATTTACAAAAACTTGGACTCTATTCCAAGAAGAATTTCAAGACGAACGCAATGGCGTAACCCGTTTCCCTTAATTCTTACTTTAAAAATTAAGTATTCTTTAATTCGTTCTTTTAATATTCTCAGAAAATACGGGGTGTTACATTCTCCCCTCCTTAAAGGATTTCGTCCCCGAAATCTCTAAGTGAAGAAGAATGCATATCCTAACATCTAACATCCATCTACTCAACCATTCAATCACAGGCGTCCATTTTCCCTAAAAATATTTCTAATGCTTTCATGATCATATGCATAGTGTGTGTACATGTCCTTATCTAATGCAAAATCAGGCAGTCTGCTGATTCAGTTGACCTCCCCAATGCGAATTATGTCAGTGCCATGAGTCCATCATGTATGCAATTATTCCTAATCGTACTTTATAACTTCTACATGAGTGCACAATAATTTATACAAATGCAACATCCATATGATAACACATCAGGTTTCAGTTCATATATATAAAAATTCACTCATGCATATGCAATATGAAAGTGACTGAGCCGATCTAGTGCCTAATGTGTGTATATACATCAACGAGCAACCACTTGCAACCACCAATCATAACATGTTTCAAACACATGTTTACATCCTTTGGCTTCTACCTAAGGATTGAGGATAGGATCGAGAGGATATACTTAAAAGATAGATATAAGCATGTATAAACTTATGGAAAAAGAGATCAGGAATGTACCCTCAAAAAGAAAAGGGTAGGAGACACATATTTTTCTCTCAATCTTCTAAGTCGCATCTTCTTGAGCTTCACTCCACTGTACCTTAAATAATTTAACTTCACGATTGCGAAGCTTCTTGACCTCCATTTCCAAAACCCACTAGTAAAGATAGGACCTCGATCACTTACTATGCTAGAGGGTATCCAATGTAGTCGAGCTATCTTTCCAAGATAAACAGGTGTTAACCATGATACCAAGTGTATATACTAAGATGATTAGACGTATCTCCTCTACTTAGCTTATCCATCATGTCACAAATCTGAGGGTCTAAAGCTAAAGGTTGCTATGTACTTTTTACCTTTCTTAAGGTCAGTCTTACTTAGGGCGCCTGCCACAATCATTTATTTCTCACACAAACCATCCTAGTCGAACTCGACATCCCTCAAGTACAAGCCCCAAAGGCCTAAACCAATATCAGATATGCACCCAAGGAATACCTTCTCCGAATTCGGACGATCTATGTGAGATGATACTAGTAAAACAACCAAACAATTGAGCACTTAACTGACTCTGGATATCCTCGCCAATCTTGCTCCAAAACTATCGTTGATCGCATAACTGGCTTTGCATTCTCAACTAGATATATGCAGAAGTATATCTCGAGTTTTAGGGGGAAAACCCCTAACCTAATCAAAAAAATTTGAGTACTCATGGACTATTCTAACGGATCGCAAATCGTCGATAGATGCATCAAGTGATTCTAGGTAGTTAAGCCTAACTTATCCCCTTAGGATCGCACGAAATCTCGAGGGTATTCCCGAGGCAAGTAAAAAGTCTAACTACCCTCCTTTCGCAATTACTAGCTAACCAACCCATGCTTAGAATCAGCCCATAGCCCATGGAACCAAAAACATAAGCATTATACTTAAACTCAATCCTTACTACAGACATTCTCAAATCCTTACAAACCAAAGATAAATGAGTTGAACCACTAATTGGATTTGAGACAATAATGGGATCTTCTACTATACAAGTACTAAGGTGCAGAGACTCAACTATGGAAGCAGATACAATCGAATGTGAAGTGCAAAAATCCAAAAAAAAAGTACTAATAGGAGGATCAAAAAGAAAAGCTAAACCTTTTTTTTCAACAGAAACTTTATTACCTCTCTCCTCTCTCTCAGGTATGCTGGCGGTGAGAGCATGCACTTGCCTTCCTGAAAATCATGTTCTTTGTTCTTGCCCTTGTCCTGAATTATATGACCTGTTATACCATAGTAAAGACACTTCCTCTTGTCTTAGGTTTTACTATACTTTCCTCCCTTCTTGTCCTGTGATTCTTCCACTTACATCTCTTCCTTTTTGCCTCCTTTGTGAACCAAGTCCATATCTATGAGTTTCTCATCCTTGGGTTGTGCTCCATAACCAAACTCCCTCATTCTCATCTTTACCATCCTTGTGTAACACGTTGACAAGTCTTTCGAAAGCTGCCTCCATCGCATGGAAAATCCTACAAAGCTCGAAAGAAAATTAGCCGTAGGTGAAACTACTGCGGCTATAGATGGAAGTTGGGTGCTTATTTGCCCTTTGACAAGTGTCGTAGTCTCATCAAGCCTACGGAACCATGCCGCGATGAGGTTACCTCCCAGAAAGCCAGGAGCCCCGGAGATTCAGGAAACAAGGAAACAAGGATTTAAACAGAGGATCAAAAGATAGTGCATATGGCTTTGGGGAATAGGCCTTTAAAACAAAACTTTTCTTTTAAAAATGCTTCTTTTAAAACCGTTTTGAAAATAAATTTTCAAATCTTTTATCTGATACGGTAACCTTCAGCTCTGATACCAAGTGAAACACCCCACCTCCGTTAAGGTCACTCACAAAGGGAATGCCTTAACTTCGGTGGAGCATTTTAGGTAAAAGATGCAGATAAATTACAGACAAATAAAGCAGTGGAAAATAAAGTCATTTTATAAACAATGTGGTTCAGCCAAGCTTTGACAATAGTTGTCTCAACCAGACTTAAAAGTAATACATAGAACTTCTGTCTTGATTTAAAAACTTCCAAATATAAAAGAAGCATAAAAGTAACAATGATATTCCCCAATAAAGCATGAACCAGCCATAGCAATGAAAGAGAGAGTCCAAAGCAATACATCACTATCTTCGAGCTTGGAAAGAAAACTGAGCTAAGTGGTAACATTTCCTCCCTGTGAACCGGGGGGGAACGGAAGAAAAGAGGCAAAACAAAACTAGGTCAGACATAAGTCTGGTAAGTCCAGTGACTTTCAGCATATAAACAGGCAAAAGCATCATGACATGAATAAATTGAATATAAGACAATACCGTGAGAACAAGGATAACAAGATAACATATGACTAGTATAGATATGATAAGGCAAGATAAACTGAATGCGCTTCTACTCTTTCTCTGTTTCGCTACTACCTTGTTATTCTGATTTTTATATCTTTGCACCACCTAACTAGTGTCCCAACTAGTAATCTGTATAAAATGATAATATGATAATGTGATCCCAATCCCCCCAATTATGGTAGCCTTCAGGTGTACATCTATCATGAGGATTCCACCTCAATCTTCCTGATTGCCATGAATGTGTTAGATGTACCCTTACTACCTTATCGATCGGGTCACTACTTGTATTAATTTCTCTTGTGTTTGTGTCAATCGGCCCTCTCTTGCGTGTAGATACCCTGTGCTAGTCCCACCATAAGGTGTATCAATCCTTATGATAGCAACCTGACACGATTCAAGATGCACAGTGTATAACTACTAGTACCAGTGCCTACTTTTTCCCATTTCGGAGTATGTGCACGCCCGTAAACCGTCGGAACCTACACTGACATACCCCCTGCCGCTGTTTTGACCGCTTATAATCAGCCCAGTAATCGTGCCCTACCCTGCCTAGTTCAGGGTACCATGATACATCTATGTGGGTTACTGCTGAAATGGATCCCCGTTAATAGGGTTTCCTACTGGTTAAGTTTGTGGGCCTATATATACAAATATTACCCATCTACATGAGATGTACTTAACCCTCCCGCCGATTCAAGCATGTTTATTTAACGGTTAAGTTTTGTGGGCCTATATTTACTAACATTTCCCACCAACCCAATATGTACTTAACCCTCCTACTGATTCAAGCATGTTTATTTAATGGTTAAGTTTTGTGGGCCTATATTTACTAATATTACCCACCAACCCGATATGTACTTAACCCTCCTACACATTCAAGCATGTTTATTTAATGGTTAAGTTTTGTCCTTTCATGTTAACTTAACCCACCCATTCATCATGACATGTTGGTTAAATGTTTCTTATTAACTTAACCCTCCTCACTTATCATGTTGGATTGGTTAAGTGTTTCTTGTCAACTTAACCTCACGTGTTCATCATGTTGTATTGGTTAAGTGTCATTAATCAATTCAAGTTAACTTAACCCACCTACTTGTCATGTTACTTTGGTTAAGTGTTGCCTTCTTGTGTTAACTTACCCCTACCACAAATCTAGTTATATTGGTTAAGTGTGGCCTTCTCGTGTTAACTTAACCCTTACCATTCATCATGTCATGTTGGTTAAGTGTTTTTTTATTAACTTAACCCTCCTCACTTATCATGTTGGATTGGTTAAGTGTTGCCCTATTGTTTTAACTTAACCTTACCACAAATCAAGTTATATTGGTTAAGTGTTGCCCTCTCGTGTTAACTTAACCCTTCCCATTCATCGTGTCATGTTGGTTAAGTGTTTCTTATTAACTTAACCCTACCCATTTATCATGCTATACTGGTTAAGTGTTTCCTATTAACTAAACCCTAGTCATTCATTTTGTTATATTGGTTAAGTGTTTCTTGTTAACTTAACCCTACCAATTTATCATGCTATAGTGGTTAAGTGTTTCCTACTAACTTAACCCTAGTCATTTCTTAGCATGTCTTGTTCATTAGCATTAATTTATTTATTAATGCACCAAACTCTCACATTAGATATGTGTTGTTGCGGTTACTGGATGTGCCGGGCGGTTTCGGGAAGTTTTACACCACAACTAAATCTAACCTCGGGTTTTTCTTGGGCATGATGCACTAACCTCTCACATTAGATAGGTATTGTTGTGATTACTGGATGTGCCGGGCGGTTCCGGGCAGTTTTACACCACAACTCAATCTAACCTCGGGTTAGGCATGTTCATCTTTATTTTACACATGTACCATATATACCCAAATCTAGATTTTACATGCTAATTACAAAATTCACCAAAACTAGTCATGTTCCAATTCCCAAATTATGCCCAACAAATTTCCAATTTTAAGTTATTAATCAAAATTGGCTATACCCAATCTTCCCTAAATTTACATTAATAGTCATGCTCCAAAATCACAATATACACTATGCTTGGCGTTCCAACTAACAGTTATGCCCAACCTAGATTTAATATTCTATTTTACAGCTTATGCCCAAAACTAGATTTTTCACGCCAAATTGCATACTTTGTCGTTCATGCCAATTCTAGGTTCAATATGTCAAATTACATATTCCATAATTCATGTCAAATTACCCCAAATTGCATCTTAACAGTCATGCCATAATACAAGTTCCAAATTATGCCAAATAATGTAAATTTTATGTTATACCCAATTACCCCCGCATTAGTAACATACGTATTTTGAGATTCAACTCAAGATTCATAAAATAAGCGAAGAAACAACACGGAACATAAGAGGCATATGAATATGCATATGACGATAAGAACTATTGGTCCAATAAATTTGATATGCCAAATTGACAAGTTTTGCATTGAATACATTGCAGGCATATAGATATGATATGAATATCATCGTGAATCGTCACAGACATATACGTTTGACAAGAGTTATATCATGAACTTAAACAGGATTACGCTTCCGATAAACAACAAGGATATATATGATTGGACCAATTCCATAGTCAACAATGGCTCCCAAAGGCATAGACAAGCACAGATTCAATTGAAAGGATTACTTACATCAGGAATAAATCTAATGGATTAGATTTGAATAACATCGCAGGCATAAATCTAATAGATTAGATTTGATAAATATGAAAGGATTATCTCATAATCAAGTATATCTTAGATCCAGATTATTACATGCCAAGAATTTCAATTAAGAATTCACATCTGAAAGTAACTTGAACTTGCAAAAAGAGAATGATTCTTGTATTTCTAGAATCTGTTTTCTGAAACTGGAAAGCAATCCCTTGATGAAGACTATCTAATTTTGATTTGATTCGTAGCTCCTAACTTGCTTTCTAGTTGAAGAAGAAATGGTGGCTAGGCTAGGATGATCATGGACAGCATGGTGGCTCCTTGGAATGAATTTGTGTGATTTAGGGTTGAGGACTAGGGTTGCTTTTATAGAGGTTTAAACTTATGTGAGCCTTTAGATCATCCTAGGAGCAATCACAACCGCCCAGACTAGATAAAGTTATCTAGATTTGCCACCTATGCCCTAGTGACTCAGTAGCAAGTCAGAAAAGACTCAGCTACAGGTCAGAAAATCGTCACTGTTTGGATCTGGGCGAGGGGGTAGGTCGACCCCCAGGTCAACCCCTAGGTCGACCTGTGTAGGGGAGATCGACCCCCTGGTCGACCTGGCCTTGGCAGGAAAAATCCCGCCCAGCCCGGTTCTTTGTTTTCATTTGAATTTTGAATTTAAATCTGAGCTGTTTTAAATTATTTGAATTCCTGAAACTTCTAAGGGCCATAACTTCCTCATACGAAGTCCGATTTATGAAAACTTGGACTTTATTCCAAGCAGAATTTCGAGATGAACGCAATGGCGTAACCCGTTTCCCTTAATTCTCACTTTAAAAATTAAGTATTCTTTAATTTGTTCTTTTAATATTCTCAGAAAATATGGGGTGTTACATAAACCCTAATTGTTTAAAACAGCCGCCGCCAGTTCGTTATAATGGGTGTGATAATCCCATTTTAATTCGTTAAATTCTTCAAATCCATTTACCGTTTCGGTGGATGTTCTACACGAAAATTGAAGACCAAATTGAGAGCTTTCAAATGGTACGACATTGATTGAGTTTAATGACACAGATTGGCAGAATTTCTAGCTCTAACTAGCCACGTTCAACCACGTTTTTCGAGGGAAAGGGAGGACCAGAATCTCTGTGAGTCATCGGCGATGGAGGAGAGATTTAAGGCGGTCGGCGTTGGCGCATTTGATCAACATTCAGCATCTTGGATTTTGTACGAGGGGGAAACCTAAAATCGAATGATGGGTTTCCTGAAGGCATTAATTCAACTGAAAATGGAAGAAAGGCCAAGGGCCTTGGGAATTGAGATGCAAAATCAACGGTGGGAGTTTTTTTGATTAATTAATTATATTATCTTAAGTTAATTACTTGTTTAAACACTCCAATGTTAAAACGTTCATATTTTGTTCGTTTTAAATCAGATTTTGACAAACAAAAATCCGTTTGAATCCTCATGAAAAACTTTGCACAATAAAAAAACATTGATTTAAAAATATGATTTTTTTTTACAAAATTGTATAACATTGTATATGTTATAGCAAAATTTAATTTAATATATAAATAGATTTGATTTTAAAATGTAATTTTTAAATAAGGTAACTTTGTTTTAAAAATGTTGTTTTTAAAATATAAATAGCTTTGTTTAAAATAACAAAAATAACATGGTTTTAAAAAATACATAAAAATATGATTTTAAAAAGCATTAATAAAATGTGGTTTGTAGTAAATGATTTTTGCTTAAAAAAAATATGATTTTTAATATATATAAATAGCATTGTTTTAAAAATAGGATTTTACTAGTAAAAACATTGTTCTCAAAATATGGTCTTTTATAAAAATAAAAATAATTTTGTTAAATAAAAAAAGCAATGATTTTGTTAAATTAAAACAACAACGATTTTGTTAAATAAAAATAGTAATGATTTTGTTAAATAAAAATAGCATTGGTTTTGTTAAATAAAACAGCCATGTTAAAAATGAGATTTTTAATATATATAATGTTATAGAAATGTGAATTTCCATTGTAAAGAAAAATGTGAATTTCCATTATGAAGAAAAACGTGAATTTCCTTTGTAAAGAAAAATGTGATTTTTCATTGTAAAGAAAAATATTATTTTTCATTGTATATAAAAAATATGATTTTTCATCGTATAGAAAAACATTACTTTTCACTGTATAGAAAAACCTTACTTTTCATTGTATAGAAAAACATTATTTTTCATTGTGTAAGAAAACATGATTTTTCATTGTATAGAAAAACATGATTTTTATTTATAAATATCATTGTTTAAAAATGCAATTTTCAAAATATATAAACATCATATTAAAAATGTGATTTTTACTGTGAACAGCATGAACAAGATTATGTTAGAATTTCAGGAAAATCCAAATTGTTCAGAAATTCAGTAATTAAACTGGCAGAGTGGAAACCAAAGGTGAGAACTCATTTTCACTTTATTTATTTTTCAGGTAAATATATATTAGGATGCAGACGGTGCTTAGTAGCACCCGACACCTTTGATTGAAACCGTGATAGTTTGTTTGGACTGTATTGTGATGTGATTGCTGAATAAAATGTGTGAATAATAAAAATATCATTTTTATTGTATAAATGAACTAAATAAAATGTTCATATGTAGAATAAAATATTTTATCATTAAAAATAAAAATTTTAACGTATATATATATATATATATATGAACGGCATAAAATTATCATGAAAAGAAATAAAATAAATATTCATTTACAAATCGGACGATTATTTCATGTACACTCATTTATCTGATATGGATTGGGATGATAAATTTTACACATCGCCCAACTGCACAAATAAATAAACTATTGTTGTTTGAAAACCCCACACGGGTATTGGGATGATATTTGACATACGTTATTCCCAATATTTAGTTGTATGTCAATCGATGGATTGAGAGTCTGTGATGAGTGTTATTTATTTATTTTAATGCTCATACAGTTGTAAATTGCACTCTGGATGTTGTATGAATTTTTAGTGATTGTTTATCATTATTTTTGTACTCATGCGATGTATGAAATCCATATAAATCATATTATATGGTAATTGATTGGGTCTCATTCCAATTTGGAAAATAAAGAATATTTAAACAATACAAATATCGTTTTTATTGAATATATGAACCAATAAAATATTCATTGTTTTGAAAAGAAAATGTTTATACAATAAAGATCGCATTTTTAATGTATGTATGAATAAACAAAATATTCATTGTTTGAAATAGAATATGTTAACAATAAAAATATACATTTTTTATTGTGTATGTAGGAATGATTGAAAATATTCAATGTTTTAAAATAAAATGTTTATACAATGGAATTACATTTTATTTGTATTAGAAAATCATTAAAAAAGAACCATGTTAACTAAAATGTTTATACAATGGAAATTACATTTTATTTGTATTAGAAAATCATTAAAAAGAACCTTATTAACTAAAATGTTTATATAATGGAAATTACATTTTATTTGTATTATAAAATCATTAAAAAGAACCATGTTAACTAAAATGTTTATACAATGGAAATTACATTTATTTGCATTATAAAATCATTAAAAAGAACCATGTTAAATAAAATGTTTTAACAAGGGAAATTAGATTTTGTTTGTATTATAAAATAACTAAAAAGAATTATGTTTTAGTTAAAAAGATTAGACAATAAAAAATTATATTTTTATTGTACGTTTGATTCATTAAAGAGACTTTGATAATTAAAATGTAAATCATTTACATGATAGCCAAGTAGAAAATGATCATTTATTAATGCATATTGTTTATTAAATGTAAATCATTTACATGATAGTAAAGTAGAAAAATGACCGTTGATTGAAATAGAAAAGTTAAACAATAAAAAAATCACATTTTTATTGAATATAGAAATAATGAAAAATATTCATTGATAGAAATAAAAAGATTTAACAATTAAAATTTACACATTTTTATTGTATATAAGGAATGGTGAAAAAGATTCAAGTTTGAATAAAAATATTTCAATATTAAAAATTACATTTTTAATGTAAGTATGATTCATCAAAATATTCATTATTTGGATAAGAATATTCAATTTTGATATAAAATTGAAAATGAAGTTGAAATTGTTTTAAAATGAAATTATAAATATTTTTTAAAATACGTTTTAAATGGAAATCGATGAAATATATATATTTAATGGCCTGAATAAAACGCGCTGCGCAGCGACCGTTCGCGGATTTCGACCATTAACTTCAAATTGGCGTAATGGGAGATCCGACAGTCGTATTCTCCTTATACCGGAATCATTGAGTTCGTATCGAAAAGAGATTTCCGATGAATATAAGATATTTGAGATCTAACGGTTAGATTTGGAGATATGTCCAAATCAATTTTAAAAAAGGTCGTTATGGATGCAGTTCGGTGGCCGTTACTGGAAACCGACTGTACGGGCGATAATAAAATTATTAAAAATATGGAAAAATTATGTAAAATCATAATAAATGGTTTGGAAAGATTTTTGATGAAAGATTCCAATTTTATAAAGATAAAAATATATTTTTATCAAAATGAACTGGTTATTAACTAGAATAATAATTTAATTATTATTAGAAATAAATAAATTGGATTGGAAAATGGTTTTAAAATAACTAGAATTTTCCAATATATATTTATATATATTGGAATGGATTTGAATGGAAATTATCTTGGGAATATTTCGATATTGGATTCCGTTATTATACGAATATTTGTAAGGAATTTGGAAGATATATAGATCGTTATTCTCAATACAATATTTGTTGGTTTCAGAATTTAATATTGAATATAAGCCGTTATAATTTCTATTCAGAACCTTATATTTAATGTCAAATTGAATTTTGGGTTTGTCGTGAATGGTGTCTTTAATAACACTGTTCTTAAACCCAATTTAGAAATAATGAATCTTTTAATTGAGGTTTAGGCAATTTTACCAATTAAATAATATTTGATTGGAATTGAATTGAAATTGGATTTTGGGTTTATCGTGAACAATGTTTTAAATAACTTTTGTTCTGTAACCCAATTAACTGTGAAGAAATAATTTAGAATTTATAAATCTTTTATTAAGATTTAAATGGGAATTTTCCAAAGTAAAGTTTTCGAATTTAATATATTGAATTGGAATTGAATGTAGTTCGATTCGGTAATAATCGAGATGAGCTTCTGTGAATGAAGGTTGTTACTATATATGGAATTTAAAAAGCTTTGCCTTTATTCCATTTATATTATTAGTTTGATACGGGAATTTATATCGATTATATACTGTTATGATTTCCATGTAGGTTCCATTTTGGTGGAAGAAGATTTGGGTTTATCGTGAACAATATTTTTAAAAGACATTAGTTATTTAACCCAGTTAAAGATACAATTAATTCCTTAAATTTGAATAATCCTTAAGTAATGATTTTTGTGGTTAAAAATAATAAATTTAAAAGGATTTATCTTTGATAAAATTAATGAGAACCTTTTCCTAAAATGTGAATATTTTATTAAAAGAATATTCTGAATTGGAATGAGGCGTTGAATGTGTTTTTATAGCACCTGATTATAAATTATGCGAGTTGTTTGGAAAGACCGGGTTTAACCCATTCTGAATAATGAATACGATGTCTAACAGTCGAAGAGATTGAAGACGGTGCAAGACCGACGATCTTCACATCGAAAGGATGTGTTGCTACTAATGCCCGTGATTGGAGTAGCTACCTTAAAGGGGCTACAGTGGTGGCCGTCCGGAGTACTTGTTGATTGTTCGGATATGCGAGGGCCTCTCTCCCGTATTGGACATATGGGACGAGGAATAAGATGCCTCCAGTTTCGTGCAAACCCAGAACAGACTTGTAAATGGATGGTATGTCTGACGTTGTATTCCTTTTACACTGTATTCATTGATCTCTGCTAATATATATCTGTTTGGTGGCAGAGAATTTATTCTCTTGCTTAACACCCTTCTCTGAGACGTATGATCTCAGAGGTTATATATTGGCAGAAATCAATGGTATGGTATGGATTGGATGCATTGATCAAGGCTTTTGTTGAAAAGCAGAGCCTTCTGGATGATGATCAAAACATAGCTTTGATTAGCATAGCTTTCTGTGGCGTGATTTCGCGAGCCTCACACCCCGGTATGATGGTGACTAGATGGTCAGATCAGTATGCTTTCGATATTAGTATGGATTCAGCCGATCGAGAGGGATAAGGCATATACCCCTGATTTCCATATAGATAGAGTAAGCGGTGTTTTCTCATGCATGGGACGTAAGTCGCGGAGATGCTCGATATCCTAGATATAGTGCGGATGTGCATTACGGTGTTTTCTCTAGCTGGGACGTAAGTCGTTGTGTATTGCACTATGCGATAGATTTTTCGAATCAAGAGCCATCATGATGGAAATCCAACTTTCCAATACGAGCTTTGCGGTTTTAATTGTAAACCTGTATATATGACGACATAGTGGGATAGGGCACTCATGCCGTCTATGATTGATACATTTACTTTCGAAATTGATTTCTACACTACACACTTATAGTAATAATAAATTTCACGTACCAAGCATATTTGGCTACTATAAGGTAAAACTCTATCCTGCGGCTTGCATTGCATTGTGTGATGGGACCTGAGTCTTATAATAGCTTCATTTTTCTTAAATTAGCATTGCATGGTTTATTTATGCATTGGTATTCTTAGGGGTAAATTCGTTCCGTGTTATACGGCGTGGTCCCCTGATTTACCTAACTTTAAAATCAAATTAATAACTGTTTTGAGTTCTCATACCAGTCCCATGACTGACTTGGAGTTTATTGTTCCTTCCTAAACTATGGGTGCTCATATTTTCCACACGCGCAGTCAGTAGTTTTTGTTTTGCAAATTTCTATTTAACAGGATCCTAGATTACAACTGTCGAAAAGCTTGTCCGCTACACATTATACCTATGTCTTATTTTTCATTGCTATGTAATTTTTAAAATCTCTGACATTATTTTATGTTGTATAATTAATCATACTCTGACATATTCTTGTACTCTTATGTAAGTTGTTGTAATAAGCAATGAAATATTCTTCTGTTTGTGTTCTGATTTGTCGTGTTCTCAACTCAATCCGGGCTTTCCCGTAAGGGGAAGTTCGGGTCGTTTCATAAAGTGCTTCTTAACATTGCGCCTGAGACTAGCTACCGGTGCCTCATTACCAATACCCTGAACATTCCAGAAAAGAAAGTTCGCCATCTAGTCCAGAATAAAACAAGAAGAAACACAGGAATAAAGGTACTGAAAGCAAGCATACCGCACAGCTCAGATAAGATACAGAGTGTGATGAGTAGATCTCATGATCTGCTCGGACGCTGCTATAGAGCATGTGTGAATAGTGCGGGGGATGCGAGGAACATGTCTCAAATGACGATGCAAGCCTCGAGAAGATGGCCTAACTAGGGAGCCATAGGAAAACCCCAAAGAGTGACATGGGTCGCGGACAGGAACAGAAGCAGAACAAGAAGACTGAGAAGGATAAGAATTCTTAGTTAACTGATACAGACGATCATTAATGATCGATGTCTCAGCCGTACTAAGAAGAAGAGAAGCAACAGAAACAGGAGAGACAGAACAATGAGACACTATAGGACATGATGAAACCGGGGAACAAAGCTGGAAAAAAGACAAAGAGAAGGTAGAAAAACATGTGGAGTTTCCCGAGAGAAGCAAAACCAATCACTGTGAGAACTGTACCAAGGCCGATCTATCATCAGATTGACAGACCCACATAGAGGGTAAAGTTCCACGGAAAGGACTCTTAGAGCCACCATCCTGGGAAGTTAGCCTTAGTAGGCCACCTCCCTTGTAAACCATACAGTGGACCGCAAATGGGACCGCTATACGCCTACGATAAGGAGACCACCCATCCCAAGCAAAACAAACCCAAAACGGTCGCAGAAAGTCCCTAGAAGAGCAAAGAAACTAGAACCAGATCACTCGAGTCACTAATGGCATAGAAACGACCTCACAATGACTCTAGAAACCAAGTATCCCGAAAACCGACATAAATGAGTCGGAGCATATCCAAAAGATACATGCGAAAACTATCTAGCTAAAATTGCCATGCAAAGTGTCATGACTATACAGACGGACATGATTGTTGATATTAACGAAATTAAGAATTGACAGATTGACTAATTTTGAAGCACGTCTCATCTCCGATAAAACATACTTCAAGGGGCAAAATGTTGGCCTACTTTGTCACCAGGCCACACAGATTCTAGGCATCCACAATCAAACACAATACTAAGCAAGAGAGACGAGTTAAATAAATGAATAAACCTCAAATCGAATAAAGGATTTGCATCTCCTCTCTCACAAGGCAAACTATTCGGGTCGAGGCAAGTGGTTCGTGGGGAACCATTCACATCCAAGAAGACACCAACACTAGAATATCCTCACTTGGTTCGGCATGTGAAAACCGCGACCCGACCCTCTCATCGATCGAAGGCACATTTGCGCCTGCCACTCCGGGTCGGATAAAGGACGACCCGATCCCCCCTCCGCACAGTTTCTTTGTTGGCTAAGCCCAAACATGACCAGTTCTTAAGCCTATAAAGGCGGATCAGGATACATGTGGTGCGTACCGCTTCAGGGATGTTCCCTTCACTAACCCACGATCTGCTTCAAGATTTCAGTGATGAACGCCACATCATCATGCGACCCACCCACCCTTCATCCATATAAATACACAACGAAGGGATACTATGAAGGATCTTTTGGTACTCTACACACTCAGGCTCCATTATTATTAATATCTCTCCTTTTATTCAGATTGTACTCTAGATTGTTGAGTATAATTCTACAAAATTCTGAGAGATTTTTCTGATTCTACTTGTGAGATTGAGCGATTATCTATATTGTGCTTGTAATCCATTGATCAATCAAAGACCTATAAAGTAGACCTAGGCACGTTAACGCCCAACTACTATAAATCGTGCATGTCGACTTCCTTTTACCTATTTCTAGATTATTGTTCTTCATAATGTTCGATCAATTGTGTGTTAGTATAATTTTTTGGTCTAACAGAAGTGGATTCTTAAATTGAATCCGAGAGTTGCATAAGCGATGTTTGTTGGAATTCGAAGTTATGAACTTTGTCTATTTTGAAGTTAAAAATGTTTTTCAGTTAAGGTATGAGAGGTAATTATACCCCAACTTGATTGACTTCATTGTTGACTAAGGAATGGTTAAGGTTCGATAGCAAGGATTGGTTAGTGATGCGGTTAGTTAATGAGTGGTTAATGGGTTTAGTAGTCGTCACGATGTTTTATACAACACTAGTTTAAATTTAAGTAAACGAGTTTTGGAAACATTTTCCAAAATAAAATCAGAGATGTTGCTAAGCATAGAAAATGAAATGATTTCGTTAATGAGAAGTTAAGGAATGGAAATCGATAATGTTTTCCAATGTCAATAACATATATTTTCTTAATATAGAAAATAAGAAATGTGAATATATGGAAATGTTTTCCAACTATGATAAGAGATATTTTATGGGATATATAAATTAAAGGGTTTATGATTTGGAAGTATTTTTCTAAGGATCGTAAGAAGCCAAATGGTTTTTTGAGAAATATCTGGGGAAAGATATGGACAAAGGGAAAATGAATAAATTAATAAGAAATTAATTTAAAGGGACCAGTGTTGTTTGATGCTTGATTAGTAGAATTTCCATTTGGGAATAGGATCCTTGGTTATATGTATGTTTCCTTTCATAGTTAAATACCGGCTAACAAAGTTTTATCCTATTTTATATTTTCGTTGTCAATATGGAAAGACCAGAATCAGGTTTGTTATCTGAATACCCCTGCAGATGGGCATAAGCATTGCGAATTAAATTATGTTGAATATAGTTGAAGATAGAATAATGAGCAAGGGCTATTCCGTTAATCCTAGGTAGAAATTGCCTAAGATGGGTTGATGGGATGGTGCCTTCGGTTCGTCCAATCCCAGGACAATGTATATGGACAGATGTCTAATATAGTATTTCAAGATGACCACGTATATTAATTTATTTAAACATACCATAATCGATTGAAGATAAGGAAACTTCTCTTACCTTAACACCCAGTGTGTGTTTTAGGACATCAATTAGTGATTTGACCGATATGACAATGTGACACTAAAAGTGAATGATTCTGTTGTGTTATAAAGGTAAGATGTAGCCTCTGGCCTCATCAACTAGGAATATGACAAAAATCGGGCAGGTAGCATGGCTACGTGTGTCTCTCCATCTGGCGCCTTATCACCTGATTAGAGAAAATTCATTTGTTTCTTATTTTATCGCCCATGTTTGCTTTCGGTGAGGGTTGCTAATCACAACCGTTGGTGATAATATACTCGATACTCTCAAGCGAAATGAGTGGTCGGTCATGTGTGGCCTAGGTTGCAAGATGCTCTTGTTGAACCCAGTGTATTCCTCTCTAGAGATACACTATTGGAAGGTGGTTCCATACCTTGTCATAGTTGAAAATCAATTCCCCAATAAGCGCCCTACGTTTTTTTAATGTATACAACGTATGTGGAGTGTGAGATGCAAGCGTTTCCACTAGATTGCTATTGATTTGATTAGACACTATTATAGCATCAGAATAATGGTTATATAAAGAATATTTTGGGTTATCATAAGGTTAAAACCATCCGTGTTTACGTATGGATCAGTCTTACGATTACTCTTTCTTTTTAAAGGGTTATTAAAATTTAAACCAAGTAGTTGGAGTTTACTCACACCGGTCCTATTACTGCCTTAGAGTTTATTTTGGTTTATTTTACCTTAAACTCTTGGGTGCCCAAATTTGTATAGGCAGTCAAGTAGTCGGGATTTTACAGATACACTTGGAGGAGCTTGGAGTAATGTTTCATCATTAGATAGCTACAATTTATTTCCGCTACGATGTGTTGTACTTTGATGATGGATGTATATAAAGTATATATTTGTATTTCAAGAGCTGTTATACATTATATTTTATTCGTTCCACTGTGAGATTCATGTCTACTCTAATTTTGTGGTTTTTATTTTCCACTTCTTCTACTATTCTAACTTTTCTTTCTTTCTATTTCGCACCCTCTAACTTCTTTCTATTAATGATCTGGTAATTTTCGGTGTTGGTTTAGTCAACATGGTGTTTGTGTCGATGATTAGGATCGGGAATTGGTTAGGATGTTACAGTGGTATTAGATCCGAAGGTTAAGTGATAACCTTGGCTCTATTGCATAACTCAGTAGAGATGAGGTTAGTAATATCCTGGATTGAGTTTGTGTGTATATACATGAGCGTGTATTTGTTATCTGATATAAAAATTATTTATATTGTGTTGATCGGTTTGTTGAGTGGTTTGTGAATTCTGATCGACACAGGGTGTACATCTGTATCAATAGGTATTTCTAAACTCTTGAACACATAAATACGATACAGTATTGTTTTAAAGGGTAAATGAAATAATTTACCCAAAATCATATTTTGATATCAAAAGGAATAATTTTCTAAGGTTATCATTGTATATATATAGATGTTTTGATTGTTATTACAATCAAATGAATTTGATTTGGTTATTATAACCAAATATGATATGTATATGGATAATATATATAAATGATTTGAACTAAGATTGAATTCAAACCAGGATATGGAATTTAAACCCTGGAATATGGAAAATATTTTCTGAAGTACTATGGAGAATATTATAAAAGTATTTTTGAAAAGGATTTGAATAAAAATCATTTTAAATGGATTTTGAAATTGTTAAAGCACTAAACTCACTTCAGTCATTGGAAAATAATTTGGATGATGATCGCTACATCATTTGTATTTATTTTCGAGTTTCTAAGTTTCTAAGTGATGGATTGCTACCATAGTAGGATTGCAGCTAAAATATTGTTTGAGAAAATAAGTATCGTTGAGAATTCAAAAGTTTTGAATTGCTATGGTTATGTATATGTATAAATACTCAAACTGATTTGAAGTAAAACCCAGGAATTTGAACTCTGAAATTTAAGTTTAACTTATAAAGTTAAATAGATTGAAATGGTAAAAGTGAGTCAAAAGGATTGAAATTTAACTTAAGTTAAATGAAATTGGATTGGATTAGAGATAATCCCAAATGAAATTATATATATAGCGAAAAAGAGAAATATTTGAGATTTGAGTTATTAAAGTGAATTCGACTTATACGTAACCAATTGAATATATATTGGGTGTTGTTCTTTGAGATTAAATTGTGATAAATTCGAACTCGAATGAAATAATTGAATTGATTTTTTGAAATAAAAATCAAGTTGGAATTATAGAACGAAAGTGAACTAATCATAAAGTTGATTGGTGAATTAAAACTAAACATTGGATCGATTTGAAATCAATTGGGATGGATGAATATATGTTGAGCAGGTATTGAATGGAAGCAAATGCTAGAAATTAAATTTATGCTCATAAAAATGGTACGTGTTTATGATATGTCTTGGGTTTGATGATTTGTGAGAGCTATTTGGCAAGCTATTTAGCTTTTTGACTTTATTTGGGATTAGAGAAGGCTTAGAGAGGCGAGTTGCAGTTGTACCGATTGTGTTGCGCAAAGGAGACACGGGCGAAGTTCTTCGAAAATTTAAGGGGTGAGAAAATTTTCAGAATTTTTGAAAATTTTCGTCAGTAGGAATGAATTAATATTTTAATTCAAATTAATTGGTTTAGTAGAAAATGAAGTCAAGAAGTAAAACAAAAAAGATTTTTAACCTAGTTAATAGGGTTTGTAACATTTTGCCTACCTTAGTAGTTTCAGGGACGAAATTCTTTTAAGGGGAAGGAATGTAAAGACACGAATTTTTAGTGATTGAATAATTAGTTTATTTATTTATTTAAATAGTGATTTGGAAATTTAAAAGGACTTGAATTCAATAATTTTGAACATTTAATTAATATACAGAGTAGAATAATAAATTTAACTCCGAAATAGTCAGAAATAGTTTGAATTTGCAATATTATGTTAATTGGATAATTTAAGAGATTTAATTGAGTTTAGATTTGAGTTATATTAAAGAATTTATTTACGAACGAAGTTTGAACGTATAAATTATATTTGAATTGAAAATGAGCCCGCAACATCCTGGTAGTTAGTAATTTCACGTTTTGAACTTTAAATGATGTGTAGGATTCGTTATAAGTCAGAATTCTTGGAAACAAGAAAAGTTCGAATCTATTGAACTATAGTTTTCTAATGAAAGTGAAAAATCAAGATTTCGTATTGTAGATTGTGAGTTATGTCCAAATCAATTATTCAGAAAGTCGTTATGGAATCGTTTATAAAGCATAATGATTTATTTAATAAAATAAAAGGATTTTAAATAAATTGAATATCGATTTAACTTGAAAATAGAAATATCGAATTTTAAAATTTTAAGTTAGATTTTTATGAAGCTATATAAATTTTGTTTGAATATATATATATATATACACACACAACAACAACAAAGCCATATATCCCAAACAAGTTGGGGTTGGCTAGATATGGAACCCAAAATTAAAATAAAATAAAATTAATAATGATGATGATAATATATATATAAAGGGTTTAAAATAACCAATCAAATAAAAAGTCGTCCGATAAAGGGTTTTTTTAAATAATAATAATAATAATAAGTAAAAACGTTCAATAAAAGTGAAATAAAATCTAAAATAGTAATAAAAAGTAAAAAGGTTCAGTAAACGTGAAATAAAGTCTTAAAAAAACCTATGGTTCTGGTACATGGATTGCCAATTTCCATGCACTCCTATCAACTACCAGCTCTTCCGATAAACTCCAGTTACTTAAATCTCTCTTTATTATCTCCTCCCATGTCATTTTAGGTCGACCTCTACCTCTCTTTGGGCCTTCGGCGCGGCCTAGAATTCCAGCGTGTACAGATGCATCGTATTGTCTACGTTGGATATGTCCAAACCATCTCAAGCGGTATTGGACTAACTTCTCTTCAATAGGTGCAACTCCAAGTTTTTCCCGAATATCGTCATTTCTAATCCGATCTCGTCTGGTATGCCCACAGCTCCAACGCAGCATTCGCATCTCTGCTATACTTATCTTCTGGACGTGTTGCCTCTTAGTAGGCCAACATGCTGCACCGTATAACATTGTAGGCCTGATTGCTGTCCTATAGAACTTTCCTTTAAGCTTCTGAGGAATCTTCCGATCACAGAGAATGCCAGATGCTAGTCGCCATTTCACCCATCCTGCTTGAATTCTAAAACTAACATCCTTATCAATCTCTCCATCAAACTACAACATAGATCCTAAGTATCGAAACGATTCCTTCTTGGGTACTACTATATCGGCCAGGGTAACATCTCCGTCATTTGACATGACACTGCTGAACTCACACTTCATATACTCTGTTTTAGTTCTGCTACGCCTGAAACCCTTTGATTCCAAGGTCTCCCTCCACAACTCCAGTTGTCGATTAACCCCTATTCTACTTTCATCAATTAGCACAACATCATCGGCAAAGAGCATACACCAGGGAATCTCCTTTGTATATCTTTTGTGATTTCATCCATCACTAATGCAAAAATATAGGGGCTCAAAGCCGAACCTTGATATAACCCTATGTTAATTGGAAAGTCTCTGGTCTCACCATCGCATGCCCTAGTCACAACTCCCTCGTACATATCCTTAATAAGGGTAATATATTTTGATGGCACTCTCTTCCTTTCTAGCGCCCATCACATAACCCTCCTCGGTACTCTGTCATAAGCTTTCTCCAGGTCAATAAAAACCATGTGGAGATCTTTCTTTTGCTCCCTGTATCTCTCCATAAGTTGCCTAACCAAGAAAATCGCCTCAATGGTTGACCTTCCCGGCATAAAACCAAATTGATTCCTAGAGACACTTGTCAACCTCCTAAAACGCTACTCGCAAACTCTTTCCCAAAGCTTCATTGTATGACTCATAAGCTTAATTCCTCTATAGTTTGTGCAACTTTGAATATCTCCTTTATTCTTGAAGATTGGAACTAAAATGCTTCTCCACCACTCATCTGGTTTGTTTATTTTATTATCAGCTAGTTTGTTTATTTTTGAATCGATTTATATTATATCGATTTAATATAGGATTTAAGAATAACCAATTTTCAAACGATGTTGGATTTTAGTAAAACTAATTTTATAAATTCCGTAATGAGTAATTATTGTTAGATTTCAAATTTCACGTTAATTGGAGTTATTTTGTGACCGTGCGCAATATAAGCACGTATTATTTAACCATTTGAAATTAAAAATGAAGTTCTACCAATAGACTCGGAATTCGATGAAACTAGTCCCATGATGTCTGAAATATTAAGTTATTGCAGGGTTATAATTTCCATCACGATCGGTAATCGTATGTGTTAGTTTAAACTTGTTACTTTAGCCATAAGTTTCGAAAATTAATATAATAATCGATTAAAATATTATTATCCCACCCTATAAGTACACCATACCCTTTTACCTAAACCCTCATTTTTCTTCTTCTATAACTAAATTAAAAAAAGTGATCCTTGGAAATTGAAAACAATTCGAATAAAGTCCTATAAATTACAAAATATAGATATTCAGAATCCTTGTGAGGAGAGATTTCCACCTATACTACTTTTGTTAAGTGCAATGCAGATATGATGAGCTTGAATGTGAGCAGCGCTAGATAGGGTTGAGATTTATGTTAAAATTAGTAATCGTTCTGCAAATTAGGTAAGGGATTTGAGATTATGGGATTGTGTAGATTTTATGTGCAAATTTTTTGGTGATCGACTGTTAAAAGTGCCGACTGTTGCACTATACAGCAAGGTAATTCCTATTCGACGCAGTTGGAAGATGAGGTGCGAGTGGAATAGGAAGTAGTGGAGGAATTAGAGGTCGAGAAGAGGATGTTTGTGGTGATTTTAGTTTGAATAATAATGAAGAGGAAGAGGAGATGTGAGGGGAAGTATAAATCGACCATGGAGCTCATACAGGCAGTGTGGTTCGAATTGGTTGAGGAAGGAGAAGAAAAGTATTAGAGAGGATAAGTAATCAAAGGGTAATTAAGTATTAATTTATATTTTTAATGACCTTAAATTATATACAAACGTAGAAAATTGATAACTCTTGCATATGTTATCAGTACCGTACGAAACAAGTCACGTTGGGATCGTAGCGATGAGATCTACGTTATGGCACTGATGAAGATGAGAATAGGGCAACTGGAATTTCGTGAAAAAAATTAAATGATTGTTTGATTTTAAACGAAACAAAGGAAGAATTGTCTACTATAAAACAATGTGAGTAAACTCATTATCTCTAGTTCGTCTATATTTTATATATACGAGTTTTAAATTAATACATAGTGATTTTATGTTGTTTGATGGTTGTTTGCATGAATTGTTGATAAATTGGTTGAAATTATTGATATAGTTATACATATAAATCATTGGTTGAAGATTGATTTTATTTACCATGATATCTCATATTGGAGTGAAATTGATGTTATTTCGTTGATTAACATATGTGGATGCAGGGAAACAGGTTGGAGGGATCCAACTGGATTTCTTAACATTTATATTACTGTTTTTCAGTTATTGTGGTATATGAAGTAATATATAGTCTGTGATTGATTATGTTGTATTTGGATAGCACTGGGCCTAGATTTTCGTATTTGAAAATACCGTGAAAATATTTTTTGAATAAAAGGAGAAGTTCGAAAAAAGAATTTTAATTTAAAGAATTTTATCAAATCAGTGGATTTTATAAAAGGAACATTTGGAAAGTAACTAAGAAACTTCCATAGAAAATTATTAACAATTTATATGGATGTTTTAAAAAGGTTGTTTTGTGAAATACTGAATGTTAGTAACACGAAGCAAATAAAGGATTATGTGGAATAAATATGATTCTTGGAAAATTAATATAATTTAAAATAGGGAATTTGAGATATAAAAGGATTATGGGAAGATTTGTTTTAGAAGTAGATCTTAAATAGAAATCTGTTTTTATCAGATAAATTGAGAGAATTTATTAATAAACGACGTGATAAATTTAATAAAATATTTATCATTGGATAAATTGAAATATAACTTCAAGTCGGAATTTATATAGAAATGCGAAAATTAGTTTTGAACCCAATATTTGTAACTGGATTTGAACTTAGCAGTTATAAAGGAAATTATAACGAGATTATAAATAGTTGGAATAAAAATGAGATTTTGTATGAATAATTATAAATAGAATTTGGATTTAAGGTATTATCTACAACTATGAAAACAAACTGATTTGATTGTATAAAAGAAATATTATTCACATTTGAAGTGGATAATAATTGAAAGAAAATATTTTGCGAATGGGAATGGTTGTAAAGTAAAATTGGTAAGGGTTTGGAAGCGATAAATTCAAAAGTGAATATAGAATGAAAGTGGAATTTGAATTGACCTGAAACAATAAATCTATTCTGAGTTTCGGAACGTTAATCGAATAAGAATTATTCGAAGGAGAGTCATACATTGAATTTGACTATATCGAATTTTAGAATGTACTATTTACTTTGTGTTTTAATCAAGATTTATTTATATAATTATTTATCTGTTTATTCTAATGAATGAATAAATGTTATATTTTAACATTTAATATCTCGGAGCATGGATTGTAACTATATTGTTATAATCAATTATTTCTGTTGAAGAAGCGGATTCTTAAATTGAATCCGAGAGTTGCATAAGTTGTAACGACCCAAGTATTTCCGTACTCTTTGAGCCGACCAAAAACAACACAAGTGCATCCTATAGAATACAAAAATCCAGATATTGAAGAAAGAAATTAGAAGGTGAGAATATATAAGTTAGAAAAATTAGAATATAAGAAAAAGAAGAACATACAACAGAATCAGAGTAAACACGAATCTTACAGCGGAATGAACAAAAATGTATTATATAACATAATCTTCGGAATACAAAACTGTATTTTCACATACATACATTAATCAGAGTACATCACATATACAACACAACAGAAATAAACTCTAGATATCTATCGTTGAAGCCTCCTGCTCCAAGCTCCTCCAGTAAATCTGAAAAGAAAAAAAATCCTGAACTACTCGACTGCCCAAACCAAATTAAGGTTGTTAAATCTTGCTTTTAAATAGGTTAAAGAACAGATGTCATTTTGAAACATCGTTCACAACAAACCCAAAAACAACTTCCACTTAATTCCAATTTAATTTATTAAATTGAAAAATTCCATTAAATCTTAATTAAATGAATTATTCTATAATGTACATTTCAATAGGGTTTAAGAAATGTTATTAAAGCCACCATTCACAACGAACCTGAAATCCGATTTGATATTAAATGTAGGGCTTTAAATGGAAATCATGTCGACTTACATTCACTACTAAATTCTGAAACAAACGGATATCATATTGGAATAACGATACCAAAATCTTCCAAATTCCTCAGTGACATCCGTATAATTACGGAATCCAATATCGAAAATATACGAAGATTATTTCTATTCAAATCCATTTCAATTTATAAGTTGGAATCTTTTGTTTATAACAAAACCATTCGCAAATCCAATTTTATTATTTTAAAATCATTGGATCATTACTCTTTAGAAAACATTTCATGTTCCTTTCAACACTTTATTCTAGTTGTTAGCTAGTCCATTCAGATAAAAATATCTTTTATCTTTTCAAAGACGGAATATTCCATCCAAATTCTTTCCGCATCATTTATTATGATTTTACATAATTTATTCATATTTTTGATAATTTTATTAAGGCTCTTACAGTCGTTTTCCAATTTTGGCTACCGAACTACGTCAACAGCGACCTTTTCCCAAAAATGATTTGGACTTCGATTAAAATCTTACTATTGGATTTTAAATCACTTATTATCATTTGAAAGATCTTTTCAATATGAACGCAATGGTTCTGGTTTCAGAAAATTCCAATGGTCAAATCTCTCGTTACTCAGTTCGAAGTTATGGGACGACGTTCGCGAACTATTGCTGCGACGCGTTCTATTCAAGCCCGAATCGATTTATAATTTAAAAATAGATTGAAACACTTCCAAAACATTTTTATAATTTATATAAAATATATATAATCATCCTTGAAAACTCGTTTCAGTCGTTTATCTTCAAAATCACATATTTCACTGTACGGTCAACTTTAATATTATTTTAATGAATAAAGTAATAATATTTTTCAAGAGTCATTATTTTACATCCAAATTTTCCTTACAGTTGTAATAAAAATAAAGGAAGAACTTTAGAAAGAAAACTTCTTTAAACCGTTCGCTACATAACCTAACTAAACTTCACTTTGAAAAGTTACTATTCATTTCAAATTAAAATTTTCGACATGTCACAAGTATATTAAATTTACTTCAAACCCATTCGTTACAGTTACTAATATTCATCGATATTTTTATATCTAGGCGTTGTCCAAAATCGGATGTCAAAATCAAACTTCGATTTTTCACTGAATATTAATTATTACAATATTCTTATTTATTCCGGATTGGAATAACTACTACACCAAAACAGCAAATTTAGCAATCTCCTGTCTACAGAATTCGATACGGCTTAAAGCCAAATCAAATTAGATATGGCTCGAAGCCATATCGAAATATTTAGATATAGCCGTAAGCCATATTTAATTTTGATATGGCTGTACCGCACATCAAAATAGTGCTTGTAGCTATGTAAAACTATCATACCAGAATGCATGCCTCTCCCTCTTTTTTTTCGTTTTCCTCTCACCTCTCCCTCCTTTTTTCTATTTCCCTCTCATCGTCCAATCCCTAAATAACAACGTTCCCTCAATCTTTTTCAAAAAATCCTTAATCCAGATCGACATCGTTCACAAATTGATTTTTTGGCTGTAGAATGCGGTATTCTCGTTCCATTATTCAATTTCCAGTGCATTAACCATCTATATTTTGCTAACTCATTTCATGTAATTTGCTATGTAATTCAGGGTTCCATTGTTGGTCGTGCTGCTGGGGCATTAGGATCATCTTATCAGTACATTCCTCTTGATCCAGTTACGTTTTTCATGCCATAACTTGTGCAGTCTCTTCGACATGATGAAGGGGTGAGAAAATATTTGTGTATAAATTGTACTGTTATATTTGATCAAATGTATTTTACGCTATCAACATATTATGTGTAGTGTAAGGAATTGTATATATTCATGATTTCAGAGGTTGGTAGAAGGGTACTTGCTTGGTGCTGCTCAAAGAACTAATTTATTTTCTCATTACTTGATATGTCATCTTCAGGTACAACACTTGTTTGCATTATCATCGTATGTTTTTCTACTTCCATCGCGATTTGTTATTTAATTCTTGTTTCTTGATAACTTACACACAAAGAAAATTTAGGACTTTAATACATGAAGTTACAGTCTCTTTTCATCTTCATGATTTCCTAATCGCCATTAATATTAAATGATAGGGGGAGTCTTTTCCTGTGGAAAATGAAAAGGATATTGCTGCTTTGAATGTAAGTTACTCTAATTATGTATTTTCACTTTTAACTTGACGGATAAGTGTGATTTTTCTAATGCTGGAAAATATATTTTGTTTCCATGTGTATGAATGGGTGATATATATCAAGTGGATCTTCAGTTACAGCTTGAGCTTCTGGTTCACATAATTTCATCTTAACGATTTATTTGTATGAATGGGTGATATATATCAAGTGGATCTTTAATTACAGCTTGAGCTTCTAGTTCACATAATTAATGTTTACAGTCGTATGAAATAATGATTAAAGTAAACAGAAATCGTGGTGCTGAGATTTCGATTGTCTAAATATTTTAGTATGTCTTTGTATGTATTTTTGGTGTACCATGCATATGCAAGCTCAAAATTGTTTAAATGTTTGTGTTTTCATCCTTTCCATTCAGAATTGATAGCTAATTATATTATTATTTTTTTACTTTTTTAAAATTAGATACGGCTCATCGCCCTATCTAATTTTCAAGTAGATACGGCCATGAGCCGTATCTCATTATCAATTAGATACGACCATGAGCCGTATCAACCTATGAGCTTGATATGGCTCAAAGCCGTATCAATCCATGAATTTGATATGGCTTTGAGCCGTATCAAACCATGAATTTGATACGGTTTTAAGCCGTATCAATCTATGAATTTGACACGGGTTAAGCCCATATCAAACTAGCAAAGACGCCATTTTTTGATATAGCCCAGAGCACTGCCAAATCGATTTAGATATAGTCATGAGCACTGCCTAATTGTCATTTCTGGCATAGTGAACATTCAACCTAACACCTTATAATTTTACTTATATGCAATTTATACATCCAACAATAGTTGTAGACAATTATCAAACATACAAATAACATTCATAGTGCACTTGCACCACATAAGCCTTAAAAATAATAATTTAACACTTACATCGGTCTGTCAATCAACCGACTAACAGACAACTTCCTACTTCCGATTTGTGTAAATAAAAATTATCCCAATACCCATGTGCGGTATTCAACCAATAAATAATCAATTCAAATAAACCATAGATTCATTGTAACGACCCGCATTCTACGCATCGAAGGATTGTAGAATATTAATTTCTTTCACGTACGAAGTCGTATGGTCATGTAACTTTGGGAGACGACTACTGGGGTCATTTCCCATGTTCATGATTTTTGCCGATTTTTAAATGACCGTTTTGCCCCTAGCTGATCTTGTTTTGGCCATAACTTTTGATTGGAAAGGAGTTTTGACCTGAAACCACTTCCATTGGCTTCGGATGATGGTTTATCTTTCCGTAGAGTGGTCACATTAACCAAACGGACTCACCGTTTGGAAGATATGGCTGAAACAAGTTTCAGAAGGTGAAAAACCGCTTAACTGGGCCAAATGAGGTGATTAGTAAATGAGCCCATAACCCATTTCGGGATTAGGGTTATGGGGAGGCTGAAATGAGTTAGGTTTTCATTTCATTTCATTTCAGTTTTCCAGCCGCCACAAACCCTCTTTTCAACCTAACAATGGCCTCCAACATCTAAATACACCTCTAATCACTTCTTAATCAAGTTTTGGCTTAAACTACATCAAATTAAGGAGAGAAAGCACCAAAGCAAGGTTAGAGCTGCTGTGTTACATTGGGAACAGCGCCAAATAGGGGATCATTTCAGATTTGGTATTTTATTTGTGGCCAAGGTGAGTGATTAGCATTGTTTTGACACTAATTACGGCTAATTAGGGGTGATTAGTGATAATTAGCGAAATTATAGCTCAGAAAAATCTGGAAATTTTTTTAAAATTCTAAAATGATACTCTAGGGCTCTGATAGAAATTTGGGTTAATTTGGTTAAGTTTTGCTAATCCTATCATTAGTTGTTGTTAAACATGATTAAGGGGAAAACATGGGTTTTTGGGTATGTTTGATCCATATAAACATGTCATATTGTTGTTTTAGTGTTTGTGGATGATTATACATGTTGTTATGACTGTATGGTATGTTTTCTGATTGCATAGAAAAGTTAGAATGGTTGAAAACGCCGTCGTTTGGCGAAAATATCTTGCAAGAAAAACTTGCAGCACACCGGATAGGAGCATTCGGATAGGAGCATTCAGCTAGGAGCATTCGGATAGGAGCATTCAGATTGGAGCATTCGGGTAGGAGCATCCGGATAGGAGCATTTAGATAGGGGCATTCAGATAGGAGCATCCGGATAGGAGCAATTAGATAGGGGCATCCGATCCGAACCGGATAGGGGCATCCGATCCGAACCGGATAGGGGACTCCGACCCGAACCAAATTAGAGCATCCGAGCACCCGAACTGAACTAAAAAGGAGCATTCGAACCAAACCAAGCAGGAGGGGGTGAACCGAACTGAACCGGAGGATCGAACACCAAGTAGACCTAAACCCGAGATGCAAAGGAAGTCCAAATGAGTTGTACCTTAGGATCCAGATGGGAACCAAGGAGGGAACTTCATGAGTTGGGCCTTGCTGCGGGACATGTGCTAAGGGGTTGTCAAAGTCTGTAACTTTAGATCACTATGTGTAGGGGGTACGTGAACGGATTCAGGGCCACAATGGCCTAGGTACGACTAAAGAGCTATAGACCAATGAAGTGGGGTCATTTGTAAAGATTTGGTCATGACTCCATGGGATAAGCGTAGTAGTAGCAGTAGTTGTACAAGTCGAACTCCGTCACTACTTCGATGGGTCTAGTGATTGACAGTGGTGGACATCGTATGCTTTACGCACTGAGTGAGAGATGTGAGGATGGTTGCTATGTTTGATTGTTTGCCTTCATTATGACATGCACACCCCCTCCCCCGTATTCTTTATACCATGTGTTAGTGGCACCTTAGAGTATTGTACAGTATGTAGTGCTAACTCTTTGGTTGCAGGTCCAGGTTCAGGTATGGTTTAGTGTACCTGTTATTGTTCTGTTTAGCTGCTTATCGCTCATACCAGACTTTTTGTCTGACCCAGAATTTTATGTCTCTTCTTATTACTCTGGGTGCTCTCTCGAGCAGACTAGAGACAGGTTAGGTGGTATGCACTAGTAGTTGTACCGGAGACGAGCAAGAGGCTTCCACATATGATATATACACACACACACACACACATTCTCCCTGTGTTGTTGCAGTCTCTACTTTGGGCATTAGTGGTGTACCTTTCTTTCTTTTGTTTAGAGACAGTAATTTGGAAAGTTGTAATAAGCTGTATTTGGATTTCCGCTACTCTGATGATGATGTTGGTTTTAGTTATCAGCTTATGCACTGTCTCACCTGTTTTATGTCAAGTACATTATTATTATATTTTGTTCCATGCGCTGTGAGACATTCTACAGGGTTTCCGAATAGTTCATTCTCTTCTTTCCTTTCTTTGGCGACCGTTCCGTGCTAGTCAGGCATGTGTACAGCGCACTTTCGGAGGAAATGCCGGCTGGTGCGGGGCGGGCCATCACATTCATGAATTTAATCATAATTTATTTGTTTTAAATTGTTTTTCAATCTAACCAATTACACTTAAACAAGTGATTATAAATTCATCATTTAAATTACAAATGGATATTTAATCCAATTTCAACTATCATAAATATATTAATATCATTTTAACATGTTAATCCACTCAAAATCACATCCAAAACATATCATAATAAACCATCCATTCATCCGTCGTGTTTGCAAACAATTTGTTATGCGAGCTACCATATACCATATAACAATTTGTGATAATTAACCAAATTAGAACTATAGTTCTCGCAATTGTTTAACTAACTAACTGTCATATATTTCAACATTGTATTATCTACATCATTAACCAATTTCTAACTTCAAATTCATATTAACTTCAATATTAACTTCCATCACTTCGCAGTTAACTATTCAACCGTTCAGTCATAATTAAGCTACACAAATATAATGTTTTGAGTGAGAAGCTCTCACCCCAGCCATCTAACAATAAGATACATCATCGTTGAATTTCTACGGCTTGCTACGGGCTTAAAAATGCCACCTTTCCTCTCCGAATCAACTCAATACTTGTCAACAACGCTTGAACACACCTGCACTTGAGTTTTAAGGAGGAAAGCTAGATTTTTAAGAGTTTATGAGCTCGTGGAGGCCAATAGGGCCCACGCCTTCGCTGTGCAGTGTAGCACAGTGTTGACATGGCCTTAGGGAGGGCTGAGTGGAGGGTAGGACCCACAAGGAGGAAGAAAGGGGTTAACACATGTATTTGGTAAAAGGAGAGAGCTTTACAAAGTAGGAAGGAATGGAAGGATTTTGGCAAGAGGGGAGGGGCGCCACAGTCTGACATGGCCTGGAGGGGTGGAGGGGGTGTGGCGCAGGTGAGCTCCAGTAGTGGTGGGGTCCTAGGGGCGGCGGCTTGGCTAAGGGAAGGAGGAAGGTGGCATTAAAAATGGTGTAAGCTTTTTGTAAATAGTGTTTTGCAAATGGAATGAAGTTAAGCTTAATTAAAACCAAGCTTAAGGCCAAATCACTTCATGGATGACTAAGGGAGAAAAACACGACATGTAGTGGAGGAGATGAAGAGGTAACTAATTCTAATTGGTGGAGGAATGTAGCACGACTTAATGTGTTAAGTCAATGTATTAATTACACCTTGAACACTTCGTTCTAGTCGCAGGTCACACGTTAACTCCAAAAATTATGAAATTTGAAATATTTCCATGTTATGGAATTATTCTTCCAACGAACCATGTTTGTCGAATTCTGAGTCTATTTGAAAAATCGCCTAATTTTTAGCTTAATTGAATCTTAAATAAAAATTTCAACGTACGTTTTCATATCATTCTCTTACATACGAACTCCATTTGACTTGAAATTTTAGCCTCCATCATATTCGATATTCTAGATCCAATTAAAGTGATTTTGTAGGATTCCGGGACTATCTCCAAGATGGTTCTTTTATAGGTGATAAATATAGCTTTGAAATATCGATTTTCAGAATCTGAGCCTTTAAGATTTTTTTTAAATTTGCTGGCCCTTTTTTAAGTCAAATTAAACATTAAAACAGAATTTAAAATTATCTCAAATATATCGAGTCAAAATCTGCATTTTCTATTTCAAAGTTCATTAAAATATATTAAAATTCAAATTTTAAGTTGACCCAGAAATATAGATTGTTACAGTCTCCCCTACTTAAAAACTTTTCGTCGCCGAAAAGGAAGGTGGAATCGAGTCATTTACTTAACCAACTAAACCTTTATCTTAACTCAAGTTCTTTAACATTTCAGTTTCTAAGAACTTTCCAATTTTTTGAAATTTGGCTAACACCTCAAATTTTCGAAAAATTTCTCCACAACCTCCTTCGTATGACTTGATCGATAAAACCACATCTTGCCTCTACAGTCTCTCATATATCAAATAAATTCTAAAAGCCAAACGGTTTGCCAATCGGCTCATATAAGCATCAGAAACTTACATGCTCATATGGTTATGTTGTCCTCATCATATAAGCATCAAACACTTACATGCTATATGGTTATGATATGTTATGTTGTCTACAATTATATGTTGTCCACACTTTATGTTATCCACAATATATAAGAATTAAACAATTACATGTTTATATGGCTATTCTGTCCTCATCGTATAAGCATCAAACAATTACAAGCTATACGGTTCTGCTATGCTATGTTGTCCACAATTATATGTTGTCCACAATATATATTTATAGGGTTATGCAGTTCACAATGTATAAGCATCAAATAATTACATGCTTATATGGTTATTCTGTCCACGATATATAAATGTCACGTGTGAGTTATTCCTATAAATTATTTAGTCAAATCACACATTTTCAAGCATATATTTTATATCATCAATTCATACCCAGAAGATCAACTATCGTTATAGACACAACATATACCCTAGTGTGTAGTATCACTTAAGGTATAAACCATGTACAGTATCTGACTATCCATATTTGTCCCTACCCGAGTACAACTACGTACCTGAGGTGATCTACATCACAAAATATATATATCATATCCAAAATTTACAACATGTGCGTATGTCACACCAAAATGAGACGACCACATATACGTGACATATATACAAACTAACAATCATCATAACTACTCGTCACTACAGCTATGCACCGAAGGTCCAGACATGGTCAACTCCTCTGGCTCCTATGCAAACTTGTCATCCAGATCAAGAGGTACATCGGTCCAGTCATTTGGTAAGTCCTCCTCTACCCAAAATTAATTAGATTGGTCGTCATCGTTGTCGTGGTCCGACCAATAAATAACCACCTCATCCTTACCATCTTCCTCCTCTACCTGCTCAAGCTCAGGCTCCACTATATCCTGCATGCATCTGTAAATCCTCGGGCTCAAGCCACTCCAAAGCAAGTTGTGGCTCCACAATATCAAGTACTAATGGAGCTATAAGCGACTCAATAAGATCCTGCAGCTCTAGAGCTAAATCCCCGACAAATGGCTCTTCAGGTGCTATGGGCAGAGCAAAACCCGATATCATCATGTTTATCTCAGGCCCTTTATGCATCTAAAGCCACATAAGTGCATCTAACTCGGGATGTAGCAAAACAAGAAAAGCAGGACCAACATCGTGAAAAACCATATCCATATCAACCTCAGGAATGTAATCATGAAAAATCTCTAATGCCATAGGTAGCTGGTCCTCAACAACTAGGGGTGGCTAGTCCTCTATAATGGCATCCATCTCTGGTACTACATCCTATTCTCCTACATATACATGTCCGACTCTGGGTGGGGCAATACGGGAAACTCAGGACCAACATCGTAGAAAGCTAGACCTAAATCAGCCTCAGGGATATAATCAAAAATGATCTGTAACTCGGGGAGTGGTCCTCAACGGCAGGAGGAGGCATGGGAATCGGGTCTCCTATGACTACATGGCCATACTAATCAAATACAAACCCGTCGTCATCCTCTAGCATCCAAGCGTCATAATCTGTAGAATCCTCCGAACTAAAATTAGAATCGGCATCCATGAGCACAGACGGTACATAGTCGGAGGTAGTATCTGACATGATGTCACTGTCACTACCATAGTTTGGAATAATCTCGACATAATAGGGTATGAGGAAATTGAGTAGCAACTATCTGAGCAATCGGGCGAGCTATCATTATCTGGACCATATATACTATATATACTATGCAACAAAACTGAATAACTATCACCCAAATTAAAGGATGAATTACCACTAGAGGAAGAAGATGAGGACTGAATAAACTGAACCCCGTACTGTCCGATGGGCACAGGCTTACCTCTCTACAATTTGAAATAAATAATTTCAATCCAGAACATAAGTTTTAAATAACTCATTTTAAATAAATAACAAGTGGTTTTACGTATATTCACTGTCCAAAATCGTGAAATAACTCCTTTAGAAGTTTAAACCCTTGGTGTGTTAGAAATTATCGATGGTTAAAAATCACCAAAAAGTCAGTTTACTAATCCTAATTAGACCCTCAAATTATTAAAAAAGAAATAAAACAATCAATTGATTAATAAAATTTTAAATTATGTCTGTTATCAAAACATAAATTTCTTGATATACCTAAAGTATATTTTCAAAATAAGATTATATATATAATAAGCACAAATACATTTTTTATATAAACATATTACTCTCAACTCATCCTGGGGTATTACTATAATGAGTTTCTCATTCTAGGGTATTACTAATCCTATCTTCAATGAGTATTCTTTAGTAGGATATTAATAATCATATCTCTAATGAATTTTTTGTCCGGTTCTGATGTGTCTTGTTCTCAAGCTTGGTAAACCGAAGCTATAATACCATCTATCATGACCCAAATTCCCGGTCGGCCTAAACTGAACAAGAAGACAGATTGTTGTGAGAACACAATGCATCAGAACATAGAACAACAGAACTTTTCATTCCTATTACAACAACATACACCAGAGTACAAGAATATTAGAGTGCAAAGAAAAAAATATGAAAGGGAAAATAAATATCAGAGTAATAAATTACAATGCAGTGAAAATAAAATTACATAAATACAATGCACAATGGAAATACATCAACTCACACAGCTGAAGGATATACATGGATACTAAGCATTCCAAAGTATAGCTCCAGTCGTGAATCTGAATCCTATGAATAGAAAATCTTCTAAACAAGAATTACTAGCTGCCATGTGGAAAATATAGGCACCCAGAGTTTAGGTGAAACAATAAACTCTAGGGCAGTCATGGGACTGGTATGAGAACTTAAAACAGTTATTAAAACTTTGCTTTAAAAGTTGGGAAATCATGAGACCACGCTGTATGACAGGAACGGGTTTACTCCACATGAATATATTAAAACAAAAACAACGCAATGCTTTTGGAAAAATGAAGCTATTATAAGACTCGGGTCCATCACACAATGCAATGCAACCCGGAGGATAGAGTTTTACTTTATAATTTCCAAACATGTTTGATACGCTTTAAAAAAAACATTTTTGATATTATTACTAGTGCATAGTTTAGTAAACAACTAGGAAAATAAATGTATCAATCTTAGATGGCATAATACCACATCATATTATGTTGCCATACAATTGAAATCGCAAGGGCTGTATTGGAATTTTGATTTCCATCATGAGCCGAGGCGAAGGATCTTTCTCACCGAATTCAGAACATCTCTAGCAAAATGTTTCAACACCATCTGCAAAATGTTTAAATTATCACAAGTGAGACATCTGCAATAGCCCAAACGATGTGAAGATCTTTGGTCTTCAAACACCATCTTCAACCTTCGACTTTTAATCGTCATAACAGTTATTTATAATGGGTTAAACCCGGTCTTTCCGAATTCACGCATCTTTAAATCATGAGATGAATGCATAAAAATAGCACACTTCTCATTCCAATCCATAATATTCTTTTATACAAATATTCATTACTCTGGGAATGGTTCCTATTAATTTTATCAAAGGTCGCCTCATTTAAACTTATTGTTTATATCTTCCTTAGAAATCATTATAAAAATTTTGTAATATCTTTTCAAAACCTAAACCAAATTAATGTTTATAAGTCTTGTTTTTAACTAGGTTGGAAAAAAAATGTCATTTTGAAACATCATTCACAACAAACCCAAAATCAACTTCCATTTAATTCCAATTCAATTTATTAAATTGGAAAATTCCATTAAATCTTAATTAAAAGATTTATTCTATAACTTACATTTCAATAGGGTTTAAGAATAGTGTTATTAAATCCACCATTCACAACAAACCCAAAATCCGATTTGATATTAAATATATGGCTTTAAATAGAAATCACGTTGACTTACATTCACTACCAAATTCTAAAACCGACAGATATCGTATTGTAATAACGATACTTAAATCTTCCAAATTCCTCAATGATATTAATATAATTACGGAATTCAATATCGAAAATATCCGAAGATAATTTCCATTCAAATCCATTCCAATTTATATGCTGGAAACTTCTGGTTATAATAAAACCATTGATGAATCAAATTTTATTATTTTAAAATCATTGGATTATTGCTCTTAAAAAAAATCGCATATTCCTTCCAACAATTTATTCTAGTTGTTAGCTAGTTCATTTAGATAAAAACATCTTTTATCTTTTCAAACATACAATATTTCATCCAAAATCTTTCCACTTCATTTATTATGATTTTACATAATTTATTCATATTTTTAGTAATTTAATTAAAGCCCTTACAGTCGGTTTCCAATTTCGGCCACCGAATTGCGTTCATAACGACCTTTTTACAAAACTCGTTTGAACTTAAATTAAAATCTTACCATTGGATTTTAAAGCTATTATTATCATTTGAAAGATCTTTTCGATACGAACCCAATGGTTCCAGTTTCAGGAGAAACTGACGGTCGAATCTCCCGTTACATCAATTGAAAGTTATGGGTTGACATTCGAGAACTGTTGTTGCGCGACGCTTTTTATTCAAGCCTAAATCGATTTTTAATTTGAAAATAAATCGTAACACTTTCAAACCATTTTTATAATTTATATAAAATATATTTAATCATCTTTGAATACTCGTTTCAGTTGTTTATCTTCAACTTTAGTCTTATTTTAATGAATAAAATAATATTAATTTCGACATTCATTATTTTACGTCCAAATTTTCCATACAGTCATTATAAAAATAAACGAAAAACTTTCAAAAGAAAACTTCTTTTAAAACGTTCGCTACATAACCTAACTGAACTTCACTTTGAAAAGTTACTATTCATTTCAAATTAAAAACTTCGACTTGTCATAAGTATATTAAATTTACTTTAAAACCATTCATTATAATTACGAGTATTCGTCAATATTTTTATATCTAGGCTCCATCCACAATCGGACGTCAAAATAAAACTTCAATTTTCATTGAATATTACATTATAAAAATATTCTTATTTATTCCGGATTGGAATAACGTTCAACCAAACACCATATAATTTTACTTATATGCAATTTATACATCCAACAATAGTTGTAGACGACTATCAAGCATACAAATAACATTCCGAGTGTTATTACACTTGCATATGCCTTAAATAATTATTTAATGCTTACATCGGTATGTCAACCAACCAATTAATACACAACTTCCTACTTGGGATTTGTGTAAATCAAATATTATCCCAATACTGTATGGAGTTTTCAACCTATAAATAATCAATTCAAACCAACTACATATTCATGAATTTAATCATAACTTATTTGTTTTAAATTGTTTTTCAATCTAACCAATTACACTTAAACAAGTGATTATAAATTCATCGTTTGAATTACTAATGGATATTTAATCCAATTTCATCTTCCAAAAATATATTAACATCATTTTAACATGTTAATCCACTCAAAATCACATCCAAAACGTATCATAATAAATCATCCATCAGTCCTTGGGGCTGCAAACAATTTGTGATATGAGCTACCATATGTCGTATAACAACTTGTGATAATTAACCAAATTAAAACTACAGTTCTTGCAAATGTTTAACTAACTAACTGTCATATATTTCAACATCGTATTAGCTACATGATTAACTAATTTCTAACTTCAAATTCATATTAACTTCCATCACTTAACGGTTAACTATTTAACCATTCAAACATAACTAAACTACACAAATATAATGTTTTGAGTGAGAAGCTCTCACTCAGCCATCTAACAACAAGATAATTCAATGTCGGATCTCTATGGCTTGCTACGGGCTTAAAAATGTTGCCTTTCCTCTACGAATCAACTCAATACTTCTCGACAATGCTTGAACACACTTGCACTTGAGTTTTATGTAGGAAATCTAAGATTTTTAAGAGTTTAAGAGCTAGAGGAGACCAATGGGGCCCATGCCTTCACTGTCCAGCATGGCACAATTCTGATGTGGCCTTAAGGAGGGCTGACATGGAGGGTAGGGCCCACAAGAAGGAGGAAGAAATGTAGGGCTGGCAATTAGAACCGAGAACCGAAAACCCGCACCGAACCGACCAGAAAAGACCTGAACCCAATGGGTCTCAGGTCGGGTCTAGGTGATGAAAAATGCCATCAAGACCCGATCAAACCCGACCCACATAGACCCGACCCGAAAGACCCGACCAAAAAACATTGAAATATATGTATTTTTAGTGTTATTATTCAATCGGACCCGACCCGACCCGAGCTTCAACCCGACCCGACCAAACCGAATCTCGGGTCGGGTCCGGATTTTTGAAATGTATTGTTTAGACCCAAAAAAACCCGACCCGCTTATAACCGAGACCCGCCGAGTCGGGTACGGGTCCATCGGGTCGGGTCTAATTGCCACCCCTAAAGAAATGGGTTAACACATGTATTTGGCTAAAATGAGAGAGCTTTGCAAAGTAGGATGGAATGGAAGGGTTTTGGCAAGAGGGGAAGGGGCCCATGGAAGGATTGTATATGCTAAATTTTAAAAAGATAAAAAGCTATTTTATGAAAATGAGCTGTTTTAGCAATGTTGTTTGCGACGGTTTATGAACTGTTGAAATAAAAAGGTTTTGATATAACTATTGTTATCCAATGGTTAAATCTTTTGAAGATGATAAATGGTTTATAAAAGTTGCTTTATAAACGAAGAGAATTTTGACATCTTAAACCCCAATGTTTAAATGATTTAGAAAGCAACAATACTATAATTTGAAGATACTTGTAACACCCCACGTCCATTAATGTCACTCACAAAGGGAATGCATTAACTTCCATGGAGGTTTTAAGTGAATATAGAACAGAAAAATTACAACAAGACATATAATAAGTAGTACTTGGAAATCTAAAACTTTATTTCATTGCAGCGGAAATTAAACATGTTTGTTACATCATAAAACCATAAATCAGAGTCAAGTACAATATCCATCTTGATAAAACAAAATACATAATCCCATTACATAAATAGCCATTAAAGAAGATAACAAGCTGGACTTTACTTCAGCAGTCCAAGCTTTCCAAAAGAGATAAAGCAATCCAATCAAACTCCGCTAGAGCTGGACCCACCCTGAGGACCTGGTGGGGGGGGAAATATAGAAATGGAGGGGGTCAGACATAAAGTCTGGCGAGTATGATAATTCTAACAATACTATTATCAAAATAATTAGACTGAGGCACAAGCTGGAAAAAAAGGAAATGTCTATGAACTATTGGGTATGGAAGAGCAGATAAAGATAACGTTAAAGGCACACCTAATTACTAACGAATAATTACTACACTGCACCACACCAGTCACCCTAAAGGTTGATCCCACTTGCTTCACTTAGAAATTTTATAAATAGCTTCGTGTACCCCTAGCTGATTACATAGGTGTCGCCTGCCCCTATCTCCGCTAGGTGTACCCCTCACCGAACTTAGAAATTATATAAATAGCTTTGTGTACCCCTAGCTGACTACATAGGTGCCGCCTTCCCCTATCTCCGCTAGGTGTACCCCACTACCCACTTGCGATCGGCTCCCTACTCGTAGATACCCGTGCTGGCCCCACTGTGGGGTGTATTACTCCCCTAAAGTGGCAACCCGATACAACTTGAGGATGCACGGCTTATACCTACACGATGCAACAACGTCTTACCTACCAACCCGGGTCCACACACGCATATGAAACCCGTTGGACTTGCGTTGCCACCGCTACCCCGTTTGGCCTCTTATAGTCAAGCCTAGTATGTGTGTCCCGTCCTCGACTTGGGTCGAGCTCACAAAGATACTTTTGGGTTACTGGTTGAAATGAGCCCCCATAAGCTATCCACCTAAGCTTGTCCCCACTAGTATATCCCACTTAACCCTCTTCTAAGTCATGTTCATTTACATGTGTGTTTGGTTAAGTCTTACTAATCGTATTTCAAATGCCACTAAAGGCACTCACTAGATTCCTCATGCCACCCAAGGCACCTACTTAACCCCCATGTCCCACCTTACATGTTTATCTGGTTAAGTATTTCTTAATTCATTCAGGCCATAACCTCATAAAGACCTCTCACATTAGACTGGCATTTATGGCAGCTGGATTTGTCGGGCGGGTCCGGCAGTCTTACACCATAAAAGAGTCTAACCTCGTGTCTTTACAACTGTTATGCTTTAATTTGGGCCTAGGACCTCTCACATTGGGCTGACATTTGTGACTACTGGATTTGCCGGTTGGGTCCGGGCAGGTTTACGTCACAAACGAGTCCAACCTCGTGTCCTAAGCATTGATTAACACTTATAATCTTTTACCCCAGTTTTAAATATATCCATATTCAAATCATTAATTAATTCCAATTTTAATGATGTCCATAATTGACTCAATTATGGCCATCCATTTATGGCATGCAAAATCATATCAATTGCACCCCAATTTCTTAATATTAAATCATTAATATTACCCCTACCCCACGTTATACGTTCGCTTATTCAACGCAACATATACGTTAGACTCGAATAGTCTAACTTATAGCACAAAGATAGATTATCACAACATATAGACAAATAAAATAGATCTAATCATAATAGGGGTGAAACTTGCATAAAACTACACATGTCATGGATCTAAAGGTGTCAACTTGTTTGGTTAAATGTCACAACTTACATAATATGATCATAACCCAAGTTCATGTATAAACTTGCATATGTGGTTTATGCAACATAATGATGGTGTGAACTAGCATCTAACACATAAAACTCACACATGTCGTAGCATAATTCTAGATCTAAATAGATGTCATAATTCTAGATCTAAATGGATGTCATACAATATGTGAGATTATACATACTAGTAAATCTAAACTTGCATAGGTACATGTGATTTATCATGTGAATCATCATAGCCCAAATCACGCAAACTCGGACTCTATTTCAACCAGAATTACGAGATGAACACAATGGCGCAACCTGTTTCCCACAATTCTCACGTCTGAGATTAGTTATTCTTTAATTTGTGAATATTTAATTTAACAGAATTACGGGGTGTTACATTCTCCCCTCCTTAAAGGATTTCAACCCCTAAATCTTCAAGTCAAGAAGAATGTATATCCTAACATCCAATTGTCCATCTACTCAACCATCAAACACAGGCATCCATTGTCCTTATAGACTTCTAATGCTTTCATGTTTAAATGCACAGTGTGTATATGCCCGTATCTAATGCAAAATCAGGCGGTCCACTGATTCAGTTGACCTCCTTAATGCAAATCATGATAGTGCCATGCGTCCATTATGTATGCAAAAGTTCCTTAACGCTACATATTATCTCTATATGCGTGCACAATCATCATCTGAATGCAGCATCCATATGATAAACAAAATCCTCATACATCCATTTTACTAAATACATCCATATATATGCAATATGCAATATGAAGTGACTGAGCCGATCTAGTGCCTAAAGTGTGTGTATATGCATCCACGAGCAACCACTAGCAAACACTTGCATCCACTTTGCATCCATCATACATAACATGTCTCAAACACATGTTTCAACCATAGGATTATCCTAACTAAAGGTCAAAGATACTAGCGAGAGGACATACTAAAGATAAGATAAGTACAAGCTAAGCGATAAAGGAGAAATTAAAAGACATACCCTCAAAAAGAAAAGGGTACAATGAACGCATCTTCGCTTCTGTCACCCAAGTAGCGTTGCTCTCATCATCTCCCCATTGCACTTTGACTAGTCTGACCTCTCTATTCCTCAACTTCTTGATCTCCGACCCAAGAATGCATGTAGGAGCTCGTCGAATCGTCGCATCATGCTCTATCTCCACCTCTCTAAGCAAGCTCGGCTCTACCACTTCCGCGGTCTCATGCAAGCACTTCCTCAAATGTGACACATGGAATACGTCGTGTACACCACTGAGTCTCTCAGGCAACTCCACTCTATACGCCATCTGTCCAATCTTCTCCTTAATAGGAAACGACCCTATAAACCTTGGTGCTAATTTCCCAAAGGACCCAAAGCGAACAACATTCCGTAATGGAGACACTTTGATAAAGACCATGTCTCCAACATCAAACTCAAGATCTGTCCTCCTCTTATCCGCATAAGATTTCTGTCTATCTTGCGCCGTCTTCATCCTCCTTCGAATCAAGTCGATCTTTTCCGAAGTCTCTCTAATTATATCGGGCCCAAGTAAGATCTTATCCGTAGATTCCCACCAACATATAGGTGAACGACAAGGTCGTCCATAAAGAGCTTCGAAAGGTGTCATGGCAATGCTGGACTGAAAGCTATTATTATATGCAAACTCCACCAACGGAAGATGCTCTTCCCACGTACCCCCAAAGTCTAGGATACATAGCCTCAAAAGGTCCTCTAGAATGCGATTCACCCTCTCGGTCTGGCCGTCCGTCTGAGGGTGATATGCGGTGCTCAAACATAATTGAGTCCCTATCGCCTCTTGCAAGCCCTTCCAAAATTCTCTAGTGAAGATAGGATCGCGGTCGCTTACTATGCTAGAAGGAACACCATGTAAACGAACTATCTCTCGAAAGTATACAGAAGCTAACCATGGAGCAGTCCTCTTACTCTTCACGGGAATGAAATGGGCGCTTTTAGTAAGTCTATCTACTATAACCCAAATCCCCGTATTACCCTTCCTTGATCTTGGTAATCCATCCACAAAATCCATCGAGACACTTTCCCACTTCCATAGTGGAACCTTCAATGGGTGAAGCAACCCACCGGTTTCTTTTGCTCCGCTTTTACTTGTTGGCACACCAAGCATCTAGCGACATACTCGGCCACATCCCTCTTCATACCGGCCCAAAAAAAACTCGCTTCATGTCTTTGTACATCTTGTCCCCGCCGGGATGAATGGTCATCTTCGAATGATGTGCTTCGTCAAGAATAGCCTTCCTCAAACCTTCGTCTCGAGGTACACAAAGTCTACTATCCCTACGTAACCAACCCTTATCATCCAGGGTATACCTACGGAGATGGCTTGATGACTCCCCTCTTTTGAGCTTTTATACTAACTCAACCAACTGGGTCGTCTCGCTGTGCCTCACCAATCCGTCCCAAAAGCGTAGGTCTGACCTCCAAGGATGCTAGCAAACCGGGTACAAAGTCAACGGAAGGTCTAAAATCAAACATAGATATGAATTCTAAGTTTCGCCGCTCAGCAAACAACGGACTCAAGGACAGCCTTTTCCTACTTAAGGCGTCTACCACCACGTTACCCTTGCCAGGGGTATATGCTATTTCGAAGTCGTAGGACGCTAAGAATTCCATCCACCTTTGCTGTCTTAAGTTCAAGTCCTTCTAAGAGAATAAGTATTTTAAAGATTTGTGGTCAGTGAATAATTCGAATTTCTCCCCAAGAAGATAATGGCGCCAAGACTTAAGCGCGAAAACAATTGCGGCCAACTCTAGGTCATGCGTAGGGTAATTTTTCTCATGCACCCTTAACTGCCTTCCACCATAGGCTATTACCCTTCCCTCTTGCATTAAGACTGCGCCTAGTCCTGTCCCACAAGCATCGGTATAAACAGTAAATGGCTTACTCCCGTCTGGCAGCACTAAGACTGGGGCTGAAGTCAAAGCTCTCTTTAAACGTTGGAATGCATCATCACAATCTACGTCCCACGCGAAGACTAGGTTCTTCTTCGTCAGGCGTGTCAATGGAGCTGATATTTTTGCGAAGTCTTTGATAAACTTCCTATAGTAGCCAGCCAACCTCAAGTAACTTCTCACTTCGGTAGCATTTTTAGGGACCTTCCAATCTTGGATGGACACTACCTTTGCGGGATCCACAGCTATCCCTTCTTTGGAAACCACGTGCCCTAAGAATCGCACTTCCTCTCTCCAGAAGTGACACTTAGTAAATTTAGCTTTAAGATTATGTGCTCGAAGGGTCTCCAACACTTCCCTAAGATGTAGGGTATGCTCTTCTTCGTCCTTAGAAAAGATCAAGATGTCATCTACAAAGACTACCACGAATTTATTAAGGTACTCCCTAAACACCCTACTCATCAAATCAACAAAGTATGCGGGGTCGTTTGTCAAACCGAAGGGCATCACTAGCTATTCATAGAAACCGTCCGGAGTCCTAAAGGCAGTCTTGTCAATGCTATCCTCAGCCACTTTCTACTGATGGAAACCAGTGGCTAAGTCCAACTGCGAAAACACTGAGGCGCCAACTAACTGATCGAAGAGATCATCAATCCTCGGCAGTGGGTGTCTGTTCTTCTTAGTAATCTTATTAAGTTCTCTATAGTCCACACAAATTCTAAGGGACCCATCCGCCTTCGTGGCAAATACTACTGGAGCACCCCACTCCGATATACTACGTCTTATGAACCCCTTCTCAAGAAACTCCTTCACTTGCTTATTGAGTTCCCTCCTTTCACGAGGAGCCATGTGGCGTACTGGCAAAGATACTGGTTTTGCATTATCCACAAGATATATTCGAAAATCTATCTCCCTCTTCGGAGGCAAGCCCTTCACCTCCTCAAACACATCCGAGTATTCTCGGACCACTCTAACAGATTGTAGATTCTCCACAGACGCGTCAAGCGATTCTAGATAACTTAGCATAACGGAATTTATGGGATTACAAAAGATTTCGAGAGTGTTGCCAAGGCGAGTCATGAGCCTAACTACTCTCCTTTCACAATCAAGAACGGCCCCATTTCTGGATAATCAATCCATCCCTAAAATTATCCCATAGCCCGTGAAGCCCAAAACATAAGCATCACATCTAAACTCAACGCTAAGTATAGAAATTTTCAAATCCAAACACATCATGGACAAATAAGCTGAGCCCCCAATTAGATTCGAAACAACTAAGGGATCCTCTATTAAACCGGTGTTTAAGTGCAGTGATTCAACTAATGATGTAGAGATAAATGAATGCGATGCGCCCAAATCGAATAAGGTACGGACAGGATGATCAAACAGAAAAACTAAGCTTTCAACAGAAATGGTTCTACCTCGTTCTTGCAGCGGTGGGACCGTGAGAGCCTGAACTTGTCCCCTTGCCTGCCCTGGTGCCATAAGAGCCTACACCTGTCCTCCCGAGGTAGACCCTGCCCTCTGCCCCTTCTTTGGGCAATCCTTCACTAGATGTCCCGCTTCACCACAGTGAAAACAGCCAGTCTTCTTTTTCTTTCTGCAATCCTTGCTGAGATGGCCTGGTGTCCCACAGTTAAAGCATCTTTTCTTTCCTTTGCCATTATTGTCTTTACCACCCTTCTTGTTTTGCTGTTGTGGTTTCTTCTGATCCCCTTTCTTCTCGGGTGCCTTATTAGCATTAGCGCCTTTCTCCTCGTGCATGAGTGCCATGTCTACTAGCTTCCCAAAGGTGGCCCCCATAGGGATGTGGGTCATAGCCAACCCCTGCAATGGCTCATTCAAGCCTTTAACGAACCTCAAAGCCTTCTTCTCTGGCGTGTTCACTAAGTCCAAGCCAAACCTTGCTAACTGATTAAATTTGTTGACATATTCTTTCACTGATGAGCTTCCTTGCTTTAATGTTAAGAACCTTTCCATATATAGATTCTCTTCTGCCCTTGAGAGAAACATTGCCTTAAACCTACATCTGAAATCCGCCCAAGAATCAACAGGACGCTCCCCATTAGTGACCTCCCACCAAAACGAGGCCTCTCCCTTCATTAACCAAGCAGCTAATTTGACTTTCCTCCCTTCTTCTACTTCAAATATTTCTAGCAATTCTTCCACCTCCTTAAGCCAATCTCTAGCTTCCACAAACGTTTCTGACCCTTGAAAAGGTTTTCCACCCATAGCCTTAAATTCCTTGCATGTCTTTGCAAAAGTATCAACGCGAGGAGGAGGAGGAGCGGGTGCAACTGGTGGTGGAGGAACATTGGCTGGACCTGCAGCGGCCCTAGCCTCTAATAACCTCCTATACCATCCTGGTATCGTTACACCCTCCGGAAGGTTAAGATCTTCAGCCATGCTGAAACGAAAAAGGAAAGATTCAAAATGGAGAATTCGAAAGATAAAGATATATGGCTATTGGGGATTATGTTTTTCATAAAAACTTTCCTCTTTAAATTACTCATCAAGACATGTTTCTGAAAACACTTCTTCCAAAAATACTTTAGAAAAATAGTTTTTCTAAAAAAAATATCTGTTTTGGTAACCTTAAGCTCTGATACCAAGTGTAACACCCCACGTCCATTAATGTCACTCACAAAGGGAATGCATTAACTTCCATGGAGGTTTTAAGTGAATATAGAACAGAAAAATTACAACAAGACAGATAATAAGTAGTACTTGGAAATCTAAAACTTTATTTCATTGCAGCGGAAATTAAACATGCTTGTTACATCATAAAACCATAAATCAGAGTCAAGTACAATATCCATCTTGATAAAACAAAATACATAATCTCATTACATAAATAGCCATTAAAGAAGATAACAAGCTGGACTTTACTTCAGCGGTCCAAGCTTTCCAAAAGAGATAAAGCAATCCAATCAAACTCCGCTAGAGCTGGGCCCACCCTGAGGACCTGGTGGGGGGAAAAAGATAGAAATGGAGGGGGTCAGACATAAAGTCTGGCGAGTATGATAATTCTAACAATACTATTATCAAAATAATTAGACTGAGGCACAAGCTGGAAAATAAGGAAATGTCTGTGAACTATTGGGTATGGAAGAGCAGAAAAAGATAACGTTAAAGGCACACCTTATTACTAACGAATAATTACTACACTGCATCACACCAGTCACCCTAAAGGTTGATCCCACTTGCTTCACTTAGAAATTTTATAAATAGCTTCGTGTACCCCTAGCTGACTACATAGGTGCCGCCTGCCCCTATCTCCGTTAGGTGTACCCCTCACCGAACTTAGAAATTATATAAAGAGCTTTGTGTACCCCTAGCTGACTACATAGGTGTCGCCTGCCCCTATCTCCGCTAGGTGTACCCCACTACCCACTTGCGATCGGCTCCCTACTCGTAGATACCTGTGCTGGCCCCACAGTGGGGTGTATCATTCCCCTAAAGTGGCAACCCGATACAACTTGAGGATGCACGGCTAATACCTACACGATGCAACAACGTCTTACCTACCAGCCCGGGTCCACACACGCATATGAAACCCGTTGGACTTGCGTTGCCACCGCTACCCCCGTTTGGCCTCTTATAGTCAAGCCCAGTATGCGTGTCCCGTCCTCGACTTGGGTCGAGCTCACAAAGATACGTTTGGGTTACTGGTTGAAATGGGACCCCACAAGCTATCCACCTAAGCTTGTCCCGCTAGTATATCCCACTTAACCCTCTTCTTAGTCATGTTCATTTACATGTGTGTTTGGTTAAGTCTTACTAATCGTATTTCAAATGCCGCTAAAGGCACTCATTAGATTCCTCATGCCACCCAAGGCACCTACTTAACCACCATGTCCCACCTTACATGTTTATCTGGTTAAGTATTTCTTAATTCATTCAGGCCATAACCTCATAAAGACCTCTCACATTAGACTGGCATTTATGGCAGCTGGATTTGTCGGGCGGGTCCGGGCAGTCTTACACCATAAAAGAGTCTAACCTCGTGTCTTTACAACTATTATGCTTTAATTTGGGCCTAGGACCTCTCACATTGGGCTGACATTTGTGACTACTGGATTTTCCGGTCGGGTCCGGGCAGGTTTACGTCACAAACGAGTCCAACCTCGTGTCCTAAGCATTGATTAACACTTATAATCTTTTACCCCAGTTTTAAATATATCCCTATTCAAATCATTAATTAATTCCAATTTTAATGATGTCCATAATTGACTCAATTATGGCCATCCATTTATGGCATGCAAAATCATATCAATTGCACCCCAATTTCTTAATATTAAATCATTAATATTACCCCTACCCCACGTTATACGTTCGCTTATTCAACGCAACATATACGTTAGACTCGAATAGTCTAACTTATAGCACAAAGATAGATTATCACAACGTATAGACAAATAAAATAGATCTAATCATAATAGGGGTGAAACTTGCATAAAACTACACATGTCATGGATCTAAAGGTGTCAACTTGTTTGGTTAAATGTCACAACTTACATAATATGATCATAACCCAAGTTCATGTATAAACTTGCATATGTGGTTTATGCAACATAATGATGGTGTGAACTAGCATCTAACACATAGAACTCACACATGTCATAGCATAATTCTAGATCTAAATAGATGTCATAATTCTAGATCTAAATAGATGTCATACAATATGTGAGATTATACATACTAATAAATCTAAACTTGCATAGGTACATGTGATTTATCATGTGAATCATCATAGCCCAAATATATATAATCAACATCATGATTCATAGGCTAACTACAACATAATAACATCATGGCTTTGTAACATCGCAACTTAGCATAGAAACTTGCAACATATATATTATCATCATAGCATGATTTACAACATATAGGATATCATCATCACATAACATAGGATTTACAACATACATGATAGCATAAGGTTTACAACAACATATATGACAATTCACATCATTTTATTATGATCCATATCACATCTTAATTTAATTAGTTTGCTAATAATATTATTAAGATCATCATACTCACAATTAGAAAAGAAAGGGAGTCTTGATTTGCTTTAGAGTTGAGTAGAATTAGAGTTTTGATTAGCTTTCTTCCTTCTTAGTTGGCGGCGGCTACACTGAGTTCCATGGCGATGGCATGACGGCGGCTATTCTATTTTTCATGTGATTTTAGAGTGAGAGACTACCTAGGTATATATAGAGTTTAGGATTTATTTAGACCGTCAGATCAACTTAGAACTAACTTGAACCGTTAAATTAGCCAACTCAGCCCTAAAGACACATCAGCAGCTCAAGATTGGGCTCAGCCAAAACCTGGCCGACTGGACCAGGTCGACACCCAGGTCGACTGCGCAGTCGACCTGGTCCTGGGGGTGTCGACTGGCCAGTCGATTCCCCAGTCGACCTGGGTGCTGGGCGGAAAATTTCTCGCCTAGCCTGTTTGACTTCGAATTTTGAATTTTCTGAAACTTTTGATTGCCATAACTTCTTCATACGAAGTCCAAATCACGCAAACTCGGACTCTATTTCAACCAGAATTCCGAGACGAACACAATGGCGCAACCCGTTTCCCATAATTCTCACGTCTGAGATTAGTTATTCTTTAATTTGTGAATATTTAATTTAACAGAATTACGGGGTGTTACAATAATTATCATTGTTAATGTGAAATGGTTTTCCACCTTAGGATATAAAATGATTTATTATGTTACCAATGATTTGGGTAACCTATAACTAAAAAGTGGGCGCATGTTTGGGTATGGATTGCTCTTTGGATAAAAGGGGAGAACATACTTATATTATTGATAAGATGAAGGTTGGGACTTAGTTGCCTTTTTATCGGGAGAAACCTCCTGATTTGGTGGCATATATGTTAATATGCTTGTATTTTAGATATTTGAGATTTTCAAAAGCGAATGGTTTTTAAATCCCTAAGTAAAGTATGATTTGATATGAAAGAAACATATGTTATTTCAATGTTTTGAAACGAAAGTGGGATTTTAAGTTTGAAGAGATTATTTTTGAAAGAATGGGTTTTTGTAAATAAATGAAGTTGATTGGATTTGATAAATCTAAATATGAAGATAAAAAATTTAGTTTTGATTTTTTATGACTGGTATTCATAAGAGGAAAGTCTTTCCGTGTTATACGACATGGTTTTATGATATACCCAACTTTAAAAATAAAGGTATAACCGTTTTAGTTTCTCACGCTAGTCCTATGACTGACTCAGATTTTATTGTTCTTCCAACTAAACTCTAGGTTACTATATTTTCCACACGGGCAGCCTGGTAGTTTAGTTTTGTTAGATTTAGCCTTGGAGTCATTTTAGAGCAGGATTCTGGATTATTGTTGGAGTTATACTTTGGATCATTTCTTAGTCTTCTGTTGAGAGTTGTGTATTTTCTGCTATGTATGTATTTTCAATATACTTTGATATCTGTTGTACTCTGATATATTCTTGTACTCTGATGTAATATTATGATGATATTAATGAGAAAGCTCTATTGTTCAGTTCTAATGTGTTGTATACCTAAAGGCAACACGGAATCCAGTGTTTGATGCTAGAGTTGTAGGTCATCATAGTTCCTTCGATAGATCACTTCAATAAGGTCTCCCTAGATTTGAATCTTGATTTCATTCAAAATCTATCATCAAGTCATCGTAGTTATCAAGAACGAGTATAATTTATGGGAATTAATATAATTAGTTATTCACTAATTGAATGTGAATCATGTATTTTTGAAAGTACATATTGTTTGAACAAATGGTTGTTGAAATTTGGAAAGGTTAACTTATAAAGTAGGTATGATGAATGGATTAGTGAATTGGAAATGTTGAACTATTGAAATAAAATAAAAAGTATTTGTATTCCAAATGAAGATAAATTATGGAATAAAATGGCATATCAATTTAGTCACAAGTAAAAGAGAGCGTTTGGCTAAAAATTTGAGGATTTGATTTCGGAAAATCTTGAAATTGATTTCCAATGTTTTGAAGAAAAACTAGTTGTGTATACAAATATTTCAGAATAGAAATGTTTGAAGAGATTTTTCGAAATATTTTCTGAATGGAAAATATATGGATGGAGAACCCGGTTTTGTTGCTAGAAAATAGTTTTGATGATAATTCTTCATCAATTTATTCTCGAGTTTCAAAGTGGGGGAGAGCACTTTGGTAGCTTTGCTACTTGTTTATCTCAAACGAATTTTGATTTGTGAAGCATGGTTTGATATATATATATATATATATATATATATATATATTGAATGATTGAAAGAAAATCCGAAATTAATGCTCGAGTTTGGTTGAATGATAATCCTATGTATTGTAATGACCCTAAGCTTACCCATTGATTAAGTGTATGTGTGACTAATAAATTAATGATTGTAATGCAAAATTCATTTGAAATACAAATACATACATATATGTATTGAATATATATGTATAACACAAAAATACATAAGTATATAAACCATTCTAAAGAATGTAATGAAATATATGTATCTAAAATTAGCTGGATTAAGAATAAAAGGAACACACAAGTATGTATATATATATATATATATAAGGATACACCTGTTGTATGGGAATATAATTACATTTATACATGCTTAATACGCAATGTAGTGACTGGAATTTAAATATAAAACTAGAATTAAATGGCATGTGATAACTTAGCTTATTTATGTACAAAAATTAGGCTAAGAACTAATATAGCCCGAGAGGGTTTATATTTCTTTTATGCAAATGGGGGAAAACAGGTAGGTTATGCAAGAGCCTACACATGAATATTTTAATTCCTGGCATGTGAAGAGTAAAATATAGACATGCAAATAGAATGAATTTGGAGGCAAAAGAAATAAGGGGAGAGCCTTTTTGCCTAAATAAAAGAAACCCATTTTACTTAAGGCTTTAAGCAATGAGTCAAAGAAAGATTGTAAAAAGCCAAGACAAGTGGGTGCAATCTTAATGTGATTGGTATAATTTTAGGTTGGGTAAAACAGACATTGCTAATCACCTAAAACCCTAATTAGATGATTATATAAATCATGGGAGAATAGGCAACCAGGCTATTACATTTCTCCACACTAAATGAGATAAGAAATCAAGAATGGTCACAACATTTAAAGAAGAAGGAAGTTGATTAAGAATCAAAATGGCAGGGGATTAAAAGAAGATAAAAGCAAGGGAAAAATATGTGAGTATCTCACTCAGTATATGACAGTAAGTCCTAAGAAAAAGGCAGCCTTAGATTTTCCAGAATTAAGCTATTTATTTTATGATACAGTTGGATTAGCAGTGGATCCCTCTACGATGGCAACAATCCAGGACTAGGATAGACCTAAGAATGCAATGAATGTTAGAAGTTTCCTTGGGTTGGCGGGATATTATCGTCAATTTATCAAGGATTTCTCCAAGTTATCTGCACCATTAACAGGATTGATGAAGAAGAATCAAGTGTTCACATGGGATGCAAAGTGTGAGCAAGCTTTCGGAATTATGAAAGAGAGACCGACGAATGCTCCTGTTTTGATTATTCCAAGTGGGAATGAGGAAATAGTAGTATATACTGATGCATGTGTTACTAGAATTGGAGTAGTGCTAAAGCAGAAGGATATAGTTATGGCCTATGCAAGTTGACAACTTAAGCCACACTTAAGGAATTACCCGACTAATGATTTATAGTTGGCAGCGGTTGTGTTTGCTTTGAAGATATGGAGACACTACCTGTAAGGTGTTCGATTCGAGTTGTTTACGGATCATAAGTCGTTGAAGTACCTTTTCTCCCAAAAGGATTTGAATCTTCAGCAGTAATGATGGTTAGAATTTTTGGTATGTTACGATTTCGGTATTGCCTATATTCCTGGCAAAGGTAACGCAGTGGAGGAGGCGCTAAATCGAATACATGAAAGTTTGGGAGCTATGATTTCAGAATGGAAGCACCTCGACTACTTGGCGGGACTTGATTTCAAGCTTAGGTGTGAGTTAGAGCCTAAAATGTGGGCAAGCTTATCGATAAGACCTACTTTCATCGAAAGGATTGGCAAAAGCCAAAAGTGTGATGTAAAGTTTTTCGAGATTATACAAAAGTTGGAAGTGAGAGTGGAACCAGAAAAGGATAAGGAATTCAAGGTCGATCGAGATGGTTGGCTTCGGATGAAAGGACGATTGGTTGTTCTTGATATTGATGGATTGAGAGATGAGGTTCTGAGAGAATGTCATCACCCTAAGTTGATGATTCATCCTAGTGGTAATAAGATGTATCGGGATATGAAGCGAGTTTAATGCTGGGAAGGGATGAAGAGAGATGTTGGAAATTTTGTTTCCAACTGCATGGACAGTTAGTTGGTGAAAGCTGAACAGAAGAAGCCGAATGGATTGCTTCAGCCATTAGAAGTTCCTATGTGGAAATAGGAGTAAGTATTGATGGAATACCTAGGACCAGGGCAGGAAATGAAGGGATTTGGGTCATGGTGTGTGACGACCCCATTTCCCGTACCGACGGAGACAAGGGTAATCTTTTGGAATATAACACAGAAACAGATAATAGCAGAACAGAAATAAATAAATACACCAGATAATGAACAAATAATACACTGGATAAACATAAACATCAGAGTTACACAGTATACAGGATCATACTTAGTACAAATACAGTTCAGCTATACATAAATGTTTACAGTGGAAATAAACATAATATGTACAATAGGAGCTGAACAGCATAAAAAGAGATAAATGATAGAATCCATCTTCAGCTCCAGCTATCCAGAAAGAACCAGCTAAACCTGAATACAAGGCTGCCCGTGTAGAAAAAGGGGCACCCGAGTTTGAAAGTGAAACAAACTACGAGTCAGTCATGGGACTGGTATGAGAAATCTACTCAACACATTCAAAATATGGCTAATCACAGGACCACGCCACTTTCGCGGAACGGGTTTACTCCATCGGATTGCCAGTGCTTTAAAAACAAATCTTTCTTTTAAACATCGCAATGCTTTTTATAAAAATGAAGCCATTATAAGACTCAGTTCCCATCACACAATGCAACGCAAACCGGAGGATAGAGTTTTTACCTTATAATGGCCAAGATATGCTTGATACGAATAAAACAAAAGAATTTGATATTACTACTAGTGTTTATATGCTTCAAAAACAATTTCGAATCATAACTATCAATCATAGACGGCATGGGTACCATATATCATGTCGCCATATATATATACAATCAAAACCGCACGATGTCGTATTTGGAAATTGGATTTCCGTCCTGAACCAAGGCAAAAGATAGTCCTTACCGAATTCGAGACTGCCTAGCCCGAGTCTCAGGAACAGTCGCAACTGCCCCTTGGATCGTCAGGGCCGGTCCACCGATGTGGATTATTATGCCTGAACAATACGTTTCCCCGCCCTATGGGGCATAAATGAGCCAAAGAATGACTCCATCGGACCCAGATCGTCCGATCTAACCGAGGCGCCTCGCTATCCATCATCCACATAAGTAAAATGTCGGGCCGTGTAAAAACACCGACACAACTCCTAGCTAGGAAGAAACGCATGCCCTCCCTGAGGTCCTTTCTCCTGTTTCTGGTTCATACCGGGGTGTGAGGCTCGCGAATTCACGTTATACACAAAGCTACGCCACACAGGCGGTGCTTTGATCATCACCACAAGACTTGCTTTTCAACAGAAGCCCTGATCATTTGCCACTTAGGCATGCCACACTAGCAATTCATGCCATGCGACTGATGTCCATCGATATACAACCTCTGAGCTCGTGCGTTTCAGAGAAGGGCGTTAAGCAAAAGAATAAATTCTCCGTCGCCAAACAAATGTATATTTAATAGAGATCAATCAACACAGAATAAAATCCAATGCCAGACACACAGTCCATTTACAAGTCCGTTCTGGGTCTGAACGAAACCGGAGGCACTATATACCTCACAAACCCATCGACCACCACGTACGTCTGGACTATCACCACTCATTATCCATATTTCGGGATGCCTCCCAATCAGGACCTCGGTTACCATCCAAACGAGGTGAAGATCTCCGGTCTTCGACCACCGTCTTCATCTTCGATTTCTTATCGTCGATTCAGTTATTCAAAATGGGATAAACCCGGTCTTTCTGAGCAACTCGCGTATATAATAAACAAGTGCAACACTAACATACACACGCATCATTTCAATTCATTAGTCACTAACCGTCAATCAGTAAGAGAATGATTTCCCAAATATTAACCCCGAAGGCCGAAACCAACATCAGATCAACACCCAGGAAACCATTCGACTTAGCCAACCTTCAGTTAATTTCTAAATTTCACATCCATATCGTTTATAATATTTTATAACGATTTATCGCTATTTTTATTTATTTTAAATTAGCCAATTTATTCAAAACGACGCTTCGGGCCATAACGCGGCCGTGGCGCTGTTTTTCTTCAGATTTGATTTACACATATCTGAAAATCTAACCGTTGGATCTTCACAAAATTTACATCATTAGAAATATCTTTTCAAAACTAATCCAACGGTTCCAGTTTTGGGAAAATCCGACGGTCAGATCTCCCGGTATAATCGTTTGAAGTTTCGATTTCAAAATACGAACTGCAGCGTCGTTATTCGATTAAATATAATTATATTTATATATATATATATATATATATAAATATAATCGATTCCGGCGTTGCTTTTCATCAGATTTGAAGTAAACATTCCAGACAATCCAACCGTTGGATTTTTACAAAGTTGGTGCCGTTGGAAAGATTTTTCCAAAGTGAACCCAACGGTTGCGATTTCAGGAAAATCCGATGGTCGGATCTCCCGGTATAATCGTTTGAAATCACGGTTTCAAAATACGAACTGCAGCGTCGTTATTCGATATATTTAAATTCCATTTTTATATATATATATATATATGTATATATATATATATATCGACTCTTCGATTTCAAAGCTATATTCTTTTCATACATTTGATAAAAATGATATTTTTATCTAACTGTCTTCTATTTCAACGCTTCGCTATATTTAACAATTCATGTATATAATAAAAATGTGATTTTTATTGTAAAACTATTCATTTCAAAACACTATTATTTTATATAGTTTATATAGGTAATAAAAATAGGATTTTTATTATAAAACAATTTCTTTCAAAACGAGATTATTTTATATAGTTCATATAGATGATAAAATTGTGATTTTTATTATAAAACAATTTATTTCAAAATATGAATACCATTCAACACATGAATTTCAATTCAACGAACGAATGTCGATTCAACACATGAAGGTTTTCTATAGTTTATATAAATAGATAAAAAGGTGATTTTTATATTTAAAACACGAATACCATTCAACACATGAATTTCAATTCAACGAATGAATATCGATTCAACACATGAAGGTTTTCTATAGTTTCTATATATAGGTAAAAATGTGATTTTTATATTTAAAACACGAATACCATTCAACACATGAATTTCTATCCAACGAATGAATATCGACTCAACACATGAAGGTTTTCTATTCAACGAATAAATATAGTTTCAACAAATGAAAATAATTCAAACACATGAATATTATTCAAAATTTCGGCAGCATAACGGCAGGGTAGTTAAAACCGGGACCGTCCCTAGTACGGCTCCTCGCTCTACCTTAAAACCTCGCGGTTTTTGACAATGGGGATCATGCATCTAGTTCGCACGCAGGCGGCATGTATATATTTATTTCATTTCCACAAACTAATCCTATGTGGTTTCAACCAAATATTTCTCAACCACAAATGGGTATTTTTCAACCACAATCAATCAATATCAACCACAAACAATCCCAATCAACCATTCGCTATCAATCAATTTTCACACCAATCACAACCAATAAATATCGTCCATGGTTTGTGGACGAGGGGTGTATATATAAATATATATATATAGCAATTCTCTTCTATTTCAACACATATATAATTTTTTACAACGCATATATAACTTATACATCGAACGTACAACTTATACAACGCTTATACATGAGGTGTACAATGCTTATATAACCCATACATCGACTATATAATTTATACATCGTCGTTTTCCATATCGTTTATAAATTAGAAATCTCACATTGGGTTCCACTCCACCAAAAATAGTAGAAGGCTCAGAAAAATATGTGGTCTCTTCTAGAATGTAGAGGACGTCCACATGAGTCCACTGTCTCTTGTTTCACTGAATTTCGTCAAAACAGCAAAAAGATATGATTTTTATAGTGAAATCAAAAATGGTAGCGCTTTAAACTGCTATAGAATAGTTTGAATATAATTTACACCGTACCTCCACTGTTTTGTTCGAAACTAGGTTTCGATCTCTCGTGAAAACTGTTTCGCGTTGTTGAGATCGGGTTGCGCCACATCCAAGAGCTCCGAGAGGCGCTCAGGCGGAGGTAGGTGGGCCCCCACTCGGTGGCGCCTGGCGTCGCCGGCGGAGCTTCGAAGATCGGATTTTCACGAGGGTGGTTCTCTCCCGTTTCTCAATGAAAATTAGCAAACTCCATATGGATTTGAAGATCCTGATGAGTACTACAAATTTCTCCAAAGGAGGGTATGGTTTCGTGAGGTGGATCAGGAGAAATCGGGCTGGGAAGTTGGAAGGTGGTTTCCGCCTTCGATCTGAGGGGTTACGGGGAGAGAGAAGGATCGACTAGCCAATAGGATTTTTTATTTTATTTTATAATTTTTTTTTCAAAAATACCCCTCTTCGCATACTAACACCAATCCAAACCCAACGACTGTCGTCCCTAGCGTTTTACCCCCATTTCGAACACAATGGGATATGTTTCGAAGGCTCATTCGAATGTTTCAGTCAGTTTTCCTTCAAATTAAAATATAAAACATTCAATATTTAATTTGAACGTACATTTCAATTTGCCAGGGCCACAAACTAATTCGAAAAATTCCAGAAAAATAAATCTAGCTATGTTTTGACGATACGGTCCCAACAAAACTAGTTTCATCGAATTCTGAGACCGTTTGCAAAAAGGCCCATTTCTGGTCTATCCAATTTAACTGTAATTGACCAAAACACATTTTCCTTTGCCACGCTCACATACTAGCTTCAAAAATTATGAAATTTGAAACCTAGCAATAACTTCACATCCCGGATCCAACAAAAGTGGTTTCATCGAATTCCGAGGTCATTTGCAAAATGCCCAATTTCACGGGCTATAAAAATTCCATAGCGACATTTCTGAAAATTCATTTGGCCATAACTTTTGCTTTCCGCTATGAAAATTTGATTTTTAGATTTGTTAGATAGGTACTCACTAACAGATTTAAATATTTTTGGTTTTGCTCAAATCCGTTTTGTTTTGCACCCGGTACAGTCCGACAAAGTTTGAATTCAATTTTTGAAACTACAGTGCCATTTCAGGCCTTGTTTATAATTAGAATTAATTATATTCATTTTCAAACGTCGATTCAAACTCACTTTTCATTTCTATTATTTAAAATATTTATTTAAAATATTTAAAATTCATTATTTTAGCCAATTTAAAATTTTTAAATTGGTTCTGATTTTCTGGGTCGTTACAACCTCCCCCACTTAAAACTTTTCGTCCCCGAAAAGGAACTAATTCGAAAGTGGTTTGATTAATCAACTCTACGTTCAATCTGGCTTCAATCCTCCAACTTTTGAGTTTCTGAGAATTTTCAAATTCTTCAAAAATTTGGCTAACACCCGGAATTTTCGAAAAGTTTCGCCATAACCTCCTTTGTACGGGGAGAGGTTTGGAAATTTATTGGGCCGTATTAGGTACCCAATAAATCCTAATAAGCATGCACATACTTATAGTGATATATTCTGGTGTTTACAGGGGAGCGTGTATTGATAATAACTCCAGAGAATAAATTCTCGTCACCCTGTCAAAGCCTGAGGGAGTGTGTATTTTAAATGCTCCAGAGGATAAATCCTCGTCACCTCGTCCCGTGTGGGAAATAAATAGTACATGTGCCGTATCTAATAACTAGAGAGACGTGGTTATTGTCAACTCCATACCCGTGTGGGGTTTTTATTAATCTGACAATTTAATTGTTACAATTTAAATAGTCCATATCAGTCATCAGTTCAACCTGTAAAATATAGTCATCGCCATACAAGCCTCTCGCTCATATGGTAAATCTTCCACCTCGTCACACAAGCTCCAAATGCTTATGTGGTATATGATGAAGTATGCCTATCTTCAGAAGTATGCCATGTAATGTAGTTCAAAATTGATTGTTACTATCCTATGGCGATATTTCTTATTTCACACAGAATAACCAGCACTCCGCATCCAATGGCATTCACAGGAGTTGATATAATAATATTTCGCATCCAACTCATTAAGGTTTACCTATTTGTCGGGCACGCAAATAAAATCTTTACTCAACAGCTATCCATTTACCTGTTCAAACATATATAATGCACATGTATATTTTTCTATCTATTTTCTAATCAGTTAAATGTGTGATATAATCGAATAAATTCTACCATTATTCTCCTATTAATTAAATTAACTATCGTTTTAATAATTTAATTAATCAAATTTACTATCACACAACACAAACAACAATCAAATTGTTTTTAACTTTTCAAAAATATACTGAACAATTTCTATACCCTCTTAAAATCATTCAGGCTATAGAATTAAAAGTGCACATCCATGGAAAGAAAATAACAACAGAGTAGAGAACTAATTGCTAATGCAAAGTATGGTAAATGTACCTTGCACCGGAGTCAATCAGAGATATCCACTCGGCATCTAGGATAGGCTTTCTGAATGCTCTCCTCAGTTTCCCAAGTACAATCTCGCGGATCTCCACTCCATTGCACTTTGACTAAGTGAACCTTTTTGTTCCTCAGTTCTTTGGTCTCTTTGCCGATGATCTTTAGCGGCTCTCGTCTCATAGCTAAATCTGGAGTGATTTCAATATCCTGTTGAGCTGCTTCTTCCATGATCAAGTCTGGATCATGAACGTGCTTTCGAAGTTGAGATATATGAAATACATCATGCACTCCAGGCAACCAATCAGGCAATTTAACCCTATAAGCGAGCGTTCCGATCCGTTCCAGAATAGGAAATGGACCAATGAATTTGGGCGCCAACTTTCCAGTTTTACCGAACCGGATAACTCCTCTCATCGGCGATACTTTCAAATATACATAGTCGCCAACAGCAAAGGATATATCTCTTCTTCTTCTATCGGCATAGCTCTTTTGTCGGCTTTGAGCGGCCAGTAATCGTTTCTTAATAAAGTCGACTTTGTCAGCAGCTTCTCGGATCATATCAGGCCCTAACACAAGTCTATTTCCAGGTTCGACCCAACAAGCAGGAGATCGGCATGGTCTACCATACAATGCTTCGAATGGCGACATTGTCAGGCTCGCCTGGTAGCTGTTATTATATGAGAATTCAGCCAAATGCAGATGGTCTTCCCATGATCAACCGAAATCTAGAACACAAGCCCGCAATAGATCTTCTAGTATACGGTTCACCCTCTCAGTCTGACCGTCTGTCTGAGGATGATAAGCGGTGCTCAAGTTCAGCTTCGTTCCCAGCTCTACTTGAAATGCCTCCCAGAATTTACTAGTAAATATTGTATCTTTATCACTGACTATACTGAGCGGCACTCCATGTAGTCTAACTATTTCCTTGAAATAAATCTGCGCCAGACTCTGAGTAGTTCTGTTTGATCTGACAGGTATGAAATGGGCGGTCTTTGTGAAGCGATCTACGATCACCCAAATACTGTCATTTCCTTTTCTGGTTCTGGGCAGACCATCTATGAAGTCCATTGAAATATGTTCCCACTTCCAGCCTGGAACGTCTAGAGGTTGTAACCGTCCAGCAAGTTTCTATTGGTCGCTTTTGACTAGCTGGCAAGTAGGGCATCGGCTAACATATAAGGAAATGTCCCTTTTCATCGACTTCCACCAGAAAGTGCGTTTGATGTCATTATACATTTTGCTTACTCCCGGATGGATACTAAGTTTTGACTTGTGGTATTCATCCAGTACTTCCTTTCGGAGCTCAGGAATGTTAGGAACACAGATTCGACCTTTCATCCTCAGAAACCCCTCATCATCAACTTGAAAACTCGAGGGTTCGCCTTTCTGAATTATCTCTCTGATCTTCTAAATGAAGTGATCATCCTTCTGAAGAGCAGATATTTTATCCATCAGTGAAGTCGTGATAATAAAACTGGCGATCATCTCATTCTTTCGGCTTAACGCATCGGCCATGACATTGGCTTTCCCTGGAGTGTATATAATTTCAAAGTCATATGCTGCAAGAAACTCCAGCCAACGTTGCTGCCTCAGATTCAGGTCTCTCTGAGTGAACAGATACTTTAACGACTGATGGTCTGTATACAGTTCAAATCTCTCACCCAGCAGATAGTGTCTCCAGATTTTCAAAGCGAATACTATAGCCAATAACTCAAGATCATGAGTTACGTAGTTCTTTTCATGTGGCTTCAACTGACGGCTAGCATACGCAATCACTTGACCCCTTTGCATTAACACTGCGCCAAGGCCTTCTCTAGAAGCATAAGTCCAGACCTTTAAATCCTGATTGCCATCGATGATGGTTAACACTGGAGCTGTCGTTAGTCTTAACTTTAGCTCTTCAAAAGCCTCCTCACTTTCTGGAGTCCATTTGAATTTAGAGTGCTTCTTCGTAAGCTTCGTTAAATGACCAGATATCTTCGAAAAGTTTTTAACGAACTTCCGGTAATAGCTAGCCAATCCGAGAAAACCGCGGACTTCAGTGGGGGTATTGGGCTGTTTCCAATTCTGAATAGCTGTGATTTTGTTTGGATCCACAGCAATTCCTTCTTTTGATACGACATGGCCCAGAAATTTTACTTCCTCTTGCCAGAATATACATTTGGACAGTTTGGCTTTCAATACATTCCTTCTGAGGATTTCCAGAACCTGTTCCAGATGCTTTTCATGTTCGGCCTTTGATTTAGAGAAGATTAGAATATCGTCAATGAAAACCAGAACAAATTTATTCAAAACTCCCCAGAACACTCTATTCATCAGATCGACGAAGTATGCTGGAGCGTTACATAAGCCGAACGACATTACTAACCACTCGTAGAATAAGTCTGGACCTCTGAGTGCTGTCAAAGGAACACACTCTTCGGCAATTCGAAGTTGATGGAAGCCTGTAGCTAGGTCCATTCGTGAAAATACTTGTGCTCCATTCAGACGGTCCAATAAATCATCGATCTACGGCAATGGATATTTGTTCTTTATTGTCTGCTTGTTCAAATCACGATAATCCACACATAGCCGTAGAGTACCGTCAGATTTTGGGACAAACACCACTGCTGCTCCCCAATCAGAGAAACTGGGCCTTATTAGACCCTTCCATACTTGCTGCCGTGTTTGATTGTCTTATTCCTCTTTCTCTTTCAAGGACATTCTTCGAATAGCGTGAACTACCGGCCTTGCATTCAGAATCAAAGCAATCTTGAAATCTATTTCTCTCTGCGGAGGTAAGCGAACAACTTCTTCAAACACATCCGCATAATTTTTGATGACTGGAATGTCTTTGATGAGGTCAGGAATATTCTCTGTGACTTCAGGGTTATGTTCTATTTGGGCTGGAGAAACATCGAGATTGCCCAGAAGTCCTTTCTATTAGCATTCTGACCCTCACAGGGAATGGTTATATAATCACCTGATTTAATCTTCGCCTTTACGACTCTGTCGGCGCATTTAACTTCAGCTTCATATTTGGTCAACCAGTCTAACCCCAAGATAAGATCAAACTCTTTAAAATTCATAACAACCGCGATGGTAGGAAACCGATAACGAGAGAAAGAAACCGGCACTCCACAAACCCAACTGAGATCAATGGAACCCCCAACCGGATTCTGGACAGTCATTGGTTCCTTGAGCTTTTTCAAATTCAAATCCAGTTTCTTAGCTGCATCCTTCGAAATGAAGCTTCGTGACGCGCCTGTGTCAAACAGTACTTTAACTGGAATATCTTTGACAGTAAGCGTGCCTTCTAAAACATCTGGCCTTTCCTGAATAGCTGAGGGCTCAGAAGTTTCTACCACTTCATTTACCTGAGCCTCATTGGTCTTTTTCGACAGCCAGCAGTCTTGCTTTACGTGACCAGCTTGATGACAAAGATTACACTTTCTATTTTCTTTAACTTTGTTCTTTGATTTAGATCCCTCCTTCTTTTGCAATTTCAAGGACTTACATTTCCTGGACAAATGACCTTTTTGATTGCAGTTTAGGCACATGGCGGTCATTACTGATTCTTTCTCAGGTCTGGCCCTTTTCCGATTTACTTTGGGCTTCTTACTGACCTCAGACATCGTACTGTCCTCAGGACGATCAGTTTCAAACTCATTTTCATTGCTAGAACTGACTTCCTCTTCGTCGCGCAACATGCCTTTCTTATGGAGATCTTCATATTGATAAGCCATATAAATCATTTCTAAAAAAGGGAGCTTTATATGCTCCATTACTCTATTCTGATATTTCCTTTGAAGCCCGTAAATAAATCTCAGATTCTTTCTCCTCGTATTCTGAATTAGATGGGGGAGCAAAGTGAGAAATTTCGTTGAATTTCTTATGATATTCTGGGATGGTCATATCTCCTTGTATCAAATAAGAAAATTCATCACATAGTCGCTCAGTCGCTTCGGGAGGAGTAAATCTTTCCAGGAAAATCACTTTGAATCTATCCCAGGTGATATCACCTTCTGGATTATCCTTAATAACTGAATTCCACCAGAACAAAGCTTCGTCTTCGAGTGCCCAGGAGGCCAGTAATCTTTTCTGGTCATCCCTCAGCTTTAATGCATCGAAGATTTTCTCAGCCGAACGAATCCAAGCTTGTGTTCTCATAATAGATTCTTCGCCCGAGAAGGGTTTTCCACCCAAATTTCTATATTTCATAAATAGAGCTTCAATATCCGGGTCAGTATTACTTCTTCTGTTTTTGGCACTCATTTTCTAGAGCGTCTGCAAACAGCAGATCAAGTGTCAGGTCATAGAAAAGATATTTCAAAATATAGAGACAAATACTTGAATTTAAATGTGTCTATCTAGGTGTTATTTCATTCTGCTACTCATACTAGGATATTACTGATCCTATCTGAAATGAGTTACCCGTCCTAGAACGCTACTGGTTCTATTTCTGACGAGTTCGTTAATATGTTATATTCCAGAACTAAGCTTAACCAAAGCTCTGATACCACGTTGTGACGACCCCATTTCCCGTACCGACGGAGACAAGGGTAATCTTTTGGAATATAACACAGAAACAGATAATAGAAGAACAGAAATAAATAAATACACCAGATAATGAACAAATAATACACTGGATAAACATAAACATCAGAGTTACACAGTATACATGATCATACTTAGTACAAATACAGTTCAGCTATACATAAATGTCTACAGCGGAAATAAACATAATATGTACAATAGGAGCTGAACAGCATAAAAAGAGATAAATGATAGATTCCATCTTCAGCTCCAGCTATCCAGAAAGAACCAGCTAAACCTGAATACAAGGTTGCCCGTGTAGAAAAAGGGGCACCCGAGTTTGAAAGTGAAACAAACTACGAGTCAGTCATGGGACTGGTATGAGAAATCTACTCAACACAATCAAAATATGGCTAATCACAGGACCACGCCACTTTCGTGGAACGAGTTTACTCCATCGGATTGCCAGTGCTTCAAAAACAAATCTTTCTTTTAAACATCGCAATGATTTTTATAAAAATGAAGCCATTATAAGACTCAATTCCCATCACACAATGCAACGCAAACCGGAGGATAGAGTTTTTACCTTATAATGGCCAAGATATGCTTGATACGAATAAAACAAAAGCATTTGATATTACTACTAGTGTTTATATGTTTCAAAAACAATTTCGAATCATAACTATCAATCATAGATGGCATGGGTACCATATATCATGTCGCCATATATATACAATCAAAACCGCACGATGTCGTATTTGGAAATTGGATTTCCATCCTGAACCAAGGCAAAAGATAGTCCTTACCGAATTCGAGACTGCCTACCCCGAGCCTCAGGAACAGCCGCAACTGCCCCTTGGATCGTCAGGGCCGGTCCACCGATGTGGATTATTATGCCTGAACAATACGTTTCCCCGCCCTATGGGGCGTAAATGAGCCAAAGAATGACTCCATCGGACCCAGATCGTCCGATCTAACCGAGGCGCCTCGCTATCCATCATCCACATAAGTAAAATGTCGGGCCGTATAAAAACACCGACACAACTCCTAGCTAGGAAGAAACGCATGCCCTCCCTGAGGTCCTTTCTCCCGTTTCTGGTTCATACCGGGGTGTGAGGCTCGCAAATTCACGTTATACACAAAGCTACGCCACACAGGCGGTGCTTTGATCATCACCACAAGACTTGCTTTTCAATAGAAGCCCTGATCATTTGCCACTTAGGCATGCCACACTAGCAATTCATGCCATGCAACTGATGTCCATCTATATACAACCTCTGAGCTCGTGCGTTTCAGAGAAGGGCGTTAAGCAAAAGAATAAATTCTCCGCCGCCAAACAAATGTATATTTAATAGAGATCAATCAACACAGAATAAAATCCAATGCCAGACACACAGTCCATTTACAAGTCCGTTCCGGGTCTGAACGAAACCGGAGGCACTATATACCTCACAAACCCATCGACCACCACGTACGTCTGGACGATCACCACTCATTATCCATATTTCGGGATGCCTCCCAATCAGGACCTCGGTTACCATCCAAACGAGGTGAATATCTCCGGTCTTCGACCACCGTCTTCATCTTCGATTTCTTATCGTCGATTCAGTTATTCAAAATGGGATAAACCCGGTCTTTCTGAGCAACTCGCGTATATAATAAACAAGTGCAACACTAACATACACACGCATCATTTCAATTCATTAGTCACTAACCGTCAATCAGTAAGAGAATGATTTCCCAAATATTAACCCCGAAGGTCGAAACCAACATCAGATCAGCACCTAGGAAACCATTCGACTTAGCCAACCTTCAATTAATTTCTAAATTTCACATCCATATCGTTTATAATATTTTATAACGATTTATCGCTATTTTTATTTATTTTAAAATAGCCAATTTATTCAAAACGACGCTTCGGGCCATAACGCGGCCGTGGCGCTGTTTTTCTTCAGATTTGATTTACACATATCTGAAAATCTAACCGTTGGATCTTCACAAAATTTACATCATTAGAAAGATCTTTTCAAAACTAATCCAACGGTTCCAGTTTTGGGAAAATCCGACGGTCAGATCTCCCGGTATAATCGTTTGAAGTTTCGATTTCAAAATACGAACTTCAGCATCGTTATTCGATTAAATATAATTATATTTATATATATATAAATATAATCGATTCCGGCGTTGTTTTTCTTCAAATTTGAAGTAAACATTCCAGACAATCCAACCATTGGATTTTTACAAAGTTGGTGCCGTTGAATTTTTTTTTTCCAAAGCGAACCCAACGGTTGCGATTTCAGGAAAATCCGATGGTCGGATTTCCCGGTATAATCGTTTGAAATCACGGTTTCAAAATACGAACTGCAGCGTCGTTATTCGATATATTTTAATTCCATTTATATATATATATATATATATATATATATATATCGATTCTTCGATTTCAAAGCTATATTCTTTTCATACATTTGATAAAAATGATATTTTTATCTAACTGTCTTCTATTTCAACGCTTCGCTATATTTAACAATTCATGTATATAATAAAAATATGATTTTTATTGTAAAACTATTCATTTCAAAACATTATTATCTTATATAGTTTATATAGGTAATAAAAATAGGATTTTTATTACAAAACAATTTCTTTCAAAACGAGATTATTTTATATAGTTCATATAGATGATAAAAATGTGATTTTTATTATAAAACAATTTATTTCAAAATATGAATGCCATTCAACACATGAATTTCAATTCAACGAATGAGTGTCGATTCAACACATGAAGGTTTTCTTTAGTTTATATAAACAGATAAAAAGATGATTTTTATATTTAAAACACGAATACCATTCAACACATGAATTTCAATTCAACGAATAAATATCGATTCAACACATGAAGGTTTTCTATAGTTTCTATATATAGGTAAAAATGTGATTTTTATATTTAAAACACGAATACCATTCAACACATGAATTTCTATCCAACGAATGAATATCGACTCAACACATGAAGGTTTTCTATTTAACGAATAAATATAGTTTCAACAAATGAAAATAATTCAAACACATGAATATTATTCAAAATTTCGGCAGCATAACGGCAGGGTAGTTAAAACCGGGACCGTCCCTAGTACGGCTCCTCGCTCTACCTTAAAACCTCGCGGTTTTTGACAATGGGGATCATACATCTAGTTCGCACGCAGGCGGCATGTATATATTTATTTCATTTCCACAAACTAATCCTATGTGGCTTCAACCAAATATTTCTCAACCACAAATGGGTATTTTTCAACCACAATCAATCAATATCAACCACAAACAATCCCAATCAACCATTCGCTATCAATCAATTTTCACACCAATCACAAGCAATAAATATCGTCCATGGTTTGTGGACGAGGGGCGTATATATATATATATAGCAATTCTCTTCTATTTCAACACATATATAATTTTTTACAACGCATATATAACTTATACATCGAACGTACAACTTATACAACGCTTATACATGAGGTGTACAACGCTTATATAACCCATACATCAACTATATAATTTTTACATCGTCGTTTTCCATATCGCTTATAAATTAGAAATCTCACATTGGGTTCCACTCCACCAAAAATAGTAGAAGGCTCAGAAAAATATGCGGTCTCTTCTAGAATGTAGAGGACGTCCACACGAGTCCACTGTCTCTTGTTTCACTGAATTTCGTCAACACAGCAAAAAGATATGATTTTTATAATGAAATAAAAAACGGTAGCGCTTTAAACTGCTATAGAATAGTTTGAATATAATTTACACCGTACCTCCACTGTTTTGTTCGATACTAGGTTTCGATCTCTCGCGAAAACCGTTGCGCGTTGTTGAGATCGGGTTGCGCCACATCCAAGAGTTCCGAGAGGCGCTCAGGCGGAGGTAGGTGGGCCCCCACTCGGTGGTGCCTGGCGTCGCCAGCGGAGCTTCGAAGATCGGATCTTCACGAGGGTGGTTCTCTCCCGTTTCTCAATGAAAATTAGCAAACTCCATATTGATTTGAAGATCCTGATGAGTACTACAAATTTCTCCAAAGGAGGGTATGGTTTCGTGAGGTGGATCGGGAGAAATCGGGCTGGGAAGTTGGAAGGTGGTTTCCGCCTTCGATCTGAGGGGTTACGGAGAGAGAGAACGATCGACTAGCCAATAGGATTTTTTTATTTTATTTTATAATTTTTTTTCAAAAATACCCCTCTTCGCATACTAACACCAATCCAAACCCAACGACTGTCGTCCCTAGCGTTTTCCCCCATTCCGAACACAATGGGATATGTTTCGAAGGCCCATTCGAATGTTTTAGTCAGGTTTCCTTCAAATTAAAATATAAAACATTCAATATTTAATTTGAACGTACATTTCAATTTTCCAGGGCCACAAACTGATTCGAAAAATTCCAGAAAAATAAATCTAGCTATATTTTGACAATTCGGTCCCAACAAAACAAGTTTCGTCGAATTCTGAGACCGTTTGCAAAAAGGCCCATTTCTGGTCGATCCAATTTAACTATAATTGACCAAAACACATTTTCCTTTGCCACGCTCACATACTAGCTTCAAAAATTATGAAATTTGAAACCTAGCAATAACTTCACATCCCGGATCCAACAAAACTGGTTTCGTCGAATTCCGAGGTCGTTTTCAAAATGGCCAATTTCACGGGCTATAAAAATTCCATAGCGACCTTTCTGAAAATTCATTTGGCCATAACTTTTGCTTTCCGCTATGAAAATTCGATTTTTCAGATTCGTTAGAAAGGTACTCACTAACAGATTTAAATATTTTTGTTTCGCTCAAATCCGTTTTGTTTTGCACCCGGTACAGTCCGACAAAGTTTGAATTCAATTTTTGAAACTTCAGCGCCATTTCAGGCCTTGTTTATAATTAGAATTAATTATATTCATTTTCAAACGTCGATTCAAACTCACTTTTCATTGCTATTATTTAAAATATTTATTTTAAATATTTAAAATTCAATATTTTAGCCAATTTAAAAATTTTAAATTGGTTCAGATTTTCTGGTTCGTTACATGGTGGATCGCTTGACCAAAAGCGCAAGGTTTTTTTCTTGTTAGATCGACTAGGACAACATCAAAGTTGGTCGCTATACATTTAATGGATAGTTAGATTCCATGTTATCCCAAAGAGCATAGTGAGCGATCGATATACATTGTTCACAATTAGATTTTAAAAGAGTTTGCAAGAGATTTTGGGAACCTCGTTATGTTTGAGTACGGCTTATCATCCCCAGACTGATGGTCAAACCGAGCGAGTGAATCGAGTGTTGGAAGATCTCCTTAGAGCTTGTGTATAAGATTTCATGGGATCGTGGGAAGACCATCTACATTTGGTTGATTTTGCATATACCAATAGTTACCAGTTGAGCATCGGGATGACACCATACGAGGCGTTGTATTGTAGACCATGTAATTCCGGCATACTGGTTAAAGACTGGAGATTAGCTGATACTTAGGACTGAGACGATAAGAGAAACATTAGATTTTATTGAGACCGTTTGACAACGAACGAAGGAAGACCAAGATCGTCAGAAGAGTTACATCGATAAACGTCCAAAGGATTTGGACTTCGACGTCGGTGATATGGTTTTCGTGAAGATTTCACCGTCGAAAAAGGTTATTCGGTTCGGAAGTAAAGGAAAGTTCACTCCAAGATTCGTTGGACCATTTCCGATAGTCGAGCGGATTGGAAAGCTCGCGTATAGATTGGATTTACCTAAGAAGATGCAGACTTTGCACAATGTTTTTCATGTGTCATTTCTACAGAATTGTGTGCATGATTCAAATGTGGTGGTATCTTTGGATCAGTATGAAGATTTAGAAGTCGAGTCCATTATTTAAAGACTTCATAAGCCGCTTCCATTGTGGAGAATGACACGAAACAACTTAGGAGGAAGGTGGTTAAGCTAGTCAAGGTGCAGTGGAGTAAGGATGATGATTGTATGTGGGAAACGGAGGAGAGTATGAAGACAATCCATCCAGAACCCTTCGTTGGTATCTTCCATTGATGTCGGGTCACCCTTACACCATTGTAACTTGTACTATATTAGAATCCTGCATGTTAGGTTAAGGCTATGGATGCATGGCTTGTTGGATGATAGATTGGCTGCTTGTGAATGATAGACATGCGAAATGGTCTTTGTTGCTTATGTTTGCTTTGGATTTCGGGGGCGAAATTCCTAAAGGGATGGAGAATGTAACGACCTGCATTTTACGTTTTGGAGGAACGTAAAATATTTTTAATTTTTTCTACAAGGGTCATATCATTCTCATATTTTTATATGTTGTTCAAGGGGATATGAACATGTCCATGATTTTTACCAATTTTATTTATAACCATTTTTCCCATATTGTTTTTGTTTAGGGCATAACTGTTGACTAGAATCAATTTCATTAGATCGGAAATGGTGTTTCCAATTCCTTAGAGTGGTCACATTTATGATTTGGTTGAGCGGTTTGGGAGGAATCACAATTTTAGTGTTGCTAGTTTTTTGGATAGACTAATTAATCATTAGTGGGTTGATTAACGAGGTCCATTAAGGCTAGGGGATGTTGGCTATAAATAGGAGGGTAGAGGTAGAGAGAATAGTTTAGTTTCTTCATTCTCTCATTTGGTTGGGTGCTTGTGATTCTCCGTCTCAACCAAATATATCTCCACTTTGTTTCCATTCATAGATTTGAGATCTAGGATTAAAGATCAACATCGAAGAAGGGTAGATCCCATCGACTGAGTTGATTTGGAGGCCATACTTCGATGTCCGGATAAGAGATCCATTGATTTAAAGCTATTTTGTGGATTCGATGAGTGATAAGCATCTCTCACATGGATAGATCGAGTATACCGGTTCGTTTGATTTTAATTTCATCATTTCGAGTTGTTTTCACCTAGATCTAATCGAGATAAGTAGATTTTCATTTCGGACCACACCATAGGATCTAGTCTAGCAACTTACAATGGTTAATTCATATGTTTATCATGTTTAGATCCAATTATTGGTTCGTTTATTGTTTTATCATGTTTTGGTGAGTTTCATATGATTGTATAATGATTATTTGATGTGCTAATGGTTTTTGATGATTGATTTGTTGTGTTATTGATTGTTTGGATGAAACTAGTCGATTTGGACGAGATGGATGCATAGATATTCGTCGTTAAGGTGTTGCTGTGTGGATTGGTTCAGTAAAAGGAGGATCTGGGTAATTGATCAAACAAGGGGATAGGTCGGTGATGATGTGGAAAGTATGGATAGGTGTTGCATGCGTGGATAGTCTGGATCGCGTGGCTCGAGTGTGTAAGGCGGGAATAGAAAAGCAGCTATGGATCGGTCGAAGGCATGAACCGGTCAAAGATGGGTTAGTGATGGAATGAACTGGATCGGTCGAAGTCACCAATGATGGATCGGGTAGTTCAATGGTGGTGGATCGGGCTTGATGGATTGGTCTGTTTTGGCAAGTGAGGATGCACCAGGGACTGTGTTGGATGGAGCACAGATTATGAACTGCTCGCGACCCATAGATGGATCGGGTCAGTGGACTTTAAAGATGTGATGGATTGGCTTGGGTTAATTGATCGGGCGTGCGATCCATATGGATCGGTTGTGATCCAAGAAGGTGCGGTCCATATAATAGTGACCAAATGGTGTTGATTTTGGTTTGACAATGGGCACAGCTTCGATGTGAATTCAGATGGTATGTTCGAAGCAAAGTGAAGTGTTCGTTGACCGTGATGTGATGCAATAAAGTGTAAAGACGACTCAAGATGATTTGATGGTTGCTTGAGAAGGCGCTTGAGCTTAAGGATAGTCGCCGATGATGATGGCTAGAGTTATTGAAGACCAAGGGATCGACGTTAGTCGGAGGTTCTAGCGGACTCCAAGCAGGGGTATAATGCGGGCACCCAAAGACCATATGACTAGTCGAGTACCCCGAGCAGTCATGATGGTCCTGTATACAAGTCACGATGGCATATGCAGTTTTGCTAGAATCGGGGTTATTACTAGCGTTTGACGGATGGCAAGATGGCCAGTCATATGATTAACGATGGTTTAACGGCAAGGCAAACAGTGATAGCCAGAGCTGTGGATGTTGATTGTTTTGCTTGTATCGTCTTGTGTGGATTATCCGACGTTGATGGAGATATCTCTTGGGTTCTTATCTGTTGGTGGTTTCGGCCTTCGGGATTTGTGCTTGGAAGAGGTTGAGCTCGATTAGGATGGTCTACCCTTGATAATTGGTTGCTATAGATGTACTGTTTGTTTCTTCTCTAATTCGCTGAGAAAGGCTATCATTGTAGGTTATGGAGAAGGGTTTGGGTTTCTTCTTTGTTGATGTGTTGGTAGATTAGATGATTCATCTGCCTATTTCTCATATAATTTATTAATGATGTTATATAGCTATTTATATCGCTCAATAAGACTATTATTTGACTCAAGTTTTATGCTTCCTCTTATTACCATGGGCTATTTATCCATGTTGTGGATGTGAAGACTAGGTAGCAGGTAGTAGATGCTGTTGAGCGACGACGAGCTGGAGGCCTACATATTAGTTTCCTACTTTCATATATGTTGTTTTCGTTGATATTGATGTATGCTACTCTGAGTGAACCTACCGTGGGGCTTATTTTACAAAATCTGATGTAATCCAGTGTCGTATGGATATTTTCATGATGATATGAAAAGTTTAAGATTCTGCTCAATTATGTTTCGCTACTATATCTTGTTGTATATGTTCTATTATATTTTATCACTATGCTATGAGTTATACGACAGGTTTCGTGCGAGTATTTCTATCCTGATCACCGTCTATAGCTGCCTGGCACGTCTTTCAGCGCACTATTTCCTTTGTAAAGTGAAGTAGTTATGGGCGGTCGTCACAAAGGACCTTGTTTTTATAATAAAAAATTAATGATGATGAAACAGTGGTCGATGGGAATAAAGATTTATTGCGTAATATTCCCATATTGGTTCAATTACCTAGTTTCCCCTACAATAGTGGATGGAGGAGGGGATTAGTAGAATTATGTTTATTGTTGGTAACCCCTTAATGTTTGATAAATCTACAGAAGGAATTAGGAAAATTACTTTTGCACGCGTCCTAATAAGTCTCAAGTATGTTCTCCTTTCGTAAGAAAATACCAATTTTATCTAACAACTGATTGTGCAGGACGTGGAATTTGAGTCGTTTCCCATATTATGTTCAAATCGTCATAGTTTTGAACATCTAGCTAATTTGTGTTATTTTACTAAAATTTGGATTCCTATGAATTATGTTCCTCAAAGCTGTAATACTAACTCTATGGACATAGGACCGGGTGCACACACTTCTAAGAATGTTGGTAATGTTATGAAAGGTGCTACTGGAGAGGTTTAACCTCAGATTGGTTGTAGTGAAGCCTAGGATCAGCTCCTAAAATAGCAATATTCTGGTAGTCGCCTTGAATTTTACATTTGTAGTTTGTTTGGTTTGCTTTAGTGCGAGCGAGTTTTCAGTCATGTCCTGTTTGAAGTTGTACAGTTATGGATGTAATACACACACATACCCTATATATATATATATATATATATATATATATATATGAAAAATGTTCCGCTACACTTTAACTCCTTCTGAATTCAAACCACTCATTCTGACTTTTAAAATCAATTTTCTATATACACTATGCCATAAACGACCTAATGCAACAGAAAAAAAAATTGTTGGCACAAGCCCAAAAAATGTTGGCATAGGTCTTTGGCAACATTTTTAGGGTGATGAAATTTTTACTGTTGTTGCAGACCTCAAAGACAACATTTTAACTATCTACGGCAACATAAGAATTATTATTACAGTAGAACCATATTTGGGTCTATATCAACATCCATAGGTGTCTGTAGCAACATTCCAAAATGTTGCTATAGATATTAAATTGCTGAATTTGTTTGGGTGCACATCTTTACGGGGTCCACATTATGGGACCCATAGCTGAAGCTACTTGCATAATACAACATCCAATAGTACTATAGCTACTTGCATAATATCACATACACCACTTGCATAAAAAACCATTCATAGATTCGTTTCAAAACATAAAATACACATCACAATTCATAGTTAAGAACTCCAAAAGGACGAATCATGAAAAAAATTATGAAGAAAAACTGTCCATACATGCTATTTCACTTGGATAGTACTTCACTGCACTACATTGCTATAAGTATACACAAAACAATCCCAAACATGATCTAAGACATAGCTAAAGCTCTTGCAAAAAAAATTTCTCCTTTCATGTGCTTTCCACATTCACTTCGTCATCGGCTTTTGCCTCTTTTGCTTTTTCTTCAGGAGTTTGTCTTCAATTGTCTTCCTTTCCACGAGCAATTACGATATAGTATTTTCTTTTTCCATCAATTTAACAGTAGTATCTTCCAATACGGAGTTGTTATTGATTTCATACACTTCGTCATGCCACATAAAATACCCACAATCGCCATTCTGCATATATGTTAAATTCTCAACTAAAACATCATTGAAAATATGATAATCGGTAAAGCAACCAAAAATACCTAATTTATATTTACAGGCCACATGATGCAACTAAAAAATTTCTTCTCCGCATTTGACCCTGCCTTCGTAGTCCTCATCTTCGCTGGGATTTTGCGGTGGCAATGCTTACTTCCCGCAGCTGTTGATGAAGTTGAAGTAGAAATTGATTGAGTGGTCATTGAACTCGAAGATGGACAGATCAACTACATACATACACACACACACACACACATACATATACGTGTGAATATGAATATATGCATGTATATTTGTGTGTATAAATCAATTTTTTAACAACTATACATGTTCAAGAAGATGGAAAGATTAATTACACAAGCACTCGAGAAAGAGACATGACAATAGACACATATTAATCAAGGAAATTCAATATATACTCAAAATCCACGAACAAACAACATATATCTAAATATATTCACCGTAATCATCATAGTATCCATGAACTAACAGCATATATCCAAGAATAAGATTCAGATCACACTGAATACAGTTCAGTTTAATTTTTATCATACTGAATATAGTTCGGTTTACGAGCAAGAAACATATCAACTATAATTTCAAAAGCCACAAACTAACAGCATATATTAATGTATATTCAAAATATACAGAGATTTGAAGTCGTGGCAGCAAAATGATCGAAGTTTAACAGAAAATCATTCGCATTTTTAAGGGATAAAAACTCTATATATTCACCACAATCATTATTGGCCTAGTAACATCAACGTTCGAGTTAAAATCCAAAGAAAATTAAAACAAAAAGAATCATACTCGAGAATGAGATTGAACTGTGAATCGAAGGAATTCTGCAAAACGGAGATTTAAGTGCTTTAGAGATGGAGTGGATGCATGGAATTTCAGGAATCAAAGAAAATCGCAAAACCCTAAGCAAGCCACCACAATTATTTTCTCCAAAGAAGTAGAGAAGGGTTAGTGATTCGGAGGGAGAAAGAAATGAAAATGAAGCGGGTGAATGAAAATGTTAGTGGGAAATAGAGTAATTGTAGTAGATAGTGGTTGGACGGCTGAGATATTGTTTTAGCTAATGGTGCAGATCGCCACGTAGGACATGGAAATGTATGCTATAGCAACATTGTACAAAATGCTGCATCGTATTACACTTGTTTATCTACAGCAACACATTTTTATGTCTAAGATAACACTAAAAATAGATAGTTGCAGTAGGATTGCATGTATAATCATAGACAGTCTCCCATAATTAATTATATTTATTTACTTGTACTTCTGCTGTAACTTTCGGTGCAAAGTCTCATAGCGACCCTTTATGTTTACAGATACGTTTATTCGGGCATCTCAAGCACGTTCGGTCTTGGGCCTCCAAATCCAAGAAGCCTCGTATCTTGTCAGAGGGTAAATATATTGTGTCATGTGTACTGGTAAATGGAAAGGTCTTTAGCCCAATAGTATGGTATTTGGTTTTTTTCAATGCAAGATCTACACCTAGACTTTTGGAAATTGCATGGATTTTTTATTTCTTTTTCTTATTGTTATTATTATTTTCTGATGAAACCAAACAACTGATTTTATATAGCAGCCTCCTAAAATTAACTGCCTTAGGCTCTTGTATTCCAGAGCCGTACCTCAACTGATAAGTTACACATAACTCACAAGATATATTGTGTGAGTTGTACATTTTTTTCAAAGCTTTACAAGCTTATCCCCTTTGGTCTTTTATTAGAACGATTAATCCGCTTTACTGTAGATTCTTTGAACTATGTTTTCTACGTGCCATAAATTGTACATCTTTTATTTTCAACATATATAGCACCTATTTCGAAAGAAAAAAAAGTGTGTTTTGTACAACATCACAGTCTAGTCTAGTCAGCAGTTCTAGCTACTAGATAAGGATCTGTTCTTGACGATGAGGAACAAATATTGTTTGTGGTGTCATAATTCTTATTGACCAGAAATGGCTAATATTATTTTGTATGTCGTTTGTTAGCAATATCTGCTATCAACTGCCATGTTGCCAATTCATCATTAAGAAAGTCAAAAACTTCTATTCTTTAAGGTTGTGTTACAACAGTCGATGCTTCGTCGAATTCAATGTCTTCTATTGAAAGCCATTACAAACAAGCAATCAGGTTTTCGTAATTCAAATATGTTCATGTCGATTCTACCTTGTTTGCTTTGTTTCATGTATTTTGTCTTTCTGAACTTGTATGAAATTTTCTCGAATGCCTTACAAGCATCATTTTTATTATTTTCTCATATTTATCACCGATTTCAGTAAAATTACATCTACGTGCAGATTTTTGTACTTTACCAATATGGATCAGTAGAGGAAAAGAAAATGGTGTTTGCTGAATTGGAGGATTAAAATCAGAATTTAAATTTGGAACTGTTTCAAACGAGTCATCGTGTTGCCCAGAATAGAACGAATAAATATGAAATACAGGTGAAGTTAGAGGGGAAATTTGTTATGTGAAGTTTTCTTGAGTTTGTGTACCATTCGACGTATGCGTTGCTCCTTATTGCATTCGTATCTTAAAATAATTGTTGTATCAACTCCAAATTCTCTACGACATTTAGTTTGTATTTCAGAATACTTGTACCTAATTCCTAAAAATAAACCAAATTCTATTAAAACTTAATTTAACCGACAATAAGTAATTGTATTTTATACTTACAGCAACCAGATCCCTTCACCATCCAGCACTGTCTGAAATAATATTTCTAGTAACATCTCAACTAGCTCCAGTTTTGTTGCGCATAGCCTCCTATTTCATCCGTTCCCCTTTTAGACTATCGTACTTGTGTCCAACTTTTCCTTCATCAATCGGAGCTACATTTGACATAGTTTGATCTATAGCAGTATTTAAGTTGAACATCATTGTTTTATGGATTCTTTCCAATGTTTACCGCAAGCCCGTACGCTTTTATAGAACGGTTGAGAAACAACGTTGTTTCAAAATTTCGCCGATAAGCTTGTTTTTGACTGTTTGAAGCAATTTGTATACCCTAGAAATAACAGTAAAAAAAAAAAAGTAAAAAAAAAAAACTTTAGAAAATTATATGTTATAAAATGCAATGATAGAATTGAATTTAACTAGCGGTATATCTGCATTTTTGAAATTATGTTCCATTATTTACAGTGGTATTTACAAAGCAATTACCGTTTCAGTGGTAATTGTAAGGCTTATAATAACATAAATTTCAGCTAAGGGTGAGCAATATTCGGTTCAAACTGAATTAACCGATCAAACCGGTTCATTTCGGTTCGGTTTTAAAACTAAATCGGTTTGAATTCGGTTTGTAAAATATTTTTTTTCGGTTATCGGTTTAACTGAACTTTTAATTTATCATCTAATTTTACAGTATTATAGTACTTTAAATAATTATTTTAGTTATATAGTACATAGACATTTATTGTAAATACATAAAATCTTATCATAAACATAAAATTTATTGCACAAAATATCACCAAACTTGAATTTATGTTATACTTTGAGTGAATCCATTATTTGAATTATAGTACATCCTTCATGTTCGGTTAAATCGGTTACCGACCGAATTAATCAAAATTAATTCAGTTCGGTTTGGTTTAGAAAATTTTCGGTTTCAATTCGGTTTGAGTGTTTTTACGTCCAAACCAACCGAACGTCCACCCCTAATTTCAGCACCAAGTAAAATGACTTTGGTGACATGATTCACGTGATATCCTACTAGGGTAGTACGTTGAAGAGCAGAAATGGCTCCACAATTTCGATGGGTTTTTCTTCTACTTCTTTTTCTGTTTATTTTATATTTTTCTATTTTCTATTTTATTTATTAATTTAAAAAATCCAAAAAATTGTCCCACTGTTACAGCGAGTGCTATCATATATACACACCTAACTAAATCGTGTCTTTTAATTATTGTGGACCCGACCGCTTGTTGATACTTTATAGTCATGAATAGAAATCCCTTCTATGCACCTGAATGGTCAATATCAATTCAAGTTCATGGACATTAAACCATCATTTCATTCCCTGTCATATGTTTGCCACATATTTACATATGAAAAAACTATTCTGGGCAAAGCCTTCGCAGATAATATGCCCTTATTAGCATAGCCAGATGTATTTTCACTTGGGTGCCGTGTGTGTATCAACCATTGGATTGGGCTTATACTTATACTACATACTACTTGAACATAAAAATTTATCACAAATTTGAGAACTGAATTGCCCCGTGTTTTCCACCTTGTATAAGAACAAAGTAATCCAACCATTGAGATTTTGTGTCGTTTGTAGTAAATTAGTGGGAGAAGAGAGAATGATGAATGTGGTGGAAATCAGAAGGCTAAAGTGGTGATTCATTGTTTGGAGGTGCCCTTGATCCCATATATATATATATATATATATATATATATATATATATATATATATATATATATATATAACATTTTTGTTTTGAACACCCGCTTTGCATTCGAAGCACAACCGTCCGTTTAAACTTAAATAATAGGAGAGTGAGAAAGTTAGTAGGTTGAGAGAAACGAGGTTACTTGGTTGAAATCAGAGAGCATTTAGAGTTGTTATACAGTTTGGAGTGCAACGAAACGTTACACACGCGCGCGCACGCAAAAAAAAAAAAAAAAAAAAAAAAAAAAAAAAAAAAAAAAAAGAAAGAAAAAGAAAAAAAAAAAATTGGGTGCAATCCAACAACTTCAACACACAAAATCTGGATATATGCATATAGCAACTAAAAATTGGGTGCATCCAAATAAGCGGAAAACAAGCACAAAGGACGAACTTCTAAAAAACATTAGTCTGAAGAGTACCATGTTTTACTTTTAGGTTGAAAGACAAATATTAAAGAAAATTAGACTGAAGGACAATATTAAATATTATTTGCATTTTGTACAGTGTAAAATTGAATAAATACTGGTTATAACTATAATTTTCGTATAATGGAAAAAATGGATATAATGCTAGTTATATTTAGTATTTTCTTCAGTTTAACTTTTGTTCAATGTTTGCCCTTTAACTCTTCAATGTAAACTTTTTCAAAGTTTGTTCTTACACCTAATTGTTAAGATTGTCTCGCATGTTGTTAAAGAGGAATTACGAGTTTGAATAAATAGTCTCACATCACGAAATAAATTGAGAAAGTGGAGTACAAATATAAGTTGATAGACATGTAACATCATAGATTTCTTTTGTTATATGAGAGTTGTGTGTCAATTCATATGCGTGCAAGGGAAGGAGGCTTTGTTTCGATCGTCGTTACATAACAATAGTTAAGTTTAGTAGACAAAGTTTGGACAAATCTAGGTACGTGTAGCACACAAATTTTGGGTTTATTCGAGTAATGTGACAATATTACCATAAAAAATAAGTTAGGCGAAATAAGGGGGTTACCCGACTATCTCTAACATAAAAGAAAATTAATGGTTAAAATAAACTAACGAATATTGACTTGTACTTTTGAAGTAGCTAGTTATAAGTTTTTAAATGGTCTCATTTTTAATAGACATAAACCCCTCTCATATATTTCCAAAGTTATTTAAGATTTCGTAAAAGTAAACTTCGTCATATTCATAACCATCCTATTACAAATTCCTGTGCCAGTCTTGAGACTTCTAACTAATTCAATATCATGAATCAATGCGAGACAGCGGAAATATTTATTTTGATTGTTAACTTGAATAGTTTTAACACATATCTAAAAGTTTTTAAAACAGTACTTGTGATCACTAATACAACGGTAAGACTACTCCGTTGAACTAGAAAACTTAGAAATGCATTCCATTTGACACGTTCACCAATGTGAAAAAAAAAAAAAGTCTTTTAATCATCCAAATATTTGTGATCGAAAGTTTACATTGTTTCTATCTTTTTTGGTCGAAATTTATGACAAATTAACCCCTTCGGAAATGAATTATAAATTGATGGCTCAAATTATAAATGTTTTCAAATATTTCATGTTAGATTGCAATTTTGAGGGTTTTAAATGTTTTTAGAATTAATTCAATGTATATGTGTAACATAATCAACAAACGGAAGGAAAAAAAAAAAAGACCAAGTAAAGAACAAAGCAATATTTTTAGTACAACAATTAAAGAAAAATAAAATTATTTGACATATTTTGCTGAAGCAACAATGGGAAGTGGTTTGCATTTTATTTTCAAGAGACAAGCACTAGTGACAAAATACAAGATGAAAATAGCAGAAATATCAGGTAATCTGACCTACAATTGATTAGATACCAGGCAAATAGGCAATACTTCAGCATCTTGTTTCTTATTTCACCTAATCCCATCCCTTTTGTTGTAATTTAGTAAGAAAAGAATGCATTCATGTATTTAGGACATATGATTTTAATTTGTTAATCTAAAACAAATGGGTACAGACAATTTCTCTTGCATACCCTTCTTATTTTAAAAGACTGATAAAAAATCGTATAATTTAGAGTTTTCGGGCAAGCCCTTGCCATGGAAAAGTAGAGCAGTGAACCTTACACGACATAAAACTTGCACGGACGACTTGTAACATTTTGGATGTAAAAGTCAAAAGAAGGTTGAGTCAGAGTGTTCATACTTTGCCTTGAACATAGGATATATAACTGTTAGCCTGCGTTAGACACAGTTCCAGGGTGCATGTGCGTGTTTTTGAAGTTGTCCTCTCTTATTTCTTGAATATTAGAACTGTCATATAACTTTTGAGTTATGGCCACTGTTCCGTGAGATGCTCATATTATGGTTCACATGTGTGCCATGCATGCACCATAGTCGATTACCACCACAAATCACCTTGAGTGTATAATTAGATAGCACCATGTGCACACATTGGTATGTCGGTTGTTCAAGTAAAAGGGACAACTGGGATCAGATTTGGATTTGAATGTTGCTACTCGAATCCTCTTTCGCACTCCTTCAATTTATTTATTTATTTATTTTTAATTTTTTTATAATGCTAAATATTGTATTGTCGGCCTTATTGATTTGAATGTTCGAGTTCCGACATGGTATTATAGTCTCGTATAGCTTCTTTATCTGAATGTCTAACTCGAAAGTAATTGAGAATAGTGTTAAATATAGGTAATCAACACTTTGGTTTACCTTAATGTGTAAAAGGTAGAGTGAAAATGTATGTGTTTAATTTTTTTCTAATTGGTAGGGTTACATTCAGCTTATAGTGGCAAATGCAACGATAGATGTATTAAAATTCGGTGTTAAAATGGTTAGTGGCAAATGTATGGTTGTATTTTGTCTTGGATCAATACTTCCCAAAATTAATCAGAAACCTAAGCTGCCAGAACCAAGCTAGCACTCTGCCATCCTAATTATGTCTTCATCGAAGCATGCAAAATTCTTTGTTAATGGAGTCGTTGCATGCAATATTTGTAGCTAAACAGTTAAAATTAGGCATATGTTTTATCTTATCAAATCAGGTTGTACAGTATTTTTATGGAGTTCATTCACTTATTCTTATCCTTACCCTGGAAGGTATATAATGGATGCTACGTAAACCTTGCTGCTGCATTCTTTCAGGGTAGAAAAATAGACAACTGTGTGTTTTGATGAATCCACCAACAATATTGGCTCAGCCAGACTAAACATTCCACCTTGAAGCGTTGTACTTTTGAAACTGAAATAAATTAACTTTATAGTATTGGAAAAAGAAAAAAAAATCATAAAATAACATCTTCAAGTTACATGGTTTTTCAAATCATAGAAAATATCATGAATTTAGGCTTCATTATTTTTCTTCACATAATCAAATATAGAAATTATTTCTTAGCCTTAAACACTAACTGGATTACCTTTTCTATTTTGGATGAAATGCCATGTTATTAGAGTACATTTTATAAACCATTGTAGGAATTAATATCTTTTATCTTAAACATTATGAAATTTACACTTTTGTATTAAAGGAATTGTTACAGGATTAATTTTCAAATTAATATTTATTATCAATTAATCAAAATTAACTGTTTATAAAAGTCGATTTATTCATTATAATTAGATAATCTTTTAGACTAGTTGAAAGAGTTTCACATTTCAATTAGAAAAAAGTTAAAAAAAAAATAACAATTAATCAGGTTTTCGAACTCAGACGGATTGAACAGCTAGAACATTAAAGTTTTGCACCAACACAGGGTTGATATGGTTTAGTCTTCGACACTAGGGACGTAGCCCTTAGCAAATTTTTCTAGGTTAAACTTGATAAGGATAATCAATTAGATCTGGAAAAATGAATGCAATCCTTTGGCAATCAATGCAACAATTAAATGTATTGCACATCATATGCTTCAGTCAATATTTTTACCTCAAAACGTGACTGATTATTCAACTTTGCCTAAGGATTTCTATTGAGCAAAGAAAACAGCGTCATGTGTACAGTAACATAATTTTGTGTATATTCAAACAAGGCATGCAAAAGGAACAATTGCTACAGTTTCATATTGATAAATCGTTATCAACATCTGCAGTCTCAATTTTGAGCTTTTCTGAAATCATTTATTCAATGTAGGTTGGTGTTTGCTGCATTTATTTGCCATGAATTCGTCTTCAGATGAATCGGACCACACGTCCCCTTTTTTTTTTCTTGTACTATGTAAATTTCACTGTACTCCTATGTTACAGTTTCTTATTAAAATGTAATATGCATTATTATTTTCTTAAATAAAATATTTGCAGAAGAGTAGGAAGAATGAAATTCTTCATCGTTTTTTATCAAATGAAGGACAAGAATTGTAAAATTTAATCTGAAGAAAAGGTATAAAATAAATTTTATATGAACTATTAAAACAAATGCTAATTGAACAAAGTTACAAATGCATGTTACTATACTCCCTTACCATTAAATTTTATAACGATATATTAGTTTGTTGTTTCTTTAACCCTGAAAATAAAATGTTATTATCTAGTACAGTTCACCCAAGTATATTTTAATTTAGTATTTTGTTTATTCGATACTATAATATATGTTTCTGTTTTATCTAATTCCATATTAATATAATATTCAGTATACTAAACTTTATTAAAATCTACTATGTGTTTTAGATTAAAATTGAAATCTCATTTGGGCATTTATTACAAATTCTATTTGAACATCCAGGTATGGCAGGGATGATAAAACTTGCTTCTAACTAAAATAGAGATAAAATTTTGTTTCTGTTTGTTATATTCTTTAAGCCAAAATTAAATCCACATATATACACTTACGTCGTCAATTCATTTTGAGCTTTCTTCCAAAAAAGGAAATGAATGGTCTGAAAGAACTGGATATTCAATTTTGTTTGAACACCTGACCTTTCCTATGAATTATCAATGCCATGATTAGTCAGGAGTTAATGCAGATCAGATGTAACCCTGTTTAATACCAGATGATGACACTACTAATTTTTGTGCTATAGTGCAAGTAGCTTAAACGAACATAAAGCTGCGATCATCATTATCATTATCATTATTACTGTCATGAACTTTCGGTCTTAACCTGAAGTAAGATGAACTGTAAGTAGGGCTTCATCCTTTTACATTTATAAAAGAAAATTGAAAAATTCAATTTGGATGGAAGTTTGATTAGGGAATTGACGTTATATTTGCCTACTCTACTTTGTTTTTAGTTTAGAGTGTCGAAGATTAAAGCAATGCATCTTGTGGTAGGGTCATCTAATGTTGGCCTGCACTGCTAAAAAACAATGGAAGAAACAAATAAGAGGGATTACATACCAACTTAAATTTTTGTTGGCTTTTATTCTGCCAGCAAAATAATGTGATGGAACTATTTGGCGTCGCATTCCAGTGGGCTGTTTATTGGAGCCCTCATTTAGTGCCTAAATTCTTAGAAACTACAGAAAATGGGTTTATTGGATCCGTCCAGATTGAAACCTACATGATATTTATTTGGAAACTGTCTTTGATCCATGTATTCGAAAAATGAGCTTTGAATAACGACCCTTTGTTTCGAATAGCATAAAGTTAAGTATTTTAGCAAGTCGATTATAAAACACAAGTATTACTTTATGATTTGTCAACTTATTTGCTTTTTAAAAATAAACATATACAAACTGTTATAAACCATTTATAAGCTGCTTTTACTGCTTATAAACTACTGTACTGGTAAATAACCTCTTAATCGAGTCGGATTTTGTGCATTTTCTTCGATTCGTGGTACTATATGTACACACACATATACATATAATTTTTATAATTACTATAGCGCACATGTGTGTGTGTACGGGATAAGATCAAGAGCATACCAAACAGTGCAGCACCCCTACAACTCATATGTTTTCCGCGAGTGTTCCACTTCCCCGACCTCCTCCCGTTAAGTGGATCCCGAAGATTTCCCCTGTTGTCACCCTCCTGTTCAGTTGGATGACTCGACAGTCATTGCTTTTGTTCCATTAGTTGACACAATATCTTCCTATGATGAGAAATCTGCTTGTGATCGTATTTATTGGAAGTCGGCTAACCAATCTTGGGTCCGTGTGCAGCCAAGTATGAGATTCTTCCCTAGTGAAGCCTTGTACTTTAAGTATGTTAGCGATATAGATGATGATATGAGGAAATTGACTTACCAGATTGTAGGAAATGGTTTTGAACTCTCCAAAGAGGGTAGCCATTTTCCCAGTTTGAGCGGCCGCTCGCCCCACCCACCAACCCCAGTTGGGCTGATCGCGATCTGGAACCGTCCGAGCCTCCGAAACGTGCGTTGTTCCGGAAATTTCTGCATTCGGCTTCGCCATTCAGAAGGCCAGGAGGGTTTGGTAGAAACTCCCCGGAAGACACCATGGTAACCTTCTGCCTAGTTTGGGTGGCCACCCTACCCACCCACCAACCCACTCCACGGGGGGCAACCGATCGTTTTTCCAGTTGGGCCGATCGCGATCTGGAATCGTCCGAACTACTGAAACGTGCATTGTCTTGGAAATTTCTGCCCGGAAGACACCATAGTAACCTTCTGCCTAGTTTGGGTGGCCACCCTACCCACCCACCAACCCACTCCACGGGGGGCAGCCGATCGTTTTTCCAGTTGGGCCGATCGCGATCTGGAATCGTCCGAACTTCCGAAACGTGCGTTGTCTCGGAAATTTCTGCACTCGACTTCGCCATTCGGAAGGCCAAGAGGGTTTGGTAGGAACGCCCTGGAAGGCACCATAGTAACCTTCTTCCTAGTTCAGGCGTCCACCCGCCCCACCCGCCCACCTCAGTTAGGCCGATCACGAGCCGCTCCACCCACCCACCTCAATTGAGCCGATCGCGAACCGCCCCACCCACCCAAGTTGGGTCGATCGCGATCCAGAACCGTCCGAGCCTCCAAAACGCGTATTGTCCCGCAAATTTCTGCACTCGGCTTCGATATTCGGAAGGCCATGAGGGCTTACCCCCGAAGGCACCATAGTAACCTTCTTCCTAGTTCGGGTGGTCGCCCGCCCCACCCATCCACCCCAGCCGGGCCGATCGCGAACCGCCCACCCCACCCTCCCACCCCAATTGGGCCGATCGCAATCCGAAAGCGTTTGAGCCTCCGAAATGTGCGTTGTCCCGGAAATTTCTACACTCGGCTTAGCCATTCGGAAGGCCAGGAGGGTTTGGTAGGAACGCCCCTGAAGGCACCATAGTAACCTTCTGCCTAGTTTGGGCGGCCGCCCGCCCCACCCACCAACCCACCCCACGGAGGGCAGTCGATCATTTTTCAGTTGGGCCAATCGCGATCTAGAACCGTCCGAGCCTCCGAAACGAACGTTGTCCTATAAATTTATGCACTGGACTTCTACATTCGGAAGGCCAGGAGGGTTTGGTAGGAACGCCCTGGAAGGCACCATAGTAACCTTCTGCCTAGTTCAGGCGGTCACCCGCCCCAACCACCCACCACAATTGGGCCGATCGCGAACCGCCCCACCCACCTACCCACCTCAATTGAGCCTATCGCGAGCCGCCCCACCTACCAATCCAAGTTGGGCCAATCGCGATCTGGAACCGTCGGAGCCTCCGAAACGCGTGTTGTCCGGAAATTTCTGCACAAGACTTCGCTATTCAGAAGTCCATGAGGGTATGGTAGGAACATCCCGGAAGGCACTGTAGTAACCTTCTGTCTAGTTTGGGCGGTTGGCTGCCCCACCCATCCACTCTAGTTGGGCCGATCGCGAACAGCCCACCCCACCCACCCACCCCAATTGAGCCGATCGTGATCCGGAACCGTCCGAGCCTCCGAAACATGCGTTGTCCTGGAAATTTCTGCACTTGGTTTTGCCGTTCGGAAGGCCAGGATTAGGAAGAGTCACAATACTTTGCTCCCTCATGTCTGCTTCACTCGCACTGGCGCAGTGATTATCAGAGACACGACCACCGTTAGAGATGTCACCATTCACTTGTTCTTTCATTTTTCCATGGTTGGTATTTTCCTCGTTTAATACAGAACTCTTGCTATCAAGACTTTTGTTGGTATAGTTGTTGTCGATCATCTCAGCACACCCTTGCTGAACATCATTCAGGTGAGCAACCTCCACAGTTGGCCTCAAATTCGCAACTTTAGGCTCATTTACACTGTTCAATGCATCCTTTTCAACACAAGTAGTTACAGCATTATTCCGTAAGGCTATTCGAGAATTAACACAAACTGGCCCAATATTTATATCATTCAAGTCAATATTTGGCAAGTTTATTTTTTTACTCACGCTGTCAAAATCATCGTGGCTATCCGTCCTATTAGTTTCATACTCGTTACCTTCAGTATGCGTTGTCCTTACTTGTTTTCTTTTCTGGTTGTGATTAATTACCCTTCTCCAAGTTCGTCTCTTCCTAACTTAAGCAAATCTATCTTGCTTTCTGTCAACAACCTTAGGTTTAGAAACAACTATTTTCTCAGCTGCAACACCATTTACATTGTTAACAATAACTTTAGAAGTTTTAGAAATAGATTTTTCACATGCCTCTGTAATATGCGAATGCTTTACATTCAATGCAAATAAGAGGCTTCCAAAGATAAACCACCCTGACTGTTTGCTCTGCCCCAGTTGGAAGTTGTACATCGAATTCATCAGGAAGATTTTGGTCAGGCGACACTTCTACCATACATTTTGCGTATTCAAGCCGTTCTGTTTTCCCAGTATTTTTACCCATGCACAGAAGACTCCCGACTCTAATGGCAAGACAATTTATGCCAATTTTTGACCAGGCCAACGGTGGAATACTGAATAGTTTAATTCAAACTGGTACATTACGAATCATATAACAATTGTTACTTATACCAATATCCCATAGTTCACAATGAAGACCTTATTCCTTATGATAATAAGGTCAAACTGGATGATTTTAGCTCGATCTTCATACATTGTAAAGCGGAAAAAAAAGAGTGTACCATTCGATCTAACCTTGAAATGAACCTTTGGTTTCCAGTGCTTGTTTAGTTGTGTGATAACGGTGGTATACATCAGTGGCTCATCCAGGAAAAGGCCAACCAAATCATCACTCTAAATATTTCGAGCAGCTTCTAGAATATCCTTTGAAGGAACAAGCTTATTTCCAGAGAAAATTAGCTTGATAGGCGGTGATGCATAGTTGCCTGCATTCTTAGGTTTAGAAGAAAATAGATCTGACCACTTCTTGGTGTGAAGAGGCTCGTGGGGGAACTGGGGAAGGTAGAGATAAGGGCGGTGGGTCTGGAGGTGGAGGAATAAGCGTACGCGGTGGATCTGAGGCGGGAGGGAATGGAGGCACAACGATGTCGATTTTGGCCGAGGAGGGGTTAGATGTTGTATCCTCCATTTTTTGAGGAGGTTGCTGGTAGATTTAGCAACAGTTTGTTGTTGTAAGTTGTAACAATATTGTAATACCCCATGAAATATACCCTAAATAGACATAAACAATCGAATTTAAATATAACTGATAATAAACAATAATAAATGTATAAGATATTAATGGGTTGAAAGTAATAATTTTGAATAATTGAGAACTAGGTCATTAAAGTATTACCATTGTATTTTTTATGAGATTCTAGTCATTTTCATATTTCATTTGCTGAAAACGGAGTCTGTGTGAATAATTTATTAATAAAACAATTTGTATGATAACTGTATACACAAAAGATTTGAAATTCAAATAGAATAGATAGAAACCAGGAACAAATAATATACTGATTGGAATAATGGTATATTCCCTAGAGATTTGAATTTCTGTGTAAATATTTATATATAAGAGGGTACAAGAATAAATAATAAATAGAAAAAAGCAATCAAAATTATAATGTAACTAATATAATAATAATGTAAAGGGAAACGAATCTCCCTGCGCTCGATCCAGAATGGGGTCGACCACCCTTATATGGAGGGGGTTGACTGCTCTCCTAGTCGAGGGTCGGAGAGAGAAAATTGATTTGAAGAGTTTTTATATAGTTATTGTAACAATCCACATTTTAAATTTAATAATAAAAAAAATTCATAATTTTTTTGAATTTGGTCAAGGAACTAACACCACTGAGTCAGTGATAATTTTTTAATCAATTTAGACCTATGGTTTGCAGAAATCGGACTTAAAATAAAGAAGACATCATTAAATGAAGTTTCAAAACAAATACGAAGAAAAAAGTAATAAGAAACACATATAAAACCAATACTTACCAATGTTTTAATTTTGTGAACAAAAACATAGGTTGAGTACTTGCCTCCCCAGTTGTAGCACGCGAGTTCGAATCCCAGTAATGTCATGTTTTTAAATTTTGGGAAGTCCAATAAAAAAATCGCATGTTTTAAGAGAAAAGTATATATGTATGTACATATGAGGAAGATCATTTATTGATGAGTGTGTGTGTGTGTATATACACATGAGCGTAACGGTATGCGATTCGCGCGTGATGATGACACGCGCTTTGCACGTGATCAAGGCATGCGCTTCGCGGGTGGATCGTTGTTGGTTAAGCTACAAATCTGAATTGTTAATTTTTTTATATCTAAGTCATGCTAGTGGTTTTTTTGCCTATAAGCGTATTACCTATTTGTGCTTGTTATTTGATTTGTAATTGCTAACTTATTTTTGTGTTATGTACCCGCATATCGTTTTGCCAAAATCAAATAAGAAATATAAATGTAGTTTGTTAACATGATAAAACTGATAATACGCAATTAACTCAACACACATATCAGCATAAAAATCCAAATCAACTTCAACTCAACACACCATTTCACGCAACATATAATTGAACACAAAATGTCATTCACTTCACCTGCAGCTCTATCCTTACAGCATATAACTCAACATAGACCAAATTACTGCATATAACCCAAACAGAAACACTCGTAGCAAAACCATTTCCACTATCTTAAAATCATCACTGTACAGTTATGTAGATGCTAAGTTGTGGATGTATTCGAGTTCGTTGGTAAGGTCAATGTCTATCTGCACTTGTCGGATCCAATTCCAAAGGCCTGAGAGGTTCGGACTTTGTAGCCAGTTTTGTAAGGATAGATTTTCCATGTATTTTTTGAGTAAGTAGGAATGCGACTCTTTTACTTTGCAGATTCCAAATAGGTTTATCAGGTTGAAATGGTTGAGCTTGTATCAAATGTTATCTTCTTTGGATACATCATTCTCCACTTTCTTGATTGTAATGGCCTTTTTGTGAATGCATCCCTTATAGACCGACCCTTGAATTTTGCTTTCTGAGATGAAGTCTTTTTTCGCATCTTTGAACTCTTCTATAGAGTATACTTTTAAGGCTTGTGTAACGTCCCGTATTTTTGACCATTTTATTGAAATATTTTATTTATTTAAAATATTGATTTGAGTTTAAATAATGAATTTTAATTTGAGTATTTATTTATTTTGAACATTATAATAATATTTTATATTTGGGAAAAATGTTGATTTTGCTATATAATGTGAACGAGCGATTCAAAGTGATTTAAATATGGTTTATATTAAATTAAATTAATATATTCGTTATTAAAACGACGTTAGAACGTTAAATTTATAATTTAATTATAAAACGAGCTGCAGCGACGCGGCAGTTCGTAATTTGGCGTTTTGAACTTCAATTTGATATACAGGATCTGATATAAGTCAGATTTCTGTGAAACAAGAAACGTTGGAACCGTATTGATTTTAATTTTCATATGACAGAGAAAAATCCAGATTTCGCATTGTAAATTGTAAATTATGGCCAAATCAAAATTTGAAATAGTCGTTATGGAAATCGTTAATAAACGATAACGTTTACTAAAAAAATATTTTTATATATATATATATTTGGATGTTGTTTAACCTGAGTTTTTTTGAATGTCGAATTAAGAATCCCTCTTAGTTTTAATTAAAGTTATACGATATTTCGTGTGGATATATTCGACAATATCAGTTATTTTTATTTATTCAACCAACGAAAGTTCTGGAGTTCTATACTCATAATCATGTCCATCGATATAAAAGATACACTATTTTCTCGATCCTCTTTTCTTATATTCTCTTCAATTGTATATACCTACTATTTAATAGGTTGCATAACGTACAAACACAACATAGCTTTATAATATTGCCTTTATTCTTACTATCTTCATAATTAACTAGCAATGGGTTTATCAAATTTCACTTAAACGAAGTGGAAAGTTAATAACCGTTAGTTGTATCATTAAACATTATAACCGAAATAATCTTCCGAACAAGCACCACTATTATGTATACATGGATACACTCACATCACAAAATGGTCTAACATTCCAACTTTGAATTACATTTCCAAAACAAAATGAAAAGGGCTCCTGCATTTACCTTTATACACAACGTCATAAACAAATACGTGAAAAAAAGGAAAAAAAAAACTAAAGAAAACTGTGAAATGCAAATCTTTGAACTGACTAAACAATTCATAGTCGGAATCTAATCTATAAGAGTGGACACAACTAAGCATCCCAACCTTGCATCTCAACCATACTGAAAGCACCATAAAATATTCATCTATCACCGGTACAATCAGTATCTAAAAATAAAATAAATGAGAGATATAAGAAATAGCTCAAACAACTAATCGAACAGCTAAAACCAATGAACAAATGTATACATCAATCTTAAACAGTAGGAAATAGCTAGAAATAGCTACGCATTTTTACAGCTAAGAATGTACAATGCACAGAAAAAGGAAAAAAAGATATGTATATATCTTATAACATCACAGGTAAGCAAATAAAACAGTTTGTATATATATGTTCATATATACAGTGAATCCATATACGGATACATCACAGGACAATTGTCATGTATATTAAAATGGGACAGAAGATCTATAATGCAGTTCGATATTTCCGAAATTGAAATGACAATTCACTTCGATCAGTATTTTCTGCGAATAGACTAGAATGGATTAAACAAAATCCCTGTTAAAATATCATGCCGCATCACCAGTACGAAAAATCTACAAATGGGAAGAGGAAAAGATGGCCTAAGCATAGTCGAGCTTACCTAGGACGGACGGTGATGGACATTGATCTTATCTAGATCAATCCTACTATAAACACACCTATCGTGCTTTGTGTTTTATCAACCCCAGAATAATTTGGCAAAAAAAAAAAAATTCGAAACAAGACTTTTCAGTAAAAAAAAACCAATTGAAAACACTTATCTTTACTCAGTGATTCACGCACGGCCTTTCGACGAGTTTTTTGACGATTGTGGTTCAAAACCGAAGGCTCAAGGATCGTAGAATCTTCAGGAGGAAGGCTCGTTGGCGGATTGAAGGAGATTGAAAGGCTCAGGGCTGATCGACATAGCTGTGGGATGGTGGTTGGGTGCGGTTCTCAGATCGTTGAAGGAGGAGGAGTTGTAGGGTTTTCTTTTTCCCCAAATTTATGTGGCGGCGGACGAATGAAAGAAGTAAAGGGGAGCCGATGATTAAGTAAGAAAATGGGTGCGGGCCTGTTATGATTTCAAGTAGGCTGAACAAAATCATGGTATGGCCCAATTATTTTAATACATTAAGTTTGGTTTAAATTAAAATTTAAATGAAGTTCCATAGTTAATTTACTTAAGGGTTTTTAATTAACGTAAGTTAAATTTAATTAATGAAATTTAAAACCATTTCATACTATTACTTAGTTGGTCTAGTTGGTCGTGTTACTTACGTTAATCAATTTTGAAACTTTATTAGTCATTTGTTGGTATAATTAAGTTGTGAATTAAAAGTGATTAAGGTTTATTATTTTAATTAAATTATATAAACCTTAAACGAAGTTAATTATTTAAAACACAGCGAGCTAAGAATTGGTTAGGGTATGTATAATGGGGTTTGTTTATTTAATCTATAGTTAAGGGTTTAGTGAATTTAATTTAAATCATTAATGTTCAAACATGGGCAGAATCGGGCAAATCAACTTGTGTTCCTATCATGGCAACGAGCAGAACTTTATGGTACAAATCTAGATGGAGTTGGAGACAGTGAGAATTACAGCTAAATTAAACGACTGTTTAATTTAACTGTAACCAAATCAGTCCATAAATAAATGGAATCGGATCAAGGTGAGTTAAACTCACTCAGTTTTCCCATTTATATTTTATAAATTGGGTTTTTATTTTGTGTGCTTTGTTTGCTATGGTTGACTGTTTGTTAGTATTATAATTATCTGTCGATTTAAATGATGAAATTAAACCGTTGCTTAATTTCAGTATTTATACTAAATCGTTATTTTTAACGATTAGTTCCAATAAAGGTGACTTACCGTATTGATCACGTTTATAAAATAAACGTGTTTAAATTGTTGAATTGTATGAATTGCGTGTGGTTGATGTTAAATGGCTGTTATTTATTGTTATCAGTTAACAAAAACTGAATGTTCTGGTTTGAGATAACCGTTGAATACAGTGAAGAACAGGTTGGAGGGATCCAACCGGGTTCCTCAAATATATTATTTATTTCATATTATGAACATATGAACAGTTCTGTTTGGGGAAATTGATTTGATTGTTGATTATTGGCTGAATATTCAACATCTGTATGGTTTAAACCGATGTGCAGTATTGGTTGAGTAGTTGGCAGCGTATGGCTTATAAAAAAATCGTTTTATAAATATTGATTCACCATCAGGTGAGTCGATAGAGATGAAGTTATAAAATTTATTTTGTAACTGGAGTTAGATTTTGAAATATATTAATTTGAATAAAATTTTATGAAAAGGGATTTACTATTTATTTTAGTAATAAGAAAATTAATTACTGAAGCTATTAGTGATTAAAGTAAATTATTATTTTAAATAATAATTTAGAAAAGTGTCTTTTTAATATAAAATCATTTAAAGAATAATCAAAGTTGAAAAAAAATCTAGTTGAATGGTGAAAGGGGCTTATGAATGGGTTTTACATTTTAAAAACCCAAATCTTTATAATGAAGTTATAAAGAGAATTTTAAGCAAAGACGATAACTCAAATTTAAGAAATTACTTAGTTATGCGAATGAAGTTAGAGGAAATTAAGATAAAGTTTTATAGTCAACCAAGGATTTATAAATGAAGTTTAAAGGGTAAAGGCGTTAATTTTACATTAATGTAACTTGAAAATGAGATCAAGTGAAAAGGGGAAATTGAAATGAGATTCCAAAATGGGAATGGTTGAAAGGAGATTGGTAAAAGTGTATTTGAGATAAAGAAGTGGGTCGTAGGGTGGTATAACCAAATCCAAGTAATAATGAAATTTGTTTTGAGACTGGAATGGAATATTGGTTTGATTACAACTTATATTTATCTGAGGATATAAACGTTGTTGATCAAGGTCTGAGAGGTAATTAAAATACCCCAACTTGAATGACTTCGGGATTATCTAAAGATAATATTAGTTGGTAATCGTAAGAGAGGTCAGTGATAATTTATTTTTTTCCATTAGGGAAATAATAATGCAACGTTGGTGAAAGTTGGAAAATATGTAACAAGAAATCCGAAGTAAAGAAAATGCCAAGTTAGTTTTATTCTATACTCATAAATATTAGTTATGGTTTCAAGAACGGGATAAAGAATCTTACGTTCTGTTTATGAATAATAAGTTAGATGGATTTTCCAAGTTAAATAATAAATAATAACGTAACAAATATTTTCAAAAGGAGAATTTAGTGGAAATTGAATATGGGTATTTTACTAAGTATTATAGTGAAATGGTTTTGAGAATATAAGTGTATAAGAATTTAATTATTGAAGCGACCCGAACTTCCCCGGTCTCCGAAGAGATGAGAAAGAACGAATTACTGTGAGGACACGACAAATCAGAATGCAGACGGAAGAACATTTCCATTGCTATTACAACAATTCCATCAGATACAAGAATATACAGAGTATAACTGAATAAATTACATTCGATAAATATCAGAGATTACAATAAATTACATAGCAGCGGAAAATAATACAAAACACAGCTGAAAGTGATACACGGATACAGAGCTTTCCGAGCATCGTTCCAGCTGTAAATCAGGATCCTGTGAATATAAATCTGCAAAACCAAAACTACTAGCTGCCCGTGCGGAAAATAGGGGCACCCAGAGTTTAGTTTAAAACAATAAACTCCAGGTCAGTCATGTGACTGGTGTGAGAACTAAAACAGTTATGAAAACTTTATTTTAAAAGAGAGTAATTCAAGGGACCACGCCGTATGACACGGAACGGGTTTCCTACCAAGAATACCAGTGCATAGAATAAACAACGCAATGCTTTTTCGAAAAATGAAGCTATTATAAGACCCAGGTCCCATCACACAATGCAACGCAAGCCGGAGGATAGGATTTTCCCTTATAATAGCCAAACATGCTTGGTACGTCAAAACAAATCATTTGATACTATTATAAGTGTATAGTGTCAAAACATTTTCAATCATAAATATCAATCCTAGGCGGCAAGGGTACCATCTATCATGTCGCCATACTAGGCTCAACAAATAAAACCGAAATACACGTATTGGAAATTGGATTTCCGTCATGAGTCGAGGCAAGGGGCAAGCTCCTCTCCGCTTCGAGACACTCTAGCAAATGCCTCAGGACTCCACACTCTGGGTAATCCTGGGATCCTCCAAGACCGGTCCTCTCTTACGTTTGAGGATTAATTATTCCTGAACACACGTTTCCCGGCCCTATAGGACCTATAATCGAGGCGCCTCGCATCCAAACCACAAAGGTGAAAAGTATATAAATGTCAGGGCTGGTAGGTCACTGACACCACCCATAGCTAGAAAGAAACGTCGTGCACTCCTTGGGTCCTCATCCCGTTTTTGACTCATACCGAGGTGTGAGGCTCGCGAATCCACGCTATACACAAAGCTGCCACATAGGCCGTGCTTTGATCATCAACCACAAGACTTTGCTTTTCAACAGAAGCCTTGATCCATGCAACTCAGCGTGCCACACAGGCAATTCATGCCATGCGATTGATATCTATCGATATATAACCTCTAAGCTCGTACGTCTCAGAGAAGGGCGTTAAGCAAGAGAATAAATTCTCCGCCGCCAAACAGATATATATTTAACAGAAATCAATCAACACAGAATAAAATCCAATGTCAGACACACAATCCATTTACAAGTTCGTTCTGGGTCTGAACGAAACCGGAGGCACTTTCCTCGCATATCCATCGATCTCCAAGTACGTCCGGACGACCACCAACTGATTCCCTCATCTTGGGTGTACAGCCCAATCAAGATCATCAGTAATCACCCAAACGATGTGAAGACTTCCGGTCTTCAACCACCGTCTTCATCTTCGACATATCGTCGAATCGGTTATTCAGAATGGGTATAAACCCGGCCTTTTCGAACAACCCGCGTATATTGAAAACAAATGTTACACAAACACAACATACGCCTCATTCCAATTCATTAGCCACTAACCGTAAATCAGTAAGAGAGCAATTTCCCAAATATTAACCCCGAAGGCCGAAACCAACATCAGATCAATATCCAGGAAACCATTCTTCTTAACTAACCTACCGCTAGTTTCTAAACTTCATCTTCTTAGGGAAAGGTTCCCATTAATTTTATCCAAGATAAATTCTTTAAAATTTATTCTTTAATCTTCCATTTGATGTCATTTCAAACCAATTTATGGTTTTCCAAACTAGTCAGGATTAGCGAACCACACCGAAGTAATTATTTATTTTATTTCCCAATCCCAACCTATTCATCACATGAAGCAAAACTGGTAATACTCCATATCTAACACCACGGTGTTATCGGTAAAATTAATTACCATTTCACATTCAAATCCAATTAAAGATTTAACTATCGCTTTGGAGCAAAACTGGTGACACTCCATTCTCGCTCATTTTCCAGATTTGATAATTTAAATTATCAATTCACATTTCAATCTAATTGCAGATTCATTAAAACTCCTTTTACTGGGTTAAAGAACTAATGACATTTAAAACACAGTTCACGATAAACCCAAATCACATTCCATTTATTATCGGATTAAAGAACTAGTGTTATTTAAAACACCGTTCACGATAAACCCACAAATCAATTCTATTTAAAACTCTTTTCAACTCCAATTTATTTATTTAAGAATAAACGGGTTTAATTTTAGTTCAAAACTAGTTCATTTCGATAAAAATCTATTTTTATCTTTTCAAATATGGAGTTTTTCATCCCAATTTTTCCCAAATCATTACTTACGATTTTACACAAATTATTACTATTTTTAATAATTTTATCAAGGCCCGTACAGTCGATTTCCAACAATGGCCATCGAACTGCACTTACAACGACCTTTTCCAAATTTGATTTGGACGTATCTCCAAATCCAACCGTTAGATTTCAAATTTCTAATATTAGTTAGAAAGCTCTTTTCGATACGAACCCAACGGTTCCGGTTTTAGGAGAATCCGACGGTCGGATCTCCCGCAATGTCAATTCGAAGTCAATGGTCGAAATTTACGAACTGCCGCGGCGCGGCGCGTTCTATTCAGGCCATTATATTATATATATAATATATATATTATATACTTCGTCGATTTATATTCAAAACGAATTTTATAAATAGATTCAAATTTGTTTCAAAAACAATTTCAACCTTTATTTCAAATTCAAATCAAAATTGAATTTTCTATTATAAATCCTTTTTACTTTCATTTCTATTTGATTTCAATTCAAATCGATTTTTAATTCGATTCGAATTCATTTTCTTTTCAATTCAATTCAATTCGAATTCGTTTTCTATTCGATTCGATTCAATTCAAATTCGTTTTCTATTCAATTCAATTCAAATTCGAATATAATCGATATAAATATCGTTCGCATCAAAATAGCGCATCTCTAATCAACACGGCTTTATATTTTTCAATAACTTCGTTATTCTATTTACAAATGTTTGTCAACACATGACTAATCTCAACAAATGAGTACTGCCCACGTGTGACTATTTTTGTTATTTAATATATTTTATAAAAGTTATGGTATCTATCGTTTGATTTCAAATCAGACTCCAACCGTAAATTAGTAAGAGAACGATTTCCTAAATATTAACCCCGAAGGCCGAAACCAACATCAGATCGATATCCAGGAGACCACTCATCTCATCTATTTTCCAGTTAGTTTCTAATTTCAAATATGATAAAGATGTAAATTTTATTGTTAAAAAATATTTCGTTCAACACATGACTAATCTCAACGGATGAGTACTGTCAACAGATGAACCTTTATTTTATAATATTCTTTATCTTCTAAATTGGAATGAGGCCCAATCAATTACCATATAAAGTTAATTATATGGATTCCATACAACACATGTATATAATAGCAACGATAAATAATCAACCATCATCCAAAGTGCACTACACTGTATAAGCATCAAATATAGATATCTAACGCTTATAACAGCCTGTCAATCAATCGATCGACATACAACTAATTATTGGTATTAGTGTATGCCGTGTTTTATCCCAATACCCGTGTGGGGTTTCAAACAATCAAACACAGATTTTATTTGTGCAGTTGGGCGATGTGTAAAATTTATCATCCCAATCAATGTCAGTCAAATCAGTGTACATAAACAAACCGTCCGGTTTGTAAATGAATATTATTTATTCATATTCACGTTAAAAATTATATTTTTAACGATCAAATTATTTTATTCAACCTATGAATATTCTATTCGGTTCATTTATTAAATAAAATGATATCTTTATTTTTCTAACTTATTTTAGAAAATGTCGGCGGCATAACGGCACGATACTAGAAACGGGACGAGGCCTAGCCTTATCCCCGGTCTAGTGAAGGCCCACGCCATTCACACATCAATCAAATCCATTCCATTTCACCAAACGATTCAATTCAAACCAAATAATCTAACCAACTATACAACCAAACAAACAAGTCCATGGTCTGTGGACGATTGTGTCGGGTGCTACTAAACACCGTCTGCATCCTAGTATATATATATATATATAACTAGAAAAAGAAATTAAAGAGTGAGAAATTCTCACCAACAGCTATTCCAACTCCACGACACTTCATTTAGAGAAATCTTCATCGTGCTCGCCTTTTTGTCATCTTCGTTGCCCTTATTCTCTACATATGTAAAAATCAAATTTTTACTTTGCTATTCAATATATAAAAATCGAATTTTTTTTCTTTTTCAAATATAACGATTTCGCCTTTTCAAATATAAAGATTGAATTTTTATTATCATAACTATATAAAAATTATATTTTTATATATCCACTTTGATAAAAACCATGTTTTTAATATGCCACTAGTATAAAAATTATATTTTTAACTCCTCCATTATATGAAAATCGCATTTTTAACCTTCTACCATAATAAAGATTATACCTTTAATATAAATACTCTATAAAACCCCAATTTTTATCGACTAACAATCCCTTCCTTTCATTGCTATATGTATAAAACTGATTTCATTTATTCAAAACTGATTTTAACAAAGTTTTATATTTAAATAAAATCAGAATTTAAAAAGAAACTCACCCTCTTGCTTTATTCACGTCGAACTCAGTTGGAGGGCTGCTGGGGCGCGGAAGTTGACCTAGGCGGCGGTGGAGCCCATCAGGCCGGGTTGGCTCACTTCGGAGCTTCCTTCGATTGCGAATGGATCTGCTGGGGGGGTGAACGCTGACGTGAGGTGGAGGGGGTGTTGCTGTCGAACGGAGGGGAAGGAGGAGCAGGTGGCGCGGCAGACAGGGGCCCACGGCGTCGTGGATTGGGCTTGGGGGGTTCGGGAACGTCGAACTGAAGGGAAGAGGAAGGGAGAGAGGGGGAAGCGGATCGAGGAGGGCCTGGCGCCAGTAGCGGCGGTGCGGTGGTGAGGAGGGAGGCTGGACGAGGATCGACATCGTTTTTTTTTCATCTGATTTGGGAAAAGAGAAACGGGGGGGGGGGGCTCTATATAAATATATATATTTATTATTAAATTAACTCTAAAAAGCAACTTTTATTATCGACCTCGAAACGAGGCCCACCGCCTGTCGTCCATAGCTAATTACCCCCATTCCGAACACAATGGAATATATATCATAAGCTGATTCGATCATTTCGATCAGTTTTCGTCAAAATCAACATATAACTCTATATATTGAATTTGAACGCGCATTTCAATTTACCGGGGTCACATACGAACTCTAAAAATTCCATAAAAATATTTTCTAGCTTCGTATCGACGATACGACCCTAACAAAACTAGTTTCGTCGAATTCTGAGACCGTTGGAAAAATGGCCATTTTCCAGTCGATTAAAATCAACTAAAACTGGTCAAACACGTTTTCCTTTGCCACGCTCACATATTGATTTGGAAAATTATGAAATTTAAAACCTAGCAATAATTTGACACTGCGGGTCCAACAAAAGTGGTTTCGTCGAAATCCGAGGTCGTTTGCAAAATGTCTATTTTTAAGGGCCTGAATTCCATAGCGACTATTCAGAATTTTCAACTGGACATATCCTTTGATTCCCGCTATGAAATTTCAATTTTTCGGATTCGTTAGAAAGATAGTCACAATTAGATTCCATTATTTTTGGTTTCACTAAAATCCGGATTGTTTTGCACCCGGTACATTCAATTGAAGTTTGAAATCGAATTATCGAACTACCGCGCCATTTTCAATTCTATTTATAATTATATATAATTATTTATATTCTAACGACGACGTATATAATATATACGTTCGAATTATATTCAAAATAAATTTCTCGTCGATATTATTTAAAATAATCTATTTTAAATATTCAAAATTCGCTAAAATTGCCAAAATAAAAATTTTAAACTGGCTCAGAATTTCCGGGTTATTACAATCTCCCCCACTTAAAACTTTTCGTCCCCGAAAAGGAACAAAGTCGAAAGTGGTTTGATTAATCAACTCTACGTTCATTCTGGCTTCCATTCTCCAACTTTCCAGTTTCTGAGAATTTTCAAATTTTCAAAAATTTGGCTAACACCCTAAATTTTCGAAAAATTTCGCCATAACCTCCTTTGTACGGGGAGCACGGGAAAATCCAAAAATTTCCATACAGGCCTTTTGATCTCAAAAAGAAAAAGAAAAAGCCAAGCGGCTAGCCAATAGGCTCATAAAATCATCATCACCCAAACAAAACAGTAAATTATAGTAAACATGTACCTATTTGTCGGGCAAACAAATTTTATTCTCTGCTCTAGCCTCCTTGCTATGACCTGTTCAATGTAAGTACATGTATATGCAAGCAAATGCGACCAATTTTCAATACAATTCAATATTTGATTCAATTAGGCATAAGGGTTCAAAAATTATCGAACAACTAAACAAACAACACAAACATCAATCAATTAGTGGATTAACGTTTCAAATTCATAAATTTGATATATAGCCAAAAATCATGTTTTTGATGCCAAATCACAACAAAAAATCTATGTATATTAGTTTTGGTTCTCACACCAGTCTAATGGAAATATATAGATATCACACCTTCGTCATTCGAAAATAAATGTTGATGATGCCATGGTCATTATCAACATCATCTCCGGGCGACTAGAGTGTGATTCTATATCTATTCAGTATATTAAAACTTCGACAATACGTTCATGACGCGTATACGCGAAATCTTTATATATTGGATTGTCCAAATTCAAAATAAATAAATATTCAAATACGTATAAAATGGTTTAAATTTTCAAAACAAAATTGTTTACATTTGAAAAATATACTCCTCACACTCGTTCTAGGATACCACTGATCCTATCTCTAACGAGTCATTCTAATTGGATATTACTAATCCAATATCTGATGAATTCTTTCGTATGGTTCTAACGTGTCTTGTTCTCGAGCTCTGTAAACCAAAGCTCTGATACCAACTGAAGCGACTCGAACTTCCCCGGTCTCCGAAGAGATGAGAAAGAACGAATTACTGTGAGGACACGACAAATCAGAACGCAGACGGAAGAACATTTCCATTGCTATTACAACAATTCCATCAGATACAAGAATATACAGAGTATAATTGAATAAATTACATTCGATAAATATCAGAGATTACAATAAATTACATAGCAGCGGAAAATAATACAAAACACAACTGAAAGTGATACACGGATATAGAGCTTTCCGAGCATCGTTCCAGCTGTAAATCAGGATCCTGTGAATATAAATCTACAAAACCAAAACTACTAGCTGCCCGTGCGGAAAATAGAGGCACCCAGAGTTTAGGTTAAAACAATAAACTCCAGGTCAGTCATGTGACTGGCGTGAGAACTAAAACAGTTATTAAAACTTTATTTTAAAAGAGAGTAATTCAAGGTACCACGCCGTATGACACGGAACGGGTTTCCTCCCAAGAATACCAGTGCATAGAATAAACAACGCAATGCTTTTTCGAAAAATGAAGCTATTATAAGAACCAGGTCCCATCACACAATGCAACGCAAGCCGGAGGATAGGGTTTTCCCTTATAATAGCCAAACATGCTTGGTACGTTTAAAACAAATCATTTTATACTATTATAAGTGTATAGTGTCAAAACATTTTCAATCATAAATATCAATCCTAGGCGGCATGGGTACCATCTATCATGTCGCCATACTAGGCTCTACAAATAAAACCGAAATACACGTATTGGAAATTGGATTTCCGTCATGAGTCGAGGCAAGGGGCAAGCTCCTCTCCGCTTCGAGACACTCTAGCAAATGCCTCAGGACTACACACTCTGGGTAACCCTGGGATCCTCCAAGACCGATCCTCTCTTACGTTTGAGGATTAATTATTCCTGAACACACGTTTCCCGGCCCTATAAGACCTATAATCGAGGCGCCTCGCATCCAAACCAAAAAGGTGAAAAGTATATAAATGTCAGGGCTGGTAGGTCACTGACACCACCCATAGCTAGAAAGAAACATCGTGCACTCCTTGGGTCCTCATCCCGTTTTTGACTCATACCGAGGTGTGAGGCTCGCGAATCCACGCTATACACAAAGCTGCCACATAGGCCGTGCTTTGATCATCAACAACAAGACTTTTCTTTTCAACAGAAGCCTTGATCCATGCAACTCAGCGTGCCACACAGGCAATTCATGCCATGCGATTGATATCTATCGATATATAACCTCTAAGCTCGTACGTCTCAGAGAAGGGCATTAAGCAAGAGAATGAATTCTCCGCCGCCAAACAGATATATATTTAACAGAAATCAATCAACATAGAATAAAATCCAATGTCAGACACACAATCCATTTACAAGTTCGTTCTGGGTCTGAACGAAACCGGAGGCACTTTCCTCGCATATCCATCGATCTCCAAGTACGTCCGGACGACCACCAACTGATTCCCTCATCTTGGGTGTACAGCCCAATCAAGATCATCAGTAATCACCCAAACGATGTGAAGACTTCCGGTCTTCAACCACCGTCTTCATCTTCGACATATCGTCGAATCGGTTATTCAGAATGGGTATAAACCCGGCCTTTTCGAACAACCCGCGTATATTAAAAACAAATGTTACACAAACACAACATACGTCTCATTCCAATTCATTAGCCACTAACCGTAAATCAGTAAGAGAGCAATTTCCCAAATATTAACCCCGAAGGCCGAAACCAACATCAGATCAATATCCAGGAAACCATTCTTCTTAACTAACCTACCGCTAGTTTCTAAACTTCATCTTCTTAGGGAAGGGTTCCCATTAATTTTATCCAAGATAAATTCTTTAAAATTTATTCTTTAATCTTCCATTTGATGTCATTTCAAACCAATTTATGGTTTTCCAAACTAGTCGGGATTAGCGAACCACACCGAAGTAATTATTTATTTTATTTCCCAATCCCAACCTATTCATCCCATGAAGCAAAACTGGTAATACTCCATATCTAACACCACGATGTTATCGGTAAAATTAATTACCATTTCACGTTCAAATCCAATTAAAGATTTAACTATCGCTTTGGAGCAAAACTGGTGACACTCCATTCTCGCTCATTTTCCAGATTTGATAATTTAAATTATCAATTCACATTTCAATCTAATTGCAGATTCATTAAAACTCCTTTTACTGGGTTAAAGAACTAATTTCATTTAAAACACAGTTCACGATAAACCCAAATCACATTCTATTTATTATCGGGTTAAAGAACTAGTGTTATTTAAAACACCGTTCACGATAAACCCACAAATCAATTCTATTTAAAACTCGTTTCAAATCCAATTTATTTATTTAAGAATAAACGGGTTTAATTTTAGTTCAAAACTAGTTCATTTCGATAAAAATCTATTTTTATCTTTTCAAATATGGAGTTTTTCATCCCAATTTTTCCCAAATCATTACTTACGATTTTACACAAATTATTACTATTTTTAATAATTTTATCAAGGCCCGTACAGTCGATTTCCAACAATGGCCATTGAACTGCACTTACAACGACCTTTTCCAAATTTGATTTGGACGTATCTCCAAATCCAACCGTTAGATTTCAAATTTCTAATATTCGTTAGAAAGCTCTTTTCGATACGAACCCAACGGTTCCTGTTTTAGGAGAATCCGACGGTCGGATCTCCCACAATGTCAATTCGAAGTCAATGGTCGAAATTTACGAACTGCCGCGGCGCGGCGCGTTCTATTCAGGCCATTATATTATATATATAATATATATAATATATACTTCGTCGATTTCTATTCAAAACGAATTTTATAAATAGATTCAAATTTGTTTCAAAAACAATTTCAACCTTTATTTCAAATTCAAATCAAAATTGAATTTTCTATTATAAATCCTTTTTACTTTCATTTCTATTTGATTTCAATTCAAATTGATTTTTAATTCGATTCGAATTCATTTTCTTTTCAATTCAATTCAATTCGAATTCGTTTTTTATTCGATTCAATTCAAATTCGTTTTCTATTCAATTCAATTCAAATTCGAATATAATCGATATAAATATCGTTCGCATCAAAATAGCGCATCTCTAATCAACACGGCTTTATATTTTTCAATAACTTCGTTATTCTATTTACAAATGTTTGTCAACACATGACTAATCTCAACAAATGAGTACTGTCCACGTGTGACTATTTTTGTTATTTAATATATTTTATAAAAGTTATGGTATCTATCGTTTGATTTCAAATCAGACTCCAACGGTAAATTAGTAAGAGAACGATTTCCTAAATATTAACCCCGAAGGCCGAAACCAACATCAGATCGATATCCAGGAGACCACTCATCTCATCTATTTTCCTGTTAGTTTCTAATTTCAAATATGATAAAGATGTAAATTTTATTGTTAAAAAATATTTCGTTCAACACATGACTAATCTCAACGGATGAGTATTGTCAACACATGAACCTTTATTTTATAATATTCTTTATCTTCTAAATTGGAATGAGGCCCAATCAATTACCATATAAAGTTAATTATATGGATTCCATACAACACATGTATATAATAGCAACGATAAATAATCAACCATCATCCAAAGTGCACTACAATGTATAAGCATCAAATATAGATATCTAACGCTTATAACAGCCTGTCAATCAATCGATCGACATACAACTAATTATTGGGATTAGTGTATGCCGTGTTTTATCCCAATACCCGTGTGGGGTTTCAAACAATCAAACACAGATTTTATTTGTGCAGTTGGGCGATGTGTAAAATTTATCGTCCCAATCAATGTCAGTCAAATCAGTGTACATAAACAAACCGTCCGGTTTGTAAATGAATATTATTTATTCATATTCACGTTAAAAATTATATTTTTAACGATCAAATTATTTCATTCAACCTATGAATATTCTATTATTTTTAACGATCAAATTATTTCATTCAACCTATGAATATCAAATTATTTTTAACGATCAAATTAAATAAAATGATATCTTTATTTTTCTAACTTATTTTAGAAAATGTCGGCGGCATAACGACACGATACTAGAAACGGGACGAGGCCTAGCCTTATCCCCGGTCTAGTGAAGGCCCACGCCATTCACACATCAATCAAATCCATTCCATTTCACCAAACGATTCAATTCAAACCAAATAATCTAACCAACTACACAACCAAACAAACAAGTCCATGGTCTGTGGACGATTGTGTCGGGTGCTACTAAACACCGTCTGCATCCTAGTATATATATATATATATATAACTAGAAAAAGAAATTAAAGAGTGAGAAATTCTCACCAATAGCTATTCCAACTCCACGACACTTCATTTAGAGAAATCTTCATCGTGCTCGCCTTTTTGTCATCTTCGTTGCCCTTATTCTCTACATATGTAAAAATCAAATTTTTACTTTGCTATTCAATATATAAAAATCGAATTTTTTTTCTTTTTCAAATATAAAGATTTCGCCTTTTCAAATATAAAGATTGAATTTTTATTATCATAACTATATAAAAATTATATTTTTATATATCCACTTTGATAAAAACCATGTTTTTAATATGCCACTAGTATGAAAATTATATTTTTAACTCCTCCATTATATAAAAATCGCATTTTTAACCTTCTACCATAATAAAGATTATACCTTTAATATAAATACTCTATAAAACCCCAACTTTTATCAACTAACAATCCCTTCCTTTCATTGCTATATGTATAAAACTGATTTCATTTATTCAAAACTGATTTTAACAAAGTTTTATATTTAAATAAAATCAGAATTTAAAAAGACACTCACCCTCTTGCTTTATTCACGTCGAACTCAGTTGGAGGGCTGCTGGGGGGGGGGGGGGGGGGCGGAAGTTGACCCAGGCGGCGGTGGAGCCCATCAGGCCGGCGGTGGCTCACTTCGGAGCTTCCTTCGATTGCGAATGGATCTGCTGGGGGGGTGAACGCTGACGCGAGGTGGAGGGGGTGTTGCTGTCGACCGGAGGGGAAGGAGGAGCAGGTGGCGCGGCGGATAGGGGCCCACGCCATCGTGGATTGGGCTTGGGGGGTTCGGGAACGTCGAACTGAAGGGAAGAGGAAGGGAGAGAGCGGGAAGCGGATCGAGGAGGGCCTGGCGCCAGTAGCGGCGGCGCGGTGGTGAGGAGGGAGGCTGGACGAGGATCGACATCGTTTTTTTTTTCATCTGATTTGGGAAAAGAGAAACGGGGGGGGGCTCTATATAAATATATATATTTATTATTAAATTAACTCTAAAAAGCAACTTTTATTATCGACCTCGAAACGAGGCCCACCGCCTGTCGTCCATAGCTAATTACCCCCATTCCGAACACAATGGGATATATATCGTAAGCTGATTCGATCATTTCGATCAGTTTTCGTCAAAATCAACATATAACTCTATATATTGAATTTGAACGCGCATTTCAATTTACCGGGGTCACATACGAACTCTAAAAATTCCATAAAAATATTTTCTAGCTTCGTATCGACGATACGGCCCTAACAAAACTAGTTTCGTCGAATTCTGAGACCGTTGGAAAAATGGCCATTTTCCAGTCGATTAAAATCAACTGAAACTGGTCAAACACGTTTTCCTTTTCCACGCTCACATATTGATTCGGAAAATTATGAAATTTAAAACCTAGCAATAATTTGACACTGCGGGTCCAACAAAAGTGGTTTCGTCGAAATCCGAGGTCGTTTACAAAATGTCTATTTTTAAGGGTCTGAATTCCATAGCGACTATTCAGAATTTTCAACTGGACATATCCTTTGATTCCCGCTATGAAATTTCAATTTTTCGGATTCGTTAGAAAGATAGTCACAATTAGATTCCATTATTTTTGGTTTCACTAAAATCCGGATTGTTTTGCACCCGTTACATTCAATTGAAGTTTGAAATCGAATTATCGAACTACCGCGCCATTTTCAATTCTATTTATAATTATATATAATTATTTATATTCTAACGACGACGTATATAATATATACGTTCGAATTATATTCAAAATAAATTTCTCGTCGATATTATTTAAAATAATCTATTTTAAATATTCAAAATTCGCTAAAATTGCCAAAATAAAAATTTTAAACTGGCTCAGAATTTCCGGGTTATTACAATTATCGTGGTTTAAATATTAAAAGAGTTAGAAGTTTCTAATTAAACAAAAGTGAATAAGTTTGTTTTAATTGAAAGGCCAAGTTATGCTGAATACTGAACCACTGAACTCATTGGGTTGTCATGATTGATTCACTGATTATTTTGATAGTTAAATCACCGACTATCAAATCTGTCCAATACGATTGTTGGCACGGAAAGACCGGGATCGAATTTATATTCGAAAACCATTCCAACCAACAAATACGTGAAGATATTAAAAGATGATCGAGATGGAGCTGTGAAGATGGTAGATTTTCATAAACGGAGGAAACACTAATAATATTTGGGATTGCAACTAGAGATAAACTGTGGTTCTGTCGTGGTTGGAATCTACGGGTTGCAAGGACTTCTCGCTACTGATTCGTGGGGTGATCCCTATATTGGATGCAGTAGGAGAGTACCTTCGGTTCGTCTTGTTCCTGGATGACTTGTATGGACGAATGTCTAACGAAATATTTCCTTAAAACCACGTACGTTTATTTTTACAAATATACCGAGTTGGTTGCAAAGAATGGCCCTTCTTTAAAACCCAGAGTATATTTGTGGACATCAACTAGTGATTTGACGGATCTGACGATGTGGCATTCAAAGTAAATGGTGACCAAATATCCCAAAGGATAATCTGAACCTCAAGCCTCATCAATCGGGAAATGACAGAAATCGGGCAGGCAACATGGCTATGTGGGTCGCTCCCATTAGGGTGTATAATCACCTACCTAGAGAAATTCCATTTGCTTCGTTAATCTATACTTCGATGCTGTCCCTATTCAGGAGGCGGTTGCTGATCCCAACCATCGGTGATATACATTCGATACACTCAAGCGAAATGAGTGGTCGGTCATGCGTGGGCCGGGTTGCAAGACGTTCTTGTTAAACCCAGTGTATTCACCTCTAGAGATACACTATCGGCAGGTGGTCCCATACCTTGTCATAGTTGGAATCCAATCTCCAATAAGCGCCCACGGTTTTGATTGTATACTATATATGTGGAGCGTGAGATGCAAGCGTTTCACTAGATTGTTATTTACTTGTATTTAGACATTATTATAATATCAGAAAAGATATTGGTTTCCAAAAACTTTTTTGGGTTAAGGTAAAAACCGTCCGTGTTTATGTGTGGATTTGGTCTTATGATTATCCTTTTCTTTTGAAAAGATTTGAACTTTAGAATCATGTTGGATGATTTACCCTAAATACTGTGCGAGTTTATCTCACTCTGGTTCACCAGACTGACCCGGTGTTTTGTAAATGCTCGTGTTAGCCCGGGGTGTACAGGTTCAGGTAATCGAATGCTGTGAAGAGACGAGCTGGAGATGTTCGGACGTATGATATTATATAGTTATTGTTCCACTGTGTGTTTTGTATGGGAACAGGTTATTATAACTGTCCCATCATGTGATGTACTCTGATGATTGTAAGTATTTTTAAAAGCTCTCAAGAAACATTTATTTCTGTATTATATTTTGTTACGCTGCGATGTGAGACTCTGATTCTGTGTTGTGTTGGGTTCTTCTTCTTCTATTCTTATATTTCTTTCTTTCTTATCTCACCCTCTTAATTCTTTCTAATAACTATCCATTGTTTTCGGTGCTTGGAGGATCGGCATGAGTTACGGTAAAGGTATTTATGTCGATTTTCGGACCCGAAAATCCTTGGGTCGTTACGGTGGTATCAGAGCTATTGGTTTAGTGATAACCTTGGCTCTATAGAGATTGGTTTAGTAATACCCTAGATTGAGTTGAGTGTGTATATATGAGAGCGCATATTTGTAAATGAATATAAATTTTTTTTTAAAAAAGATTTTCTAAAGAGGTTAAATGAAATAATTTTACCTAAATTTATTTTATATAGAAAAGAAATAATTTTCTCAATTTATTGAGATATTGGTCTATTTGATGTGTTTGTCGATTTGGATAAATTCAATTTGATTAAGGATTTGAATTAGAACTTAGCTTGGCTAAGTGGAATTGAATTAAGTATGATAATGAAATATCATAAAACAAATTTGGAATTTGGGAATTGATGGGATAATAAATAGATAGAAATCAGTCGAATATAAATCGGTTGGTGTTCAAATATATTGAATTAAATTAAATAGTAATATTGAATGTGAATTTAGGTTACTTTATTGAGTTTATTGTGCTTTGGGTGTTGATTGATTTTTGTCTGCTTGTTAGATTGGCTGAATATAATTCATCCATGGGTCGATAAAGAGTTAAATAAACTGAAACCCAGAAAAAATGAAGTGTTATTCGAATACTTCATATATATGTTACTTATATGATGGATTGAGTTAAGTATAGGTGCCAGATGATTATGAGGATTGAATTTGATTGCGTAGATTGCATGTAAATTGAGTAGTAGACTCAACAGTGCTCGAAAAGGTACGTCTACGTGAAAATATAAATTTTGGGTTTTGATTTTTATTCTTCTGACCGTGTGGGTCGATATTATTTGTTTATGCGATATTGCAGATGTCCACCGTACATGGGAGACTTTGCCAAAAAAATTCCAAAATTTAAGGTGTTAGAATTTTTTTGAAGATTTTTGAAATTTTTTGTTATTTGAATTAATTTGGTTTTACGACCAATTAGATTAGTTTTGGAATTAAAATCGAATTTTTAATTTACAGTTTTTATTAAGATAATGGGTTGTAGCGTTCTTTCAACCTTAGCAATTTCGAGGATGAAATTATTTTAAGGGGGAAGGAATGTAACGTCCCGTATTTTCTGACCATTTTATTGAAATATTTTATTTATTTAAAATATTGATTTGAGTTTAAATAATGAATTTTAATTTGAATATTTATTATTTTGAATATTATAATAATATTTTATATTTGGGAAAAATGTTGATTTTGCTATAAAATGTGAACAAGCGATTTAAAGTGATTTAAATATGGTTTATATTAAATTATATTAATATATTCGTTATTAAAACGACGTTAGAACCTTAAATTTATAATTTGATTATAAAACGAGCTGCAGCGACGCGACAGTTCGTAATTTGCCATTTTGAATTTCAATTTGATATACAATATCTGATATAAGTCAGATTTCTATGAAACAAGAAACGCTGGAACCATATTGATTTTAATTTTCATATGAAAGAGAAAAATCCAGATTTCGCGTTGTAAATTGTAAATTGTGGCCAAATCAAAATTTGAAATAGTCGCTATGGAAATCGTTAATAAAAGATAACGTTTACTAAAAATATATTTAATTATATATATATATATATGTGGATGTTGTTCAACCCGAGTTTTTTTGAATGTCGAATTAAGAATCCTTCTTAGTTTTAATTGAAGTTATACGATATTTCGTTTGGATATATTCGACAATATCAATTATTTTTATTTATTCAACTAACGAAAGTTCTGGAGTTCTATACTCATAATCATGTCCATCGATATAAAAGATACACTATTTTCTCGATCCTCTTTTCTTATATTTTCTTCAATTGTATATACCTACTATTTAATAGGTTGCATAACGTACAAACACAACATAGCTTTATAATATTTCCTTTATTCTTACTATCTTCATAACTAACTGGCAATGGGTTTATCAAATTTCACTTAAACGAAGTGGAAAGTTAATAACCGTTAGTTGCATCATTAAACATTATAACCAAAATAATCTTCCGAACAAGCACCACTATTATGTATACATGGATACACTAACATCACAAAAATTGTCTAACATTCCAACTTTGAATTACATTTCCAAAACAAAATGAAAAGGGCTCCAGCGTTTACCTCGTTTACCTTTATACACAACGTCAAAAACAAATACATGAAAAAAAAAGGAAAAAGAAACTAAAGAAAACTGTGAAATGCAAATCTCTGAAATGACTAAACAATTCATAGCCGGAACCTAATCTATAAGAATGGACACAACCAAGCATCCCAACCTTGCATCTCAGCCATACTGAAAGCGCCATAAAATCTTCATCTATCACTGGTACAATCAGTATCTAAAATAAAATAAAAGAGAGATATAAGAAATAGCTCAAACAGCTAATCGAACAGCTAAAACCAGCGAACAAATGTATACATCAATCTTGAACAGTAGGAAATAGCTATGCATTTTTACAGCTAAGAATGTACAATGCATAGAAAAAGAAAAAAAGTTATGTATATATATCTTATAACATCACAGGTAAGAAAATCAAACAGTTTGTATATATATGTTCATATATATAGTAAATCCATATACGGATACATCACAGACGATTGTCATGTATATTAAAATGGGACAGAAGATCTATAAATACAGTTCGATATCTCCGAAATTGAAATGACAATTCACTGGTAATTCGATCAGTATTTTCTGCGAATAGACTAGAATGGATTAAACAAAATCCCTGTTAAAATATCATGCCCCATCACCAGTACGAAAAATCTGCAAATGGGAAGACGAAAAGATGGCCTAAGCATAGCCGAGCTTACCTAGGACGGACGGTGATGGACATTGATCTTATCTAGATCAATCCTACTATAAATACACCTATCGTGCTTTGTGTTTTATCAACCCCAGAACGATTTGAAAAAAAAAATCGAAACAAGATTTTTCAGTAAAACAAAAACTAATTGAAAACACTTATCTTTACTCAGTGATTCACGCACAACCTTTCGATGAGTCTTCTGATGATTGTGGTTCAAAACTGAAGGCTCAAGGATCGGAGAATCTTCAGGAGGAAGGCTCGTTGGCGGATTGAAGGAGATTGGAAGGCTCAGGGCTGATCGACATAGCTGTGGGATGGTGGTTGGGTGCGGTTCTCAGATCGTTGAAGGAGGAGGAGTTGTAGGGTTTTCTTTTTCCCCAAATTTCTGTGGTGGCGGACGAATGAAAGAAGTAAAGGGGAGCCGATGGTTAAGTAAGAAAATGGGTGCGGGCCTGTTATGATTTCAAGTAGGCTGAACAAAATCATGGTATAGCCCAATTATTTTAACACATTAAGTCTGGTTTAAATTAAAATTTAAATGAAGTTCCATAGTTAATTTACTTAAGGGGTTTTAATTGACGAAAGTTAAATTTAATTAATGAAATCTAAAACCATTTCGTACTGTTACTTAGTCAGTCTAGTTGGTCGTGTTACTTATGTTAATCAATTTTGAAACTTTATTAGTCATTTGTTGGTATAATTAAGTTGTGAATTAGAAGTGATTAAGGTTTATTATTTTAATTAAATTATATAAACCTTAAACGAAGTTAATTATTTAAAACATAGCGAGTTAAGTATTGGTTAGGGTATGTATAATGGGGTTTGTTTATTTAATCTATAGTTAAGGGTTTAGTGAATTTAATTTAAATCATTAATGTTCAAACATGGGCAGAATCGGGCAAATCAACTTGTGTTACGATCATGGCAACGAGCAGAACTTTATGGTACAAATCTAGATGGAGTTGGAGACAGTGAGAATTACAGCTAAATTAAACGACTGTTTAATTTAACTGTAACCAAATCAGTCCAGAAATAAATGGAATTGGATCAAGGTGAGTTAAACTCACTCAGTTTTCCCATTTATATTTTATACATTGGGTTTTTATTTTGTGTGCTTTGTTTGCTATGGTTGACTGTTTGTTAGTATTATAATTATCTGTCAATTTAAATGATGAATTTAAACCGTTGCTTAATTTCAGTATTTATACTAAATCGTTATGTTTAACGATTAGTTCCAATAAAGGCAACTTACCTTATTGATCACGTTTAAAATAAACGTGTTTAAATTGTTGAATTGTATGAATTGTGTGTGGTTGATGTTAAATGGCTGTTATTTATTATTATCAGTTAACAAAAACTGAATGTTCTGGTTTGAGATAACCGTTGAATACAGTGAAGAACAGGTTGGAGGGATCCAACCGGATTCCTCAAATATATGTTTTATTTCATATTATGAACATATGAACAGTCCTGTTTGGGGAAATTGCTTTGATTGTTGATTATTGGCTGAATATTCAACATCTGTATGGTTTAAACCGATGTGCAGTATTGGTTGAGTAGTTGGCAGCGTATGGCCTATAAAAAAATCGTTTTATAAATATTGATTCACCATCAGGTGAGTCGATAGAGATGAAGTTATAAAATTTATTTTGTAACTGGAGTTAGATTTTGAAATATATTAATTTGAATAAAAGTTTATGAAAAGGGATTTACTATTTATTTTAATAATAAGAAAATTAATTACTGAAGCTGTTAGTGATTAAAGTAAATTATTATTTAAAATAATAATTTAGAAAAGTGTCTTTTTAATAAAAATTCATTAAAAGAATAATCAAAGTTGAAAAAAAATCTAGTTGAATGGTAAAAGGGGCTTATGAACGGGTTTTACATTTTAAAAACACAAATCTTTATAATGAAGTTATAAAGAGAATTTTAAGCAAAGACGATAACTCAAATTTAAAAAATTACTTAGTTATGTGAATGAAGTTAGAGGAAATTAAGTTAAAGTTTTATAGTCAACCAAGGATTTATAAATGAAGTTTAAAGGGTAAAGGCGTTAATTTTACATTAACGTTACTTGAAAATGAGATCAAGTGAAAAGGGGAAATGGAAATGAGATTCCAAAATGGGAATGGTTGAAAGGAGATTGGTTAAAGTGTATTTGAGATAAAGAAGTGGGTCGTATGGTGGTACAACCAAATCCAAGTTATAATGAAATTTGTTTTGAGACTGGAATAGAATATTGGTTTGATTACAACTTATATTTATCTTGGGATATGAACGTTGTTGATCAAGGTCTGAGAGGTAATTAAAATACCCCAACTTGATTGAATATGTAACACCCCACCTCCGCTAGGGTCACTCACAAAGGGAATGCACTAGCTTTGGTGGAGTATTATCTAGGTAAACATACACAGAAATATTACAAGACAGAACATAAATAAAACAGCGGAAGGAAAACCCAAATTTCATTGCTTTAAAATCTAGTAAGGTCTAAAGCCTTTTACATCAAAATGCTATCAAGTCAATTACATTGAAATCTGTCTTGCAATAGTAAAGAAGCATAAAACCATAGTTATAAATCATTCCCCAATAAAGCAAAGCAAGCCATAGCCAAGAGAAATCCAAGCTGTACATGAAAGAGCTTTGGAGCTTGGTAAGATCCGAACTAAGCTGTATTCCCACCCTGCGAACCTGGGGGGGGGGGGAACGGAAGAAAAAGAGGCGAAACAAAACGGGTCAGTCATAAAGACTGAGTAAGTCCTAGTGACTTTCAGCATAAAAACAAGTAAAGATAACATGGCATGAATAAATTGAAAGTAAACATAAGCATGATGACAAGATAAGCTACAGGAAAGATAACTAAGAATAACCTCATACCGTTTTTGTCAAGTATAACATCGCCAGGTTTCCATTCAAGATAAACTAAGTATAATTTCGCAAGATTTCTATCAAGCATCGCAAGATTTCTCTGCTTTACCATTAAAATATTACTATGATATCTATTTGCTCTGCACCAACCATACTAGTATCCCAACCCGTGTCATGTGTTGACTATAAAATGATCCCTTGCCCAATGTCATGAAATGATCCATTACTTAGTCTCACGAAACGATCTATTAATCGATCGGCTCCCTACAAGTCCTATCTCGTTCATATGTCTGTGTCATACGGCCCTATCACGAATGTAGTCACCAGTGCTAGGTCCACCATAGGGTGTATCAAGCCCTAGGGTGCCAACCATTGACATGAATCAAGCACGCACAGTGTAAACCTACTGGTGCCCAATGCCTGCTTTTTCAACTCCAGACTACGTGCACGCCCGTAGTCCGCCTGAACCTACAATGGCGCACCAACTCAGCCGTCGTTCTGGTCGCTTACAATCAGCCCAGTAATCGTGCCCCACCCTGCCTAGTTCCAGGGTACCATGATACATCTAGTGGGTTACTGCTGAAAAGGACCGCGTAACTAGGGTTTCCGTCCAGCAGGTTAAGTGTTGTCATTTAAATTCGAGAATTAACCCCATCAGTCTAGCATGTCAAGTTGGTTAAGTGTGGTCATTCAAGTTCGTGACTTAACCCGTCTACGTGTCATGTCAAATTGGTTAAGTGTTGTCGTTCAAGTTCATGACTTAGCCCTACGAATCATGTGTCAAGTTGGTTAAGTATGTTCAAGCGGTTCGTGACTTAAACCTATCAAGTCATCGTGTCAAATTGGTTAAGTATATTCAAGCGGTTCATGACTTAACCCTATCAAGTCATCGTGTCAAATTGGTTAAGTATATTCAAGCGGTTCGTAACTTAACCCTATCAAGTCATTAATTCATTTATGCACCCCAACCTCTCACATCAGACCTGTTGTTGTGGTCACTGGATATGCCGGGCGGTTCCGGGCAGAATTACACCACAACTCAGTCTGACCTCGGGTTTTCAAGTGCGATATGACCAACTACCCACATTGGATCCTATTGTTTGCAGTAACTGGATTTGCCGGGCGGTTCCGGGCAGAATTACACTGCAAACTCAACCCAACCTCGAGTTGGCCATTTTTTAGTTCATTCTAAATGTCATGTCCATGTTCAAGTTTCATGTCAAGTTCGTGTCTAGTTTCATGGCGAGTTTCATGTTTTCACTTATGCCTATTATCAAGTTAATGATTCATATTCATAACTAATTCATGTTTCAAGTTCATAAGCATGTTTACGTGCCTTCTAAATGTCCAATACAAACCAACTACCCAAAACCCAAATTAGGCGCGTTCATATTAAACTTTCTCCAAGTCATAAATTATCATATATGTTTCTATTCCAAATTTTTCATAATTAACATATGCCCAAGTTCTAGGTTACATGTCAGTTTTACATATGCCCAATTCATACCAAATTTACATATGTTCAATTCATGCCGTTTTACATGTATGCTAATTTTATGCCAATTTACACATCTATCAAGATCCATGCCAAATTACATATGCCATTTTCTATATGCCTAATCCTAGACAATTTACATTTATACCAAATTTCATGCCCTTGTACATATGTAAAGATCTAGCCAACATTACATGTATTAAGTTTCATATCCAATAAACCCAAATCGTGATTCATGATGTAGATACCCCAAACCATAACCTTTTTATTACAATACAAGCCAGTTGTCCAATCTTTTGATTTGATTTACATGTTACATTACATAGATCCAAACTTACGCCAAACTCCATGCATATAATATTTATGCAAATTTCCTCATAACAAGATTATACCAAAATTTACATATCAAGCCCAAACTCGCAAATACAATGATAATATCCAATTTCATGTTGCCAATAATTCCATCATATTCATATAGGCAATAATCCCATAATTCCCCCGTATACATATCGTACGCAAGTCGTGATTTTAGGCCAAGGTCCGAAACTGACCAAGGTTCATCGAAAGAAAATAAATAGGGGAAAGGTAGAATCTTGCATCAAAAATAAGATCGGAGAGAAAAACATCATCGCAGGCATATTAAGATTACAACAGGCTGAATAGACCATGAACTAGACATGAGAATAAAGATGAACAAGTCTCAAAACTCAAGGTTCAAGAAGCAACAGAGATAGATCTGAATTGATAAACATACTTAAATCCAATTCCACTTTATTCCATGGCCATATTATAGTTAAATATTTAAATCGGAAAGCAACTAGAACTTACATTGATTGGCTAAGAGAGGACAAATCGATTCGTTGTCGCGTTGAAACGTCTAACTTGATTAATCTTCTGATTTGATTCAATATGGTCTAGGCGTCGTTGCTTGAAGCCTTAATCTCTAGTTTGAATTGAGTTGCTTAGGTTGATGTTGATTAGCTTCTAGTTTTGATTCCAGCAGAGTAGCGACGCCATTTTTATTTTTATTTAGAACAGAGGCAGAGTAGAAGCAGAATAGAATTGTGTGTAGAGAAGGCTAGGTTTGGGGCTGTTTAAATAGGTTTAGGCAGATGAATCTGGACAGAAATCGGACTTGATACATCAGAACGAATACTGGCCCAAAAATGGGCTCAGGGACCAGGTCGACTGCGCAGTTGACCTGGTCCTGGGGGTGTCGACTGCCCAGTCGACTCCCCAGTCGACCTGGGGGGGGGGGGTGTCGACTGCCCAGTCGACCTGGGGTGCTTGGCGGGAAATTTCCCGCCCAGTCTGTCTGGGTTTTGAAATTCGAATTTGAACTCGAATTCGAACTGTTTTGAACTCTGAAAATTTCTGAAATTTGGGGAGCCATAACTTGGTCATACGGACTCCGATTTTCGAAAACTCGGACTCGATTTCATGTAGAATTCCGAGACGAACGCAATGGCGCAACCCATTTCCCTTGGTTCTTATTTTAAAATTTAATTCTGCCTAGATTTATGATTTTAACATGTTGTTAAAATTTGGGTTGTTACATTCTCCCCTCCTTAAAGGATTTCGTCCCCGAAATCTTCAAGTTAAGGAGACTGTGTCCTACCATCCAATCATCCATCTACTCAATCATCAATCACAGGCATCCATCGTCCATAATAGATCTCTAATGCTGTATGAACATATGCGGAAAGTGTGTGTATATGTTCCTTGTCTAATGCAAATGATCAGGCCTGATTGATCTTCTAAATGCAAAATATGTTTAGTGCCATGAATCCACATGTATGAAAATAGTCCTAGTCACATAAACACTATATGTGTGCACAAACATCCATCCATATGCAACATCCACATGATAACACATTCTAATTCATCCATAAACAAGTATAAACACTCATGCATATGCAATATGAAAGGTGACTGAGCCGATCTAGTGCCTAATGTGTAAATGCATCCACGAGCAACCACTAGCAACCACTTGCAGCCACCTGCAACCATCAATCATAACATGTCTCAAACACATGTTTACACCCAATTGTTCCTACCTAAAGGTATAGCCGAATGATAGAAGCAAGTAAAAACCTTGTGCCCATTAGGCCATGTCAAAACTGGAAATATATGTCATATATATACTGATCAGGAGAAGAACTCCCTAAGCACCAGCCCCGGAGACCGAAATCAACATCAGGCTGACGCCCAAAGAATTACTCAATCAAACCAATATACGTTTCGAGGAAACTAAGCATGATGGACTTCTTTTAGGTCACAAGGGAATCCCTTCCTAAAACCAACCCGTATCCTATAAAACCCAAAGAGTTTAGTCAACCCAACAGACACCCTCAAGCCCCAAAATGTACTACTAACAGATGGGTCATACTCCCTATGGGGTTTGCAACAGAAATTTGATTGAGAATAGGACTGAGAGGAAAAAGATAACATGCAAGCAAGCTCTACAGGAAAAGAGGGACCAAGGATATACTCTTAAAAAGAGATATGATGCACATATCTAGTCTTCAATCTTCTAAGTCGTGTTTCCTTGAGCTTAACTCCATTGTGCTTTGACTGTCTTTAACTTCACAGATTCTTAATTCTTGTTTCCAAAGTATGAGTTGGAACTCATTTCACTGTTGCCTCTCGTTCCACTTTCACTTATCCTCCTTCTAGTATACTCGGCTCAAACTTAACTACGTACTCATGGTTTCATGCAAGCTCTCCAAAATTCACTAGTGAATCTTGGATCTCGTTCACTTACTAGGAAGTATTCCACGCAGAAGAACTATCTCTTGAAAATAACAAATATCAACCATGTTGCCAAATGTACTTACTAAGGTGACTTTCTACAACTCACGCATGAGTGAAATGATCCATCCGCCTTAGTGGTGAACACTACTCGAGCGGATCAATAAATGTATCAAGAGATTCTAGGTAACTAATCATGAGAGAACCCTAAAGGTTACACGCGACTTCGAGGGTATTACCGAGGCAAGTCAAGAGTCTAACTACCCTCTTTTCAAAACTGAGAATATCACCCTTACTGGATAACTACTCCATCGCTAGAATCAACCCATAGCCCAAAACATAAACATAAGCATTACTTCTAAACTCAACACTTAGCATAGACATTCTCAAATCCAAACAAATCATGAATACTTGAGCCGATTCCCCAACAGGATTTGAGACAAAAATGGGATCCTCTACTACGCTAGTACTAAGGTGCAGAGACTCAACTATCGAGGCAGAACTAAAAGGATGCGATGTATAAAAACAAAGTTCCCATGGTATGATAGAAAAGAGAAGCTAAACTTTTAACAGAAACGTTACCACCTCTCTTAGGTATGCTAGTAGTGAGAGCATACAATTGCCCTCTCGACGATCTTGTTCTTTGCCCTTGTCCTTGTCCTATGATACTTAACTACATGTCCCTTTTTACCATACCAACGATGTTCTTTTTTTTTTGTCATGAGTTTTATTATTCTTTTACTTTGCCCTCTTCCCTTTCACCTTTTCCTCCTTCGTTTATTACGTGTAACAGCCCGCATTTTATGTATCGGAAGATCATAAAATAATTTTATTTTATTCCCTGAGGGTTGGATCATTCTCATCTTTTAGTATGTTGCTTATGGGGATGTGAGACATGTCCATAAATTTTACCGATTTTGTTTGTGACCATTTTGCCCCTGTCAGTCTTGTACAGGGCATAACTTTTGACTCAGGTCGAATCAGAGGGTGAGACCTGTGCCATTGGAAAGGAATTGATGATTCCCTTTCCGTAGAGTGGTTACATTAAGGATTTGGTTCAGCGGTTTGGGAGAAATCGCTGTTTTAAGGTTTTTCAGTTGGCTGTTCAGGTTTTGGAAGGCTAATGGGCTGATTTGGAGAAGGCCCATTAGAGGGTGGGTGGAGACTATAAATAGGGGGTAAGGGGTATGGAGAAAGGTTGGCATTTTCCATTCTCTTATGGGGAGGCTTTGATCTCCTTCTTCCTCTAACATCTTTCCACCATTAAAATTCCAAAATCCAAGGAGGGAAATCGAAGATCTACACCATAAGAGGCTAGATCTACATCGTCTCAAGGGCAAATTCATCGGATTAAAGAGTTTGATTCGAAGTGTTCGCTGTCCGGATTGCGTTTTCATTGCTTTTGCTTAGATTTGGATAATTGGTGAGTGATTTACATCTCTCATTCGGATTCATGCAAGTATATGGGTTTTAGGATGTTAATTTCATCATTTCCATGTTATTTTCCTTAGATCCACACCATGCTAAGTCCATTTTATATATGAATCACCTTAGGATCTGATCTAGATAATTTAAATGGTTAATTTTATGATTTTTCTCAAGAATATGCAAGTTAGATCCGTTTTTATGTTCATATGATTCACTTATCATGTTTTGGGAAATTTATGTGTTTTGATGGAAATTGTTAGATTGAGGATATTGTTGGTTGCATAACATGTTTGTGATTGCGTTTGGATGAATCGGATAAGCTGGTTTTGTCGGATTCGTCGTTTGGCGAAGTTTTGGTCGAAATCGGAGTCGAATTGGAGATGTGCAAGTTTCTGGTTGTCCTGGAGTTGGTCGGGTCGGTCTGGAATGAGGTGGCCGGTCATAGTATGGCTTGGGAAGCAAGTCAGGGAGCTGGTCGGTTTAAGCTGGTCGGTCCAGAAGGAGCAGAGGTGTTTCTGGTCGGTTTCAGATGGTGGCATTCTGGTCGGTTTCAGATGGTGGCATTCTGGTTGGTTTTACTGGAAGCAAATCCTGGTCGCTCTGAAGGAGCTGGTCGGTCAGGTGGAGCAAAATCTGGTCGGTCTTGACGGGGTCAATCCAAAGCTGGTCGGTCCCAAGGAGGTCGAGTCGATCCAAAGCTGCATGGAGGCGGGTCGTTCTGGAGCAAGGCTGGTCGGTTTTTGGCGGGTCGTTCTGGAGCAAGGCTGGTCGGTTTTTGGCTGGTCATTCTGGAGCAAGGTTCTGGTCGGTTTTGGCAGGGTCGTTTTCTGAAAAAGTACGTTTTCGGGTACGACTCGAGTACGAACCAAAAAGGTCTGAAAAAAATATTTTTCGGGGCAACCCCCCGAACCCTAGCCGCAGCGCAGTGATGTGTTTTGGTTCGGTGATGGTGTGACTTCGAAGTGATTCAAGTAGGAAGACTCGAAGTGATGAATGTGTTCGTTGATCAAGGTGGAACAACGAATGCGGAGACAACTCAAAGGTCGTGAGTTGGTGGATAATGGCTGCTCGAGAAGGTTGCTTGAGCTATGAAACATCGTCAAGGTTGGACGATTAGAGATGCGAAGGCCGAGAAGTCATCGTTGTCGTAAGTTCTAGCAGGCTCAAAGCAGGGGTACGATGGGTATCGTTGAAAGGCCCAAAAGACCGGTTGTTGGTCGAGTACCCTGGGTCTTTCTGGTTGGGGAAAAGCCTAGTGTCAAGGTTGGACATTGCCAAGGTTGGGCATATGGAGTTCATGCTAGAACTGGCGTTATCATTAGCCCTTGACATATGGCAAGGTTGGCCGTCATACGATAATGATGGTTTCGAAGCAGGATTGGCAGTGATAGCCAGAGTCAGTCATGGATGATTAGTTGTTCTGTTTGTACTATCTCACATAGATTATCCAAAGTCGAGGGAGACGTTCTTTGAGTGCTTAAGTGATATTGGTCTAGGCCTCTGGCGAGAGTACTTGAGGAATGTTAAACTCGATTAGGGTTGTCTGCGTGAGACTTATCTGGATGTCATGTGTGTTTTCTATGATTGAATGGGTGTTCTGATTTCTATGGATGAATGGTTGAAATGCTTGTCGTAAAGGCTATCACTGTCCGATGTGGGGAAGATAAGGATGAGTTCTTCTCTGGTGTTGTGGGTAGATAAGTTTTTCATTTACCCATTCTCATATACTTTCTTGTTGAAGTTTGTTAGCTGTTCTATCGCTCACTAAGACTATTGTCTGACTCAAGGTTTTATGTCTCCTCTTATTACCTTGGGCTGTTCATCCGGTTGTGGATGGGCAGACTAAGTAGCAGGTTACAGGTAATGGAGCTTAGTGATACGAGGAAGCTGAGCGATGACGAGCAGGAGGCTAGCGTACCAGTTTTATTCTATCTAGTATTTCTGTTTCCGCTGTTTGAGTTGCTTGAGAGTTGTAGTGAGGCCTTATGTACAAACTTGGATATCAGTTGGATAATCTTTCTGGATGTTGAAAGAGTTTCAAAAGTTTGCTATATGATACCTCATTACTATCACCTGTTGTATATGTTCTATTATATTTTATCCTTGCGCTGTGAGTTCTACGACAGGTTTCGATGTGTTCACTTACTATGATGATCGTCCATAGCAGCCTGGCACGCCTTTCAGCGCATTATTCCTCTTGTTTAGTGTGGGGGTTATGGGCGGTCGTCACATTACGCCTTATCAACAAGTTTCTCATCCTTAGGCTTGTGTTTTTTATCCTCGTTCTTACTATCCTTATATAGCTTGTCGGAAAGTTTCTCGAAAGCTACCTTCATCGCACGGCAACCCTACAAAGCTTGGAATAAGATTAGTCGTAGATGGAACTACTGCGGCTACAGATGGAAGTTGGGCACTACTTTGTCCTCCGACATGTGTTGTATGCCTACGAAACTATGGTGAAAAGAGATAGAAGAGATTTCAAGAGAGAATCAAAAGATAGTGCTTATGGCTTTGGGGAATATGCCTTTCATAAAACAAAACTTTTCTTTAGAAAAATGCTTCTTTGTAAACGTTTTGAAAACTAGTTCAGAAGGTTTTTTTTTAAAAAAGCTTTTGCCCAGTCTGGTAACCTTCTGCTCTGATACCAAATGTAACACCCCACATCCGCTAGGGTCACTCACAAAGGGAATGCACTAGCTTTGGTGGAGTATTATCTATGTAAACATACACAGAAATATTACAAGACAGAACATAAATAAAACAGCGGAAGGAAAACCCAAATTTCATTGCTTTAAAATCTAGTAAGGTCTAAAGCCTTTTACATCAAAATGCTATTAAGTCAATTATATCGAAATCTGTCTTGCAATAGTAAAGAAGCATAAAACCATAGTTATAAATCATTCCCCAATAAAGCAAATCAAGCCATAGCCAAGAGAAATCTAAGCCGTACATGAAAGATCTTTGGAGCTTGGTAAGATCCGAACTAAGCTGTATTCCCACCCTGTGAACCGGGGGGGAAACGAAAGAAAAAGAGGCGAAACAAAACGGGTCAGTCATAAAGACTGAGTAAGTCCTAGTGACTTTCAGCATAAAAACAAGTAAAGATAACATGGCATGAATAAACTGAAAGTAAACATAAGCATGATGACAAGATAAGCTACAGGAAAGATAACTAAGAATAACCTCATACCGTTTTTGTCAAGTATAACATCGCTAGGTTTCCATTCAAGATAAACTAAGTATAATTTCGCAAGATTTCTATCAAGCATCGCAAGATTTCTCTGCTTTACCATTAAAATATTTCTATGATATCTATTTGCTCTGCACCAACCGTACTAGTATCCCAACCCGTGTCATGTGTTGACTATAAAATGATCCCTTGCCTAATGTCATGAAATGATCCATTACTTAGTCTCACGAAACGATCTATTAATCGATCGGCTCCCTACAAGTCCTATCTCGTTCATATGTCTGTGTCATACGGCCCTATCACGAATGTAGTCACCTGTGCTAGGTCCACCATAGGGTGTATCAAGCCCTAGGGTGCCAACCACCGACACGAATCAAGCACGCACAGTGTAAACCTACTGGTGCCCAATGCCTGCTTTTTCAACTCCGGACTACGTGCACGACCGTAGTCTGCCTGAACCTACAATGGCGCACCAACTCAGCCGTCGTTCTGGTCGCTTACAATCAGCCCAGTAATCGTGCCCCACCCTGCCTAGTTCCAGGGTACCATGATACATCTAGTGGGTTACTACTGAAAAGGACCGCGTAACTAGGGTTTCCGTCCAGCAGGTTAAGTGTTGTCATTTAAATTCGAGACTTAACCCCATCAGTCTAGCCTGTCAAGTTGGTTAAGTGTGGTCATTCAAGTTCGTGGCTTAACCCGTCTACGTGTCATGTCAAATTGGCTAAGTGTTGTCGTTCAAGTTCATGACTTAGCCCTACGAATCATGTGTCAAGTTGGTTAAGTATGTTCAAGCAGTTCGTGACTTAACCCTATCAAGTCATCGTGTCAAATTGGTTAAGTATATTCAAGCGGTTCATGACTTAACCCTATCAAGTCATCGTGTCAAATTGGTTAAGTATATTCAAGCGGTTCGTGACTTAACCCTATCAAGTCATTAATTCATTTATGCACCCCCAACCTCTCACATCAGACCTGTTTTTGTGGTCACTGGATATGCCGGGCGGTTCCGGGCAGAATTACACCACAACTCAGTCTGACCTCGGGTTTTCAAGTGCGATATGACCAACTACACACATTGGATCCTATTGTTTGCAGTAACTGGATTTGCCGGGCGGTTCCGGGCAGAATTACACTGCAAACTCAACCCAACCTCGAGTTGGCCATTTTCTAGTTCATTCTAAATGTCATGTCCATGTTCATGTTTCATGTCAAGTTCGTGTCTAGTTTCATGGCGAGTTTCATGTTTTCACTTATGCCTATTATCAAGTTAATGATTCATATTCATAACCAATTCATGTTTCAAGTTCATAAGCATGTTTACGTGCCTTCTAAATGTCCAATACAAACCAACTACCCAAAACCCAACTTAGGCGCGTTCATATTAAACTTTCTCCAAGTCATAAATTATCATATATGTTTCTATTCCAAATTTTTCATAATTAACATATGCCAAAGTTCTAGGTTACATGTCAGTTTTACATATGCCCAATTCATACCAAATTTACATATGTTCAATTCATGCCGTTTTACATGTATGCTAATTTTATGCTAATTTACACATCTATCAAGATCCATGCCAAATTACATATGCCAATTTATATATTCCTAATCCTAGGCAATTTACATTTATACCAAATTTCATGCACTTTTACATATGTCAAGATCTAGCCAACATTACATGTATTAAGTTTCATATCCAATAAACCCAAATCATGATTCATGATGTAGTTACCCCAAACCATAACCTTTTTATTACAATACAAGCCAGTTGTCCAATCTTTTGATTTGATTTACATGTTACATTACATAGATCCAAACTTACGCCAAACTCCATGCATATAATATTTATGCAAATTTCCTCATAACAAGATTATACCAAAATTTACATATCAAGCCCAAACTCGCAAATACAATGATAATATCCAATTTCATGTTGCCAATAATTCCATCATATTCATATAGGCAATAATCCCATAATTCCCCCCGTATACATATCGTACACAAGTCGTGATTTTAGGCTAAGGTCCGAAATTGACAAAGGTTCATCGAAAGAAAATAAATAGGGGAAAGGTAGAATCTTGCAACAAAAATAAGATCGGAGAGAAAAACATCATCACAGGCATATTAAGATTACAACAGGCAGAATAGACCATGAACTAGACATGAGAATAAAGATGAACAAGTCTCAAAACTCAAGGTTCAAGAAGCAACAGAGATAGATCTGAATCGATAAACATACTTAAATCCAATTCCACTTTATTCCATGGCCATATTATAGTTAAATATTTAAATCGGAAAGCAACTAGAACTTACATTGATTGGCTAAGAGAGGACAAATCGATTTGTTGTCGCGTTGGAACGTCTAACTTGATTAATCTTCTGATTTGATTCAATATGGTCTAGGCGTCGTTGCTTGAAGCCTTAATCTCTAGTTTGAATTGAGTTGCTTAGGTTGATGTTGTTAGCTTCTAGTGTTGATTCCAGCAGAGTAGCGACGCCATTTTTATTTTTATTTAGAACAGAGGCAGAGTAGAAGCAGAATATAATTATGTGTAGAGAAGGCTAGGTTTGGGGCTATTTAAATAGGTTTAGGCAGATGAATCTGGACAGAAATCGGACTAGATACATCAGAACGAATACTGGCCCAAAAATGGGCTCGGGGACCAGGTCGACACCCAAGTCGACTGCGCAGTCGACCTGGTCCTGGGGGTGTCGACTGCCCAGTCGACTCCCCAGTCGACCTGGGGGGGGGGGGGGGTGTCGACTCCCCAGTCGACCTGGGGTGCTGGGCGGGAAATTTCCCGCCCAGTCTGTCTGGGTTTTGAAATTCGAATTTGAACTCGAATTCGAATTGTTTTGAACTCTGAAAATTTCTGAAACTTTGGGGAGCTATAACTTGGTCATACGGACTCCGATTTTCGAAAACTCGGACTCGATTTCATGCAAAATTCCGAGACAAACGCAATAGCGCAACCCGTTTCCCTTGGTTCTTATTTTAAAATTTAATTCTGCCTAGATTTATGATTTTAACATGTTGTTAAAATTCGGGTTGTTACAGAATTCGGGATTATCTAAAGATAATATTAGTTGTTAATCGTAAGAGAGGTTAGTGATAATTTATTTTTTTCCATTAGGGAAATAATAATGCAACGTTGGTGAAAGTTGGAAAATATATAACAAGAAATCCGAAGTAAAGAAAATGTCAAGTTAGTTTTATTCTATACTCACGAATATTAGTTATTGTTTCAAGAACGGGATAAAGAATCTTACGTTCTGTTTATGAATAATAAGTTAGATGGATTTTTACAAGTTAAATAATAAAGAATAATGTAACAAATGTTTTCAAAAGGAGAATTGAGTGGAAATTGAATATGGGTATTTTACTAAGTATTATAGTGAAATGGTTTTGAGAATATTAGTATATAAGAATTTAATTATCGTGGTTTAAATATTAAAAGAGTTATAAGTTTTTAGTTGAATAAAAGTAAATAAGTTTGTTTTAATTAAAAGGCCAAGTTATGCTGAATACTGAACCACTGAACTCATTGGGTTGTCATGATTGAATCACTGATTATTTTGATCGTTAAATCACCGACTATCAAATCTGTCCAATACGATTGTTGGCACGAAAAGACCGGGATCGAATTTATATTCGAAAACCATTCCAACCAACAAATACATGAAGATATTAAAAGATGATCAAGATGGAGCTGTGAAGACCGTAGATTTTCATAAACGGAGGAAATGCTAATAATCTTTGGGATTGCAACTAGAGATAAACTATGGTTCTGTCGTGGTTTGAATCTACGGGTTGCAAGGACTTCTCGCTACTGATTCATGAGGTGATTCCTATATTGGATGCAGTAGGAGAGTACCTTCAGCTCATCCTGTTCTTGGATGACTTGTATGGACGAATGTCTGACGAAGTATTTCCTTAAAACCACGTATGTTGATTTTTACAAAAATATACCGGGTTGGTGGCAAAGAATAGCCCTTCTTTAAAACCCAGAGTATATTTGTGGACATCAATAAGTGATTTGACGGATCTGACGATGTGGCATTTAAAGTGAATGGTAACCAAATATCCCAAAGGATAATCTGAAACTCAAGCCTCATCAACCAGGAAATGACAGAAATCGGGCAGGCAGCATGGCTATGTGGGTCGCTCCCATTAGGGTGTATAATCACCTATCCAGAGAAATTCCATTTGCTTCGTTAATCTATACTTCGATGTTGTCCCTATTCGGGAGGCGGTTGCTGATCCCAACCGTCGGTGATATACATTCGATACACTCAAGAGAAATGAGTGGTCGGTCATGCGTGGGCCGGGTTGCAAGACGTTCTTGTTGAACCCAGTGTATTCACCTCTAGAGATACACTATCGGCAGGTGGTCCCATACCTTGTCATAGTTGGAATCCAATCTCCAATAAGCGCCCACGGTTTTGATTGTATACTATGTATATGGAGCGTGAGATGCAAGCGTTTCACTAGATTGTTATTTACTTGTATTTAGACATTATTATAATATCAGAAAAGATATTGGTTTCCAAAAACTTTTTTGGGTTAAGGTAAAAACCGTCCGTGTTTATGTGTGGATTTGGTCTTACGATTATCCTTTTCTTTTGAAAAGATTTGAACTTTAGAATCATGTTGGATGATTTACCCTAAATACTGTGCGAGTTTATCTCACTCTGGTTCACCAGACTGACCCGGTGTTTTGTAAATGCTCGGGTTAGCTCGGGGTGTACAGGTTCAGGTTATCGAATGCTGTAAGGAACAAGCTAGAGATGTTCAGACGTATGATATTATATAGCTATTGTTCTGCTGTGTGTTGTATATGGGAACAGGTTATTATAACTATCCCATCATGTGATGTACTCTGATGATTGTAAGTATTTTTAAAAGCTCTCAATAAACATTTATTTCTGTATTATATTTTGTTCCGCATCGATGTGAGACTCTGATTCTGTGTTGTGTTGGGTTCTTCTTCTTCTATTCTAATATTTCTTTCTTTCTTATCTCACCCTCTAAATTCTTTCTAATAACTATCCAGTGTTTTCGGTGCTTGGAGGATCAGCATGAGTTACGGTAAAGTTATTTATGTCGATTTTCGAGCCCGAAAATCCTTGGGTCATTACTGCTTGATCTTTTCTTGATATAGCTTTGATAAAGGCTTTTAATAGCTCTTCTGATTTGGAGGCGAAGGTACGATCATAGATGAAAACGAACAGTAGAAAAATGAACTTTTGTGGCACAACTAAAGTCTGAGAAGAAGAGAGATTAAATTTCAGTGTTGTTGAAATGATATAAAAGTATAAAGAAAATGGAATAGGGAAGAGAGATTAAATCTAAGTCATCACCTACCTGTATGATTCACATATCGTCCGAATAGTGCACTAATCTTTCTTTTCCTCATATTAATCCGGGCTTTGACGTCAACATCATTACCAAGTTGATGATGGAATTACAAGTACTAAGCAATGGTTTTTTATATGTAGACCGCAGTCATAGTGAAGTAAGTAGTTAGGCAAAGAAGCATGTGTCCGTGTGTAACAAAACGAAAGCAGTGATGCTAGTTGATGAAGAAATGTTTGAAAAATGTATATATGACGTAAAATGTAAGAGAACTTTGCAAGTTATAGTTATTTGTCAATTATGATTGTAACAACCCAGAATTTTGACAATAAGCAGTTATTTAATTAGAAGCTCAAAAATAGGATTTTTTGCAAATGATGAAATTTAACCACGAAACTTTAACCATTTCGTTCGTCTTGGAATTCTGGTCAACTTTCATTTTTGGAGTTTTGCAAACGGAGTCCGTATGAAAAAGTTACAGAAAAAATACAAAAACGAATGGATAACAAATAAAATAGAATAATATATACATATAAAAATAAATCTTCCCCCAGCCACCACATTGCAAGGTCGACCAAGCGATCGACCGGGGCGGTCGATTGCTGGCTCTGACTGCTTGGTTGAGCCAGGCAATGGCTGCTAGGGTTAGGGATAGAGCCTCATTCTTTTTCCACATAAATCTACAGAGGCAGCAGAGCTCTATCCTTTTTCTCTCTCTCAAACCTGAATTCTAAATTAAAAAATATATCCATACATATCAAATCAAATCCAATTCATATAAAATTGAGAGGGCAGGCAGATCTAGTGGAAAAGAATGCAATTTGATGCTCAAAGATAGATTCTTCGCTCTCTTACCTTTTTCTTACATTTCTACAGATCTAGAATTTTCCCTTTTCCAGATAATTTGTAGGTTTATAAAAATTCAGGTATTGTAAGCCTAAAGGGTTCAAAACTTAATTTGGAAGCTATAAGGTAAGTGGGAAATTTACTAATACAATTATAGTGACTTATCTATTTCGTTTGAATCCAATCTATGTTTTATGCCTATCAGATCTGCTTATTTAAATAATTGTAAATTGCGATAACCATCAGATCTGATTATGAATATGTTTAAAATTGGTAAATGACAAGTTGTGGTTATGTATAACATGAACTGTAGGATTTTGTTTCCATATATTCCTACATTTATGTCATGAAATACGAAATATGTTGTACATGTTACGAAGCACTATGGATCTAGAAATCGGTCTCATTAAACATGAATTTGTTGTAGTTATGTTCCAGATCTTTAGTTCAGTACTGAAATATGAAATATGTAAATTTAGGTAAAAAGATGAATTTGTATATTATGTGATTGCAAGAATGAAATAAATATTCCTTGTTTACATTCAATATTGTTGGGTTTTTGGCTTAAGCATTGTAAATTATGTCGTTTTCCTCATTTTTAAATAAAGTGGCATTATTTTAGAATCATAAGAAGTATGACAAAAAGAATTAATAAGGGAAAAGTGGTGCAAAGGTTCATATAAAAATAAATACATGTTTCTGTATGTAATTTGCATTGACTGTTCCAAAATAAAAATACATTACTTATATTTCTTATGATTTGAAAATACGTCAATTCCACAAAATAGGCATGATTTACAATGATGACGGGTAACGGTCCTTGTGAGACATGAAACCTTCTTGGCAAGATTGAATATAAAAAGGGAATGTAGATTAATTGATTAGACCAAATCATTAATTTAAAAATAAGTACTCCAAAATGATAATTAATAAATAAATATTAATAACTATGTTGACCGCACCAAAATATAATAATGAATATATACATATTACCCATCCAAATCAGTGTAAAACAGTGAAATATAAATTGTATGGAATGTTTGAATGTTGGATAAGGTTCAATCACAGAATTGTATGTAAATATAATCCATTTTAAATTAATATATTTGTGTTGAACATTTGTAACAATAAATATAATTGATTGCCATAAATGAGACCGCAAATAAGGGAATAACCATTGTAACCAATATTGATTTTGGGAAAATAAACATGATGGGAAAAATGGTTACAATTTCTAAAATCAATTAGGATAATTGTTGTGGGCCCCAATAGGAAATTTAAAAATACAACCGCATTTAGACACGAGGTTAAACTCAACTTATAGTGTAAGCCTGCCCGGAACCAATCGGCAAATCCAACAACCACAGCTAGTCAGTTCAATGTGAGGGGTCTAATGCATAAATACAAATGTATTATGGCACGAAGTTAAGTTCACTTGTGGTAGAAGCCTGCCCAGAACCGACCAACAAATCCAGCATCAACATGAAGTCAACTTAATGTGGGTTGTCTAGTGCATAAATAAATATATATGTATATATAACAATAAATAAACAGAAATAAATAAATAAGAATAGAAATTGTCTGTTGGGGTATTACAAATAGATAACTTGGGACTGATAAATAGTCGCCTTTGGAAAAATATGGCCGTTAGAGTCACAAAGAGCAATAAAAAGGAAATAAAAAGAAATGGGTGTGATAAAGGAATCTATGATTGTTAGTTAAACACTAAGACCAAATTAGGGAAGGTATTAAATAAATATCCTAGGTAAGAAGGAATATAACCTTCCTTATTAATAGTAATGGAAATAGAAAATATAGTGGGATTTAGTAGGTTAATGATGTAAGATATTATTAACCATATAAATTTGTGATGCAAATAAATAGTGTACGTATAATATTTCCGTATAAAGGAACTAAATGGGAATGACTTAATAACGTTGCCTATTTTATCCCAAAAAGGGAAAGGTGTCAAAGCAAATGGGGGGCGAACCAATAACCTTCGTGTATAGTTCGCTTCCTGGGCCCTAAAAGGCTAAGTGACTAAGATTAAAGAGTCCACCTGGGAATATGTTTTTCAGTATAGGGGTTTTAATGGCAGGTGTGTGTGAGCCTACCCAAACTTGGAAATTAAAAGGGTCAGATATAGCCATCTATCCTACGGGAAGTAGTAAGCGACTAAGAAGGTTATCTAACAAGGTCAGCTAGAAGGTATAACAAACGATAAAATATCTTCTCTCACCTTATGCGGGGAAAGAGTATATGCGTGAATGACGAAAGTCTTAAATAGTAAGGCCCGTAGCTAGTACCCTCTAGTTTATATTAACGCTGAATATATTATCGAGGGATAATAAATGACCAATAGGTCCGCCTAGGGTCTTAATTGATCAGGGAGAATCCACCCTATCTATCATTGATAGTGAGGTGTTAAATAATGAAGAATAGTAAATGAGGATATAGATAGAAACCCCATAATTAAACTTAAGCTCTGGTATAAAGGCTTCACAAAAATGTATGAAAATGTCCTATGTTGGAACGTAATTTGGAAGTACTACTTGGGGAAGAGTAGTAGAGTGGTGCGTAAACTTTAACATGGTTAGTCTAGAATCACTAACCTTGTCAGGCATACAACTTGTGTTAAACCAAACGGAATATATCTGTGTTATAGTTTGTGTTGTACATTTCTTAGTCATCATAGCTTGTTTTTCTGACCCCCCCCCCTCATTATAACATGCAGGTTTCATGGAGAAGGTCGGGTTCTCACTCATGCTCAGTATTGGGAAAATGAATTACTTTGAAAAAGGTAGTTACTTGAGTTAATACTAGTTATCATATTCTGTTTTTGCTGTGAGTTATATTTATCTTACTCTGATTATGCTCACGCTCATTTATTGATTGCACCAGATATACGCTTATGCTTGGATGTGTTCAAGTTTTGATTTTTTTCAAAATTTGGCAGCAAAAGAGTGTGGGGTGTTACGTTTGTATCAAAGCTTAGGTTAAACGATCAGAGGAATTAGTTAAATTAGGAATCGTGAGAGAACGTAATTCGATTTTCTTTTCTGTTTTTCTTCGTCTTTCTTACTAGAGTCTTTGAAAAATAAAAATGGATTTCAATAGTTTTGAAATACAGTTTCGGAAAATGGTTTTTTAAAAGCCAAGTTTTGTAAAGATATAGTTTTTAAATTCTTAATCTATTCATGTTTCAAAATTATAGGGCTATTGTGTAATTTTAATAGATATAGTCTGATTGGTAGGAAAGATGGAATTAGAAATGACAAGGAATATGCCACTAAACATGAAAACAATAAATATCTATTCCTTGTGATTTATAGTGTCCCACCTCCTATGTATATTGGATAATTAATTGAAATTATCACAACTGATCCTTAAGTTTCCAAAGCTCTAACATTTTTGAACACAATTTTTTTTAACTTGGGATATAAAACTGGAACATAAATAATAGTAATAATAAACTTGGTTTATAAATACGAAACCGTTAGTTTATAATATATACCATTGTTGGAAAAGTTTTAAAATTTTCTTTGGAAAGGCTAAGGAAAACCCTTCATCTTGGTTTTTAGGGTATTTGATTTTGCAAATCATTTGGTTGTTTCCAGCTAAGTAAGGGAAAAATCCATTTTAATTTATATTATGGATTTCTAGCTGAATTATTTTTGAAGTTCGTTCGTGGTCTAGTTGCAACATTGTTGTTGAGACTTCATATCCTCAGAGTTGGTTCAGAGTTTAACTACGGTCTTTAAATACCATGGCGATGAAGATAATTATTTTGGATCGCGTCAAATCTTAAAAGATAATGCGGGATGATTAATATTTTAATCTGGCCTAGTAAGGTCAAGGTCCAAACTCTGTCCAAAACCCATTTGGTAGTTGACCGTTTAGTGCTATACTAGGACGGTCAATTAACTGATGAGTTTTGGTACAACTTGGACCAAGGAATTAACCGTAAAAATGGCGTCCAAGTTACCACTTAACTTCCTTCTTTCGTTGTTTCTTCCTCATCTAGCCGAACCATATCTCTATTCTTCTTCTCTTTCTTTGTCGTTGCCTCGTCTCCTCATTTTCCGCGTTTGTTCGCGCATTAGATCTTGCCTTACTAATACTCCAAGGTCAAATTTCTTCTCTCCGACCATTTCTTGGCCTATAATACCTAATTGACCTATCCGATCTTACTCATACCATTTAAGTCTCACCCTTAGGGAGAGATCATTTGGTTGGGTTGGGATGAGCAAAAAGGTCTCACCGCTATAGGGCTAAGAAAACTTGTCGCGGCAGTTGGACTTGTACTGGTCCATTGCTCGAGATCTTAGAATAAGGTTTTGTTTGTGCTGCATTCACCTTTGCTATACCTTGTTAGAATAGGTTCTTGCGAAGGTGATCATTGTATCGGAGATGAAGATTAAGCTATCTTTGGATAGTTTTTCTGAGGAGAATCTTGAAGAGATTTTAGAGGAGTCCATGTCTTACGCGGACTTGGATGGTCTCTTGTTTGACCGACTTTGGGAATTTTGCAGCAAATCTCTTTTCTTGATGTTGGTTCTTGTGCTTAGGAATTTATATTCTAACTGTCCATGTAGACGTGTGACTATTTAGCATATCATTTTATAAGTGGGAAGTTATGACTAGATTTGTCTCGTGATGCTGAAATCTGTCCTTTGTTTGATCGGTGGTGTAACCATCATTTAGTACCGCATCATATTCGATTCAGCTCGTTGTTCTTGTGTGTTGTCTCATGAAGTTACTTTATGTAAATTCGCATATCCCCTGTTGTCTGTAGGCTGTATTAGGTGAGTTTCCATGAGAAGCAGTTTTCTGGTAGGTTCCTTTTCTCACCATAAATTCTCACGTAGAAGAGATGGTGATGTGGAAACCTCCAACAATAACAACAGTATTTGTAACACGAGATTGAGCATTTTTGCTACCATGATATGGTTAATTAAAGATCATTAAAATTGGTTTGAGCTCCAGCCGCAGAGGAAGACATCATTGTTATTGCCATTGTTTTGGGAGTTTTTTTGTTGTTTTGTTGTTATCCCTTTCCAGCATCGGATTCTTGGTTTTATGGTGATTCGTGCTTGTAACTGTTAGTGTTGTTTAAGTCGCACGACTTAGGTTAATGAGATTTCTAGTTTTGGAAATATTTATGTCATCCACGCATACCTGTTTGAGTGAAATCTCATTTTCGTATCTGAACTAACAGTTGTCCTAGAGCTGAAAAGAATAGAATCCTATGTTGTTGGATAAATTTTAGCAAAGGACCGGTTTTACATTGTTTTCGTCACAGGTATATAAATAAATAAATCACATTTCCTTGTTAAATCTAAAATTTACTTTGGTCTTTTGTATGTGATTTTAGTTTTCGCATTTTTGGCGTGACTGACTTCCTTTTCGCCAACATGTGACTTGTATCGTTTAAATTTCCGCAAAATACATTTTTGAAGTTTGTGGAAAAGGTTGTTTGAAAAAAAAAAACTTTTTATCATTTTCCTGTTCTATAGGAAAGTGAAGCGGTTTTGGAAGAAAATTTTCAAAATAAACATAAGAAATTTCGAATGAAAATTTATTTTTATGAAAAAATTTGATTCTTGGTCGCATGAATAGCGTAAGGGTGATTTCGAATGCTTTGTGCGCGTTTTAGCGGTGCAATAGGACTAAAGATACGATAAAAACATTAACGAAAAGAAGCAAAAGACTGTTTTAGCCTTGGAAACATTGTTTTTGTACCTTGTCAACGATGCGTGCGAGCTATTAGTTAAGTCATTTTACGGTTTGGAGCTTATTTTAAGTCTCCATTACAATTTACATATGGAATTTTTTGGAGTATTTTGAGTAACTGAGGTGAAAGTTCCATTGTTGGGCGGGAAATGGAATATTAATAAGCGGAGGAAATGCCAAAAATTGTTCTCTTTTATTTCCTTTTTCCTGTGTAGGAGAAATTAAATAGGGAACGATTAGATTGCGTGACATTTGGGATGGTAGGGTTTGGATGCAAAATTAGTTGCTTCACACTTTTATTCGTAATTGTGTGAAGGTAATGGATGAAAAAGAATTTTCAAAATTTTCATTAGGATGTTTTGCATCATGTTTTTTAGAAAGTGTTTAAAAAAAATCTTAATATATACATATAGAGGGCCCAATTTCGAATCATCTTGCATGCATGTTTTATTATTGAAATGCATTATGTACACCATGCACATATACACATGGTTGCAAAGTGGATGTACACAAATTGGTTGTGTAAGGTAGGATAATTAGGTGTCAGAATTTCGGGATGAAATTCCTTTTGAGGGGGGAGAAATTAACAAACCGGAATTTTGAAAATAAGTAGTTATTTATTTAGAAGCTCAAAAATAAGAATTTCTGCAAATAATGGAATTTAACCACGAAACTTTTACCATTGCGTTCGTCTTGGAATTCTGGTCAGCTTTTATGTTTGGAATTTCGCGAACGGAGTCCGTATGAAAAAATTACGGACAAAATACAAAAATGGACGGATTATAAATAAAATAGAATAATATATATATATATATAGAAATAAATCTTCCCCCAACCACCTCACTGCCAGGTTGACCATTGGCTGCTTAGTCGAGCCAGGCAGCGACGGCTAGGGTTAAGGGGGTTGGTTTATAAAATTCTATTGAAACAGATGGACGGTTGTTATTTAAAAGGAATCCAATGGTGCAAGGCCATTTCCACCCCTATAAATAAAGGGGTAGAGCCTCATTCTTTTTCCATAAATATCTGCAAAGGCCGTGGAGATCTGCCGTTTTTCTCTCTCCAAACCTAAATTCTATAATAAAAATATATTTATACATATCAAATCAAATCCGATTCGTATAAAATTAGGAGGGCAAGCAAATCTAATGGAAAAGAATTTATTTTGATGGTCAACGATAGATTCTTCATTCTCTTTCTTTTTCTTATATTTCTACAGATCTAGAATTTTCCCCTTCCTAGATAAATTGTAGATTTATAAGAATTTGAAGATTGTAAGCCTAATGGGTTCAAAAGTTATAATTTAGAAGCTATAAGATGAGTTGGAAATTTACTAATACAAGTATAATGACTTACCTATTTCATTTGAATCCATTCTATGTTTTATGCTTATCAGGCCTACTTATTTAAATAATTGTAAATTGTGATAACCATCAGATTTGATTATGAATATGTTTAAAATTGGTAAACGACAAGTTGTGGTTATGTATAACATGAATTGTAATATTTTTGTATATTTTCCCCACATATTCCTACAGTTATATCGTGAAATACGAAATATGTTATACATGTTACAAAGCACTATGAATCTGGAAATCAGTCTCATTAAACATAAATTTGTTATGGTTATGTTCTAGATTTTTAGTTCAATGCCGAAATATGAAACATGTAAATTTGGGAAAAAGATAAATTTGTGTATTATGTGATTGTAAAAATAAAAGAAATATTCCTTGTTTACATTTAATATTGTTGGGTTTTTGGCTTAAGCATTGTAAATTATGTTGTTTTCCTTATTTTTAAATAAAGAGGTATTATTTTAGAATCACAAGAAGTATGACAAAAAGAATTAAAAAGGAAAAGTGGTGCAAAGGCACATATAAAAATAAATGCATGTTTTGTATGTAATTTGCATCGATTGTTACAAAATAAAAGTAAATTACATATTTTTCTTGTGATTCGGAACTATGTCAATTCCACAAAAAAGGCATTATTTACAATGATGAAGGCTAACGATGATTGTGAGACATGAAACCTTCTTGGCAAAATTGAATATAAAAAGGGAATGTTGGTTAATTGATTAGACCAAATCATTAATTTAAAAATAAGTATTGCAAAAGAATAAATAAATATTAATAACTACGTTGACTGCACGAAAACATAGAAATGAATATATACATATTAACCATCCAAATCAGCATAAAACAGTGAAACATAAATTGTATGGAATGTTTGAATGTTGGATAAGGTTCAATCATGGAATTGTATGTAAATATAATCCATTTTGAATTAATATATTTGTGGTGACCATTTGTAATAATAAATATAATTAATTTCCATAAATGAGACCGCAAAAAAGGGAATAGCCATTGTAACCAATATTGATTTGGGGAATATATACATGATGGAAAAAATGGTTGTAATTTTTAAAATCAATTAGGATAATTGTTGTGAACCCCAATTAGGAAATTTAAACATAAAATCACATTTAAACACGAAGTTAAACTCAACTTGTGGTGTAAGCCTGCCCGGAACCAATGGGCAAATCCAACAACCATAGGTAGTCAGTTTAACATGAGGGGTCTAATGCATAAATATAAATGTACTACGACACGAGGTTAAATTCACTTGTTGTAGAAGCCTGCCCGAAATCGACCAACAAATCCAGTATCCATGGGTAGTCAACTTAATGTGGGATGCCTAGAACATAAATAAATATATATGTATATATATAACAACAAATAAACAAATAAAAATATATAAATAAATAAGAATAGAAATTGTCTGTTAGGGTACAACAAATAGATAATTTGTGGCTGATAAATAGTGCCTTAGGAAATATATGATTGTTAGAGTCATGAAGAGCAATAAAAAGGAAATAAAAAGAAATGGGTGTGATAAAAGAATCTATGATTGTCAGTTAAACATTAAGTCCAAATTAGGGAAGGTATTAAATAAATATCCTAGGGAAGATGGAATACAACCTTCCTTATTAATAGTAATGGAGATAGAAAATATAGTGGGGTTTTGTAGGTTAATAATGTAAGATATTATTAACCATATAAACCCGTGACGCAGACAAATGGTGTACGCATTGAATTTCTGTATAAATGAACTAAACGGGAATGACTTAATAACATAGCCTATTTTGCCCCCGAAAGGGAAAGGTATTAAAGGCAAATGGGGGATGAACTAATAACCTTCGCGTATAGTTTGCTTCCTGGGTCCTAAAAGGCTAAGTGACTATGGTTAAAGAGTCCAACTGGGAATAGGTTTTTCAGTATAGGGGTCTTAAATGGCAAGTGTGTGTGGGCCTACCTAAACTTGGAAATTAAAAAGGTCAGATATGGCCATCTATCCTACGGGAAGTAGTAAGCGACTAAGGAGGTTATCTAATAAGGTCAACTGAAAGGTATAACGAACGATAAAATAATTTCTCTCACCTTATGCGGGGCAAGGGTATATGCGTGAATACGGAACCCTTAACTAGTAGGGCCGATAGCTAGTGCTCTCTAGTTTATGTTAACGCTGAATATATTATCGAGGGATAATAAATGACCAATAGGTCCGGCTTGGGTCTTAAGTGATAAGGGATGATCCACCCTATCTATCATTGATAGCGAGGTGTTAAATAATAAAGAATAGTAGATGAAGATATAGATAGAAACCCCGTAATTAAGGACCCACTTCGATAGAAGTGACCAGTTAAGCTCTGGTATAAAGGTTTCACAAAAATGTATGTAAATGTCCTATCTCGGTAATGTAATTTGGGAATACTACTTGGGGAAGGGTAGTATAGTCTTGCGTAAACTTTAACAACGTTGGTCTAGATCACTGATCTTGTCAGGCGTACAACTTTGTTTGAACCAAGTGGAATATATATGTGTTATAGTCTATATTGTGCATTTCTTAGTCACCATAACTTGTTGTTCTGATCCTCCTCCTCATTACAACCTTTAGTTTTCATAGAGAATGTCGGGCTCTTCTAGATGTCCAAGTTTGCATTTCGGTTCTCATTCTCTCTCATGCTCGGTATTGGCAAAGTGACTTACTTTGAAAAAGGTAGTTACTTAAGTTAGTACTAGTTATCCTAGTCTGTTTTCGCTGTGAGTTGTATTTATCGTACGCTGGTTATGCTCATGCTCATTTATTGCAGTACCAGATATACGCTCTATGCTTGGATGTGTTCAAATTTTGATTTTTGTCAAAATTTGGGTGTAGAAGAGTGTGGGGTGTTCCAACGATCAAGTTAAAAAAGCCTATATGTACGTAGAGTACTATAACATGAGTGTAATACAGACATAAGTGCATGTTGAGGAGAAAAAAAAAGTGAAAATAGTACTTGAAAAAACAAAAGAAAAGTGTTATAGTTAGGTAAGTTCACGGTTACATGTTAACAATACATCCTTGTATACTATGTTTCTAGTATAATATCTCCCTTAATTCAGATATTCCCATTTTTTACCAAGAGTTTTGTTGTTTTTCGTGCATCTCCTCTAGATAAAGCAACATATAGGTGACCATGGCTAAAAACATGCTCAAGAAGATAAATATCAACATGGGGGATGGTTTGTCCTTGTGATTTATTAATAATTAAGGAAAATGCTAATTTAACAGGAAATTGTTTACATATTAAGTTGATAGGCATATTGATGTTCTCGGAAGGCTTAAGTGTTATACATGGGATAAATATTCTTGTCCCTCGGAAATGTTCAACGGTGAATTCTGCGTCAATGGGATTAATGTGAAAGACATGACATATCAATCTTGTGCCATTATATGATCCAATTCTGGGATCAATATTCCTAAGCAACATGATTGGTGATCCTATTTTGAGTGTTAATTTATGTGGTGGTAAACCACCTGTAGCAGGTGAATTCAGAAATTCTAACCGATGAAAGTTATTTTTATCTTGTTCAACTTTATCAAATGAATAGTAGGTATATTCGGTACTTGTAAGAATTTGTATGATTTTATTATTAATCCCGTCCACTCTTTCATTAGTTGGGGCCAATATTGCTCTATCCATGATATAATCATTATCATATATTCTGTTATTAAGTTCTGGGAATACTTCATGAATCAAACTGTAAATAGAATCAGTAACGGTCCAAGTTAAAATTATATCTTCTATGTAAGAACCCGTAACTTCCCCGGTAAGGAAAGCCCGGATACTTCGAGAACAACACACTAAAGAATGCAGAAAGAAGAACATTTAATTGTATATTACAACAATTCCATCAGAATGCAAGAATATACAGAGTACGAATAAATAAAATACATTTGATAAATATTAGAGATTACAATACATTACAGAGCAGCGGAAAATAATACAATACACAACTGAAAGTAATACACAGATACAAAGCTTTCCGAATATCGCGTCAGCTGTAAATCAGGATCCTGTGAATATAAATCTGCAAACCCAAAACTACTAGCTGCCCGTGTCGAAATAAGGGGACCCAGAGTTTAGGTTAAAACAATAAACTCCAGGTCAGTCATGTGACTGGTGTGAGAACTAAAATAGTTATTAATCTTTATTTTAAAGTTAAGTAAATCAAGGGACTACGCCATATAACACGGAACGGGTTTCCTCCCAAGAGTACCAGTGCATAAAACAATAGCGCAACGCTAAATAAAGAACAATGAAGCTATTATAAGACCCAGATCCATCAAACAATGCAACACAAGCCGAAGGATAGGGTTTTACCTTATAATAGCCAAAGCATGCTTGATACGCTAAATTTCATGTTTTATTATTACTATAAGTGTATAGTGTCAAAACAATTTCAATCATAAGTATCAATCATAGATGGCATAAGTGCCCCATACCACTATGCCACCATATATAGGTTTACAACTAAAACCGCAAAGTCGCGTATTGGAAGTTGGATTTCCATCTGTGAACCGAGGCAAGGGATCGTCCTCTACCGAATTTGAGACTCTCTAGCCCGAGCCTCAGGAGCAGCCGCAACTGCCCCATGGATCGTCAGGGCCGGTCCACCGATGTGGATTGTAATGCCTGAACACTGCGTTTCCCCGCCCTTTGGGGGCGTAAATAAGCCAAATGACTCCATCGGCTCCACATAGTCACCGATATATCTGAGGCGCCTCGCAATCCAACAATCACACAGGTGAAAATAATATAAATGCCAGGGCTGGTAGGTCACTAACACCACCCTAGCTAGAAGTAAACGCATGTCATCCCTAAGGTCCTCTCCCGTTTCTGGTTCACAACCAGGGTGCGAGGCTCGCGAATTAACGCTACACAAAGCTACGCCACAAAGGCCGTGCTTTGATCATCAACCACAAGACACTACTTTTCAACAGAAGCCTTGATCATTTGCATCTTAGCATGCCACACAGGCAAACCACTCCATGCAACCGATATCCATCAATCACACAGAATGATATCCAATGTCAGACACACGGTCCATTTACAAATCCGTTCTGGGTCTGAACGAAACCGGTGGCACCTTGTACCTCGCATAACCATCGATCTCCAAGTACGTCTGGACGATCACCAACTGATTCCCTCCTCTTGGGTGTACAGCCCAATCAATATCATAAGTAATTATCAAAACAATGTGAAGACCTCCGGTCTTCGACCACCGTCTTCATCCTCGACACATCGTCGAATCAGTTATTCAGAATGGGATAAACCCAGTCTTTCTGAATAACTCGCGTACATAATAAACAAGTATTACACAAACACAACATACACCTCATTCCAATTTAGAATATTCTTTTATTCAAACATTCTTATTCTTTGGGAAAGGTTCCCATTAATTTTATCAAAGATAAATTCTTTAAATTTATTCTTTAATCTTCTTTTGAATATCAATTCAAACCAAATTATGGTTTATCCAAGCTAGTCGGGATTAGCAAACCTTACCGAAGTAATCACTTGTTAAATTTCCCAACCCCAACCTATTCATCCCATGAAGTAAAACTGGTCATACTTCATATCTAATACCACGGTGTTATCGGTAAATTCAATTACCATTTCACGTTCAAATCTAATTAAAGATTTAACTGTCGCCTAGAGCAAAACTAGTGATACTCCATTCTTGTCGTTATTATTTAAAATAATTCATTTTAAATATTCAAAATTCATCAAAATTGCCAAAAAAAAATTAAATTGGCTCAGATTTACGGGTTATTACATGTTTCTTATTGAAAAAGTATTAGTAACGCTTTAAGGCGTTGTTGTTCACTTGAACAGTAATAGTAATAGGTTTATGCCGTTTCTGTTACAAAACTGATAACAATCTTGAAAGGAAATTGTGATTTTTGCTTCAATTTGCAGACGACAATGTCACAAAGTAGTAATAACAAATATGCGCTGACACAGAATGTGCCACCAGCTCTGCCTCTGGTTCAACTGTTCCATATTCACATGGCGAGCGACTAGAAAAGTTTAATGGCCAGGATTTTAAATGCTGGCAACAGAAGATGCTTTTCTACCTAGCAACGTTGGGCCTAGCAAAATACCATTCAAACGATCCCCCGGTTGTTGATGAACTGGGGCCTGACGCCACCAAAGTCGAGGCTCTTACTGCATGGAAGAACTCTGACTTTGTCTGTAAGAACTACATTTTCAATGGTTTGGAAAAAAGTCAATATAATGTGTATTGCATCGTTGAGACTGCAAAGGTTCTCCGGTTATCTCTGGAAAAGAAGTACAAGACTGAGGACGTCCAGATAAAGAAATTTATCGCCAGAAAATTTCTAGACTTCAAAATGGTTAATTCCAAAACAGTCGTCGGTCAAATTCATGAACTCCAAGTGATCATTCATGAGATTCACGGAGAAAATATGGAGTTAAATGACTCATTCGGAGTGGCAGCCACTATCAAAATGTTGCCTCCATCATGGAAGGATTTCAAAAACTATTTGAAGCATAAGCACAAGGAAATGACCATGGAGGATTTGGTTGTTCGTCTATGAATCGTAGAAGCCAATAGAGAATCAGAGAAAAAGGCTACCAGTTCGATATGGGAAAAGGCTAATGTGGTTGAGGATGAAAAGGCAAACAAAAGAAAGAGCGAGCATAATCCTACAACAAAGAAACAGAAGAAGTTTCAAGGATATTTCCACAATTTGGAAAGAAAGACCACAAATCAGCCGTGTGTCCTGCACCCAAAAAATAGAAACCAGAAGCAAATGTGGCAGAAAATTAAGATGATGTTGCAGATATGGATTTATGTGCGGTTGTATCTGAATGCAACCTTATTGGCAACAACAAGGAGTGGTTTCTAGACATAGGAGCCACCCGTCATATATGTGCCAACAAGTGAATGTTTACAGCTTACAAAACTGCTACATATCTCGAGAAACTATTCATGGACAATTCATCCACATCAAAAGTTGAAGGCAAGGGAAAGATTGTATTAAAATTGACTTCTAGAAAGGAACTTAAGTTGAATGACGTTCTCTATGTTCCAGAAATCTGCAAGAACTAGATTTCATGATCGTTGCGCAGCAAGCATGGTTTCAAACTAACATTTGTTGCTGATAAATTTGTAATATCAAAAAATGGAGTATATGTTGGAAGAGGATATGTGTATGATGGTTTGTTTAAGGCAAATGAAACCATTGTTGTACCATACAATGATATGAATAAAAGTGAATCTTCTACTTATGTTGTTGACTCTTATAACACAAGGCATCCTATATTAGGTCATGTAAATTTTGATACATTGTGAAAATTGATTAATCTAGAATTTATACCAAAATGCAATATAGATTCCAACTGTAAATGTCAAGTTTGTGCAAAAGCAAAATTGACAAGAACCTTGTTTCATCATGTTGAACGAGAAATTGAACCGTTGGACCTAATACACACAGATGTATACGATTTGAAAATATGTCAAACTAGGGGTGGAAAAAGGTACTTTGTTACATTCATTGTTGATTTTACCAGATATTGTCATGTATATCTCCTTAAAGGCAAGGACGAAACATTCAAAAATATTTAAATAGTATAAGGAATAAGTTGAAAATCTACTCAACAAGAAAATAAAATCTTTAAGAAGTGATAGTGGAGGTGAATATGAGTCTTCATTTGAGGAATTCTGTGTTGAGCATGGAATTGTATATCAAACTGCAACCCCGTATTCACCTCATTCCAACTATATAGCTGAACGAAAAAATAGAACTCTTAAAGAAATGATGAATGCCTTACTAATTAGCTTTGGATTGCCAAATAAACATTGGGGAAAAGCTATTCTTTTGACAAATCACATTTTGAATAAAATACCATGAAAGAAAACATCTAAATCTCGCCATGAACTTTGGAAAAATAGACCACCATCCTAAAATACTTGAAAGTCTGGAGGTGCCATGCCAAAGTAGAAATACCGAAATCGAAAAAGGTCAAAATTGGACAAAAGACTACAGATTGCATATTCGTTGGATATGCTCATAATAGTAGTGTATATCAATTTTTGGTGTACAAATTTGAAATTGATGACATTCATGAAAACACCATTATCTAGTCACGAAATGATAGACTCTTCGAACACATTTATCCTCTAAAATCCTCTATTGGAACGATTGTTCAAAAGAGATCAAGAGATACAGATACTCATGAGGAAAATGTTAATCAAAACTCGCATGAAAGAAATGCTGAAACAGAGGTAGAGGAACCCAGAAGAAGAAAACGTCAAAGGACCTCTAAAACCTTTGGACCCGATTTCTATGTAGATATGATAGAAAATGAACCTCTTACTTACCAACAAGCAATGTCACCTCCCGAGGCTCCATACTGGAAGGAGGTTGTCAACAGTGAAAGAGAATCCATTTTACAAAACTATACATGGGAACTAGTGGATTTACCCAAAGGATCGAAACCACTAGGATATAAACGGACATTAAGAAAAAACTAAAAACTGATGACTCAATAGACTAGTATAAAGCAAGATTTGTAATAAAGGATTTGGTTAGAAGGAAGATCAAGATTACTTTGATACATATTCACTAGTAACTAGAATATCATCGATTAGGATGCTTATTGCAATCACATCCATATTAAATTTGGAAATAACCAAATGGATGTGAAAACTGCGTTTTTGAATGGTGAATTAAAAGAAGAAATATATATGCAGCATTGAAGGGTTTCTAAGCCCAGGAAATGAAAATAAGGTGTGCAAGTTTGTAAAATCACTTAATGGCCTTAAACAAGATCCAAAATAACCACACGAGAAATTTGATGAAACTATGTTATCAAATGTATTCAAAATAAATGAATTAGATAAATGCGTTTATGTAAGATATACAGATATTGGATATGTCATTTTTTTCTTTATATTAATGATTTGTTGATCCTAAGGAATAATAAGGCCTTACTAAAATCTACAAAGGATATGTTATCCTCTGGATTCAACATGAAAGACCTAGGAGTGGATGATGTAATTTTAGGTGTAGAAAATATAAAAATATCGAAAGGATATGCATTATCTCAGTCATATTACGTTGCTAAATTACTTGAAAGGTTCAAGCTGTATAATATAACTATTGCAAAATCACCAGTAGATATGAACCACAATTGGGTAAAGAACACTGATTATGGAATATACCAGCTTGAATACTCTCGTATACTAATAAGTATTATGTATGTCATGAATTGCACTAGGCCTGATATTGCATATGCTATAAGCATTGAGTAGATATACCAATAATCCTGACAAACGTTAGTGGAAAGAAATAATCAGGGTCCTAGGATATCTAAAGTACACACAAACTATGTGTTGTAATATAAGAAGTATCTTTCAATAGTAGAAGGATATAGTGATGCCAACTGGATAACTGACTCAAATGACACAAAATCCACAAGTGGATATGTGTTAACATTAGGAAATGGAGCAATCTCATGGAAATCATCGAAACAGGCTTACATAGCAAGGTCAAAAATTGAATCAGAGTTCGTTGCTTTAGATAAAGCCGCAGAAAAAGCAGATTGGGTTAGGAGTTTTTTGGAAGAAATTCCAAATTGGAAAAAACCAGTACCTCCAATATGCATACATTGTGATCGTCAATCTGTAACAGGAAGGGTGAATAGTACACTATATAATGGTAAATCTAGACATATTCGTCGTAGACATAAAACCATAAGACAACTTCTCTCTAATGGAGTTATCACTATAGACTATGTAAGTTCAAAGGATAATATTGCAGATCCAACAACTAAACGCTTTCCTAGAGAGAAAGTTCAAACCTTATCGATGGGAATGGGCTTAAGACCTATAAATTAAAAGTTTTCTAAAATGGAAACCTCACCAGATAGACTAGAGATCCCCAGATCTAGGTTCAAAGGAACAACTAAGTTTAAGATAAAACTTGGTAGCATTGAAAGAAATATTATAACCATTCCTAAGACAAGTCAGTGTATAACCCGCCCGAGAATAGGATAACCTTGGCTTTTAATGATGTCTATACTGTGGTGTTATAAATAACCAAGTGGGGTGTTATAGGGTACTCTTTATAGAATCACCTATCTGAGTGCGAAGGCGCGGCTTCAAGAAGAATTGTAAGGTTGAATTCTTAGAGCACTCATGAAACCAAGGCGATGTTCATAGCAAAAACGAACACAAACAAAGAACCAAGGAGTTAAAGATCATTTATTATGTGTTATCTTTATAGACTACACAAATAGCTTACAATTCAATGACAGTCTAGTCCACTGATTTGCCAGTTGGTTATAACGATAAAACAGTAGGAAAGGTTCAAGGCCTTTGTGCTACTTTTACCAATATGATAAATATTTCATGTTTTTAAGAACAAAATAGATAACCACTTATTTATGTAGGGGATTTTTGGAAATGTATAAGTGGTTTTGGGAAGTCTTTAAGTCCCACATCAGAAAATAATAAAACCTATGCCACTATATATATATATATATATATGTGTGTGTGTGTGTGTGTGTGTGTGTAATGTCTTGATATACATTGTCAAAGAAAGAGGAGATGGGTGAATTGGGGCAATGGCATGACAACCTTTTATTGTTAATGCTTAAAGGGTCAAAGATAGGGCCTTGGGAGCTCTTGGGGTCTCATGATTAATTGGGCATTCGATTGCCACCGAGCTTGCTGCACTAAGAAACAACTATTTTTTCATTTGGCCGCTTTTTTTAAATGCTAATAGTAGTGTCTGTTGGTAAAGGGTCGCAGCCTTTCCAACAGTTACAACCAATCGAATTCAAAGGCTGCACCTCTTCCCAAATAGACATCCTCCCACATCTATATATTGACAGACAGAAAAACGACACAAATAAAATTAGAAAAAAAAACTATTTTCTTCTCCTCTGTTCTATATCTTCTTCCCACAGAAAACTTTTTTGACTTAAACAACTACATTGGTCCGTCGTCGCTCTGTGATTGCCGCGCAACATCACAAAAAAGTTCTGTTTCATCCTTAGGAAACGATTGCTCAACTACCTAAGCGCCGTAGAACGAGCAATTTCTTTTCAAGGAAACAACACTAGCTGGACTCGAACAATAAACGATAAACAAGTCTTTTCCTCTTGTTCCTACACTGCATACTACTGTTTATAGAATTTTTTGCAAAACCACGATTGTTTCTTACTGAAATGATATTAGTAACACTTTAAGGCGTTGTTATTCACTAGAACAGTAATTTTAACAGTTTTCCATTGTTTCTGTTACAAAAATGATAACACTGTCGTCAAGGCATCTTGTAAACCTTGATATAGCTCCACTCTAATTGTAGTTTGATTATTGCGAAGAAACCTTAGGCACATAGCTTCAATTTTTACATACATACCGACAACATTTTGTTGAAATAAATGGCCACCCAGTAATATAAGAGATGTCACTGACAGTCGTATCTAGAAGGCATATGTGAATTAACATTAGTACCCATGTTAATGTAAGCAAAGATGATTATTTGGATTATGTGTGAATAAAGAGCAATGAATGTTAATATGAATCATATGTACCTGTGAAACATGAGAGTAGTATGATGTGCAACTTATCGATGTATTTCCATTTTCGTGCATGTTCAAATACCATCCATGTTGACCGTATGGCACAAAGAGTGGATAATGTAATGGATCATAAAAGTCTATAGTATCAAGAATTTGGCGTAGATTCCTAGTTCTTGTCTCAACAATGATATCTCTTCCTTGTAAATTATCTGGTTCATCTCCAATAATTATACCTTCTACTTGGGATGCGACTGGCAGCTCGTGAAGATGTTGATCTACTGTGATTTGTTTAATCTTGATTTTACAATTTTGTACATCAACCTGTCTCCCTAGTTGTCTAAATACAGAAACAAATGGATTATGGTTATCTAAAATTTATTTAAGAGTTAAATGATCCCTGGTCTCATTGTTTCACTATCTTGAAGTCGATTTTCAATATCATGGTCGGTGTCATATATGTATAATTGCAAAAATCTTGGTCTACTTCCGAGCATGGGTAAAATACTTCTGGTACTGTGATATATTGATCCATGTGCACGGTATGTGTAAATTTCATCTCTACCGTTTGGTAGGTTTTGATCAATTGATGCACCCATAGATGTAAAGGAAAATGCATTGTTATAAGATCGGTTGTTTGTTCAAAAATGAGTACCAACCTCCCCTTAATTTTGGAATAAGCCGAATAACTATGGTGGTATTGTCATAGGTCGATGAATATCGATCGAACTGTTGAAGCAACAACTCTGTAGGCTTTCATGGAAAAATATTTTTGCATTGCAGAAATCATAATATGTTGGCTGTAGAAGTTGATGTTTTCAGTAACATGTGGTTGCTATAAAATCTCATCCACGGATATGGCCACTAATCATTGCTGGTAAAAGGGTTAAATTTTCTTCCTCCTCGGTTGTTGAAGTACCTACAATGATGTACGTAGATGTCAGGCAGATGTTGTAACACCCCACCTCCGCTAGGGTCACTCACAAAGGGAATGCACTAGCTTTGGTGGAGCATTATCTAGGTAAACATACACAGAAATATTACAAGACATAACATATAAAACAGCGAAAGAAGAACCAAATTTTAGTGCTTTAAAAATCTAGAAAGGTCTAAAGCCTTTTTACATCAAAATGACATTAAATCCATTACATCGAAATCTATCTTGCAATAGTAAAGAAGCATAAAACCATGGTCATAAATCATTCCCCAAGTAAAACAGAAAAGCAGCTATAGCCAAGAAAGGTCCAAGCCATATATGATGATCTTGAAGCAGAAAGAAGTCCAAACTAAATCGTAGTGTTTCCTCCTTGAGAAACTGGTGGGAAAACGGAAGAAAAAGAGGCGAAACAAAACGGGTCAGTCATACAGACTGGTAAGTCCTAGTGACTTTCAGCATAGAAACAAGTAAAGGTAACATGACATGTATAAACTGAAAGTAAACATAAGGATGATGACAAGATAGGCAAGTTAAACTAAGATAACAAGATAAACTATAGTAACAAGAAAAACCATGGTAACAAGATAAACTATGCAAACCAGATAAACTACGTATAACATCGCATGTTTAACATTCTCTGCACCAACTGCACTAGTACCCCAAACCGTATCATCCTTTCAATGTATATGTACAGTCCCTTGCCGTATATCGTACGAGTTTCATCACGTATTTCTATACTACTTCAACGTAGTGCCACCATTCTTGAAATCGTTTGGACTGCCACCCTTGTTCTGGCTAGGTTTCCTTATCATGAACTATCGCGTGTTCAACTAGGGTTTATGCCACCTAGGACCACTAGGGATTATGCTACCTATTGAACATTTTCCAGATTCGATTAGGGTTTATGCCACCTAGGACCACTAGGGATTATGCTACCTTTTTCCACGTAATGATCTATTAATCGATCGGCTCCCTACAAGTCCTAGCTCGTTCATGTGTCTATGTCATACGGCCCAATCATGAAATGTAGTCACCTGTGCTAGGTCCACCATAGGGTGTATCAAGCCCTAGGGTGCCAACCACCGACACGAATCAAGCACGCACAGTGTTAACCTACAGGTGCCCAATGCCTGCTTTTTCAACTCCGGACTACGTGCACGACCATAGTCCGCCTGAACCTACAATGGCGCACCAACTCAGGCGTCGTTCTGGTCGCTTACAGTCAGCCCAGTAATCGTGCCCCACCCTGCCTAGTTCCAGGGTACCGTGATACATCTAGTAGGTTACTGCTGAAAAGGACCGCGTAACTAGGGTTTCAATCCAGTAGGTTAAGTGTTGTCATTTAAATTCGAGACTTAACCCCATCAGTCTAGCATGTCAAGTTGGTTAAGTGTTGTCATTCAAGTTCGTGACTTAACCCGCCTACGTGTCATGTCAAATTGGCTAAGTGTTGTCGTTCAAGTTCATGACTTAACCCGCCTACATGTCATGTCAAATTGGCTAAGTGTTGTCGTTCAAGTTCATGACTTAGCCCTACGAATCATGTGTCAAGTTGGTTAACTATATTCAAGTGGTTCATGACTTAACCCTATCAAATCATCGTGTCAAATTGGTTAAGTATATTCAAGCGGTTGATGACTTAACCCTATCAAATCATCGTGTCAGATTGGTTAAGTATATTCAAGCGGTTCATGAGTTAACCCTATCAAATCATCGTGTCAAATTGGTTAAGTATATTCAAGCGGTTCATGACTTAACCCTATCAAATCATCGTGTCAAATTGGTTAAGTATATTCAAGTGGTTCATGACTCAACCCTATCAAATCATCGTGTCAAATTGGTTATGTATATTCAAGCGGTTCATGACTTAACCCTGTCAAATCATCGTGTCAAATTGGTTAAGTATATTCAAGCGGTTCATGATTTAACCCTATCATGTGGCATTAATTCATTAATGCACCCAACCTCTCACATCAGACCTGTTGTTGTGGTCACCGGATATGCCGGGCGGTTCCGGGCAGGATTACAGCACAACTCAGTCTGACCTCCGGTTTTCAAGTGTGATATGATCAACTACACACATTGGATCCTATTGTTTGCAGTAACTGAATTTGCCGGGCGGTTCCGGGCAGAATTACACTGCAAACTCAATCCAACCTCGAGTTGGCCATTTTCAAGTTCATTCTAAGTGTCATGTCCATGTTCAATTTTCATGTCAAGTTAGTGTCAAGTTTCTAAGCGAGTTTCATGTCAAGTTATCATATCAAGTTTTCGGGTTTCCACTTATGCCTATTATCTAGTTCATGATTCATATTCATTATCAGTTCATGTTTGCCTAACCTACCCAATTCGTATCCCCATCGCATGTAAACGTAAATCGATCTAAATTACAAGTAGATCCAAGTCCAAAATAAAAGGGAATAACATCCCAACTTTGATAGGAAAAAGAACGAGCACAAGGTGATAAATCTGGCATGATATAGCTTGGGATAATTGGTTACAACATCATTGGCATATAGAGAATAACAGGCTTTCAAATCTGTTATAATAAGGTGATAGTCATGATAAAAATTGACATAAAAGAATAGGCATGCAAAAGCAAGCCAAATACAAGGATAATGGATCAATGGTCTTGGTGTACAACATGGTTTTCAACTATAATGTTATGAACAATCAACTGTAATAGTCAATTGGCCACAATAGTCATAGTCGTAGTGAATCATAAGCGATTAACCACAATAGTCATGAATTATCCAAAATAGTTCTAGACAACTACCCTAAATAGTCATAGGCAATTAACTATAATAGTTTCAAGGTCATGGTCATAGACAATAGTCTTCTGTTCATAATCATAGGCAGTAATTCATAGTCACGAGTCATAGGTGATTAGCCACAATTGCCCTTGTCATAGTCATAGGCAATAGTCTTATGTTCTCAGTTATAGGCATAGTCTTTGGCCATTAACAATAGTTTCAATGCCATAGGCGTGATAATATTTGATTTACAACATGAATAAGCCCAAGTTAATTTTCATAGCAGTATTCCAAAAGTCAAGGTCCAAGAATAGGTATAAATCAATTATCACACATGGGTCCAATTCCAATTGATAACATGAATAAGTCCAAACTGATTTCATAGCAATATTCCCAAATTCAAGATTCAAGAGAGGATAGGGTGAAAACTGAATTAACAAGTCTTATCATCAAGTCAAGATCCAAGAATTCATTTTACAATCTAGCGTTTGAATAATAAACTAGGTCTAACATCATGAATGGGCATGATTCCATCGATAAGAAATAACCCAAAATCATAGATTCAAGAAGAGACAAGAACAGATCCAAACAGATAATCAAGCTTAGGTCCAATTTCATTTTATTCTATATCCATATTAAATTTAACAAGTTTCAATCTCAAAGTAACTAGAACTTACAGAGCGTGGATCGAGAATTAGAGTGCAGAGATTTGATTCTGGAAACGGTTATTGCAGTTGTTGAATCTCTATTTGTTTAGTCTTGTTCTAGTTGAAAACCCCCAATTTGCAATTCCTAGATGTTGTCTTGACAAAGAAGAAGTAGTCTCTTTTAATTTAAATATTATCATTTTGATTTTCACAGAGGTAGCATAAGGATAGAATGAAATGGTGTTGAGAGAATGAGGCTAGGGGCTGTTTATATAGGTTTAGAGTCACGAATTTGGTCCAGAAATCGGTCTAGATACGCAGAAATGAACTCATCCTTGGATCTAGAAATTCGGGGTAGGTCGACCCCCAGGTCGACTACCCAGTCGACCTGGTCAGGGGGAGGTCGACTACCCAGTCGACCACCCAGTCGACCTGGGTCCTGGGCGGGAAATTTCCCGCCCAGCCCGCTTCTGGGTTTGAATTCGAATTTCGAGCTGTTTTGGTTTCTGAAAATTCCTGAAACTTTGGAGGGTCATATCTCCCTCATACGGAATCCATTTTTTGAAAACTCGGACTCTTTCAATGCAGAATTTTGAGACGAACACAATGGCACAACCCGTTTCCCTTGATTCTTATTTTTAAATTTAATTATACCATGATTTCTAGTTTCAACATGTTATTAAAATTCGGGTTGTTACATTCTCCCCTCCTTAAAGGATTTCGTCCCCGAAATCTTCAAGTTAAGAAGAATGTGTCCTACCATCCAATCATTCATCTACTCAATTATCAATCACAGGCATCCATTGTCCTTAAGAGATTTCTAATGTTGTATGATCATATGCAGAAAGTGTGTGTATATGTTCCTTATCTAATGCAAATGATCAGGCCTGATTCATCTTCCTAATGCAAAATATGTCTAGTGTCATGAATCCAACATGTATGCAAATAGTCCTAGTCACATAAACACTATATGTGTGCACAAACATCCATCCATATGCAACATCCACATGATAACATATTCAATTTCATCCATGTACAAGTATAAACATCCATGCATATGCAATATGAGATGTGACTGAGCCGATCTAGTGCCTAATGTGTGTTCATGCATCCACGAGCAACAACTAGCAACCACTTGCAACCATCAACCATAACATATCTCAAACACATGTTTACATCCATTAGTTCCTACCTAAAGGTATAGCCAAATGATAGAAGCAAGTAAAGAAAAACTTTGTACCCATTAGGCAATGTCTAAACTGGAAATCTTCCTTACATATATGCTGATTAGGAAAAAAAACTCCCCTAAACACCAGCCCAAAACCAATATATATGATTCTAGGAAACCCAACGGACACCCTCAAACCCCAACATATATCACAACCAGATGAGTCATACTCCTTATGGGGTTTGCAACGGAAATAAGATTGAGAATAAGACTGAGAGGATATACATAAAAGATAGCATGCAAGTAAGCTGTACAGGAAAAGAGGGATCAAGGATATACTCTTAAAAAGAGATATGATGCGCGTATCTAGTCTTCAATCTTCTAAGTCGCATTTCCTTGAGCTTAACTCCATTGTGCTTTGTCCGCCTTTAACTTCATAATTTCGTAGCTTCTTAATTCTTGTTTCCAAAATATGAGTTGGAACTCATTTCACTGTTGCCTCTCGTCCCACTTTCCCTTGTCCTCCTTCGGCTCAAACATAACTGCGTACTCATGGTTTCATGCAAGCTCTCCAAAATTCACTAGTGAATCTTGGATCTCATTTACTCACTATAGGGTATTCCACGCAGAAGAATTATCTCTTGCAAATAAACAGATGTCAGCCATGTTGCCAAATGTACTTACTAAGGTGATTTCCTATAACTCATGCCTAAGCGAAATGAACCATCCACCTTAGTGGCGAACACTACTCGAGATCAACAAATGTATCAAGAGATTCTAGGTAACTAAGCATGGCAGAATCCATAGGGTTACACTAGACTTCGATGGTATTACCATGGCAAGTCAAGAGCCTAACTACCCTCTTTTCATACTCAAGAATGGCACCAGTACTGGATAACCATTCCATCCCTGGAATCGACCCGTAGCCCAAAAACATAAGCATTGCTTAGCATAGACATTCTCAAATCCAAACAAGTCATGAATAAATGAGCTGATTCCCCAACAGGATTTGAGAGAAAAAATGGGATCCTCTACTACGCTAGTACTAAGGTGCAGAGACTCAACTATCGAAGAAGAAATAAAAAGGATGCGATGTACCATAATCAAAAAGGGTACGGACATGATAGAAAGATAAACTAGGCTTTCCTACAGAAACATTTCTACCTTCTTGTTTTGTGCCTCATTCACCTTAACCACCCTTACCCCTCTTATTTAACATGTTAATAGGTCTCTCGAGAACTACCTCCATCGCACAACAACCCTTCAAAGCTTGAAATAAGGTTAGTCGCAGATGGAACTACTGTGACTACAGATGGAGGAAAGAAAGGAAAAGCGATTCAAACAAGGAAACAAAGGATAATGCTAATGGCCTTTGGGGAATAGTCTTTAAAAATAAAACTTCTCTTGAAAAATGCTTCTTTGTAAATGATTTCAAAAGGTTTTAAAAACTTTTGCCCAATCTGGTAACCTTCTGCTCTGATACCAAATGTAACACCCCTCCTCCGCTAGGGTCACTCACAAAGGGAATGCACTAGCTTTGGTGGAGCATTATCTAGGTAAACATACACAGAAATATTACAAGACTGAACATATAAAACAGCAGAAGAAGAACCAAAATTTATTGCTTTAAAAATCTAGAAAGGTCTAAAGCCTTTTTACATCAAAATGCCATTAAATCCATTACATCGAAATATGTCTTGCAATAGTAAAGAAGCAAAAAACCATGGTCATAAATCATTCCCTAAGTAAAACAGTAAAGCAGCCATAGCCAAGAAAGGTCCAAGCCATATATGATGATCTTGAAGTAGAAAGAAGTCCAAACTAAATCGTAGTGTTTCCTCCCTGAGAACCTGGGGGGGGGGGAACAGAAGAAAAAGAGGCGAAACAAAACGGGTCATTCATACAGACTGGTAAGTCCTAGTGACTTTCAACATAGAAACAAGTAAAGGTAACACGACATGTATAAACTGAAAGTAAACATAAAGATAATGACAAGATAGGTAAGTTAAACTAAGATAACAAGATAAAATATGGTAACAAGATAAACTACGGTAACAAGATAAACTATGCAAACCAGATAAACTACCTATAGCATCGCATGTTTAACATTCTCTGCACCAACTGCACTAGTACCCCAACCCGTATCATCCTTTCCATGTATATGTACAGTCCCTTGTCGTATATCGTACGGGTTTCATCACGTACTTCTATACTACTTCAACGTAGTGCCACCATTCTTGAAATCGTTTGGACTGCCACCCTTGTTATGGCTAGGTTTCCTTATCATGAACTATCGCGTGTTCAACTAGGATTTATGCCACCTAGGACCACTAGGGAATATGCTACCTATTGAACATTTTCTAGTTTCGATTAGGGTTTATGCCACCTAGGACCACTAGGGATTATGCTACCTTTTTCCACGAAACGATCTATTAATCGATCGGCTCCCTACAAGTCCTAGCTCATTCATGTGTCTATGTCATACGGCCCAATCATGAAATGTAGTCACCTGTGATAGGTCCACCATAAGGTGTATCAAGCCCTAGGGTGCCAACCACCGACACGAATCAAGCACGCACAATGTAAACCTACAGGTGCCCAATGCCTGCTTTTTCAACTCCGGACTGCGTGCACGACCATAGTCCGCCTGAACCTACAATGGCGCACCAACTCAGGCGTCGTTCTAGTCGCTTACAATCAGCCCAGTAATCGTGCCCCACCCTGCCTAGTTCCAGGGTACCGTGATACATCTAGTGGGTTACTGCTGAAAAAGACCGCGTAACTAGGGTTTCCATCCTGTAGGTTAAGTGTTGTCATTTAAATTCGAGACTTAGCCCCATCAGTCTAGCATGTCAAGTTGGTTAAGTGTTGTCATTCAAGTTCGTGACTTAACCCGCCTACGTGTCATGTCAAATTGGCTAAGTGTTGTCGATCAAGTTCATGACTTAGCCCGCCTACGTGTCATGTCAAATTGGCTAAGTGTTGTCGTTCAAGTTCATGACTAAGCCCTACGAATCATGTGTCAAGTTGGTTAAGTATATTCAAGCGGTTCATGACTTAACCCTATCAAATCATCGTGTCAAATTGATTAAGTATATTCAAGCGGTTCATGACTTAACCCTATCAAATCATCGTGTCAAATTGGTTAAGTATATTCAAGCGGTTCATGACTTAACCCTATCAAATCATCATGTCAAATTGGTTAAGTATATTCAAGCGGTTCATGACTTAACCCTATCAAATCATCGTGTCAAATTGGTTAAGTATATTCAAGCGGTTCATGACTTAACCCTATCAAATCATCATGTCAAATTAGTTAAGTATATTCAAACGGTTCATGACTTAACCCTATCAAATCATCGTGTCAAATTGGTTAAGTATATTCAAGCGGTTCATGACTTAACCCTATCAAATCATCGTGTCAAATTGGTTAAGTATATTCAAGTGGTTCATGACTTAACCCTATCATGTGGCATTAATTCATTAATGCACCCAACCTCTCACATCAGACCTGTTGCTGTGGTCACTGGATATGCCAGGCGGTTCCGGGCAGAATTACACCATAACTCAGTCTGACCTCGGGTTTTCAAGTGCGATATGACCAACTACCTACATTGGATCCTATTGTTTGCAGTAACTGGATTTGCCGGGCGGTTCCGGGTAGAATTACAATGCAAACACAACCCAACCTCGAGTTGGCCATTTTCAAGTTAATTCTAAGTGTCATGTCCATGTTCAATTTTCATGTCAAGTTCGTGTCAAGTTTCTAAGCGAGTTTCATGTCAAATTCTCATATCAAGTTTTCGGGTTTCCACTTGTGCCTATTATCAAGTTCATGATTCATATTCATAACCAATTCATGTTTGCCTAACCTACCCAATTCATATCCCCATCGCATGTAAACGTAAATCGATCTAAATTACAAGTAGATCCAGGTCCAAAATAAAAGGGAATAACATCCCAACTATGATAGGCAAAAGAACGAGCACAAGGTGATAAATCTGGCACGATATAGCTTGGGATAATTGGTTACAACATCACTGGCATATAGAGAATAACAGGCTTTCAAATCTGGCATAATAAGGTGATAGTCATGATAAAAATTGACATAAAAGAATAGGCATGCAAAAGCAAGCCAAATACAAGGATAATGGATCAATGGTCTTGGTGTACAACATGGTTTTCAACTATAGTGTTATGAACAATCAACTGTAATAGTCAATTGGCCACAATAGTCATAGTCGTAGTGAATCATAAGCGATTAACCACAATAGTCATGAATTATCCAAAATAGTTCTAGACAACTACCCTAAATAGTCATAAACAATTAACTATAATAGTTTCAAGGTCATGGTCATAAACAATAGTCTTCTGTTCATAATCATAGGCAGTAATTCATAGTCATGAGCCATAGGTGATTAGCCACAATTGTCCTTGTCATAGTCATAGGCAATAGTCTTATGTTCTCAGTTATAGGCATTGGCATAGTCTTTGGCCATTAACAATAGATTCAATGCCATAGGCGTGATAATATTTGATTTACAACATGAATAGGCCCAAGTTAATTTTCATAGCAGTATTCCAAAAGTCAAGGTCCAAGAATAGGTATAAATCAATTATCATACATGGGTCCAATTCCAATTATAACATGAATAAGTCCAAACTGATTTCATAGCAATAGTCCCAAATTCAAGATTCAAGAGAGGATAGGGTGAAAACTCAATTAACAGGTCTTATCATCAAGTCAAGATCCAAGAATTCATTTTACAATCTAGCGGTTGAATAATAAACTAGGTCCAACATCATGAATGGGCATGATTCCATCGATAAGAAATAACCCAAAATCATAGATTCAAGAAGAGACAAGAACATATCCAAATTGATAATCAAGCTTAGGTCCAATTTCATTTTATTCCATGTCCATTTTAAATTTAACAAGTTTCAATCTCAAAGTAACTAGAACTTACAGAGCGTGGATCGAGAATTAGAGTGTAGAGATTTGATTCTGGAAACGGTTATTGCAGTTGTTGAATCTCTATTTGTTTAGTCTTGTTCTAGTTAAAAAAAACCCCAATTTGCAATTCCTAGATGTTGTCTTGACGAAGAAGAAGTATTCTCTTTTAATTTAAATATTATCATTTTGATTTTCACAGAGGTAGCATAAGGACAGAATGAAATGGTGTAGAGAGAATGAGGCTAGGGGCTGTTTATATAGGTTTAGAGTCACGAATTCGGTCCGGAAATCGGTCTAGATACGCAGAAATGAACTCAGCGTTGGATCTGGAAATTCGGGGCAGGTCGACCCCCAGGTCGATTACCCAGTCGACCTGGTCAGGGGGAGGTCGACTACCCAGTCGACCTGGGTCCTGGGCGGGAAATTTCCCGCTCAGCCCGCTTCTGGTTTTGAATTCGAATTTTGAGCTGTTTTGGTTTCTGAAAATTCCTGAAACTTTGGAGGGTCATATCTCCCTCATACGGAATCCATTTTTCGAAAACTTGGACTTGTTTCCATGCAAAATTTCAAGACGAACGCAATGGCACAACCGTTTCCCTTGTTTCTTATTTTTAAATTTAATTATACCCTGATTTCTAGTTTCAACATGTTATTAAAATTCGGGTTGTTACAGATGTATAGTGAAAATGAAGAATGCAAATAATACTTGAATTTGCATAGTAACATAGCCCGTAATTATGAAATATATTCAAGAATGTCAGTATTACTTATCATGTTATAAGTTATAATTCAAAAATTTGCAACGTATGTGTCTGTAAATTAATAGGGTAGGCTTATGTGAGAGAAAATTATTGTGTTGCTGTTGTGCAAGATGTGCTTGTGCGCCAAGCTGAGAGTGTGCCGATATTAAGCCGTGCACATATTTTAAGGTAAGTTGTATATGTATATGTGCATGTTTTGCTAACCCGGTCTGTAATCATATCTTGATGGCAAGGCAAGCAAAAATAAAAATAAAATAAAAAAGTTATTGTTGCTTTGCATTCTGTTTAGCCAGAGCGAGGTGTGTTATATTTCTTCGTTTGATTAATATCCTTTGTATTTATCCGGACAAATAAGGTGATTTTATTTTACTGCATTTGAACATCAAACTTGCATATTTATTATCATTACTAACTCTAAATATATGTATAAGACATATTCATTCATTTATGATACCATGTCAGCCCATCATTTTATTGCATGTTATGAATCCAATTTTTTTATAATGCATCGACTTGTAAATTTAGTTGCATTAAGAAACTCGAGAGCATGCATATTGCAAAATTATATATAATAAATTTGTCTTCTATCTACGGAAACAATGCAGTATAAGGTAAAACCAACATTGAATGACAAAAACACTTGCTTTTGCTAAATATACTATGCAATGTTCTAGGTAGCGTGTGAACATATATTAAAAAAAGGTATACAGTCAATACGGATCGTCATAGAATAGTGTACCCAAAGTTTGAGCAGGAGGATGAAATAGATTTGTATATTCGTTTTTCACCAATCGTCTGGTGTCGATTGTTGTTTATCTTACTTGTACACATCGAGCATGTTGTGTACGACGTCGTTTTTCTCTTTGTTGTGCATCCATTGGTAATGACTTTGATTTAGGAGCAGAATTTAAAACAAAGCATGTAATGCAAGAAGAAGGTAATATTTGCTGTAGAACTAAACGTAGAATAAGGACAGTGATATCCATATTTTAACAATTCACATTTGCTGGAGATTTTGATGTAAAGTTTTACCTAATTTGAAGGGATAAAGGAATATACATTTCGGTTTTGTTATAGTTAACGTTTTTCTCTTTTTCTTCCTTTCGTTGTCCTTATTTTATGCAGTATTCAGATCTGAAAACTACATTGTTTCATGTGAAATAGTCTTAGCTACATTATTTATGAAGGCATTTGTGCCAACGTATAATAGTAGTGTACCAGCTATAGGATTTTTCGGTTAGGTCCATACGTTATTAAAAACCTACCGCTGCCAAAAGGATTTTATATTATTCAGGAAAATACCCTGAAGGACATAATAAATAAAAAATTGTTCCATAAGGACAAGAGGGCAAAAATTTGTCCATAAGGACAAGTTTTAGTGTAAAAGGAGGAATTATAATGGGCCCCGGAATTCCTCCCTTTACACGAAATTTTATCCTTGAGGATAATTTTTTCCCCCTTGTCCTTATGGAATAAATTTTTGTTCCTTTTGTCCTTGAGGGTAAAAACCCCTTTTATATTTTCGTAATTGTAGTCCAACTATGTTATAAATAATTTCTTCGTATTCAACATTGGAGCATACCCCTTTATGCTTCGTTGTATTTAACATTGAAACTCTATCACATTCCGCAATCTGCAAGAGATAAAAAGATGGTTACCATAAATATATTATGTGTATAAGAAATAATTGACAGCATACCACTTCATCAATATAAAAGACAAGCCCATCAATCTCTTATTCACACTTTATGACCTGTTCTGATCATTGTTCATGTTCATAGTACCTGACTCATTTGGTATGATGGAGTATGAACAAAGTGGTCATTATTGTGAATCGTTTGGTTTTCGCCCTGCACAATAGTAAGTACTGTGCCGATATTTATAATGCTACCATTTTCAGATGGAAATGATTGAAGTTTATTTGTTGAACATATGATTTTACCTTTTAATTTCTCTGGCTGAGAGTGAGCACAGGCTTTTTATCACATGGGAGCATTTGGTCTGCAAGATAACTTACATATACAATTTGAAACATGTTTGTATAGTAAAACATCAAACAAAATTAATGTAAATTAAACAAAGTCAGAAATACATCAATCTTCCGAACTTTTACTCTACTGCATTTTATAGTTGTGGTTTCTAAATTTGTTACCGGTTGGAGGTAAGTAATAGGTTGTTAATAAACGTGTCAAAATCTAGTAATATACCCAAAAAAACATACTAGGAAAATTATAGTTTAAAGATACTATTGAATCATCAAGGAAAACTGATGCAATATTAATGCCTTGAGAAACAAATCATGTAGTTGATACACCCGGATTGAAATATTGGGCTAGGGCATAATAACAACTGTGCATGAATTAAAATTGCTTTCAAACAGCAATTGTACTATTTTAAATCTTACCAGAACAAAGATAACGGTTCCAATATCAAACTCATGTAATTCAAAGCTATTTATTTTTTTTATCAATTTCATTCCCTTGATAATACTCCCTAAGTTATCCTCATTCACCGCAATGACCATTCAGAACTTATTAGTTATTGCATTAAACAGTTAGTTTACATAAATTAAACATGATTGCTCCATAACTTAAGGCATGTACAATGAAGCTGGTATGTTATATCGTCGGAAAACCAATAAAAATAGGAGATGCTCAAGATGACTTACAATGTTAAAAGCTTTTCAAATCATAGATGTCCGTTTGTACTAATTAATGTCTATAACTCCTTTATAGAAGCGATTGCTGGATCCTTACCTCAAATACGACTTTTGTTTTCCTAGTAGAATACAAAAAGTTAAATTTACTGAATGAAATAAGAGAGAAAATAATTAATCCCATTAATCTAAGAAGTTTCCAGTCTTTTAACGTAACAGAATAAAGAAAAACGATGTTGCCCCTTCAGTTGGAAGAAATGTTGGTAGGAAATGGAAGATATAGGCTAGTGATAAACATCAAAAAAAGAAATGTACAAAACAACTTACAATATTGAAAGATTTCCAGATCTCAAATGTACTTATGAACTAATTCATGCCTATGACTTTTTTTGCTAGAGTGGTCATTGAATCCTTATCTCACCTATAAATTCGTTTTTTCCCATAGAATACAAATTGTTAAAATTACTGAACGACACAAGGGAGAAAATAATAAACACCATCAATTTGAGTAGTTGTAAGTCTTTTAACATATTGGAAAGAAGAGAAAGATGCTAGTAATTAGAAATATTAGTTACAAAAATATGAAAAATCTGGACAAACGACAGACCTCCAATCAATCGATCTTCCTATGCACCTACAAAATATCGGTTCCTGGAACATTAAAAGTAAACAAATTAGAAGAGAGAAGACATGAGTAGTTTTTGGAAGCATCGAGTGGTGAAATGAGTGGATTGAGAAAAAGGGGGAGAGAAGATGATCGTGGAAAATAAATGACATATAAATTACTATTATATCCTTGCCAGGATTAAGAAGTTGGTCAGCAACTATGGTCATATGCATCTCCCATATTATACTTTTATACCATTCGCTGCGTTATAAATTAGAATATTTTGACAAATCATTATTAAATCGTGAATGCAGTGACAATCTATTTTTCCAGAAATGACATAAATATGCACATGTTAGCAACGATGATTTTACGCAAGTAAGTTAAAAGTACATTTGTCAAATCCTTATAACAAATTGGAAAAAAAAAAGAATAAAACAACCAAGAATATGAAAATATGAATTCCAACAACATAATTGTTGTGCCTAGAATGTCTGGAACCATGGATGATCCAAGGGCCAACTTAATGGAGAAAAAATAACATTGAAACAACAATCCTAATATGCTAAAATTAAAGGCCACATCCCATCGAAGACAATGAGTTGTTCTCCTTGATTTTCACGTGATTGATGGGTAATTTAAAATAAACATGTATAAATGGATGTAAAAGTGTTCACTTTTAACATTGGTCATCAAAAAATGGGAAACCAGTAGAAGAAACGTCGTTTATAATATTCATTATCTATCGACAAAAAATATATATTTGTTAGGTTGATTTTAAAAATGACAAGTCCTCCATTATAGAATAATAATTCAATAAGTTTTTCTTTCATCCATGGTAATATGTATATATACACACATACACATATATCTTTAATGACTTCGAACTAATGTTTCTCATGCAAAGGTTGATGACACATACATTACTATAAAACAACTTAATTCACCGTATGTAGACATACAAAAAATGCATACCTGGGACAAAAACTACTTTGTTATCCTCCATCTCAACATTCTTAGTAATGTCCACCTATTTCTTGTGTATATGAAACCTGTATGCGTGAAAAAAAACATCCACGGTTACTGAATGAACAAAAAAATGTTTTAAATTCTATAATGTTGAGCATGATTTCGCACAAATGCATGCCGTATTTTCTAAGGGTGGAGATGATACATGAAATTACAGTTATTACAACCAAACAACACATAGACAAAAGAATACATGATACGTAGTACACAAAGGAAAAATAATTTGAGAGTAAGTAGATGGGAGTGTTCAGTAAACATAACAGCAATGAGTACTAATACCATATATTCTAAAAGTTAAAATGTGGGAACATGTAAAGAAACAATCGCTGTAATAGCATCAATTCAATTTTGAGGACAATCCACTAAACATTTAAAGGATTAATTTATTGGTAAACATCAGCATCCACCACAATTAGTTTTCATGACAATTTTGGGAGGAAAATGTATTAGAAAACTGGAAAAAATAAGTTTAACATAAATTATATGAAAAAGCAATACCTAAATGTATTCTTTCAATTCTTTAGTAAACGAAGAACAGCATGTCATCTTTTCTCCCACTGGTCACTTCGTGTTAATCCACGGATTATTGAAGCTTCGCCTAATATCTAGTGAAAGCTCAATTTCTTTTCTAAAACATACAAAAGAACACAATAAACACGGCAACAATGAGCACTGATATCATATATTCTAAAAGTTAAAACTTGGAAACATGTAAAGAAACAATTGCTATAGTAGCATCAATTCAATTTCGAGGACAATCCACCAAACAATTAAAGTATTAAATTACTGGTAGACATCAACATCAACCACAATTCATTTTCATGATAGTTTTGAGAGGAAAATATATTAGAAAAGTGAAAATAGTGGAAGTTTAACCTAAATTATATAAAGAAGCAATACTAATATGTATTATTTCAATCCTTTAGCAAACGAAGCATTGCATGTCATCTTTTTGCTTATTGGTAGCTTTATATTATTACATGATTATTAAAGCTAGCATAATACCCAGCGAAAGCTCAATTTCTGTTCTAAGAGCAACAAAAGAGTACAATTATTGATTTGTTTATCAGAAAATTGGGAATAAATTACTCTACGACTCAATTGCCCTCACCCAAATCAAGAACTGCAGTTGGAATGCATCTTCAATTAGGCGACGAAAAATTGGATTTTTTCCTTCTCCTTATGGCAGAACTAACCTTTAAGGGGTTTTTCCACCATGACGAAAAAGGTAAAGAGGGATGGGAATGTGGGTTTCGGTGAAACTAAAACATGTGGAAGGAAATGTGGATGAAATTGGACTTAAATGTGGTCATGACGACAAAGGGTTGAAATCAGGGTATACCGAAAAGGAAAATTTAACCTTGTACGGATTAGTTTAATTTTCAAACTAGTGAGGGTAGCTTGGGCAATCCAAAAAAGGCTTAAAAGTAGGGAGTATTTTCTTTATATATAATATATGAATATGTGTGTGTGTATATATACACACACACACGTGAAGTTCAAAATAACACGCGAATAAGTAAGAAATAAATTTCGGGACAACGTTGTTTGAATTTTGAAAATAGGGGGAGTTGTACGTAGATATATACATGCAAATTAATTGAATCGTGGTTATGTGCAAAATTAATCAAATTGTGATTAGGCGCAAATTAATTAAATTGTGGTTATATGCAAAATTAATTGAATTGTGATTAGGTGCAAATTAATTAAATTGTGATTAGGTGCAAATTAATTGAATTGTGGTTATATACTAAAATAATTGAATTATGGTTAGATTCAAATTAATTTAATTGTGGTTATTCACAAATTAATGTGAATTTTAATAAAAGGGGAAACTTGATGATTTGAGGCTAAGTGAAAGTATTATGCGAAAATTGAAATAAAAAGGGAAATTTAAAAGTAGGAAAACTTGGTAAGGCTTACTATATTAATGTGACAAGGATTGATATGACATAAACAGGTTATATACAGTAAATTTATGGCAAAAAGGATAAGTTTGAGAATTTCCATGTTATTCGTAAGAAATTACTTTTCAGATTTAAAATGTAAATAATGCAAAAATTGAAGAGACTGAAAGAAAAAGGGGCATAAACCATATTGTGTCCAATTCTACTGTATTTATGCAAAAAAGGGGAAAATAACTTAAAGATAAGAATTAATGTATATTAATTAAATTAGGAAGTTGGTAGTATCCTAGATTGACTAGTTAGGAAAAAGGGGATATGTTTCCATAGTTTGGTTCTTAAAGAAAAACGTAATTGAAAGTTTAAAAATAAATAAAGGTGTGTATTAGTGCTAAGTAAGGATTTTTCTGTATTGCGCATTGTTCAATAGCTTAAAAATAATTGAAAGAAATGTCTTACAATTATGGGCTTCCATTGCAGTAATTTCCTTAAGCTAGTGGAATAGATTCTGTATAGTTTTAATAACCAATCAATATTGAATAAATCTAATTTCCTAGTAAGTAAATTGTGAAGAGGGAAATAAAAGGGGGGTAACATTAGTTAAAGGTGTTATGTAGAGAGAAAGGAAAAAGAAATCTATGAAATACGTGACGAACGAGGAATGTAGCTTATTATAATAAATTATATATGACGGGAATATAATATATATATATATATATATAATGTAGGCTTGTCATAGGGACAAGTAAGATTATAACATATAGGCTATAATTTGAAAATGAAATGGAATTAAGATGCTTATTATGAGTGAACTTAAATTACGGGAAATAATTTTAATAAGAAAATACACGAATATAGTTGTGGTAATATTATAACATGAGATTATAATTACATGAAAAAGAGTAGAGTAGGCTTATTAATAGTAAACTTTTAATTGAGGAATTAAGTTTAATGAATATAATAATAAGAAGTGGTCCGCTATGGTAGTGAAAGCTGATTAGGGAAGATATGGGCCAACTAAAGCTAATAAACAAATAACTTGAATGCAAAACAAACAATTTGATGTTTAAGTTAATTAGCAACGCAATAAGTAAAATAAGCACATAGTTGAAGATTAGACATAGAGTCTAACAACGTAATAATGAGATGCGCTTATACCAGTCCACACGTATTTGGGATGAAGAGCTCAACGAGGTAGATCACCATAGGTGTTTGGAGACACAAAAGGAGCACATCCAGCTTATTATTCGATGGGACTGGAAGAAAGCGCAGAACTTCTACGGAATGTGAAGATACTCCAAGATGGCCTAATGTGGTAGGCCTAATGAAGCTGTACCCACAAAGGCATGGTCTATACGGTTCCATCAAGTGAGTATGCCTTGGCTGCATCTTTAATGGTGGGCAGCCTAAATACCGATAGGGATGTTCTTAGGATGATTCAGCGGCTGACCCAAGGGGGAGGCTTCATTGTCATTAGACAAAAAAGTAAAGTAGGTCGTCGGATACCTGTCATCGTCAGTCGGAGCATGTGCTTGGAAGACTAGAGCTAACCCAAGAGGCCAATGATCTTTTACTATTGGGTCACTGGGTGAGGGACCATATGTTTGTTTAAATTGGATGGTAGGCAGTCATTTAGCTTAATGAATAGTCTTTCATTAGTTTGGGGGTCGGGTAGGCCCTTGGAGAGCCACCAAAAGAGATAGACCTATCTTTGGATATATGTATTGTAGACAAAAATAAGGCTATCCATTACAGATATGTAGAAAGCCCCCGACCGAATTCCATGGAGGAACTCAGGGAACAAGGCGTCCTTGTGGCAAAGCGGTAGAGGCTTATTCACTTTTGTAATGTAGCCTAGTACGCTTTCGTAGCGTGGATAAATAGGTCCAATAGGTTTTCGTTGTATGACGATGCAGACAACATGAGGAGGGCACTATGGGGAGTACCTTGAATATTGAGCATATATCTATATATATTATTTATTAGGCAAATCTACTAGGGAGTAGATGGGTAAGATTTATACGGAAAAAATTGAAAGTATATTGTGAGATAAACCTGAATAACTTAATAAATATGGATTGGTGATAGAACGATATATGTAGTGTTATTTGTAGAAAGTATAATTTGTCCGTTTACAGGAACTTTCGTTCTGACCCCTCTCCTCTTAACAAACCTGCAGGTCAGTTAGATGGTTGAAATTCTGCATCTTAGAGACACTTGTTAGATAATGTCGTTATATTCGTAAATGTTTATCTACTATTATATTTTATTCTCTTCCATTGTGAGATTTTGTAACGACCCAGAAAATCTGAACCAATTTAAAAATTTTAAATTGGCTAAAATAATGGATTTTAAATATTTAAAATAAATATTTTAAATAATAGCAATCAAAAGTGAGTTTGAATCGACGTTTGAAAACGTATATAATTAATTATAATTATAAATAAGGCCTGAAATGGCGCTGCAGTTTCAAAAATTGAATTCAAACTTTGTCGGACTGTACCGGGTGCAAAACAAAACAGATTTGAGTGAAACCAAAAATATTTAAATCTGTTAGTGAATACCTTTCTAACGAATCTGAAAAATCGAATTTTCATAGCGGAAAGCAAAAGTTATGGCCAAATGAATTTTCAGAAAGGTCGCTATGGAATTTATATAGCCCGTGAAATTGGCCATTTTGCATACGACCTCGGAATTCGACGACACCACTTTTGTTGGATCCGGGATGTGAAGTTATTGCTAGGTTTCAAATTTCATAATTTTTGAAGCTAGTATGTGAGCGTGGCAAAGGAAAATGTGTTTTGGTCAATTACAGTTAAATTGGATCGACCAAAAATGGGCCTTTTTGCAAACGGTCTCGGAATTCGACGAAACTAGTTTTGTTGGGACCGTATCGTCAAAACATAGCCAAATTTATTTTTCTAGAATTTTTCGAACCAGTTTGTGGCCCTGGCAAATTGAAATGTACATTCAAATCGAATATTGAATGTTATATATTTTAAATTGAATGGAAACTGACTGAAACAGTCGAATGGGCCTACGAAACATATCCCATTGTGTTCGGAATGGGGGTAAAACGCTAGGGACGACAGTCGTTGGGTTTGAATTGGTGTTCATGTGGGAAAGGGGGTATTTTCGAAATTTAAAAAATTATAAATATAAAGAAAATCTCTCATTGGCCAGTTAACACTTTCGCTCTCCCCGTAAGAACCTCGCGCACGACGGAAGGAGATCCGAACCTTCTCTCTTCGATTTCTCAGCAACCACTCAATGAAAAATCGTGATTCTTGATTCATTTCAAAGCTCTTTGTCTCCTCTTTAAATCCATCTAAGGTTTGCTAGTTATCATCAAGTGTGGAGGGAGATACGAGTCCTCAAAGTCAGCGACTTTGGAGCGCCGCCGAGCCTTCATGGCGCCACCGAACTGAGCGAGACCACCGGCGCCGGGAAGGTGGTTCGAAGCTCTTCGACGCTGTGTGAGCCGATTCTCCCATCGCGCAACAGTTTGATCGAAAAATCAAAAACTAGTTTTGAACCATCGTGAAAGGTGGGTCCTTTATTACATTTGAACTTTGAAAAATCATATCTTTTTCGTTTCTTGATGAAATTCGATGAAACAGGAAACATCGTGACCGTGTGGACGTCTTCTACATTTTAGAAGAGACCGCATATTTTTCTGAGCCTTCTGCTATTTTTGGTGGAGTGGAACCCAATGTGAGATTTCTAATTTATAAACGATACGGAAAACGACGATGTATAAATTATATAGTCGATGTATGGGTTATATAAGCATTGTACACCTCATGTATAAGTTGTATAAGTTGTACGATCGATGTATAAGTTATATATGCGTTGTAAAAATTATATATGTGTTGAAATAGAAGTGAATTGCTATATATATATATATATATATATATATATATACGCCCCTCGTCCACAAACCATGGACGATATTTATTGATTGTGATTGGTGTGAAAATTGATTGATAGCGAATGGTTGATTGGAATTGTTTGTGGTTGATGTTGATTGATTGTGGTTGGAAAATACCCGTTTGTGGTCGATAAATATTTGGTTGAAACCACATAGGATTAGTTTGTGGAAATGAAATAAATATACATGCCGCCTGCGTGCGAACTAGATGCATGATTCCCCATTGTCAAAAACCGCGAGGTTTTAAGGTAGAGCGAGGAGCCGTACTAGGGACGGACCCGGTTTTAACTACCCTGCCGTTATGCTGCCGAAATTTTGAATAATATTCATGTGTTTGAATTATTTTCTTGTGTTGAGTCGATATTCATTCGTGGGATTGAAATTCATGTGTTGAATGGTGTTCGTGTTTTGAATATAAAAATCACCTTTTTATCATCTATATGAACTATATAAAATAGTCGAGTTTTGAAATAAATAGTTTTATAATAAAAATCCCATTTTTATCACCAATATAAACTATATAAAATAATCTGGTTTTGAAAAAAATTGTTTTACATTAAAAATCACATTTTTACTATATAGATGAATTGTTAAAAATAGTGAAGTGTTGAAATAGAAGACAGTTTGATGAAAATATCATTTTTATCAAAAGTATGAAATTCATATGGTTTTGAAATCGAAGAATCGATATATATATTTAAATAGAATTGAAATATATCGAAAAACGACGCTGCAGTTCGTATTTGGAAATCGTGATTTCAAACGATTAGTACGGGAGATCCGACCATCGGATTTTCCTGAAATCGCAACCGTTGGGTTCGCTTTGGAAATATCTTTCCAACGGCACCAACTTTGTAAAAATCCAACGGTTGGATTGTCTGGAATGTTTAATTCAAATCTGAAGAAAAACAGTGCCAGAATCGATTATATTTAGATATATATAAATATAATTATATTTAATCGAATAACGACGCTGCAGTTCGTATTTTGAAATTGAAACTTCAAACGATTGTACCGGGAGATCCGTCCGTCGGATTTTCCCGAAACTGGAACCGTTGGATTCGTTTTGAAAAGATCTTTCTAATGATGTAAATTTTGTGGAGATCCAACGATTAGATTTTCTGATATGTGTAAATCAAATCTGAAGAAAAACAGCGCCACGGCCGCGTTATGGCCCGAAGCGTCGTTTTGAATAAATTGGCTATTTTAAAATAAATAAAAATAGCGATAAATCGTTATAAAATATCATAAACGATACGGAATGGAAATAAACTGAATTTGCTCGATTTATGTGGTATTTGATGGTTGAATGTGTTTGGTGTGAAAATTACATTAAATAACAAAATTGGTGTTGTCGAATGATTTAACCATTGAAATAAATTGATTTGAAATTCTAAATATGCGTGAATTATTTGAAAAGCCCGAGTTAATTCTCATTTCAAATAATTGACCGACGATTGAAAGTCGAAGATGAAGACGGTGGTCGAAGACTGGAGATCTTCACCTCGTTTGGATGGTAACCGAGGTCCTGATTGGAAGGCATCCCGAAATATGGATAATGAGTGGTGATCGTCCAGACGTACGTGGTGATCGATGGGTTTGCGAGGTATATAGTGCCTCCGGTTTCATTCAGACCCAGAATGGACTTGTAAATGGACTGTGTGTCTGACATTGGATTTTATTATGTGTTGATTGATCTCTGTTAAATATAAATCTGTTTGGCGGTGGAGAATTTATTCTTTTGCTTAATGCCCTTCTTTGAAACGCACGAGCTAAGAGGTTGTATATCGATGGACATCAGTCGCATGGCATGAATTCCTAGTGTGGCATGCCTAAGTGGCAAATGATCAGGGCTTCTGTTGAAAAGCAAAGTCTTGTGGTGATGATCAAAGCACCGCCTGTGTGGCGTATCTTTGTGTATAACGTGAATTCGCGAGCCTCACTCCCCGGTATGAACCAGAAACGCGAGAAGGACCTCAGGGAGGGCATGCGTTTCCTTCTAGCTAGGAGTTGTGTCGGTGTTTTTATACGGCCTGACATTTTACTTATGTGGATGATGGATTGCGAGGCGCCTCAGTTATATCGGTCGATCCGGGACCGATGGAGTCATTCGTTGGCTCATTGACGCCCCATAGTGCGGGGAAACGCAGTGTTCAGGAATTTTAATCCACATCGGTGGACCGGCCCTGACGATTCTAGGGTCACTCGAGCTCTGATCCTGAGACATGGGCTAGAGCGTCTCGAATTCGGTAAGGACTATCTTTTGCCTTGGTTCATGACGGAAATCCAATTTCCAAATACGTGACTGTGCGGTTTTGATTGTATATATATATGGCGACATGATATATGGTACCCATGCCGTCTATGATTGATAGTTATGATTCGAAATTGTTTTTGAAACATGTAAAAACTAGTAATAATATCAATTGATTTTGTTTTATTCGTATCAAGCATATTTTGGCCATTATAAGGTAAAACTCTATCCTCCGGTTTGCGTTGCATTGTGTGATGGGAACTGAGTCTTATAATGGTTTCATTTTGATAAAAAGCATTGCGATGTTTAGAGAAATGATTTGTTTTAAACCACTGGCAATCCAATGGAGTAAACCCATTCCACGAAAGTGGCGTGGTCCTGTGATTAGCCATATTATAAATGTGTTGAGTAGATTTCTCATACCAGTCCCATGACTGACTCGTAGTTTGTTTCACTTTCAAACTCGGGTGCCCCTTTTTCTACACGGACAGCCTTGTATTCAGGTTTAGCAGGCTTTATCCGGATAGATGGAGCTGAAGATGGATTCTATCATTTATCTCTTTTTATGTTGTTCAACTCCTATTGTACATTATGTTTGTTTTTCCGCTGTAGACATATATGTATAGTTGAACTGCAATTGTACAAAGTAAGATCCTGTATACTGTGTAACTCTGATGATTACATTTATCCAGTATATTCTATTGTTCATTATCTGTTGTGTTTATATAATTTTATTCTGCTATTATCTGTTTCTGTGTTATATTCCAAAGATTACCCTTGTCTCCGTCTGTACGGGAAATGGGGTCGTTTCAACGTGGTATCAGAGCTTTGGTTAAGCTTAGTTCTGGGATATAACATATTAACGAACTCGTCAGAAATAGAACCAGTAGTGTTCTAGGAAGGGCAACTCTATACAGATAGGATCAGTAGTATCCTAGTATGAGTAAAGCAGAATGAAATTACACCTCGATAGACACATTTACATTTGAAGTATGTGTTTCTATATTTTAAATTATCTTTTCTATGACTTGACACTTGATCTGCCATTTGCAGAAGTACTAGAAAAATGAGTGTTAGAAATAGGAGAAATGCAAAACCCTATCTAGAGGCTCTATTAAAGAGATATAAAGAGATATCGAAATCTGAACGGAGCACGGTTCTCGGGCAATGAATCTATAATACAGACTCAAGCTTGGCTGAGTTCTGTCGAAAGAATTTTTGAGCGTATCCAGCTGAGAGATGACCAGAAAAGGTTAGTAGCATCTTGGGCGCTCAAAGAAGAAGCTTTAATCTGGTGGGAAACGATCATCAAAGATAATCCATAAGGTGATATCACCTGGGACAGATTCAAAGAGATTTTCCTACGAAGATTTACTCCTCCTGAAGTGACTGAGCGATTATGTGATGAATTTTCTTATCTGATACAAGGTGATATGACCATCCCAGAATATCATAAGAAATTCAACGAAATTTCTCACTTTGCTCCTCATCTGATTCAAGATCCAAAGAGGAAAAATCTGAGATTTATTCATGGCCTGCAAAGGAGATATCAGAATAGTGTAATGAGGAGTGTGAAGCTTCCTTTTTCTGAAATGATATACATGGCTTATCAGTATGAAGATCTCCATAAGAAACGAATGTTGCATGACGAAGAGGAAGCCGGTTCTAGTAACAAAGAAGAGTCGGAGGCTGATATTCCTAAGGCCAGTACGATGTCAGAGGTCAGCAAGAAGCCCAAAGCAAACCGAAAAAGGGCTGAATCGGAGAATGGGCAAGTAACGACTACCATATGCAGTAACTGTAAGAAGCCAGGGCATTTGTCGATAAACTGCGGACCCTTAAGGAAGCGATCAAAAGGCGGGTTTCAATCCAAGAAGGGATTTCAAGAGAATAGAAAGTGCAGTCAATGCCATGAGGCCGGTCATCTTTCCAAGGCCTGCCCGCTATTCAGAAAACCTGAAGCAGTACATGTAAATGAAGTGGCAGAAGTTCCTGCATCTTCGTCTGCTCAAGAGAGGCCGGATGTTTTAGAAGGCACGCTAACTGTCAAAGATATTCCAGTTGAAGTACTGTTTGACATAGGCGCGTCACGAAGCTTCATTGCAAAGAATGCAGCTAAGAAGCTGGATTTGAATTTGAAGAAGCTCAAGGAACCAATGACTGTCCAGAATCCGGTTGGGGGTTCCATTAATCTCAGTTGGGTTTGTGGAGTGCCGGTTTCTTTTTCTCGTTATCGGTTTCCTACTGTCGCGGTCGTCATGAATTTTACAGAGTTTGATCTTATCCTGGGGTAAGACTGGCTGACCAAGTATGAAGCTGAGGTTAAATGCGCCGACAGAGTCGTTAAGGCGAAGATAAAATCAGGTGATTATATAACCATTCCCTGTGAAGGTCAAAATGCTAATAGAAAAGATTTCCGGGCAGCTTTGAATGTTTCTCCTATTCAAATAGAAAATATCCCTGAGGCTACAGAGAATATTCCCGACCTAGTGAAAGATATTCCTGTCGTCAAAAATTATGCGGATGTGTTTGAGGAAGTTGTTCGCTTACCTCCGCAAAGAGAAATAGATTTCAAAATTGCTTTAATTCCGAAGCAAGGCCGGTAGTTCACGCTATTCGAAGAATATCCTTGAAAGAGAAAGAGGAATTAGACAATCTAACACGACAGCTCATATGGAAGGGTCTGATCAGGCCTAGTTTCTCTGATTGGGGTGCAGCAGTGGTGTTTGTCCCAAAATCTGATGGTACTCTACGGCTATGTGTGGATTATCGCGATTTGAACAAGCAGACGATAAAGAACAAATATCCATTGCCGCGGATCGATGATTTATTGGATCATCTGAATGGAGCACAAGTATTCTCAAGGATGGACCTAGCTACAGGCTTCCATCAACTTCGAATTGCCGAAGAGTGTGTTCCAATGACAGCATTCAGAGGTCCCGACTTATTCTACGAGTGGTTAGTAATGCCGTTCAGCTTATGTAACGCTCCTGCTTACTTCGTCGATCTGATGAATAGAGTGTTCAGAGGTGTTTTGAATAAATTTGTTTTGGTTTTCATTGACGATATTCTAATCTTCTCTAAATCAAAGGCCGAACATGAAAAGCATCTGGAACAGGTTCTGGAAATCCTCAGAAGGAATGTATTGAAAGCCAAACTGTACAAATGTATATTCTGGCAAGATGAAGTGAAATTTCTGGTCCACGTCGTATCAAAAGAAGGAATTGCTGTGGATCCATGCAAAATCACAGCTATCTAGAATTGGAAACAGCCCAGTACTCCTACAGAAGTCCGCAGTTTTCTCGGATTGGCTAGTTATTACCGGAAGTTCGTTAAAAACTTTTCGAAGATATCTGGTCACTTAACGAAGCTTACAAAGAAGCACTCTAAATTCAAATGGACTCCAGAAAGTGAGGAGGCTTTCGAAGAGCTAAAGTTAAGATTAACGACAGCTCCAGTGTTAACCATCATCGATGGCAATCAGGATTTGAAAGTCTGGACTGACGCTTCTAGAGAAGGCCTTGGCGCAGTGTTAATGCAAAGAGGTCAAGTGATTGCTTATGCTAGCCGTCAGCTGAAGCCGCATGAGAAAAACTACGTAACTCATGATCTTGAGTTATTGGCTATAGTATTCGCTTTGAAAATCTGGAGGCACTATCTTCTGGGTGAGAGATTTTAACTGTTTACAGATCACCAGTCGCTGAAGTATCTGTTCACCCAGAAGGACTTGAATCTGAGGCAGCAACGTTGGCTGGAGTTTCTTGCAGCATATGACTTTGAAATTATATACACTCCAGGGAAAGCCAATGTCGTGGCCGATGCGTTAAGCCGAAAGAATGAGATGATCGCCAGTTTTATTATCACGACTTCATTGATGGATAAAATATCTGCTCTTCAGAAGGATGATCACTTCATTCAGAAGATCAGAGAGATAATTCAACAAGGCGAACCCTCGAGTTTTCAAGTTGATAATGATGGAATAATAAGGCTCAAAAGTCGAATCTATGTCCCTAACATTCCTGAGCTTCGAAAGGAAGTACTGGATGAATGCCACAAGTCAAAACTTAGTATCCATCCGGGAGTAAGCAAAATGTATAATGACATCAAACGCACTTTTTGGTGGAAGTCGATGAAGACATTTCTTTATATGTTAGCCGATGCCCTACTTGCCATCTAGTCAAAAGCGACCAACAGAAACTTGCTGGACTGTTACAACCGCTAGATGTTCCAGGTTGGAAGTGGGAACATATTTCTATGGATTTCATTGATGGTCTGCCCAAAACCAGAAAAGGGAATGACAATATTTGGGTGAGCGTAGATCGCTTCACGAAGACCGCCCATTTCATACCTGTCAGATCAAACAGAACTGTTCAGAGTCTGGCGCAGATATACTTCAAGGAAATAGTTAGACTACATGGTGAAACACCCCACCTCCGTTAGGGTCACTCTCAAAGGGAATGCCCTAATTTTGGTGGAGGTTTATAAGTACAAGTCACAGATATACAAGACAGATATAAGAACACATATTTGTAAACAGCGGAAGAACAACAAACTTTTATTTCATAAAGTCAAATACGTGTTACAACAACATCCTTTCCAAAAACATAACATAACACTTTCATAATCTGTCTTGATTACATTATTTAAAGAAGCATAAATAAAACATAGATAAACTGCAAAAGCCCTATAGTGGATTGTCCAAAGCCATAGTTCAAAACAGGAAAGTCCAAGCAATACATTTCTCTTCTTCAAGCTGGATGTTGAGGTTGGTCAAGCTGCTGTGTTCCCTCCCTGAGGACCTGGGGGGGGGGGGGAAACGGAAGAAAGAAGACGAAAGAAAAATAGAGTCAGACATAAAGCCTGAGTAAGTCTAGTACTACTTTGTCTATGAATAAAGAACTGGGTATGATAAGTAAAACAGGAAGTGGGCAAACACTATGAACTTGGTTAAGTTATCTAGGGTCGAATATGCAATCGTACCCCATGTTAATCTCTGAACCCATATAAACTAGTTTCCAATTTGCACCCCATAATCAGGGTGATGTGATCCATTCAATGATGATCGGCTCCTACTCGCATAGTTACATGTGTCTTACGGCCCCCGATGTCTGTAGTTACCTATGCTGGTCCCACCATGGTGTGTATCAAGTCCCATAGTGGCAACCCGACACAACCTTAGAGTGCACAGGTATGCTACTGGTGTCCAGTGCCTTATTTTTCTGCACCGGAGTGTGTGCACGCCCGCACTCCGTTAGAACCTACACTGCTACACCACCGCCGTCGCTTTGACCTCTTACAATCAGCCCAGTAATCGTGCCCCACCCTGCCTAGTTTCAGGGTATCCTGATACACCTTTTTAGGGTTACTGCTGAAAAGGGTCCCCCGTTACTAGGTTTTCTATCTCTAGCCAACATGCTAAGTTGGTTAAGTGTTTCCTACCTAACCCCCACCAGTCCATTTAGTTTAGCATGTTCCATTTTGATTAAGTCTTTAGTTTACTTAATCCTAACAATCCTGACTCAGCCTTAATTGTCTTATTAAGGCCCTGACCTCTCACATTAGACAGGTATTGTTGTGGCTGCCTGTTGCCGGTTGGTTCCGGGCAGTCTTACGCCACAACTCAGTCTAACCTCGGGTCCTTGCTGGGCTCCATGTTTAACCTCCCACATTGGATAGGTATTGTTGTGACTACTGGACAGCCGGGCGGTTCCGGGCAGGTTTACATCACAACTCAATCCAACCTCGGGTTAAACACATCGTATGTTCTACATTTACATATCTTGTCATTCTTCTTTATTTCTTATATGTAAATATTTGCGGCCCATTATTAAGTTCATGGTGTAAAGGTTACACCAATCATGGGCCCAACCCATACTTGAATTTGGGCCCTTCTATTTTATATTTTCATTCATTAATTAATTTTAACCCAACGTTATTTTCCCCCGTTTTACACGTCCGTTTATATATATTGGGCTTAGCCTTTTAAAGCCCAATTTAGCCATGCGAAAAGGGGAGGCTTATGGCGCATACACAAAGAGGGGAAGGTGAGCGCATGAACTTGCAATACGACGTTGGAAATACAAAATAGAAATTGGTGTACTTGCATAGTGGTAACATAGGTGACATGAATAAAAGCATGTGAACTTGCATGGGTTTAACTACAACATGAACCTATATTCTTATTTAGGCATATTGTCAAACATGAGCATGTCGTAAATATTTCTAGCATAAGCATAGCATAATGTCAAACATAAGCATGGCATAAATACTTTTGGCATAAACACGGCATAATGTCAAACATAAGCATGGCATAAGTACTTTTGGCATAAACATAAACATGTCATGTTCATAAGGTTTCTACATGTTTACAAGGGGATACTTTGTTACCAACACAAAAGCATAGTTCAACTTAATCATGGTTTAAGTCTAATCACATAATGATGGTATAAATATACTTATGCATAAAGATTCCTAAACATGGTGTTTGCTTTAAAACTTGCAAAAAGAGGATTTTTGAGTCTAACCTAGCCATGTCTCACATATGTCACCATATAATTCTTTTAAACAAGATAGACTTAATCATAGATTTCAATTATGCCAAATATAATTCATAGCCTAGCCATATTCATAAGTTTGCAAAAGCATGACTTAATACATGGATTATGGTGTCAAAATTCCAACATAGTTTCAATTTCTTGCAAAATGATTTATGCACCAAAAATATTCATCATGACGACATAATAACAAAGCCCCAAACTTGCATAAATTTCACTTAACTACTTACATGTAGCTTCAACATAGATTGCATATTTTGCGCAATATTCCAAACGTATATTTGCTTAGAACTACCGCATGTAGTTCTTTATAACATAACCCATAAATATCCAAACGTATATAAATTGATAAGAACGCACAAATATGAATCACTTTCATTGCCACAATTCAAGCATACACATCAACACAGTTGTTTATTTATACCAAAGTAATACTTTACTTACAATGGTTGCGGCGAATTCTCTTATACGATTCCTTTGTTGAATTGATTAGCTTTAGGTTGCTTGAATTGCTTTAGGCTTAGAACTTTCTTCCTAGCTCTCTCTTTAGTCGGCGGCTACTCTTTGTCGTTCCTCAGCAACATGGCGGCTATAATCTTATTTTGAATGAATAGATTAGGGTTTAGTCTAGGGTTGTTTATATAGAGGTTAGGAATTGATTAGGACCCTTGATGTTGCTAGGTTAGATCATAGCCATTCATTAGGAAGAGAGACCAATCAAAACTTGCCACCTAGCCCTAGTGACAAAGCAGACCACAGAAATTCGACCAAACACAGACCTGGCCAGCCAGGTTGACTGGGCTCGACCAGGTCGACACCCCTGTCGACAGGGCTGTCGACAGCCCTGTCGACATGGGTAGCCCAGGTCGACAGCCCAGTCGACCTGGGTGGCCTAGGCGGGTGTTTATCCGCCTGGCCCACTGGGCCCGATTTTTAATTATTTTATACTGTTTGAATTTTAAATTTAATTCAAAACTTCCGAAGGCCATATCTTCTTCATATGGACTCCGTTTTTCGAAAACTCGGACTCTATTTCGCGTATTTTTCCGAGACGAACGCAATGGCGTATCCCGTTTCCCTTAGTTCTTTGATTTCAAATTAATTATACTTTAATTTGTTAATTCCACAGTTATAGAATTTTCGGGGTGTTACATTCTCCCCCACTTAAAAGGATTTCGTCCTCGAAATCTTCAAGTTAGGAGGAATGTATATCCTAACATCCAATCATCCATCTACTCATCCATCAAACACGAGCATCCATTGTCCTTAAAAGACTTCTAATGCTTCATGATCATATGCGAAGTGTGTGTGTACATGAACTTATCTAATGCAAAATCAGGCGGTCTACTGATTCAGTTGACCTCCTTAATGCAACTTATGTAAGTGCCATGAATCCATTATGTATGCAAATTTTCCTATTCATGATTCTACATGAGTGCACAATCATTCAATACAAATGCAACATTCACATGACAACACAGTAAAGTTCAACCATATACGAAATGCAAACATATATGCATATGCAATATGAAGTGACTGAGCCGATTTAAAACCTAGATTGTGTGTGTATATGCAACCACGAGCAACCACTAGCAATCACTTGCAACCACTTGCAACCATCATACATAACATGTTTCAACTACATGTTTCCATCCAAAAAGATTCTACCTAAAAGATAAGGTCGAGGAAATATACTTAAAAAGATAGATAAAAGCGCAACTTAAGGAAAAAGAAAGATCAAGGATGTACCCTCGAACAGAAAAGGGTAGGCTGTATGGATTCTAGCTTTAGTTTCCCAAGTCGCGTCTTCCTCGGCGTCGCTCCACTGAACTTTGACGAGCTTGACTTCGCGGTTGCGTAGCTTCTTCACTTCCGTTCCTAAGATGCGGGTTGGAACTCTCCTTATGGTTGCTTCGCGTTCCACTTCGGCCTCTTCGAGGATATTTGGCTCTACCACTTCAGCAGACTCATGTAGACATTTTCGGAGGTGTGAAACGTGAAAAACGTTGTGGACTCCAGCCAACTTCTCGGGTAGCTCTAATCTATAGGCCATTTTCCAAATTTTCTCAATGATAGGGAATGGTCCTACCTAAAGGTATAGTCGAATGATAGAAGCAAGTAAAAACTTTGTGCCCATTAGGCAATGTCGAAACTGGAAATCTATGCCACATATATATTGATTAGGAGAAGAACTCCCTAAGCATCAGCCCCGAAGACCGAAATCAACATCAGACTGACACCCAAAGAGTTACTCAACCCAACCACCATATATGATTCTAGGCAACTAAGCATGATGGACTCCTTTTAGGTCACAAGGGAGTCCCTTCCTAAGACCAATCTGTATCCTATAAAACCCAAAAATTTTAGTAAAACCAATGAACACCCTCGAGTCCCAACATGTATTACTAACAGATGAGTCATACTCCCTATGGGGTTTGCACCAGAAATTGGATTGAGAATGGGACCGAGAGGATATACTCTTAAGAAGAGATATTATGCACGAATCTAGCCTTCAATCTTCTAAGTCGCATTTCTTGAGCTTAACTCCATTATGCTTTGTCCGTCTTTAACTTCACAATTTCGTAGCTTCTTAATTCTTGTTTCCAAAATATGAGTTGGAACCTATTTCTCGTTCCTCTTTCCCTTATTCTCCTTCTAGTATACTTGGCTCAAGCCTAACTGCGTACTCATGGTTCCATGCAAGCTCTCCAAAATTCATTAGTGAATCTTGGATCTTGTTCACTTACTAGAAGGTATTCCACATAGATGAATTATCTCTTGAAAATAAACAAATGTCAACTATGTTGCCAAATGTACTTACTAAGGTGATTCTTTACAACTCATGCATCAGCGAAATGAACCTTCAGCCTTAGTGGTGAACACTACTGGAGCGCCCTATTCTGGAATGCTCCTCCTAATGAACCCCTTTTCTAGAAGCTCTTTTAATCTGTTTACTGAGCTCTTTCCTTTCTCGTGGGGCCATGTGTCTAACGGGCAACGCAACGGGATTTACATTATCTACAAGATATATGCGGAAGTCTATTTCCCGCTTCGGAGGCAAGCCCTTCACCTCTTCAAAGACATCCGGATATTCCCGGACCACTCTAGCTGATTTCAAATTTTCAACAGAGGCATCTAGCGATTCAAGATAACTAAGCATAACCGCATACGAGGGATTACAAGAAATTTCCAAAGTATTACCGAGCTGGGTTAGGAGCCTAACAACCCTTTTCTCACAATCAAGGATGGCCCCATTACTGGATAGCCAATCCATACCCAAAATCAAACCATAACCCGAAAAGCCCAAAACAAAGGCACTACACAGAAACTCTACGCTTAGAATAGAAATTTTCAATCCCACATAGATCATAGACAAATGAGCTGGGCCCCCAATTGGGTTTGAAACAATTAAGGGGTCCTCTATCATACTAGTTTCTAGGTGCAGAGATTCTACTAAAGAAGACGAGATAAATGAGTGTGATGCGCCAGAATCAAATAAAGTGCGAACGGGGTGATCATAAAGATAAACTACACTTTCTACAGAAGTATTTATACCTCTCTGTTGCAATGGTGGCGCTTCTAGCACATGAACCTGTGCCCCTGGGGTGGATCCGGTGCCCTGCCCCTGTCCTCGTTTCTTTGGGCAATCCTTAGCCCTATGGCCTATCTCACCGCAAGAAAAGCACCCACCATTCTCCTTGGCCTTCTTTTTCCGGCAGTCCTTTACTAAGTGCCCCACTTTGCCACAGAAATTACACGTCCTCTTCTCTTTGTTGCCTTCCCCGCCTTTTTTAAAGTCTGTCTTCTTGGGCTGCAAACCCTCTTTCTTCCCTTGAGAGCTTTCTGCCTTTGCCTCCTTCTTGCCCTTATCCTCTTCATTCAGCAATGCCATTTGCACCAATCTTTCATATGTGGCTCCCATGGGTATATGGGTCATGGCCAAACTGTGTAATGGCTCATTTAACCCTTTGACGAAACGGAGAGCCTTCTTGTGCGGGGTGTTGACTAGGTCAAGCCCAAACCTAGCCAGCTCATCAAACTGATTCACATACTCTCTAACAGTCTTGTCTCCTTGCTTAAGAAATAAGAATTTTTCCAACTGCAAACTTCTTTCCGCATCTGAGAGAAATTTGGTCTCAAACCTTGCCCTAAAGTCCTCCCATGTCTCCACTGGTCTTTCAGCATTAGTGACTTCCCACCAGTAGGAAGCCTCGCCCTTCAATAGCCACACCGCCAATTGTACTTTTTGCCTATCTTCTACCTCAAAGATGATGAATAGGTCCTCCGTTTCTTTCAGCCAATTCCTAGCTGCTACGAAGGACTCAGTTCCATGGAAATCCCTTCCTCCCATAGCTTTAAAATCTTTACATATCTTAGCAAACGCGTTTCCCCGAGGAGGAGGCGGAGGAAAAGGTGCTGCCGCGGCTGGATGATTTCCTTCTGTTGGGGGAGGAGGAATGGTAGGACCTGGCTGAGTGGCCCTTGCTTCTAAGAACCGTCAAAACCAACCAGGTATTGGCACCCCTTCCGGCAAGTTAAGTTCTTGGGACATGCTGAAACAAAAAGGATTGATTCAAAACGAAGGATAAGAGATAGTACCTATGGCTTTGGGGAGTGGACTTTGCCTTTTTTTTAAAAAAAAATAAAATAATATTTTTGTTTTAAAAATGCTTCTTTAAATTTCCTTTTTGAAAAATAATTTTTCAAAACTTTTTATCTTATCTGGTAAACCTATGCTCTGATACCAAGTGAAACACCCCACCTCCGTTAGGGTCACTCTCAAAGGGAATGCCCTAATTTTGGTGGAGGTTTATAAGTACAAGTCACAGATATACAAGACAGATATAAGAACACATATTTGTAAACAGCGGAAGAACAACAAACTTTTATTTCATAAAGTCAAATACGTGTTACAACAACATCCTTTCCAAAAACATAACATAACACTTTCATAATCTGTCTTGATTACATTATTTAAAGAAGCATAAATAAAACATAGATAAACTGCAAAAGCCCCATAGTGGATTGTCCAAAGCCATAGTTCAAAACAGGAAAGTCCAAGCAATACATTTCTCTTCTTCAAGCTGGATGTTGAGGTTGGTCAAGCTGTTGTGTTCCCTCCCTGAGGACCTGGGGGGGGGGGGGGGAAACGGAAGAAAGAAGACGAAAGAAAAATAGAGTCAGACATAAAGCCTGAGTAAGTCTAGTACTACTTTGTCTATGAATAAAGAACTGGGTATGATAAGTAAAACAGGAAGTGGGCAAACACTATGAACTTGGTTAAGTTATCTAGGGTCGAATATGCTATCGTACCCCATGTTAATCTCTGAACCCATATAAACTAGTTTCCAATTTGCACCCCATAATCAGGGTGATGTGATCCATTCAATGATGATCGGCTCCTACTCGCATAGTTACATGTGTCTTACGGCCCCCGATGTCTGTAGTTACCTATGCTGGTCCCACCATGGGGTGTATCAAGTCCCATAGTGGCAACCCGACACAACCTTAGAGTGCACAGGTATGCTACTGGTGTCCAGTGCCTTATTTTTCTGCACCGGAGTGTGTGCACGCCCGCACTCCGTTAGAACCTACACTGCTACACCACCGCCATCGCTTTGACCTCTTACAATCAGCCCAGTAATCGTGCCCCACCCTGCCTAGTTTCAGGGTATCCTGATACACCTTTTTAGGGTTACTGCTGAAAAGGGTCCCCCGTTACTAGGTTTTCTATCTCTAGCCAACATGCTAAGTTGGTTAAGTGTTTCCTACCTAACCCCCACCAGTCCATTTAGTTTAGCATGTTCCATTTTGATTAAGTCTTTAGTTTACTTAATCCTAACAATCCTGACTCAGCCTTAATTGTCTTATTAAGGCCCTGACCTCTCACATTAGACAGGTATTGTTGTGGCTGCTTGTTGCCGGTTGGTTCCGGGCAGTCTTACGCCACAACTCAGTCTAACCTCGGGTCCTTGCTGGGCTCCATGTTTAACCTCCCACATTGGATAGGTATTGTTGTGACTACTGGACAGCCGGGCGGTTCCGGGCAGGTTTACATCACAACTCAATCCAACCTCGGGTTAAACACATCGTATGTTCTACATTTACATATCTTGTCATTCTTCTTTATTTCTTATATGTAAATATTTGCGGCCCATTATTAAGTTCATGGTGTAAAGGTTACACCAATCATGGGCCCAACCCATACTTGAATTTGGGCCCTTCTATTTTATATTTTCATTCATTAATTAATTTTAACCCAACGTTATTTTCCCCCGTTTTACACGTCCGTTTATATATATTGGGCTTAGCCTTTTAAAGCCCAATTTAGCCATGCGAAAAGGGGAGGCTTATGGCGCATACACAAAGAGGGGAAGGTGAGCGCATGAACTTGCAATACGACGTTGGAAATACAAAATAGAAATTGGTGTACTTGCATAGTGGTAACATAGGTGACATGAATAAAAGCATGTGAACTTGCATGGGTTTAACTACAACATGAACCTATATTCTTATTTAGGCATATTGTCAAACATGAGCATGTCGTAAATATTTCTAGCATAAGCATAGCATAATGTCAAACATAAGCATGGCATAAATACTTTTGGCATAAACACGGCATAATGTCAAACATAAGCATGGCATAAGTACTTTTGGCATAAACATAAACATGTCATGTTCATAAGGTTTCTACATGTTTACAAGGGGATACTTTGTTACCAACACAAAAGCATAGTTCAACTTAATCATGGTTTAAGTCTAATCACATAATGATGGTATAAATATACTTATGCATAAAGATTCCTAAACATGGTGTTTGCTTTAAAACTTGCAAAAAGAGGATTTTTGAGTCTAACCTAGCCATGTCTCACATATGTCACCATATAATTCTTTTAAACAAGATAGACTTAATCATAGATTTCAATTATGCCAAATATAATTCATAGCCTAGCCATATTCATAAGTTTGCAAAAGCATGACTTAATACATGGATTATGGTGTCAAAATTCCAACATAGTTTCAATTTCTTGCAAAATGATTTATGCACCAAAAATATTCATCATGACGACATAATAACAAAGCCCCAAACTTGCATAAATTTCACTTAACTACTTACATGTAGCTTCAACATAGATTGCATACTTTGCGCAATATTCCAAACGTATATTTGCTTAGAACTACCGCATGTAGTTCTTTATAACATAACCCATAAATATCCAAACGTATATAAATTGATAAGAACGCACAAATATGAATCACTTTCATTGCCACAATTCAAGCATACACATCAACACAGTTGTTTATTTATACCAAAGTAATACTTTACTTACAATGGTTGCGGCGAATTCTCTTATACGATTCCTTTGTTGAATTGATTAGCTTTAGGTTGCTTGAATTGCTTTAGGCTTAGAACTTTCTTCCTAACTCTCTCTTTAGTCGGCGGCTACTCTTTGTCGTTCCTCAGCAACATGGCGGCTATAATCTTATTTTGAATGAATAGATTAGGGTTTAGTCTAGGGTTGTTTATATAGAGGTTAGGAATTGACTAGGACCCTTGATGTTGCTAGGTTAGATCATAGCCATTCATTAGGAAGAGAGACCAATCAAAACTTGCCACCTAGCCCTAGTGACAAAGCAGACCACAGAAATTCGACCAAACACAGACCTGGCCAGCCAGGTTGACTGGGCTCGACCAGGTCGACACCCCTGTCGACAGGGCTGTCGACAGCCCTGTCGACATGGGTAGCCCAGGTCGACAGCCCAGTCGACCTGGGTGGCCTAGGCGGGTGTTTATCCGCCTGGCCCACTGGGCCCGATTTTTAATTATTTTATACTGTTTGAATTTTAAATTTAATTCAAAACTTCCGAAGGCCATATCTTCTTCATACGGACTCCGTTTTTCGAAAACTCGGACTCTATTTCGCGTATTTTTCCGAGACGAACGCAATGGCGTATCCCGTTTCCCTTAGTTCTTTGATTTCAAATTAGTTATACTTTAATTTGTTAATTCCACAGTTATAGAATTTTCGGGGTGTTACACATGGAGTGCCGCTCGGTATAGTCAGTGATAGAGATACAATATTTACTAGTAAATTCTGGGAGGCATTTCAAGTAGAGCTGGGAACGAAGATGAACTTGGGCACTGCTTATCATCCTCAGACAGATGGTCAGACTGAGAGGGTGAATCGTATACTAGAAGATCTATTGCGGGCTTGTATTCTAGATATCGGTGGATCATGGGAAGACCATCTACATTTGGCTGAATTCTCATATAATAACCGCTACCAGGCAAGCCTGACAATGTCGCCATTCGAAGCATTATATGGTAGACCATGCCGATCTCCTGCTTGTTAGGTCAAACCCGGTAACAGACTTGTGTTAGGGCCTGATATGATCCGAGAAGCTGCCGACAAAGTCGACTTTATTAAGAAGCGATTACTCGCCGCTCAAAGCCGACAAAAGAGCTATGCCGATAGGAGAAGAAGAGATATATCCTTTGCTGTTGGCGACTATGTATATTTGAAAGTATCGCAGATGAGAGGAGTTATCTGGTTCGGTAAAACTGGAAAGTTAGCGCCCAAATTCATTGGTCCGTTTCCTATTCTGGAACGGATCGGAACTCTCACTTATAGGGTTAAACTGCCAGATTGGTTGCCTGGAGTTCATTATGTATTTCACATATCTCAACTTCGAAAGCACGTTCATGATCCAGACTTGATCGTGGAAGAAGCAGCTCAACAGGATATAGAAATTACTCCAGAATTAGCTGTGAGAAGAGAGCCGCTAAAGATCATCGGCAAAGAAACCAAAGAGCTGAGAAACAAGAAGGTTCACTTAGTCAAAGTGCAATGGAGTGGAGATCCGCGAAATTGTACTTGGGAAACTGAGGAGAGCATTCAGAAAGCCTATCCTAGATGCCGAGTGGATATCTCTAATTGACTCCGGTGCAAGGTACATTTACCATACTTTGCATTATCAATTAGTTCTCTACTCTATTGTTATTTTCTTTCCATGGATGTGCACTTTTAATTCTATAGTCTGAATGATTTTAAAAGAATATAGAAATTGATTTGTATGATTTTGAAAAGTTAAAAACAATTTGATTGTTGTTTGTGTTGTGTGATAGTAAATTTGATTAATTAAATTATTGAAACAATAGTTAATTTAATCAACAATAGGATAATGGTAGAATTTATTCATTTAAATCACACATTGAACTGAGTAGAAAATAGATAGAAATATATACATGTGCATTATATATATTGTGCCCGACAAATAGGTAAACCTTAATGAGTTGGATGCGAAATATTATTATATCAACTCCTGTGAATGCCATTGGATGCGGAGTGCTGATTTTTCTGTGTGAAATAATAAATATCGCCATAGGATAGTAACAATTAATTTTGAACTACATTACATGGCATACTTCTGAAGATAGGCATACTTCATCATATACCACATAAGCATTTGGAGCTTGTGTGACGAGGTGGAAGATTTACCATACGAGCGAGAGGCTTGTATGGCGATGACTATATTTTACAGGTTGAACTGATGACTGATATGGACTATTTAAATTGTAACGATAAATTTGCTAGATTAATAAAAACCCCACACGGGTCTGGAGTTGACAATAATCACGTCTCTCTAGTTATTAGATATGGCACATGGACTATTTATTTCCCACACGGGACGAGGTGACGAGGATTTATCCTCTCGAGTATTTAAAATACACACTCCCTCAGGCTTTGACAGGGTGACGAGAATTTATTCACTGGAGTTATTATCAATACACGCTGCCCTGTAAACACCAGAATATATCACTATAAATATATGTATGCTTATTAGGATTTATTGGGTACCTAATACGGCCCAATAAATTTCCAAACCTCTCTCCGTACAAAGGAGGTCATGGCGAAATTTTTCGAAAATTCCGGGTGTTAACCAAATTTTTGAAGAATTTGAAAATTCTCAAAAACTGAAAAGTTGGAGAATGGAAGCCAGATCGAATGTAGAGTTGATTAATCAAACCACTTTCGACTTTGTTCCTTTTTGGGGACGAAAAGTTTTAAGTGGGGGAGCTTGTAACGACCCAGAAAATCTGAACTAATTTAAAAATTTTAAATTGGCTAAAATAATGGATTTTAAATATTTAAAATAAATATTTTAAATAATAGTAATGAAAAGTGAGTTTGAATCGACGTTTGAAAACGAATATAATTAATTATAATTATAAACAAGGCCTGAAAAGGCGCTGCAGTTTCAAAAATTGAATTCAAACTTTGTCGGACTGTACCGGGAGCAAAACAAAACGGATTTGAGTGAAACCAAAAATATTTAAATATGTTAGTGAATACCTTTCTAACGAATCTGAAAAATCGAATTTTCATAGCGGAAAGCAAAAGTTATGGCCAAATGAATTTTCAGAAAGGTCGCTATGGAATTTATATAGCCCGTGAAATTAGCCATTTTGCATACCACCTCGGAATTCGACAAAACCACTTTTGTTGGATCCGGCATGTGTAGTTATTGCTAGGTTTCAAATTTCATAATTTTTGAAGCTAGTATGTGAGCGTGGCAAAGGAAAATGTGTTTTGGTCAATTACAGTTAAATTGGATCGACCAGAAATGGGCCTTTTTGCAAACGGTCTCGGAATTCGACGAAACTAGTTTTGTTGGGACCGTATCATCAAAACATAGCCAGAATTATTTTTCTGGAATTTTTCGAATCAGCTTGTGGCCCTGGCAAATTGAAATGTACGTTAAAATCGAATATTGAATGTTATATATTTTAAATTGAATGGAAACTGACTGAAACAGTCGAATGGGCCTACGAAACATATCCCATTGTGTTCGGAATGGGAGTAAAACGCTGGGGACGACAGCCGTTGGGTTTGAATTGGTGTTCGTGTGGGAAAGGGGGTATTTTCGAAATTTAAAAAATTATAAATATAAAGAAAATCTCTCATTGGCCAGTTAACACTTTCTCTCTCCCCGTAAGAACCTCGCGCACGACCGAAGGAGATCCGAAACTTCTCTCTTCGATTTCTCAGCAACCACTCAATGAAAAATCGTGATTCTTGATTCATTTCAAAGCTCTTCATCTCCTCTTTAAATCCATCTAAGGTTTGCTAGTTATCATCAAGTGTGGAGGGAGATACGAGTCCTCAAAGTCAGCGACTTTGGAGCGCCGCCGAGCCTTCATGGCGCCGCCGAACTGAGCGAGACCACCGGCGCCGGGAAGGTGGTTCGAAGCTCTTCGACGCTGTGTGAGCCGATTCTCCTATCGCGCAACAGTTTGATTGAAAAATCAAAACCTAGTTTTGAACCATCGTGAAAGGTGGGTCCTTTATTACATTTGAACTTTGAAAAATCATATCTTTTTCGTTTCTTGACGAAATTCGATGAAACAGGAAACATTGTGACCGTGTGGACGTCTTCTACATTTTAGAAGAGACCACATATTTTTCTGAGCCTTCTGCTATTTTAGGTGGAGTGGAACCCAATGTGAGATTTCTAATTTATAAACGATATGGAAAACGACGATGTATAAATTATATAGTTGATGTATGGGTTATATAAGCATTGTACACCTCATGTATAAGCGTTGTATAAGTTGTACGATCGATGTATAAGTTATATATGCGTTGTAAAAATTATATATGTTTTGAAATAGAAGTGAATTGCTATATATAAATATAAATATATATATATATATATATATATATATATATATATATACGCCCCTCGTCCACAAACCATGGACGATATTTATTGATTGTGATTGGTGGGAAAATTGATTGATAGTGAATGGTTGATTGGAATTGTTTGTGGATGATATTGATTGATTGTGGTTGGAAAATACCCGTTTGTGGTCGATAAATATTTGGTTGAAACCACATAGGATTAGTTTGTGGAAATGAAATAAATATACATGCCGCCTGCGTGCGAACTAGATGCATGATTCCCCATTGTCAAAAACCGCGAGGTTTTAAGGTAGAGCGAGGAGCCGTACTAGGGACGGTCCCGGTTTTAACTACCCTGCCGTTATGCTGCCGAAATTTTGAATAATATTCATGTGTTTGAATTATTTTCATATGTTGAGTCGATATTCATTCGTGGGATTGAAATTCATGTGTTGAATGGTGTTCGTGTTTTGAATATAAAAATCACCTTTTTATCATCTATATGAACTATATAAAATAGTCGAGTTTTGAAATAAATTGTTTCATAATAAAAATCCCATTTTTATCACCAATATAAAGTATATAAAATAATCTGGTTTTGAAATAAATTGTTTTACATTAAAAATCACATTTTTACTATATAGATGAATTGTTAAAAATAGTGAAGTGTTGAAATGGAAGACAGTTTGATGAAAATATCATTTTTATCAAAAGTATGAAATTCATATGATTTTGAAATCGAAGAATCGATATATATATTTAAATAGAATTGAAATATATCGAAAAATGACGCTACAGTTCGTATTTTGAAATCGTGATTTCAAACGATTAGTACGGGAGATCCGACCATCGGATTTTCCTGAAATCGCAACCGTTGGGTTCGCTTTGGAAATATCTTTCCAACGACACCAACTTTGTAAAAATCCAACGGTTGGATTGTCTGGAATGTTTAATTCAAATCTGAAGAAAAACAGCGCCAGAATTGATTATATTTAGATATATATAAATATAATTATATTTAATCGAATAACGACGCTGTAGTTCGTATTTTGAAATTGAAAATTCAAACGATTGTACCGGGAGATCCGACCGTCGGATTTTCCCAAAACTAGAACCGTTGGATTCGTTTTGAAAAGATCTTTCTAATGATGTAAATTTTGCGGAGATCCAACGGTTAGATTTTCAGATATGTGTAAATCAAATCTGAAGAAAAACAGCGCCACGGCCGCGTTATGGCCTGAAGCGTCGTTTTGAATAAATTGGCTATTTTAAAATAAATAAAAATAGCGATAAATCGTTATAAAATATCATAAACGATATGGAATGGAAATAAACTGAATTTGCTCGATTTATGTGGTATTTGATGGTTGAATGTGTTTGGTGTGAAAATTACATTAAATAACAAAATTGGTGTTGTCGAATGATTTAACCATTGAAATAAATTGATTTGAAATTCTAAATATGCGTGAATTATTTGAAAAGGCCGAGTTAATTCTCATTTCAAATAATTGACCGACGATTGAAGGTCGAAGATGAAGACGGTGGTCGAAGACTGGAGATCTTCACCTCGTTTGGATGGTAACCAAGGTCCTGATTGGGAGGCATCCCGAAATATTAATAATGAGTGGTGATCGTCCAGACGTACGTGGTGATCGATGGGTTTGCGAGGTATATAGTGCCTCCGGTTTTGTTCAGACCTAGAACGGACTTGTAAATGGACTGTGTGTCTGACATTGGATTTTATTCTGTGCTGATTGATCTCTGTTAAATATACATCTGTTTGGCGGCGAAGAATTTATTCATTTGCTTAACGCCCTTCTCTGAAACGCACGAGCTCAGAGGTTGTATATCGATGGGCATCAGTCGCATGGCATGAATTGCTAGTGTGGCATGCCTAAGTGGCAAATGATCAGGGCTTCTGTTGAAAAGCAAAGTCTTGTGGTGATGATCAAAGCACCGCCTGTGTGGCGTAGCTTTGTGTATAACGTGAATTCGCGAGCCTCACTCCCCGGTATGAACCAGAAACGGGAGAGGGACCTCAGGGAGGGAATGCGTTTCCTTCTAGCTAGGAGTTGTGTCGGTGGTTTTACACGGCCGGACATTTTACTTATGTGGATGATGGATTGCGAGGCGCCTTAGTTATATCAGTCGATCCGGGACCGACGGAGTCATTCTTTGGCTCATTGATGCCCCATAGGGCGGGGAAACGCAGTGTTCAGGAATTTTAATCCACATCGGTGGACCGGCCCTGACGATTCTAGGGTCACTCGAGCTCTGATCCTGAGACACGGACTAGAGCGTCTCGAATTCGGTAAGGACTATCTTTTGCCTTGGTTCATGATGGAAATCCAATTTCCAAATACGTGACTGTGCGGTTTTGATTGTATATATATATGGCGACATGATATATGGTACCCATGCCGTCTATGATTGATAGTTATGATTCGAAATTGTTTTTGAAACTTGTAAACACTAGTAGTAATATCAATTGCTTTTGTTTTATTCGTATCAAGCATATTTTGGCCATTATAAGGTAAAACTCTATCCTCCGGTTTGCGTTGCATTGTGTGATGGGAACTGAGTCTTATAATGGTTTCATTTTGATAAAAAGCATTGCGATGTTTAGAGGAATGATTTGTTTTAAAGCACTGGCAATCCAATGGAGTAAACCCGTTCCACGAAAGTGGCGTGGTCCTGTGATTAGCCGTATTATAAATGTGTTGAGTAGATTTCTCATACCAGTCCCATGACTGACTCGTAGTTTGTTCCACTTTCAAACTCGGGTGCCCCTTTTTCTACACGGGCAGCCTTGTATTCAGGTTTACCAGGCTTTATCCGAATAGCTGGAGCTGAAGATGGATTCTATCATTTATCTCTTTTTATGCTGTTCAACTCCTATTGTACATTATGTTTGTTTTTCCGCTGTAGACATATATGTATAGTTGAACTGTAATTGTACTAAGTAAGATCGTGTATACTGTGTACCTTTGATGATTACTTTTATCCAGTATATTCTATTGTTCATTATCTGGTGTGTTTATTTAATTCTGTTCTGCTATTATCTATTTCTGTGTTATATTCCAAAGATTACCCTTGTCTCCGTCTGTACGGGAAATGGGGTCGTTTCAGATTTATATTATGATCTTTGATATATTTATCTTTGACTTTTTGTAGAACACCAGACAAACCAACTGGAGCTTCGATAGATTTGGATTTTTGAAAAAAAAATGGGTATGTCAAAATATGCGTTGTTGCATTTGGTTTCTACAGCTTAAACAAATTGTCCAGATTTTATTTAACTAATCCTATGGTCCATATACATAAAAGCAACTATAACAAATACCTAGCCTCTCCCTAAACCCTACGTTCATTTTATTCTACTCCATTCTCTCTCTTCCATTTTCTTAATTCCAGAAACATGTTAGGTTTCTTCTCTTCTTTTAACCTGTATTCTGTCTCTTCTAAATCCGAATTCCTATGTATAGATTTTGGAATTAAGTATTATATATATGAGATTGTAAATCCAATTATTATATATATATATATAATAGGATTTGAAGTATGTTTATTCGAAAGGCTCAGTCCATATTTATTAGATTCTACGCAAAATTCACTATCCTTCTATATCTACCTCTATGAGTTGAAATCACATGAGTTTTCTATTTTATGTTTTCTATATTCCATAGTGTAGATTTGGATTATTACATATAAGGGTTTGGGATCTGCATGAAAATAAAATATAAACAAATCATCCAAATTCCTTATAATTTGCGGAAATGGTCAATTAATTAGTTTAAATTGAGGTTTGGTTGTTGATGTAATAAAAGATAAACTTTTGGGTGTTGTGCAGTTTCTGATAATGGTTAGATTCACTTTCTTGTAAAATTATAAAATTATGATTGTGTGTGCAAAGGTATAAGAATTGAATATTGTCGATTTAATAGGTTTAAGCATTTATTTTTAAAATAGATAGTTTGAACAAGTTATATACAAATCACTAAAGTCTTAATTTTTTTTTCTGTATATGTGTGTGTGTGTGTTTATAAATCATAAAAAAGAAGTGAAGTAGTACCAAGAAGAAGATTTTACATATATAATTGGAATATTGCACTTTGTCTTTCTTTTATTATTGTAATAATCATTTGAACCTTGGTTACAAGATTTTATGTATATGTTGTTATTTCCTATTATTGATTGAATATGAAGGTACATGTTTATGCCATGTTGATGACATTAGGAAAATAATATTGTAAAACTTGTTTTGATGCTAGGATTGACATTTCAACAAATAAGGACGTTTATTTACGTGCGATTGGTTTATACTATTTATAGCATGCTAAACATATTATAGATACATATTAATTATGTACTTAATGCGTTTAAACTAAGAGCTTAGGAATTAAATAACCCTATAGGAAATTGGTTTGTATGTGAGTATTAATTGCTTTTTATTAGTAATAATAACACTTAAGCATGAGATTAATCCCTACTTGTATTAAAAGCCAGCACGGAACTGACCGACACGTGCAACATCTACAAATTGGTTGGGTTAATGTAAGAGGTCTAGGTGCCATAGGCCATTGTATTATTACACAAAGACCCGAGGTTAAGTACAACTTGTAGTACAATCCTTCCCAGAACCGCCAGTCAAATCCAGCATCTACAAGTAGTTGGTTTAATATATGAGATTTCTTGTGTGTGTATATGTGTTTGTGTGAAGTAGGTCGGCATTGAGAAGAAATTAAGTGACTGGCCTACCTGCTTTGGGTATTAAGTGGGTAGGACTAGGTCCATTCCAATGGTTCACTCCTTGGTTTAGGACCCAAGTCATGAGACCCACCCTCATTAAGGGCTTAAGTGGTCATTAGGTCTGCCTTTCTCTTAGGTATTAAATGGTTTTAATTAGAACGATAGACATATGAGTAAGGTAGTTCTCTTGAAGTTGTCTGTTTCTTATCCTAGGTCTATGTAAGGGCATACTTAGGGATGGGCAAATAAGAGTTCCTAGGAACATGTTAGATGGACCATATGTCTAAGGGAAGTATTAAGTGGCTTGGAGTTCACCCGTAACGATAACTAGATTGTAACAAAGGGGTCCGCGGGGGGAAGGTCATAAATGACGGAGTCATCTAATCAACCTTTAGGTAATAAGTGATAGTTTATTATCTCTCGATTTACACTAAGAGTATATTTAATAACATTGACAACTATAAGACGAGGTCTTAAGTAACTAGGGTCCGCCATAGGGTAACAAGTGATAGTGGGAGTCTACCCATAAATAAATATGGAAAACAACCTTAACTGACCGAACTGTAGTCCACCTCGTATGGCATTAAGTGATAATAGAATCTGCCCTTATAAATAAACATGTGGTCCTTTAGTGACTTTAAAATAGTCTGCCTAATTAATGCAAGTGCTTGCATGTTGAGTTTTGCCTAAACATAATTTTATGATTTATACCGCCAAATAAGTAAAATAGACATTCGTTAAACTTACGTGATTTTCATTCACCAAAACTTATTGTTCTTACCTCCCTCCTCATAACAATTAAACAGGTTGGTAGGCGGGAATGCTTGAATGATGAAGTCATGGAGATTGGGGCCCAACGAAGGAGGATCTATAGTTATTATTATCATGTTTGGTTGTATTATATTACCCAAGGGATATTATAATTATTGATGTACCTTTTATGTCAATTTAGACTTGAATGTAATCAACATTATTGTAGTTTTATTTAATACTATTTTCTGTTATTATATTTCATCCCTTCCGCTATGAGATTCTAAAGCCATTTTTAGTTGGCTCTGTTTATGTAATCCTTGTAGGACTGAACAATCCATGTAGAATTGCTCCAAGTTCCGATGGGCCATTTGTAGATCGGAATTTTTGGCCCATTGCTAGTGGGTTTTACATATATAGACTATCAAATTCACTAAAAAGCAACAAAATTTCATTACCATCAAAATTTCCATTAAGCACACAACAAGATATCATAAACAAAAATTATTATGTTAATTTTATATGATTCATGAGAGTTTATTACCCATTAATCGAAGGGGCTTATCTTCTTATATTTAAGTACATATTAACAAAAATTGACCTCAGTATAACTACAGTGAAAATGGAAACTAACTAATGAAAACAAGATATAACTAACTAGCAAAAAATAAAGCTAAGTTACTTCCAAAAAGAAAACATAGTTTATTCTAACATGAAATAAGACAACATGACATAAAAGAATCTTGATGGTACTAATTCCTCTATGCAAAATCATCTTGGTTCTTCATCATTGAATATTGAAGTATCCTTTGGTAAGATTCTTGATGGTGTAAATTTTGATAGCACTGCTAATCTGCAATCAGGTAGAATTGATCTTTCTAAGCTTTCTTGCAATGTTAATCTTTCTAGATCTAGCTTTGGGATCACCAATTTGAATAAAGGTATTTCTTCAAATGATTCTCAATTTCCTCTTCATCCTGATAAGAATGTTATTTCGAATCCTTTGCTATCAATTCTAATAATTCTGATCATCATCTTTCTAATCCTTCATTGCCAAATTCTATTCCATCTAAATTTGTTAGTTTCGATTTACCGAATGTCTCATCTGCATTCCCATCTTTCCAAGAAAACTGATTATATCTCTGTGTTAAAAACCCTTCCTCATAATGTGGGATCTTATAAACTAATTCATTTTGACATACCACGTGATGGTAAACCTAATCCTTTTCTAGATCTTGTCAAAGATGAAGGAATAAAATATTGGGGAGAGTATCTGGTGGGCTTTTTCTTGATGGATCCCTTTCATACTTGACTGTGGCAAATTTTCTTCATAGTAAATGGAAAATTGCAGGTGAAGTTGACATTATATCTGATGGGCTGCATTTCTACTTTGAATTTTCAAATGAGTTGGATAGGGATAAGGTCTTGCAAGCTGATCCAATATTCACCAAAGGAAGAATGCTTATAATAACAAAATGGGATCCTACAATTGGCAATTCCCAATCTCAGATTAAGAAGGCTCCTGTTTGGATTCACTTGCATAGGATTCCTTTACTGCTATGGACTCTGGTGGGTATTAATTAGCTTGCATACCATATTGGTTGTTTGATTTACTTTGATTCAAATACTGAGAAGATGCACAGAATAAGATATGCCAGGGCACTAGTTTAGGTTACTCCAGAATTTGAACTACCTTCCTTAATTGAGTTGGATGATTTTGGTGAAAAACGTCTGTCAGTCCTTGTGTCATATGATTGGTGTCCAAGAATATTCACACATTGCAAAGTTTTTGGTCACGAAACTTTTAGTTGTGAACATTTAGCATGGGTTGATGTCAATAATAAGGATCAGTTTTTTGATACTGAAGCAAAACAGAACGTTGAAAATCAGAGTTTTGATGAAAGGAAGATTATAATAGGAGCAATGTAAGAAGTAACACTCAATATAATTTTCAGAAGAAGGACAACAATAATGAATGGAAAGATGTTGTTCGTAAAAAGAAAAAAGTTTGGCAAAGGAAAGGAAGTGATAGGGAGCAATCAGTAGTTGATGAAGTAAATGAGTACCTTAATGAAAATGTAACTGAGGTTGGTAGGGATCATGTTATAGGTGATGAATTGAGTGACAATGAGGAAATGAACATTGATAAGGAAGTGATGGATAAGAGCAATAAACATGGACCAGTAAATGAAAAATAGATAAAAGTCAATTTGGTGATAAAAATGATGAGTCTGCAAATAATTTTGAAGTCAATATCATTTACAACAACCCCTTTGATGCATTGCAAGACTTACATCACTCATCCTTTATAGTAGCCACTTCAACATCTCTTGGTTCATACTCTTCATCCTCTACTGACATAACCTCTATGCCCTCTAAAGCTAATAATTCATCCTCATCCATTTACAATTCTATGTCATGTTCTTCCTCATTTAGTATTCACTCTAACAGTAAATTGTCTTCACCTTATTTGAATTTTTCAGTCCCTCCTCATATCAAACTTCCACCTTTACAACTTTCCTCTTCTACCTCAAAGGCAACATCCTCCTTGAGTGGACAGAAAAGATCTGGTAAAAGAAAAGATAAATTTTCTGGTGTTGATGATCTAAATGATGGGAAAGAATATAGGCCACAAGATGTTATGCCGTCACACAATAATCTCAAGTCCACAACAAGGCATACCAGGAGTAATCCATCCACCCTTGTTAATCCTCTTCCATTTAAATAATCAATAAAATAGCTTTTTGGAACATTAGAGGTGCATATTTACCCTCTAAATAGAGTGAAATAAAATTTTTATCAGTGAGAATAACGTTCAACTTTTATGTTTATTGGAAACAAAGCTTGATGTGAATTCGACAAATAGAATGATGAGTTATATTGCTCCTTATTGGAATTTTATTCATAATCTGGAAGGTGCAAGTTTTGGCAGAATCTTGATATGATGGAATCCATCTATCTTTAGTGTAACCACTTTCTCAAAATCTGATCAATTCATTCACTCTCGATGCATTTATAATCCATCAAATACTCATTTTCAGCTCACTGTTGTTTATGCTCATAATGCTCCTTCTCTTCGTAAACCATTCGTTGACAACATGCATCTTCTAAATTCATCTAATGCCCCTTGGTTAATAAGGGTGATTTAAATTGCATGTTCTCTTGCCATAATTTTTTTGGAGGTAATCCATTATCTATCAATAAAATTGCCCCTTTAAATCAAAGCCGCATAAAATTCAGTCTTCTACCTTTGAACTCTTTTGGTTCGAATTACACCTGGTCTAAATATTCTCATTTTGGTAATCCTACTCTGTGTAAGTTGGTTTATATTTTTGCCAACTTACAATTTTTTCCATATTTGGCCTTATTCTTTTTATCAATCTCTGCCCTTAACTCTCTCTGATCATTGTTCTTTATTGTTTAATTGGGGAGTTGTGGAAGCCAATAACAAGGGTAAGACAACTTTCAATTTTTTTAATTTTTGGCTTCAAAATGCAGACTTCACTAACATTTTATTGTAGGTGTGGACCAATCAATTTTCTTATGATCCCCTTAACTCTTTTTTATGCAAATTGAAGCAGCTTAAATTCCATTTGAAGGCTTGGGCTTCATTTACTTTTGGTAAAAGAAATAGATTACCATCGAAAATTAGGAGTGATTTAAGTGATGTACAAGTGGCTTTGCACAGGAATCCCCATGACCATTTACTACATCATTTGGAATTAAGTCTGAAAAGCAAATTGCAGTCTTCTCTTGATATGGAATTCAAGCGTCAAGGCAGGCTTCTTGTTTGAGAAAGATTAAGGAAGCTGACAGGAATACTAAATATTATCACAATTATCTGAAGATAAAGAAAACTAATTCTATTTTCCTTGTTAAAGATATGCATGGTAATATGCAATATCACGAGAAGGATATAAATGAGGCCTTTGTGAGTTACTTGTCATCGGTACTTGCTCCATCCAATCCTTTTCAGATTGACTTGGAATTATATAGTTATATATCATTGCCTTATATTTCACAAGCTCAATCAGCTGACTTGATTTCTACTGTATCGTCTAATGAAATTAAAGATGTAGTTTTTGCACTAGATTCAACTAGTTGTGGGGACCTGATCTATTTAATGCTTTCATTTTTCAAAAGTGTTGGGATACTATTGGTAAGGATTTGATATATGGAGTTAAGCAATTCTGCCTTGAAACGACCCGAACTTCCCCGGTCTCCGAAGAGAAGAGAAAGAACGAATTGTTTTGAGAACACGACAAAATAGAACGCAGACGGGAGAACATTTCATTGTATATTACAATAATTCCATCAGATTACAAGAATATACAGAGTATAAATCAATATTACATAGAAATATCAGAGATTACAATAAATTACATAGCAGCGGAAAATAATACAATACACAACTGAAGGAGATATACGGATACAAAGCTTTCCGGATATCGTTCCAGCTGTAAACCAGGATCCTGTGAATATAAATCTACAAAACCAAAACTAATAGCTGCCCGTGTCAAAATAAGGGCACCCAGAGTTTAGGTTAAAACAATAAACTCCAGGTCAGTCATGTGACTGGTGTGAGAACTAAAGCAGTTATTAATCTTTATTTTTAAAGTTAGGTAAATCAAGGGACCACGCCGTATAACACGGAACGGGTTTCCTCCCAAGAATACCAGTGCATAAAACAAACAACGCAATGCTAAATAAAGAATAATGAAGCTATTATAAGACCCAGGTCCCATAACACAATGCAACGCAAGCCGGAGGATAGGGTTTTTACCTTATAACAGTCAAACCATGTTTGATACATTTAAAACAAATCATTTGATACTATTATAAGTGTATAGTGTATAAAACAACTTCAAATCACAAGTATCAATCATAGGCGACATGAGCGTCCCATGCCACTATGTCGCCATATATAGGTTTACAAATAAAACCGCAAAGTCGCGTATTTGGAAATTGGTTTTCCATCTATGAACCGAGGCCAGTGATCGTCCTCTACCGATTCGAGACAATCTAGCCCATGTCTCAGGACCCACACTCAGGTGGACCCTTGGAGCAACAGGGCCGGTCCACCGATGTGGATTAAAATGCCTGAACACTACGTTTCCCCGCCCTATGGGGCGTAAATGAGCCAACGAATGGCTCCATCGGACCCGGATCGCCCGATCTAACCGAGGCGCCTCGCAACAGCAACAACCACACAGGTGAAAAGTATATAAATGTCAGGGCTGGTAGGTCACTGACACCACCCTATCTAGAAGGAAACACATGCCCTCCCTGAGGTCCTCTCCTGTTTCTGGTTCACAACCGGGGGGTGTGGCTCACGAATTCACGTTACACAAAGCTATGCCACACAGGCGGTGCTTTGATCATCAACCACAAGACTTTGCTTTTCAACAGAAGCCTAGATCATTTGCATCTTAGCATGCCACACAGGCAAACCACTCTATGCAACCGATATCAGTCACACAGAATGAAATCCAATGTTAGACACACAGTCCATTTACAAGTCCGTTCTGGGTCTGAACGAAACCGGAGGCACTTTCCTCGCATATCCATCTATCTCCAAGCACATCTGGACGACCACCGACTGATTCCCTCATCTTGGGTGTACAGCCCAATCAAGATCATCAGTAATCACCCAAACGACGTGAAGACTTCCGGTCTTCAACCACCGTCTTCATCTTCGACACCACGTCGAAACAGTTATTCAAAATGGGATAAACCCAGTCTTTCTGAATAACTCGCGTATATATTAAACAAGTGTTACACAAACACAACATACGCCTCATTCCAATTCAGAATATTCTTTGGGAAAGGTTCTCATTAATTTTATCAAAGATAAATTCTTTTAAATTTATTCTTTAATCTTCTTTTGAATATCAGTTCAATCTAGTCGGGATTAGCGAACCACACCGAAGTAATCATTTATTTTATTTCCCAATCCCAACCTATTCATCCCATGAAGTAAAACCGGTAATACTTCATATCTAACACCACGGTGTTATCGGTAAATTCAATTACCATTTCACGTTCAAATCTAATTAAAGATTTAACTATCGCTTGGAGCAAAACTGGTGATACTCCATTCTAACACCTTTTCAATCTAATTAAAGATTCATTAAAACTCCACTTAGTTTTATTCTTTAACTGGGTTAAAGAATCGGTGTCATTTAAAACACGGTTCACGATAAACCAAAAATCACATTCCATTAATTATCGGGTTAAAGAACAAGTGTTATTTAAAACACTGTTCACGATAAACCCAAAAATCAATATCAATTCAATTAAATATTATTTAATTGGTACACTTCATTAAATCTAAATAAAAAGATTTAATCTTTTCTCAATTGGGTTCAAGAACAGTGTTAATGAAGACACCATTCACGACAAACCCAAATCACATTTGATATTAAATACAAGGCTCTGAATAGAAAATATACCGGCTTATATTCAACATCAAATTCTACGACCAACAAATATCGTATTGGGAATAACGATATATATATATATATATATCTTTCAAATTCCCATAACAATATCTGTATCGTCACGAAATCCAACATCGAAATATTCCGAAGACAATTTCGATTCAAATCCATTCCAATATAATTATTGGAAATTCTGGTTATTTTCAAAACCATTTCAAATCAAATTTATTTATTTAAAAATAAATAGAATTTTAATTCTAGTTCAAAACTAGTTCATTTCGATAAAAATCTATTTTTATCTTTTCAAATATGGAGTATTTCATCCCAATTCTTCACAAATCATTTCTGATGATTTTACACAAATTATTCCTATTTTTAATAATTTTATCAAGGCCCGTACAGTCGATTTCCATCAATGGCCATCGAACTGCACTTACAGCGACCTTTTCCAAATTTGATTTGGACATAATTCCAAATCCAACCGTTAGATTTCTAATTTCTAATATTCGTTAGAAATCTCTTTTCGATACGAACCCAACGGTTCCGGTTTTAGGAGAAGCCGACGGTCGGATCTCCCGTAATATCCATTCGAAGTCAATGGTCGAAATTCGCGAACTGCTGCGGCGCGGCGCGTTCTATTCAGGCCATTATATATATAATATATATATATATATTATATATATTTCGTCGATTCCCTTTTCAAAACGTATTTTATAAATCGTTTTAAATTCGTTTCAAAACGATTTCAACTTCCATTTCAAATTCAAATCAAAATCGAATTTTTCAACATAAATTCATTTTAATTTCATTTCAAATCGATTTAATTCAAATTGATTTCTAATTCAATTTCAGTTCGTTTTCAATTCAATTCAATTTCAATTCGAATTCATTTCTATTCAGTTTCAATTCGAATTCATTTCTATTCAGTTTCAGTTTGAATTTCAATTCTTTTCAAAATATCAGATTTTGAAATCACTTTCGATATTCATTATAAAATGAATAATATCGCTATAAATGTCGTTCACGTCAAAATGGCGTCAATCTATCCACACGGCTTCATATATTTCTATTTCAAATATTCTATTTTAAATATTGCTATTTCAAATGTTTCTTTTTCAAATATTTCTATTTCAAATGTTTCCTTTTCAAATATTTCTATTTTCAAATATTATTTTTCAAATATGGAATGAGGCCCAATCAATCACCATATGATGTTAATTATATGGATTTTCTACCACATGTATCTAACAACAACGATAAACCATCAACCATCATCCAAAGTGCGTTCTACACTGTATAAGCATCAAATATAAATATTTAACGCTTATAACAGTCTGTCAATCCATCGATCGACATACAACTAATTATTGGGATTAGTGTATGTCAAATATCATCCCAATACCCGTGTGGGGTTTCAAACAAATCAAACACAGATTTTATTTGTGCAGTTGGGCGATGTGTAAAATTTATCATCCTAATCAATATCAGTCAAATGTGTGTATATAAACAAATCTCCGATTTGTTTATAAATTTCATTTTTAAATACACGTTAAAAATTCTATTTTTAACTATAAAATATTTTTAACTATATAAATATTTTATTTCACTTCACATCACATCACACAATCAACTACACATCAAAATCTAACAAACAAGCATACAAGCCGTCCATGGTCTGTGGACGACGGGTGTCGGGTGCTACTAAACACCGTCTGCATCCTAGTATATATATTTATAACTAGAAAAATTAAATTAAAAAGTGAGAAATTCTCACAGATTAGCTAATCCAATCCCACGACTCTTCTTATGTAGAAATCTTCGCTGTTCTTGCCTCTTGTCACTTTCTTTGCCCGTATTCTCTACATATGTAAAAATCGAATTTTTACTTTGCTATTCAATATATAAAAATCGAATTTTTACTTTGCTATTCAATATACAAAAATCGAATTTTTACTTTGCTATTCAATATATAAAAATCGAATTTTTACTTTGCTATTCAATATATAAAAATCGAATTTTTACTTCGCTATTCAATATATAAAAATCGAATTTTTACTTCGCTATTCAATATATAAAAATCGAATTTTTACTTCGCTATTCAATATATAAAAATAGAATTTTTTACTTCGTTTAATAAAGATTATATTTTTATTACTCTCCATGAATAAAAATCATATTTTTTACAATGCCACTAGTATAAAAATTATATTTTTAACCTTTCTATATTATAAAAATTATATTTTTATTATCTACATTAGATAAAAATCATATCTTTATATCTTCTATAAATTAAAAATCGAATTTTTATTCTTTCTAAAGTATAAAAATCCTATTTTTATCCTCTACATCACATGAAAAAAAAAAATTCAACTTCTATCTATAATATAAAATTTTTGCCTTTATTTTCAAAGCTAATCATATATGAAAAAAAATCAGTTTTTATAACAAAGTAAATAAATAAATGAAATCATAAAAACATACCTTTAATCATTGGTGAATGGGGGATCGGAGGCGAAGCAGGTGGTTCTAAAGTGGAGGGGGGCGTCGGAGTGGGTGGAAGAAGAAAAAGCAGCGGTCGCGCGGCAGGAGGAGGGGGGGTGGGGGTCACGCGCATCGCGCGGCAGGAGAGAGGGGGAGGGGTATCGCGGTCGGCTGCAAAGGGGGGGGGGGGGGGTGTCGCGGTCGGCTGCAAGGGGGGGGGGGGGGTCACGCGGTTGGCTGCTAGGGTTTTTTTTTCCCTGAAATCGATTTGGAAAATGAGGGGAGAGGGAGAGAGAATAAAGAAGGGGGCCATATAATATAAAATATATTTAATTATTTTATTTTCCACTAAAAAGTAACATTTTCATTCGAACTCGAAACGAGGCCCACCGCCTGTCGTCCATAGCTAATTACCCCCATTCCGAACACAATGGGATATGTATTGTAAGCTAATTCGATCGTTTCGATCAGCTTTCGTCAAAATCAACATATAACTCTATATATTGAATTTGAACGTGCATCTCACTTTACCGGGGTCACATACTAACTCGAAAAATTCCAGAAAAATATTTTCTAGCTTCGTATTGACGATATGGTCCTAACAAAACTAGTTTCGTCAAGTTCTGAGACCGTTTGAAAAATGGCCATTTTCCAGTCGATTAAAATCAACTGAAACTGGTCAAACGCGTTTTCCTTTGCGACGCTCACATATTGATTCGAAAAATTACGAAAATTGGAATCTAGCAATAACTTGACATCGCGGATCCAGCAAAAGTGGTTTCGTCGAAATCCAAGGTCGTTTGCAAAATCTCCATTTTTAAGGGCCTGAATTTCATAGCGACTATTCAGAATTTTCAACTGGACATATCTTTTGATCCCCGCTACGAAATTTCAATTTTTCGGATTCGTTGGAAAGATATTCTCTATTAGATTCCATTATTTTTGGTTTCACTAAAATCCGGATTATTTTGCATCCGGTACATTCATCTGAAGTTTGAAATCGAATTATCGAACTACTGCGCCGTTTTCAATTCCTTTTATATATATAAATAATTATTTATATTCTATCATCGATTCAAACAAATATATACATTCGAATTTTATTCCAAATAAATTTCCCGTCGGTTTTATTTAAAATAATTCATTTTAAATAATCAAAATTCGCTAAAATTGCCAAAATAAAAATTTTAAATTGGCCCAGATTTCCGAGTTATTACATGCCTACATAGTATACTACCAGTTACCTTGGCTTCTACCTCAATAGCATTGATTCCTAAGATTGATATCCAGAGATGGTGTCGGATTTTAGGCCTATCTCTTGCTGTAGTGTGGTGTATAAAGTAATTTCTAAGCTAATTGCAAATAGATTTCAACAGATTCTTCCAACTATAATATCCCCAAATCAATCAACTTTTGTGAGTGGAAGGTCTATTAGTGATAATATTCTCATCACTCATGAATTACTGTGTGGCTACAATAGGAAATCCATCTCTCCAAGGTGTATGATAAAGTTAGATATTAAAAAAGCCTTTGATTCAGTTTCTTGGCATGCTATTCTAGCTGTCTTATCTCGTATGAACTTTCCAATGCCCTTTCTCTCATGGATTCATACAGGTATTTCATCACCAAGGTATTCTATAGCAAGGAATGGTAGTTTACATGGTTTTTTCAAGGGTACAACTGGGGTGAGGCAAGGTGATCCCATCTCTGCATATTTATTCATTGTAGTTATGGAATTGCTCAATTCTCTTTTAAAGCAGCAAGTTGAGGATGGCAAATTGGATTTGCATCCTCGATGTAAAGACCCTCAAATTATACATCTCCTATTTGCTAATGATCCGGTAATATTTACAAAGCCAACTATCTCAAATATTCAATGCATTCTTACCACTTTGGAGAAGTTTCATTCCTTAACTGGATTACAAATAAATTTGAAAAGTCACAAATTTTGATTGCTAGACTCACATAGTCAAATAAGGAGGAGTTAATCAAATGCTCTGGATTTTTGGAGTTGTCATTGAATTCATTTTATTTGGGACTCCCTCTTATCAGTTCTCGTATCACAAAGCTTAACTGTATGCCATTATATGAAAAGATTATAGACAAACTTAAGCAGCGGCCAAGTTGTAAATTGCCTCAAGTAGGAAGACTTACGATTGTGAAATCCACTGCTATTTCGATTACAACTTAATGGATTAGGCATTTCATTCTTCCAAAGAAACTTTATCAATGATAATGTCTACACTCTATAAATTCTTATGGCATGGGGATCCGTTTTCTAAAAAGATGATTCCAGTTTTGTATAATAAGTTGTATGAAGATAAAAGTCATGGAGGGCTTAGAATCGCTAACATTTTCTTATGGAATACGGCCGCAACATCATGTTATTATCAGAAGCTATTTAATGATGATAATTGTCTTTAGACGAGATGGATAAAGAATAATTTGATAGGTAATAAAAACTTTTGGAGTATGTCATTGCTATCTTTCTGTAGCTGAAGCTGGAGGGCAATACTCAAACTCAAACGTGAACTTTTAGATTTTATACAATATGGTAGAAGAAGATTATCACAGATTTCCTTATTGAATGATCCTTGGGCAAAGTAGGATTTGATTTGATTTTATGTTGTGGATTATAATTTAAAGATTTATTTAGGGATTCCTAGTAATGCTTCTATTCATAAGTATATTCATGATGGTCGTATTGAGTTACCCTATTCTAGTTCAACTCAACTTAGAAGGCTTTGTAATGAATTGTCAATAAATCTGATTTTAGTTGAGGATGATGATTTAATTTGGAATGGTAAAAAACACTCCATTAATCATGTGTATAAGCTGCTTAAAGATGAAAAGGAAACCTTTCCATGGGCTTCGCAAATTTGGAATACTGGTACTTCTGGAAAAGAAAATCTAACTCTTTGGAATGTAATGGCGAATGCCATTAATACAAAAGATAAATTGTGTTCTATGGGGATCCTTCATGACAATATATGTCTACTATGTAATCGTGAGTCTGAATATAATATTCATATTTTCTTTGAATGTGAATATGTTCATCAAATCTGTAATAGGCTCCTTGCTGTTGGAGGTTTTCAGAGAGCATCAAGAGTTAGTATGAATGAATGGTTCAATGTTTTTAAAGCTACAAGGTAGAAAAGCGCTCATTCAAAAGCATTGCTGAAGCTGTTAAAAGTCTTTGTTTCTTCCACTTGGTAGGAGAGGAACAACAGGATCTTCGGAATTGGTTCCCTTTCAAAAGGAAAGATGTTTTCTTTGATATTTAAGAAGATGTAGATGAGATGATTGCTGGAGTTCAAATAATTTTGGTGCTTTTTAGTTTGTTTTTATGTTTTGCAGCTGAGTTTTTTCTGTTTTCCTTATAATACATTTTATTGTTTTTTTTCTCAGCTTGTATATGTAAATGTTGAAAGTGGTGTATACTTGTGTATAAGAAACTTTGTAATTGGTTTACATGTTAGTAAAATTTTACTGCCTTTCGAATAAGTTGACATTTCAATTCAAAATCATGAAGTCATCTCTGACATCTTCCTCGAGCCTTACTAAATCTCTTACCCCATCACTTCCTCGAGCCCTTCCCACTTCAGATCCGCCTCCTATACCAGCTCCACCACCGCTAGACCCTCGTCCAATCGCACCTACGCTTGCCCAACCAACTTCACTACATACCCTACCCATGGTTAGATGGTTGTCCCTCTTCGCGAAGCCACGCAGCGCAGAAGATTTCACACCTCCAAATTTCATCCATAAATACTCAGGTAACAGCCTCATCCCCACTGAAGACATAGTTACGGCGGGCACTAAGGTTTGGCAAGATTACATTGCGGTTCCTTTCTCAGTTCACCCTTGTCTTACTCTGCTGTAACTTCTCACTTGAAGAAACCGTGGAATCCACGTGGAGCTATCAAAGTGAAATTGATTGGTTCCATATTTTTCTTTCTCCTTTTTGATTCTGATGACAGAAAGAGAATATTGGAGGCATACCCAATAGTAATAAGAAACAAGGTATTCATAATCCAGAAATGGGATGTAAATTTAGGTAATTCCGGTAAGGGTATCAAGCTCATGCCGGTCTCGATTCGAATGACAAACATGTGCTTTTCTTCATGATCTCAGGCCGATTCGAGCACTCTATAACATATTAATAGAAGACCTTTAAGAAGGAAAGATCTTTTGGCCCTCTTATGTTTTTTTATCTTTGTAATCAAGGTCATTTTGACCACAAATACATGTAATCACTCAAGTTGATCAACGAAGATATGGAAAGAACAAGTGGATGTAGGAAAACTTGAGTTAAACCACTATAAATCATGTGTGATGCTTGCTTACTCATTTTCATTTATGTTTCTTCAGTACAACAAAAACACCATATTACAACGGTGGTAAAAGCACTGTTATAATAAATGTACTTTTACAACTTTTTTCCAGAAAAGTTGTAATAAACTTATTTTTAAGAACTGTGTTATTTTGACATTTGTAATAAAAGCCTACCACAACTTTCATTTTTTGACTGTTGTAATATATGACTATATTTTAATATAATTAACAACAATAATTAATATTTTGTACATTTATATTGATTATTTATAAGTAATAACTAATAATTACTATTCATAATCGATTAGGAAGTAATAATCAATAATCAATCCGTAATATTTAATACTTAGCAATTAATAAGAATAATTAAAAAATATAGTTAATATTACATAATTACTATTAAATAGTTAATAATTAAAATATAATAATTAATGCTAATCATGAATAATCAATGATTGCTATTAATAATTAAGAAGCAGAGATTAACAGTTAAGAAGAAGAGATTAATAACTAAGATTATATTTAATAATTAATTTATAATAATGAACGATTAATAAGAAATCTATAATAATTAAAATGTAATACTTATTATTATTATTTAATATTTAATAGCTATGGGTAATAATTATATTTAATATCCAATATTTCAAAAAAAGTTTAAATTTTTCTAGACAAAACTTATAAAATATTGAATTTTTCACAAATTAATAAAAAAGAATCAATAAACTAGAATTTTTATAAAATATCCAAAATTTTGAAAAACTAGTTAGTTTTCTTTTTCTTTTTTTCTTATGCTATATTTAACAACTTTTATTATTTACCAGTTGTAATAGACCTCTGTTAATATCTTTTGCATTTGCCCATGGTTATAATAAATTAATGTTAATAATTAATTTTTGACAATAAATAATTAAGAACTAATCATTAATATTAATCATTTTTTAACAACAAATAATCAAGAACTAATCATTAATATTAATAATTAAGAAGTAATAATCAAGTAGAACATCTAATATTTAGCAATTATTTTTTGATAATTAGTAATTAAAAAGTTTTTATTGAGAAACTATAAAATCTTATTTTCAACATTTCTGTTTTCTACTTGTTAGTTCTGAATTATTATATTTGATTTTATGAAATTGGATGAAACTTTAATTATAGCCAATAAAAAATTAGATCTTCTTGGGAAAAAAACCGGTTGCCCTCTTAACGCGAAAGATGAAATTTGGGCGGCATATCGAAATTTTGGCTCCAAGGCATCTCATTAGACGTATTTCTCCTCGTATGTGGGTGGACCTCTCTTCTTTCCTAAACCTAACATCGATCCCCAATTTCTTCCATTATCTGAAAAAATTACGTCTCAACTGACTCCAGCGGCTGCAGTTGAACATGAATAGATCTACTGATTTTGGCATATTTATGACAATTGCTGATCCACGATTCGATTTGCTTCCAGCTACCTCCAGTAGCCTAACTTCGGTTAGTTTCGTTTGAGAGAAGCAGATAAAACCGATTATGTTGATTTCCATTTCTACGGTGCTTAATTTATGAAAATAAGGTGGATTCTCCATATTCTTCCATTTCTAGAATCATCCTCATCAACCCTCTTATGCTAACATGTAAATTCATCCTTGCATATGAAAATTTAAGATATCAATTGTCTGGTGTTATTGCTGTTGTCCAGTGGATTTTATGCATGTGGAAGTTAGTTTTAAGGTGGTTTGTGTTTGTCAGAATTGTGGAAAAGCATATACTAATATTCCCTTTTGTTTTAAGACTCGGATATTTGTGTTCCAACTGGATTTGCATTGGTTGTTTTTAAAGCCTTTATATTTTGTGTGGTAGTCTAGTCGCTCATACAATTTTTACTGTGAAATAAACCATCCAGTTATTCTTCAATGGAACATTTAGTATTGGTTTGTACTGGACGAGTTAATAGTAATCCATTGAATGTTTTGGTTTACACCTTCATAAATTGTACTAAAGACTTAGAGCCACAGATCCTCCATTGCTGCCTCTAAAATCAATGATTATCTGTGCAATTTCAATGCAAACAATCACAAGCGTGAGTTCAACTGCTTCTGCTTCTTGTTACTACTATCCATTGCTTATACCATAGAGCATGTTCCTTCATTAATTGCTTATACCATAGAGCAGGTTCCTTCATTAATTGCTTATTTTGGGCATCGTATTTTTAGAATGTCAGGCTTTGATCATTGCAGCAATTTAGTCAACTGATTTTTTTTGTCAAATCCAAAAGGATATTGTAATATAGTTGAGAATTCAAAAAGCAATGTGTTAATTTCTAATGCTCTAGAATGAAATTTAGATGCTACAGCAAGCCCTGTAGACAATGAGTTATCCAGTATATTAATTATCCAGTGTCTAGAATGAAATATCTTTTAGTTATCCAGTTTTGCGTAAATCAATTTCTAAATCTCTTGCCTTATAGCTTATTTGTTTTACGTAAATGCACTATTGTTGAAAATTTAAAATTGTTACACATAACTCTTATGTTTGTATATCAGAATAGATAACATTATTTAGGCCCTATAATTCTCCTTTGATCCCACTTTGGATTAGGATTTGCAAAGACATTAGTAGCATGCATCTAAGTATTGATAAGATTTCATTTGATTTTGATTCATGCTCGTGATTAAATTAAATTTTGCTACCAACAAGTTTTAGCTGATGGAATATCTAGTTTTCAATATCTGATACCACTAATTCACTATCAAATGATATGTTGGGTTAGTAAGTGTGTATAATATAAATCATGGTTCTGCTGAATAATTTGTGGGAACCATGTCATACCACATTTTTAGCCGAAACTGCTGAAATAAAACGTTGATATCTATGCTTTATTGGTTCCATTTGTTGTTATTAATATGCGACTAATGCAAGACATAATGTTTTTTCTAATAGATACTCGAGTGGCAGTTAGCATGGGAAAAAGTATGAAAATTTCATTTGTTTGGCTGAAGAATCCAAGATCAAGTTAGGTTTCTACCACAGAAATAAGGTTTTGTATGCTATAAATTTTTTCCCCATAGTTCTGGGTAAAGTAGCAGTATTTATGCTATGTCTGTCCGGGAAAATATATCATTCTGTCGACAAAACCGGTAAACAAAAATGAACATATATATATATATATATATATATATATCTGTGTGTGTGTGCGCATATATATAAATATGTATGTATATATGTATATGTGTGTATATATGTTGTAGCTTGTGTATAGAATGCTACTTATGTTTGATACTATTTAGATTTGGTATTGTTGGCTTTAAAAAACACTTTCTGTTCTTTTTTCTAACAATAGACGTATTATTATGCAACAGGTCTCAGATCACTGCAGTGAACTTGCACCAAAAGGATAAATGGCATAAAGATTTCGTTGTCTTCGACTAGTGTACTCCTGTAGGATATGCAATTTTTTGTGGATAACTTGTGCTTGTACTAAGTTGCTTTGTAACAGTCAAGTATGTAATAATGTGCGAAATGTTTTCTAAAACCTATTGTTTGCAATACCGAAATATTAAGTATTTTAATAAATTAGTTTGCAAATAATTGTAATATCTGATTTGCTTATGGAGTATTGCTATATTTATTGTATTGTTCATTTCAGTTGCAGAAGATGTTTTTTTTTTAAAATGAAACTTTCAATCACAACGATGGATAACGGTTATAATAGATATTTTTATAACATTGCATAACTGTTGTAATAAAGTTTATTACAACGGTGGAAAACAGTTGTAAAATATGCATATTACAACGGTGTCGCAACGGTGCAAAAAAGTTGTAAAAGATTTTACTCTATTACAACTTAATAGACGATGGTGGCTCCACCGTTGTAAAAAGTCTTTTACAACTTTTTTCCACCATTGTAATATGGAAAATTTGTTATAGTGCTTAAATTTATTTTCTCTACAGATTTAATTTCAGTGTTAAACCAATTCAAATGTCAACATTTTTGGTGCTTTCACCAAAAAATGAATTTCTCAGCTTCATGATTTTAAAGCTATTATCGGGTTCCTAATCCGTTGAGAAGATCCAATCTCCTTCGTTCCTATAGGTGTCAGCACTATAGAATGGTGTCCAAGAAAGGTGCCTCTTGTTATATGCCGATGAACCAAGCTCAAGATGAACCTAGCCAACAACCTAAAAATGATGGAAATGGAGTGGAAACAACCACAACTGCAACTACCGTGGCATCTTTTGCTTCAGTGACGAATGATGTCTCATGGAAGTAATGAAGAGGCTGAAGGATACCAGTAATATCCCGAACTAACAGATCCTAAGAACATCGAGCTAAGGAGGGAGGTGAACCTAATGACAGCACAATGGAATAAACATAGAAAAAAGTAAACTCCTGCTCCACCGCACCATCATTCGGAGAAGTAATCATCATTAGGCAGAAGCAGGGAGGCGCCACGACATGTAACAAGCACTAGAAGGACTGTATAAACATCTCGCCAGATCCGTCTGTAGGTCGAGCCGTGGCTATCTTTCCTGGTCGACCCAGTTCGGCTAGACAATGTCAGGTCGGGGAAGGCCAACTAAGGTTTGGTGATCCCAAGATAACTATAGTACTTGCACTCACTTGCAACCGTGAAACTATCAGACCATCTCGTGCTCTCGCACTTCCTCCGTCGCACCTTATGAATGACCAAGGCAATAGGGGTCCAGGGAGTTGTGATACCCCACGTCTCTTAATGTCGCCTATATGAGGATGCATTAAGCTTCGTTAAGTGCAATAGGTAAACAGTAACTAAAATTCATAAGACATAATGTAAATATGCAACGAAAAAGCTTTTATTATCACAAATCACCATTTCATCGTTATAGTTTCAAATAACAAAGACAACAGTAACAATCAACTGTCATAAAACACAAAACATCAAAGTACAAAACTGTAAAATCATATCCCTCCTTAAAAGCCATAACAAGGTAGAACAAAAGTAAAATAAATACATTAGGTCAGAAGAAATCCAAATCCAGGAATAGTCACGTTCAACTACTATCTTTCACCACTCTTAGAACCTGAGGGGGGAAAGGAAGAGAGAGAAAGGAAACAAAATAGGTCAGACATAAAGTCTGGTGAGTTTCCTTGATTTTCAGCAATAAGATAAGTTAAAAATTATCAAGACAGATAAATAATGGTGAACATGAAACTACAGTAAATTAACAGGTACGAGATAACATGATAACGAGATAAAAAGGTAAGGTAGAGATTGTGTACGCTTCTCATTCATACCCAAAGAATAAAATTACTACACCTATTACTAGAATTAACAAGATTAGGTGTTACCCTAATTACTGCCTATGTGATCCGCTTCATACTACGCAAATATCGTGTGCCAGCTACGGCAGTAATGGGTAACAATCCCTAACCAGTCAACTATAAGACACATACGTATTTGGTAGTGTTACAACATCTTAGTTTCCCTTAATCAGACCCATGCATGCTCATGACTCCGCTAGAACGCGACCGTATCCACCTTCCACCTTGAACCTCTTACAATCTAGATCTGTAAATCGTGCCTTGGTCCCTACCTAGTGCGAGTTTCTCTCTAAGATACTAACAGAGATACAGACTGATATGTGTTCCAAGAAACAAGATTGACACAAGCCACCCCATAGGCTTGTGCCCCCAAAGTAGGATTTTAAGAGTCCTAAAACTAGATACCAACAACAAGACATGAACCTCTTAGCTTATTAATTAACAAGTAATAACTTAGCAGGTTTATTTTTATTAATAAGCATGGTAGTAAATGATATTTCCTATAAATGTTATTCTATGTACAACCAGTTCACCAAAACAAGCACTTGGTCGGTTGTATGTATATATTAAGTTGCCTATTTTACTTAATTACATCTGATACTACCAATATGTTCTACTTAATTATTAAATTAAGCTTAACAAATTAAGATTAACATGTTTTGCATATTATCCCAATTTTACAGTCATTGGATTTCATGTTTCAATATGCCTAATTCTCCTTTTTACTATCTTTTAAAGTTATTCCCAATTAACCTAATTTACACAATTCGAACATGAATAGCCTAGGCATTAGATGGCCTAGGTACAGCGAAAAATATAAAGAAAAATAAAAAATGAATAGTATGTGACAGTAACATATAAATATATAAACATCATATAATCTCATATTCAGATTTATTTTCTGTCAGAATACTGTATAATTATCAAATTTGAAAATAACAGAAAACATAGTGGCTAAATTGAAGTTCAGAAAAATATCTCTTTTATATATTTTTGTTGAAGAATGTCTTCTTTAGACTTGTTGTAGAAGAATTAGAATTGTTCTCTCTAATCTATGTTTAGGCATCATCTCAGTATCTTCATATTTTTATTTGGAATGTAGCTAGGAGGAAGAAGAAATGAAGAATGTTTGGGCATAGAAAACAATGAGACTGCTAGCCTATTTATAGATTACCTAAGATAATTCTATACCGTTAAATTTTAGGTTTACAAATACAACTGTGCACCCATTGCTGAGTCAATGCATGCATCTAGAAAATAAAATAGTCCAGATACAGCTGCAGAAACTTGCCTCTACATGTAGGTGGGTCGACCCACCTTTACCTGTGTCGACCCTTGGGTCAACCTTCCTTAGATATGGGTTGACCCGCTCAGGCTGGTTCGCCCAGTGACTGTTGCTTTCTGCACTGTATGTTTTTATATTATATTATATATGTACACGGTTTTTAGTTCAATCTTCTTATATGCATAACTTCTTCATATTTAATCCAATTTACGCAAACTAAGTGTCTATTTGAAACAAAATTTCGTAACGGTCGCAATGGTAAAGTCCATTGTACCTAATTCTGAATATTTAATTAAGTAATGTCCATTTTATTATCTTCTTTATATAATTAATGTACATTAAAATCTGGGGTGTTACATTCTCCCTTCCTTAAAGGATTTCATCGCCGAAATCTCTAAGTTAAGAAGAATGTTATTACTTAAAACCTACACCCATCTACTCATCCATCATCCATAGGCATCCATTATCCTTAAAATTTCTAATGCTTTGTATGAACATATGCAAAGGTGTCGTGTATATACTCCTAAACTAAAGCAAAAATCAGGCGGTCGACTGATTCAGTTGACCTCCTTACTGCAATGTATGTCTGTGTCATGTATCCAATATGTATAAAAATAATCCTAATAATACATATAATTTCTATATGTACGCACAACCATTCACCAAAATGCAACATCCATATGATGATTCGACCATTTTCATCCATTGAAAATTTAAAATGCACATACACCCATATGCAATATGTAAGTCCATGATTCGATCTAGTGCCTAATGTGTGTGTATATACATCAATGGGCATCCATTAGCAAACACTTGCATCCACTTGCAATCATCAAACATAACATGTCCCAAACACATGTTTCCAAACATATGTTTCTACCTAAAGATCCATGATTCAAACAATAGGGATAAACAATTTCAAATTCAAAAGCTAGAAAGGAAATTAAGAAAGTACTCTGAAAGAGAAAAGGGTAAGAAGCACGAAACTTGTCTTCGGGTTCCCATGTCGCATCATCTCGGTCTTCTCTCCATTGCACCTTCACTAACTTGATGTCCTCTTAACTTCTGATTCAAGAATACGAGTAGGAACTTTCTGAACTAGTTCCTCTTTCTCGACTTCAACATCCTCAAGTGCACTTAGCTCTGCTACCTCTGTTGAATCATGTAGACATTTCCTTAATTGAGAAACATCGAACACGCCGTGAACTCCTGCTAGCCTTTCCTGAAGTCTCACTATATAGGCCATTTGGCCTATCCTCTCATCTATGGGAAATTGTCTTACAAACCTTGGTGCCAATTTCCCTACCAAGACAAATCGAACTATGTTCCTTAAAGGCAGTACTTTGATGAAGACCATATCTCCTACGTCGAATTTCAAGTCAGCCCATCTCTAATCGACATATGAATTCTTTCTATCTTGATTTTCTTCCATCCTCCTTCGAATAAGGTCTATCTTCTCAGAAGTCTCCCTCACCATCTCTTGCCCGAGTAGAAGTCTGTCCGTAGACTCCCACCAACGCATGTCGCTGATCTGCAGGTCTTCCATAAGTGCCTCAAACGGTGCCACCCATATGCTTGATTGGTAACTATTTTTTTAGGAGAACTCAACCAATGGTAGATTCTACTCCCAAGTCGCTCCGATATCTAAGACACATAGTCTCAATAAGTACTCGAGAACTCTATAAACCCTCTTAGTCTGTCAGTCGGTCTGAGGGTGATAAGCCATGCTAAGTATTAACTATGTACCTAGAGCCTCATGCATGCTCCTTCAAAACTCGCTAGTAAATATGGGGTCTCGGTCACTTACTATATTAGAAGGTACCCCATGAAGTCAGACAATCTCTCTAAGGTATAACAATGCTAGCCAAGCCATCATCCTCTTGCTCTTAACTGGGATAAAATGAGTGCTTTTAATGAGTCTATCTACTATTGTCTATATGCTTGTGTTTCCCTTCCTTGACCAGGGCAATCCATCATTAAAGTCAAGATAGATGCTCTCCCATTTCTATGGTGAGATATCCAAGGGCTGAAGCAATCCGCCAGGTTTCCATTATCAGCCTTCACTTGTTGACAAGTCAAGCATCAGGCCACAAAATCTGCCACATCTTTCTTTATGCCAGTCCAATTAAAAACTCGCTTCATGTCTCAGTACATCTTATCACCGCCCAGATGGATAGTCATCCGAGAGTGATGGGCCTCCTTAAGAACCGATCTTAGTAAATCTCCAACATTAGGGATACATAGCCTTCCGTCTCTCCTTAGCCACCCTTTCTCATCCACCGAATATCTATCTAGGTGACTAAAGGACTCTCCTCTACAAAGTCTATATAAGATGGCCACCAACTACTGATTTACTCGTTGCGTAGATCCAATACGCTCCATAAGAGTAGGTCGCACCTCCAATGATGCTAAAAATCCAAGCGTAAAATCCATAGATGGCTTAAAACAAAAGGTCAGGATAAACTTCTACCTTTGCCTTCTCTTTGAATAAAGGACTCAAGGTCATCCTTTGCCTACTCAATGCATCTGCAACCACATTGTCCTTTGCTGAGGTATAAGATATCTCAAAATCGTAGGACGCATGGAACTCCATCCATTGTTGCTGCCTTAGGTTGAGATCCTTCTGCGAGAACAAATATTTTAGCGACTTGTTATCATGTAGAGCTCAAATCTCTCTCTAAGTAATTAGTGTCACTAAGACTTAAGTGCGAAACAATATTACAACCAACTCCAAGTCATGGATGGGGTAGTTCTTCTCATGAACTCTTTGTTGCCTACTTCCATAGTAGACTACCCTACTTCTTGCATCAACACAACATCTAATCCTGTGCTGCACCGTGTAAATTGTAAATACCTTGTTACCATCGGGAAGAGTTAGAACATAAGCTAATTCAGAGCCCTCTTCAATCCCTAAAATACATCCCCGCAATCAATGCACCAAGCGAAAGCTAAGTTATTCTTTGTCAGACGAGTGAACGGAGCTGAGATCTACGCAATTAATGAACTTTCTATAATAACCCACCAATCCAAGGAAACTTCTTACCTACATTGCATTCTTCGGGGCTTTCCAATCTTGAACTGTGACAACTTTAGCTGGGACCGCAGCTATTCCATCTTTGGTGACTATATGCCCTAGGAATCTTACTTCCTTTTTCAAGAATGACACTTCGAAAATTTTGCTTTAAGATGATGTGATCTGAGAGTGCTGAAAACCTCCTCTAAGTGTGTGACATATTCTTCCTTGCCCCTCGAGAAAACCAAAATGTTATCCACGAAAACTACTATGGACTTGCTCAGATACTCCCTAAACACCCGACTCATTAAGTCCACTAAGTATGCGGGTGCATTGGTCAGCTCAAAAGGCATGACTAACCAATCAAAGAAACCATCCTTAGTTCTGAAAGCCGTCTTGTCAATACTGTGATCAGCCACCTTATGCTGATGAAATCCCGTGGCTAAGTTCAACCGTGAGAAAACCGAAGCGCCTACTAGTTGGTTAAACAAGCCATCAATCCTTGGAAGTGGGTGCCTATTCTTCTTGGTGAGCTTATAACTGTCTATAATCCATGCGAAGACGGAGAGAGCCATCTGCCTTGGTTGCAAAGACAACTAGATCTCCCTACTCAGAAATGCTCCGCCTAATGAATCCTTTCTCCAATAACTCACCCACTTGTTTGCTGAGCTTCCTCCTCTCTTTAGGAGCCATATGGCGCACTGGTAAAGCGACTAGTTTCAATTTCTCCGCCAAGTATATCCAAAAATCTATCTCTTGCCCTGGAGGTAATCCCCCAACCTCATCAAACACGTCCGGAAAACTACTAAATATAGGTACTGAATGGAAGCATCAAGAGAATCTAGGAAACTTAACATAACTTCCCCCTATGGGTCACAAGGAATCTCAAGATTTCTACCTTGGCACTTTAAAAGTCTAACAATTCTCCTCTCACAATCAAGAATGGAATGATACATTGCTAACCAATCCATTCCTAGAATTAATCCATAACCCATAAAGCCAAGAACATGTGCGTCCCATTCAAAATAGACACCCATAACGGAAATTCTCAAAACCTTACATATCGTAGATAAATGAGCCGCTCCTTCTATAGGGTTTAGGACTACAATAGGATCAGAAACAATACTAATATCTAGGTGGAGATTATCTACCATAAAGTTGGATATGAATAAATGAGAAGCAACAGAATTAAAGAGAGTTCTAATAGGATAGTCAAAAAGAGAAATCAAACCTTCCACGGTGAATTTCCAACCACGATTTGGTCCACCAGTCTCTAGAGCATTAACATGTCCTCCAAACGATCCAGTATTCTGCCTTGCATGTTTAGGCACTGCCCTTTAAAATGTTCAGCTTGACCATACGTAATGAAAGAATTCCTCATCTTCTTACATTCTTTAACAAACTTCACCAAAGGCCCACAACCATGGCATTTAACCTATCTTGATCTGTGCCTTCTCGGGCTTTCCTTCCTTCTTAGCTATGCCTTTCTTGGGCCACCACTTTTTTTTTTCAGCCTTAGGTTTCTCCTCCTTAGTCTTTACCTCTTTCTTTTCTTCTTTACCACCTTCATACATCAAGTCCATGTCTATAAGCCTCTCGAAAATTGCTCCCATAGGTACATGTGTCAGTGCTAAATCTTGGAGCGGCTGGTTCGATCCTTTTGCAAACCTCAAGGCCTTCTTATGAGGAGTGTTTACCAGTTCCAACTCAAACCTTGCTAGTTGATTAAAACTATTAACATATTCCTTTTTTTTCATGCTTCCTTTCTTTAAGTTCATAAATCTATCCATTTTCATTCCTTCCTCAACTTGTGATAAGAATTTCATCTCGAATCTAGTTTTAAATTTATCTCAAGTAGCAACCATTTGTTCGGCCTCAATCACCTCCCACAAATACGATGCTTATTCCTTCAGTTGCCAAGCTACTGACTGGATTCTCCTCCTATCATCGAGCTCCAATAAATCAAACACATTCTCCATTTCTCTAGACCAATTGCGCGCCTCCACAAAACTCTCAATACCACGAAACAACTTGCCTCCCATTGCCAGAAGTCCTTACAAAGCTTAGAAAAGTTGACTACAAGAGGAGGTGGATCTACTGCGGCTATAATTGGGGGAGGGACTTTGTCTTGCACTCCATTAGGTGTCATAGCTTCTACGTATCTATGAATCCATGTAGGAAAGGGAATGCCTCTAGGAAATTTGTAGCCCCAGACACATTGAAAAAGGATGAAACAAAAATTCAGAAGGAGAACGAAGGAATATTGTAAATGACTAACTGGTTTTATTTGAAAATCTTTTACATTTAAAAACACTTTCCAAAAACTTTTCGTCTGACCTTGTAACCTTAGGTTCTGACACTAAATGTGACACCCTACTCATTTAATGACACCCATAGAGGATGCATTAAGTTTCGTGAAGCGCAATAGATAAACAGTAACTAAAATTCACAAGATAGTATGTAAATATGCCACGAAATTTTTTTATTATCATAAATCACCATTTCATCATTGCATTTCAAATGCCAAAAACAATAGTAATAACCATATGTCGCATAAAACATATCATCAAAGTACAAAACTATAAAACCATATCCCTCCTCAAAAGCCATATCAAGGTAGATGAAAAGTCAAAGCAATACATTAGGTTAGAAGAAATCCAAATCCAAGAATAGAGTCATGATCTCAGCTATTGTCCGCTACCACTCTGAAAAACCCAGGGAGGGAGAAAGAGAGAGAAAGGAAACAAAATAGGTCAAACATTAAGTCTGGCGAGTTCCGGTGATTTTCAACAATAGGATAAGATAGAAAGTATCAAGATAGATAAGTAATGCTGAACATGAAACTACAGTAAAATAAACAGGTACGAGATTTGATAACGTGATAATAAGGTAAGGTAAATATTGTGTACGCTTCTCATTTATATCCCAAGAACAAAATTACTATACCTCTTACTAGAATTAACAAGATTAGGTGTTACCCCAATTACTACCCATGCGATCGTCTCCCTACGACATAAATATCATGTGCCAGCAATGGCATTAGAGGGTATTATTCCCTAACCCATCAGCTATAAGACATACCAATTTGTTGGTGTTACAACGTCTTAGTTTTCCATAATCGGACCCATGCGCTCATGACTTTGGCGGAATGCTCCTGTACTCACCTTCCACCTTGAACCTCTTACAATCTAGATCAGTAAAGCATGCCCTAGCCCCTATCTAGTGTGAGGCCCCTCCCTAAGATACTAATAGGGATACTGACTGATACGGGTTCCACACAACAAGATTGACACAAGCCACCCCCCAGGCTTGTGCCCCCAAACTAGGATTTTAAGAGTCCCAAAACCAAATACCAACAAACAAGACGTGGGACCTCTTTGCTTATTAATTAATTAACATGTAATAACTTAGCTGGTTTAAGTCTATTAATAAGCCTGGTTATAAATGACATTTCCTTTAAATGTTATTCTTTGTATAACCCCTTCCACAAAACAAGCATCTACTCAGATGTTTGTATATATTAAGTTGCCTATTTTACTTAATTACATATGATACTACCAAAATGTTATACTTAACTATTAAATTAAGCTTAACCTATTTAAATTAACATGATTGCATATTACCCCAATTTTGTAGTCATCGGATTTCATGTTTCAATATGCCTAATTCTCCTTTTAACCGTCATTTTAAGTTATTCCCAATTAACCCAATTTACACAATTCGAGCGTGAATAACCTAGGCATTAGATAGCCCAGGTACAACACAAAACATAAATAAGAAGGAGAAAAAATTATAGATTTGATTCAGAAATACATAAACTGAATAAAATAGACATAAGACTGTAAATAAATCTAAGAGAGAAAAGGGAAAATAGGATATACATGCAATAGTAAAACAAAAGAAAAATGATTAGGTATGTGACAATAACATATAAACATATGAACATGTATAATCTTGGATTCAGAACTCACAGTGGTTGGATTAAAGCTCTGAAAAATATCCCTTTTATATGTTGTTGTTAGAGAAAGTCCCCTTCAGATTTGTTGTAGAAGAATTAGAATTTCCATCTCTAATCTATGTTTAGGCAGCATCTCAATACCTTCATATTTTTATTTTGAATATAGTTTGGAGGAAGAAGAAATGAAGAACGTTTATGTGTAGAAAACAATGAGACTACTAGCCTATTTATAGATTACCTAGGATAATTTCATACTGTTAGATTTTATGTTTATAAATCGAACCATACACCCAATGCTGAGTCAGCAAATGATTATAGTAAAGAAAACAGTCCAGATACAGCCGTAGGAACTTGCCTCTACATGCAGGTGGGTCTACATGCTGGTGGGTCGACCCACCTTTACCTATGTCGACCCCTAGGTCGACTAGCCTTAAACATGGGTCAACCCATGGGCCGACCCGGTCAGGCTGGGTCACCCAGTAACCGTTGCTTTATGCGCTATTTGTTTTTATATTATATATATATACACACACATTGTTTTTAGTTCAATCTTCTTATATGTATAACTTCTTCATATTTAATCCGATTTACGCAAACTAAGAGTCTATCTGAACCAAAATTTTGTATCAGTCTCAAAGGCAAAGTTCGTTTTACATAATTCTGAATATTTAATTAAAAAAATTCATTTTTTATCTTTTTTATATAATTAATGTGCATTAAAATATGGGGTGTTACAGGAGTTCTTCCTAGATTGTTATACATGCGAGGTTGCCTATAAGGGAAGTGAGTAGGTATAAGAGAGAAAGAGGCTCGTAATATAGGCCAATCGTTCGAACTCTGGAATTGACTACCATTGTAAGACAAGTTTTGAACGACATTTGTAGTTTTAATAATGAGAATGGAAGATCGATCGAAGCCATGCCCCATTTATCAATGCAATTATAAATGTTGAGTTCTTACATAGATTCAATTTCCCATGTATATTGCATTATTCAAGAAAGGTTTACCGCACTCAATATCTGATGTGATATCAATGGCAAATGGATTCGGCCTAGGCCGCTATCCCTTCATTTGAAGGTCTTGGTAGAAAGTTCATGAATCAATTTCGTATTCATACATCCAATTCGAAGCATGTAATGACGTTTTCCTACATATACTAGTCCACTCTAACACTATTTAGAGCGATTATATGTTGCCATCACAAAATTTGTAACAACAATGGTGAAGCAATTTTGATGCAATTTATTGAAGGTATTGATCCTGACATAGAGTTTGCATTGTGGTTAACGGGAAAGTCGCCATCCACTTAAAACTAGTTTTATCAAAAGTTTCCTATTTCTTACGAATTGATGAGGCCCAAAATAACAAAAGAGGAGAATAAGGCATCCCACCAATAAAGGGGATATATAGTAATGTTAAAGTGAAACATTTCAGAGATAATTAGGAAGATTCAAGTTAATGCCCATAATCAAAATAAAAGGATTAATAATCGACGAAAGCACGACAATGGAGGTGGTCTTAATTAAAAAGGAACTCCAAGAAGCGACCTAGAATCCCAATGTATGACAACTACATGCCGCTTTATGATTTACTAGAGAATGCTTACCTAGATACTTGCAACATGATGTTGTATGGGGCGCCTGCAAAGAGAAAGAGTCTACTGAAAAGGAAAAACAAGCATTAAAGCTTTGTCTTTTCAATGGAATGTACAACCATACAACGAACGAGTGTCGTAATCTTAGGTATATTGTTGAAAAGCTCATTCGAGATGGAAAGTTGGATGAGTATAAAGTGGTCCCAACGGATAGGTGCATGGGACTTCTGACCCCAACATACAAGGTTAAGTAGCCCATAAAGCTACCACCCAACAAAAGATTAAAGGAATCGTATAGGCCAAATCCGGCCGATGCCAACTTAAGATCCATTGAACAATATGCAAATGTAGTAAAACATGTCGAGCGTGAAGAATGTAATGTGATAAAAGAGTCTGTTTCGATTAAACAGTGGAGGACAATGACTGACTATGTTCTCTTTTGAGACAAAATATGGATGGGGTGGAGGCCCCAAGTATTGTTCCTTTGGTGATATAGGCCTTAATTGACCCTGCCTTAGTACGGAAGATCCTTATAGATTGCGGGAGTTTGGTAATGATTTTGTTCAAATGAGCCTACGAACAGATGATATTGGAGGATAAGGACTAAAAGGCATGTAATACTTGCATACATGGAATCAATAGGATGATGAATAAGCTAGTCGGTTCGGTCAAACTATCTGTCAAACTTGATGAGGGAGATCGTATGAGAGTGTGAATCCTCCCTATCATTCAATTGGAAATTCACTCTCTATGTGATGTGTTTTTGGGGCGACCAACCCTAGCTGACTTCAAAGCTTGCATTGCTCCTTGGTGCTTGCTCTTCAAATTTTCGATGGAGAATATGGTCGAGAAGAAGGGCCCCCATAGCAAAGAAATGGGGATGCGTGTTAATACTTCCCTTTGCATTATAGTGCTGACACATAGCAATCACAGAGCCATTCCTAGCCTAAGTAATATTGTTGCCTTTTCAAAGACATTGAACCCTGAAAAGATAAAGAGCCATGATACCAATACGTAGCATCAAATGAAACCACAATGGCGGTTCCTATTAATAACGAAGACCCATCAAAGGTATTGAAAATCATTCCTACCTTGGTCCCCTCTTAATGAGGGAACTTACTAAAAAAATTTCTTGCAAACCTTGATGTGTGTATATGGACCCATAATGACTTATGTGTGATCTCATTGATAGTTGTGAGCCACTAGCTCAATATAAATTTGAACTAAGTCCTGGTGAGATATAAGATCGGGTTTATGTTCGATCTCGAAAGTCTAGTACGTCGAATATATAATTTGAGAAGCTTAATAGCAATGGACTCATTTAAGATTCGCTATACCCCGACTAGGTATCGAATTCCAATCTCGTGAATAAATCCAGTGGAAAGTGGCGAACGTTCACTGGTTTTTCCGATATAAACATGGCCTATCCCAAAGACAGTTTTCCACTTTCTAGAATTGATAAACTCATGGAATCTAAAGCCGGCATGAGATTCTCTCTTTTATGGATGCATATTCTGAATACAAACAAATACCAATGCATCTACCCAAGCAAAACATATGAGTTTTATTGCGATTTCGGACTGTATTATTAGATGGTCATGCCACTCAGTTTGATGAATGATGGAGAGACATATTAAAGGTTGGTCAACAACATGTTCGAAGACATGATTGGCATGTCGATGGAGGTTTATGTAGATGACACGCTTGTAAAATTACGACTATCAGCCAACTACGTCGATGGCTTAGCAGAGATTGTTCAATTTTCTCCTTAAATATGACATGAAACACAATCCAAAGAAAATTGAAGCCATTTGTAACATTCAGGATCCAACCAAGGAAGATTATTGTCTTTTGATTGCATAAAAGAAGCTTTTCCATTACTTTTTAGCTCATCCCATCAGGATATACATCGACTAACCGTTATGACAGGCCCTTCGACGACCTGAGGCATTTAGAAGGCTACTCAAATGGAATATCAAATTGAATCAATTCGATATTACCCACATTCCTAGGAGAGCAATTCAAGGGAAAGGGTTAACTGACTTCATTGTCGAATTTACAGCTCTAGATGACATATCAAAGAGGTTGAACCACCGGGTACCCGCAGGAAGTTATTTGTTGATAGAGCTCATAATGATCAATGTTCTGGCATTGGAGTCATCTTGATAACTCTTCAGAAATGATCGATCTGTTATGCTTTATAAGTGGACTTCCCCACAAGCAATAATTAAGTGGAGTATGAGGCCCTAATTGTTGGGCTTAAACTTTCTAAGTAATTTGGGTAAAAATCAATTCAAAATTTATGTGACTCCCGAATCGTTGTATTCTAGGTCAGCAAGGAGTTGTTGGTCAAGTGGGAACGACTTGCTCCGTACTTTAATCGAGTTCATGAGTTGCTGGCTGGATTTGAATATTATTGCATTTCACACATTCCTCATGATCAGAACGAGAAGACCGATTAATTGGCAAAGCTGATTAGCTCAGAGAACTTAAGAGCAAGTGGGATTGGTTGCAATTCAAACATTGAGAATCTCAAGCACTGATCAGATGGAAGTTGACCAGATGCTAACTGTCGGACATAAAAGGGAATCCTAGATGACTCCAATAAAGAACTTCTTGTTACACGGAGTGCCACCCGAAAGTAAGAGCAAAAAGCATGCCCTTATGCATTAAGCCACATGATACATCATACATGGAAACACGTTATACAGAAAAGGGTTCACCGTCCCTTTACCCTGGTGTGTAGCCTACAATGACACTAAACGTGTATTGTGAGAAGTGAACGAAGGTGAGTGCGACGACCACACTAGGAGGCAAACTTTGGATAAGAACATACTTCGGTATGGCCATGTTTGACCTACCTCTAATAGAGATGCAGTTGATTATTCATCATGTTGTGAAAAATGCAAAATTTTTACCATGATTCCAAGTGTTCCACCTACCCAGCTCGCCCAAATGGTCATTCCATGACCCTTGTCAATTTGGGGAACATATAATATTAGCAGCCTACTAATCTCTTAAGGCGAGGAAAAACATGCAATTATGGCAGTGGTCTATTGTAAAGACACGTATTTTAAGGATTGGATATTTAATATTTTATTTAAATTTTAGTAATTAATTATTCGATTGACAGTTCCATAGGTTTTTTCGCAAATGATCAAATCAGGACTAAAGACTAGTTCCATTGAGTCCGGATTGTTTTTTACATGGAGAAAAATAATAATGGTTTCTGTGTTTCAAAATAAGGCAATATAAGGGTCAAAAGCATCTCGAAATACATGCAAGATTGTCGTCTTGTAGTGTAGTGATAGATTTCAACGAAACAAGTACATCCGAAACGTATCATTATAATATTGCACACCGTCAAGGTTCATCATGTTCGGATGTGTCATTTGATTGAATGAAGTTGAAATATGTGTTGATTCCTTTTGAGATTGAAATGAGAGAATACAATAATACTAAAACCATATCAACTCATTTTTGACCTGGCCCATCTTCTCAGACGTTCTTTGTCACCTGTTGCATTGATGAAATTAGCCGCATTTCTTCTTACTTATAAAAACAAAATAAAATAAAAAACTTAACTAAAAATCATGAAATACAGCTTATCGGAATCGTAGAGGAAATATCCACATGTTCAAGCCATTTTTAGGTCATCCAATCTCATTTGGACATGGGCAAGATTTTGGGACCGAGCTAGGGCTTGGGCATTGGAGTTTGACTTAGCGATTTATAAATCCAAGTATGCATTTGGTTTCTCATGTCGAAGCGCATATGGGACCACGTTTGGAGGCTCAGTCCATGTTTATATTTGCAAGCTTTTCCTAGTTCATGCAAATATGGGGATGTTGTACTTTTTAGGGAGACATTAGTGACTTTGATTTTGATATAGACGAGTCAGGTATGCGGAGGAGATCACGTTGGTGCTGTCCGACTTTGGTCTCGTTGAGTTTTGTGCCATATCACTAGATGGAGTGCACGACATTTTTTTGTTTTGACATTTGCACGTTAAAGAGTTTTATTGTGAAAGGGAAGAAGGATTAGGTAAGTAATTAAGGAAATGACTTAATTAAAGAAATTAGATCGTCGATTTAATTCGTGAAAACTTGTATTTATGATATCTTGTGTTTTAAAATATATTTTAGGATTAAATACTACATTTTCTTTTAGTTGTACAGTTTTTATCGATATTGCTAGATTTAGGACATTCTGTCGCATATTCCACTGTGATTATCATTGATTGATTTTATTTATCCTATAGATGATACCATGGATGCTTGTGTTTTTTTAATTATTTATATGACTATTGATTGTTTGGTTGCTTGTTTATGTAGCTTGGTTGTATACGCCATTTATTGGCGATCTAGGATTTGTATAGATTCACTAATTGGCTTCGGGCCTTGCATATCTATTTGGAGGTAGTAGATGGACTCGACAATGAGTAGGATCTCGAGGCAAACACTTTCTTTTGGACAAGTATTTAACCAATTTTAGTTAAAATACATGATCGGGGTGGTCGTAGACGATTACTATTGAGTGATCGATATCGGCTACTACTATTGTTGGTCGTTTTAACCAACATTGACTTAGGCGAAAATGGGACTTCGAGGAGCTGAGCAGGATGGTCTGTTTGATGGTGGATTCTACGTGGTTGCTCTCATATCGGTTATGTTGGTATGAGAAGGATAGATGATTCACCAGTAGGTACAAATGGATAGCGCAATCCATGGATTGAGGGTGTCAGATCTTCAGAGTTAGTTCGAGATTTTGAATCTTTTGTTTTGAGACTTAGATGAGTACAAGATGGATAGATGGGACAAATCAATATTATGTAGATTTTGGTGTGAGGATACTATAGGTTAGACAATGTTATGTAGTTCATAGTGAGGCAATGTTGTAGAATTGATCAGTGTTATGAAACTCATATCGAAGCGAGGCAGTGGGATGTTATGCAGTTAATGGCGAGGCGAGGTTGCGAGATGGATTAGTGTTATAAATTTTTGATGTTACGGGGTCGTGGATCGATGTGATATATACTTCTTTGCACGACAAGGTTACATGATGCTAATGGTAATCGTGCTAGATATATGGGTCCCATAAGCATGAATGTAGAAATAATTACTCTTCGATTGGAAGCTCAGGCATTGGGTTGAATCGAAGGGTTGATTGACAGATAGCTCGAGGCTGGATGAGACTGCAGTATAGTGGATGGATCGAGCAACATGGATCGGTTCCACGTTTGGGAGTGCAGAAGAATTATCAATGGCTCGCAGTGTTCTAATTGCGGCTCGATGATGGGTATTAAGCTAGATAATTAAGTCATGAAGGTACACATGCTGGACAGACGGTCCCGTAAGCACGACATAGATGATATATCCTAGGTAACTTCGTAGGCATACCTAAAATTTCTGGACATTTGGGTGCTAAAGGCAACCATACTAGATAATTGGGTTCAGAAGGTATGAGGGAGCCAAATTAGCATCGAGATTTCCACTAATCCTTGATATATATGTGAGCATTCATATAGGTTGTCGTTGTATTCACGACTTTAGGATATGATAGATAAGACTTGATTGATGGATGCTATGATTGCACTTATTTCTCCTATCTTATTTCTTTTTATAGACTATCACCTCTAGGATTCCGGAGAGAGGATGGGAAGTAGAGCCAGAGGGAGCTATGAAGATTTTTTTTATCCTAGTATAGTTTCCTTTATTGTTACTCTGAGTAGCATATACTATCTGAATTATGTGTGCAAACTATGTGCATGTAAGGACAAGACATGTATGACTTTCCGTAACTATGTTCCTTATACTATTACGATTTATGTAACATTTTGAAAGTAGTTTATCGCTTAAATTATACCTTGTCCAACTCAAGGTTACATGTTTTATCTTATTACCTTGGGTGATCATCGACAATGGTGATGAGTAAGCATGGTCCTATGTATTAGCATTGCTTGGATAAACGGAGTTGGATTTGCAGGAGAGAATATAATACTTGTATTATTGTGGTTTGTTTCGCTATAGTGCACTATGGAACCTTGATAGTGTTATTTATTATTTGAGGCAGTTTATCAATGACTTTTTTATCTATTGTATAAACTTTGTTGTTATAATGTATAATTGTATGGACTTGTACTCTGATTATGTGGTTTAGATAGTTATCACTATCTCGCTTATTATATCTTTTATTATTATATATCGTTTGAAGCATTGCGAGATATTCGATTGATCCATTGATTATGTTCTGTGTTTTGTTCCCATCTCTTCTCTTATTTTATATTTCCTCCCTTTTCTTGCATTTATTTCTCTTATCAACTGTTCTACACTCATGGTTAAGGGCGGTCGTTACATTTGTTATCAGGAATTAGGTTGCGTGGTCTAACCTAAGTAGTACCGATAGCAAGGGTTATTATTTAGGGTGAGTACGTATTTGTGATATATTTTAGTTTTCGAACTATATATTAGTAATATATATAGTGTGGGTTGTTCTATGCAAGGGTACCATGGTATGATTTCCTTTATCACCGACTGGTTATTCTTTTTATTTGAGATGACCTAGCAAATGAGGAATATTACCATTTACCTCATCTTCGGAGTCTGGAGTTAGGTAGGATGGAGACAGTTAGCTTCGGTTTACGAAATATGTTCTCAGTGATGGTGAGTGCCACCATTAGAGTTTCCCAATATTCCTGATTGATTTTGGTATTCAAGTGCAGTGGTTAACCATATTTTGTTGTATGGATGTTTATTTGTCCATGAGGCAAACCGTTCTTTGGAATTGAATTGACTGATGTAGTGCAAGAACTATATGGTTTAGTCTCTTGCTTGTTGGTTTTCGATGACTTGGAGTTAGGTGTTGTTGTAAGGTTAAGGTTCATCTTTAGGAAACTCTAAGTATTAATATGAATGGGTTGAGAGTTCTTGTTTTGATTTCTTATAAATCGATCTTCTTAGAACCATTTCATGATTCGCTTTGAAGAGGTTTTATTTTAACTTCTTGGAACATAGTTTCATAGGGTGGTTTATCGGTAGAGGTGACATGAATGTGTTGAGTATATGACCGAATTTGATATATCAATCAAAGTATGGTTTATTCTTCCATGAATATGTCACATGGAAGGTTAGCGGTTCCATTGGGGAGATTGATCAACTGGAAAGAAAAATTTCATTCTGAGAAGATGTTGGCTTAAATAGTTTTATCAGTGGGCTCATGTTATTGGAGCCCATATGCAGTGTATGTGGTTACCCAAAGTGTAGGGATGATTCATGGAGGTGTATGCGTTGGTCATCATTTCCATTTTGTCGAGTGCTCCATCGAGAAGAGAAACAGGGAACATTGTCGCTACTTGAGATATGCCTTCTGCTAATAGTGTTTCCATGCATGTTTTATTTTGAAGTTAGGACTTCACCATTTCATCTTATCCAGTATGTGATGGATGGAGTGAGTTTGGGACTCGAGAACAATGATTATCTTCTTTGATTGTGACGTACCATATTGAGTGTTTTATTAGACCGTATGTGTATAACCTCCTGTTTTTGTTTGTTAGGAAGTAATACTATGGATGACTGCAACATTCGTTGGACTAGTTTCAGACCTTAAGGTGGGGGATTGTTACAAGAAACTGTTTATACTTGGCGTTGCACATGGTTCATCAAAACTTATCTCATAGAGTCATTTTTGTTTGGTTGTTAGCTTTATTGTTTTTGATTTCTTAGACTCAATTAAGTCTAGCATTCCAATGTATGATTTCCCTATTGAGTGGATTTAGAATGTTAGTGGTAGCGAGAGATTGCTGATGACGATAGTGTAATCGGACTTTTTTCCATTCGGAATTAAGTCATCCTTGATCCAACGATAGTAGAGGGCGAGTCGCTTATGGTTGGATGACATTGGGTTGAGACAATAAGTTCTCCAGTAGCTGATCATCATCAGAGCTTGTAGATTGAATCTATCTGGGCAGATTCGATGAGGTGTCCAGATTTCCACTATGTTTGAGTTCAGTTTCGTATCGATTCGGCCATCAATAGTGGGCCGATGGCTACATCTATAAGGTATGTGCAACTTAAGAGCGGGAGGCGAGCCAATATCCGTTTGTGCTTTGAGATGGGTAACCGGGTTGGATCTAATGTATGAAAGGAGGTCTTCTCAGTTGAATTTCCCGAGGAGATTTTTCAAATGGAGATTGGTTAGCTGGTGTATGTCGATTTCAGTGTCTTATGATGCTTTGAGCATGATTGGTTTGTTATGCTATTTGGAATAACCAACGAATCTTCCTATTTTGTGAGCTTTCGGATAATGTTCCGAGATTTCCAAGATGGGTTGTTCTTACATTGCTTGATTGCATTTTCATATTACCATGGGCAAAAAAAAATGCACAAAGCATGTTTGTGTTGTCGGTATGGTGAGTACACCGATTGTTTTGGTTGCATTGTTAGAGTTTTGCTTTAGGTTGGGTGAAGCGAGGTACTCTGGTCACATTGCCTGGAGTTAGGTGTCATTATTGATCCTATGAAGGCTATGGTTATAGTACAGGAGAGTAGGTTATTGCATGCTTGTCGGTGACCAAAGTTGATCTTGATGGAGTATTGGACTCTCGGTTTAGAGTCGATGCCGATTGAGTTCTCTTTAGAGTTTTTAAGGAACTATTTATTAGGATGAAGTTGGTTTCGTCGGTGATGTTACCTCACCGCAATTTCACCTCCCTGAGTGGGACCTTGACCTTTATAGGTACAGATGGTTTGGATTCCTAGCCTCACAGTGTTGTTGTGCTAGAGAAATACCAGTTTAGTGGGTGTTGCTCACTTTTATTACTGGTTACGGCTTCAAAGTTTGAAATGTTGTTTTATAGATTTAACCATATTGTTTGATTCCGTATTGAACAGGTGTTGTTCTAGGCACCATTGGATAGTGTTTGGCACTCATTTCTTGCTGAGTGGATGGTCAGCTAGTTAAAGATAAATGTGAAGTGCCTTGTAGCTCTCTATAGCTACTTGAGATTCACATATAGATGCGAAAGTGATTTTCAATGGTTTAATCAATCGGTTGCTGAGGGTTTGAGCATAGCATGATAGCACTTGAGTTGTACTCGATTCGATTGACGAGAGATGCTAAAATTACTTTACTCACTTTAACGGAGTACCCACCAATATTGTCGAGTCATAAATGGATTTTATGCCTTGTATTGATTGTATTACTTTCCATGATCAATATAATTTTGCTGTGCATGATTGATTTTTAGTACTTGACATAACCACTTACGCTTGTTAGACAAGCATGATCGTTGTTCTGCTGTTGTTTATTTCCATAAATAATATGACACGCTTATTTTTCTTTGTTTGTTTTAATATATTGTTTAACCCTATTTGTTGAGTACATGTTCAGGTACATGGAGCATAAGCTAACTATTTGGATGGATACTAGATTTTATTTGCATATAAATGCTAAGCATTCTTTAAAAGGAGGTATGTAGTAAATGTAGTGTTGTGGTTTAGCATTTGGTGCATTTTTGATGGTTATATACCCTAGATACGGGTAGCTACTTTTGGACCTTTTTTCGTTCGTTGGTCTGGGCCATGTATCACCAGTTTGGGTTTTATGGATCAAGCCGTGCAAGGGAGGTATTGCCGAAATTTTCCGTGAATTTAGCCAAATTGGAAGAAAATCAAGATTTGATTTTGGATGGAGGTTGTATTCCAACTAACGGGTTGTCACTCTTATTGCAGTTACGTGTAAGGTTGGGAAGAAGTGTAAAATTTAGTTTTTTGGCTGTTAGGATGGTTCCAGATTTTGGTTGTGGCTATACTTAGGGATGCAAACTTTGGCTCCTTACATATTCTGAGTCTATTCCTTTTGTTGTGGTCGCTTTCTTGTAGGGTTGTTGAGAGAGATAAAGGACAATATGTTTTGTATAGTCGCTTATCCGGGAGTCTTAGGTTGTATTGTTCAGTCCTTGAAGATTTCAGAGATGAAATCCTATTAAGAGTGAAGGATGTAACAACCCATATTTTAATTATTAGACATTTAAATATTTTATATAAAAATTGGTCGTTAATTATTTGAGTGACAATTTCAAATGGAAATTTTTCACAAATGATCGAATAAGGACTTGATACTAGTTCCATTTAGCCTGGCTTGTTTGTTACGTGCGGAAAAAGTACAAATATCGCTATATTTTGAGATAGTGCAGTTTGAAGGTCAAAACTATCCTCGAAATGCATGTAAAATTGCCGTTTTGGAGCATTGACTCAAATTTCGATGAAACTTGTCCATCAAAACTGTATCATTATGGTGATGCACACCGTCAAGTTTAGTCATGATTACGCGTGTTGTTTGACCGTACGGAGCTGAAATGTTTATTGTTTTTTCCTAAAATAGAAATGAGACAATAAAATAATATTAAACCCCTATCCACTCGTTTTTGACTCGAACCATTTTCTCAACTGTTCTTCCTCATTTTCTCCTTGTAGTTGCATAGATAAAAATGGATGCAACCTCTTGCTTCTAAAATAAAAATCAAATTAAAAACTTAACTAAAAGTCATAAAGTATAGCATATTCAAATATTGGAGAAAACGTCCACATGTTCATGCCATTTTCAGGTCATCCTATCATATTTGGATAGGGGCGAGATTTTGAGGCCGAGCTAGTGCTTCGAGCCATTTGAGTTTGATGCAACAATTAGCAAATATGAGCATGGCATTTGGATTCTCATAACAAAGCACATCGAGGACCACATATTGGAGGGGCTCAGTCCATGTTTGGGACCGCGACATTCGTCTGGGTCATTCAAACCTAGGGACTTCGGACCTTTTAGGTAGGTGCCAACGACTTCGATTTTGATATCGTTGAGTCGGGTTTACGTAGGAGATCATGTTGGCGCTATTGGACTTTGGTTTCCTTGAGTTTTTTGGCATATCACTGTATGGTGTATATGACATTTTTCTGGGTATGGACATTTGCATGCTATAGAGTTTTACTATTAAGGAAAAGAAGGATTTGGGTAAGTAATTATGGAAATGATTTAATTAAGTTAATTAGATGGTCGATTTAATTCGTGAAAACTTGTATTTAGCATATCTTTTGCATATAATGTCAAATTCAGATGTCATTTCTTGGATTGGGCTCGTATGGAAAAGCTCTATGATGTGGAGCACGTTTGGGCTGATTTGACTGAGGTAAGTGAAATTTTCACTTTATCATTGTTGTTTGTATAGTGTAAAAATAGTGTTTTGGAACCTAAAAGAATTTTAAATGAGATATTTAGCATAATTAAATCTAGATAACAATTTTATAAGTGGATTAAAATTGTTTTAAGATTAAATATCACAATTTCTCTTATTTGTACACTATTTATCAATATTGCCGGGTTAATAATATTTTGTCCCATATCATTCTTTGATTGTCATGGATAGATTTTATTTATCCCATTTATGATTGCATGGTTTCTTGTTTGCGTAGTTTTGTTATATACGCCATTTATTGGTGAGCTAGGATTAGGATAATTCATAAGTGGCTTCGAGACATGCATATCTATCTAGTTACAGTTGATGGACTCGATAATTAATAGGATCTCTAGGCATGTTATAACACCCCATGCTTTTTCCGAGCTTGAATTTCAACAAAATATCAAAACTCAAACCCATCCACGCATGGAGTATAAATCTGATAACTGCAATTAATGAGCATGAGCATAATTAGGGTGAAATAAAACTAACTCACAACGAAAAGAGAATAAGATAATTAGTACCAACTAAGGTAACTACCTTAAAGCATATCACAACATCGATAACGTACGAGAGAATGAGAACCGAGAAGCAAACTGAACACCTGCTGAGACTATCTTCCCGATCTAAACCTGGGAGTTCTTGTGAGGAGAGGGTCAGAACAAAAATCCTCGTGAATAGAAAATGTATAACACTGCCTTCAATAACAAATGTATCTCGTTTGGTCAGAACCAAAATATATGACTAACAAGGCTAGTAATTCTAATCTAACCTTGTAAAGATTCACGCACAACGACCACCTACCAAACCCAAGGTTGTATCCCAAAAATAACGATATCACAGTACCGAGATAGAACATTTACGCATTAATATGAAGCCTTTAAAACACCATTCATATGATCACCAAAGATTTAAGTGGTAGGTTCCCAACTACTCACTAATCCACAAGGAGTTTAATTATTTCTTTATAGCCACTTAAGACTTCACTATCAATATAACATAAAGGTGGATTCTTTCAATCCCTTAGAACCTATCGGCCACTTATTACCTTATTCGGTGGTTTGAAATACACTAGTATAAATTAAAGGACACTAGCTGCTAAGTCCTACTAATTTTAAGGCTTACGTTCTTCACGCATATACCCATGCGCTGCATAAAACAAGATATAGCAAGCAATCACTTATTACCTACACGATAGGTTGACTACATCTTTTCATTTATGATCTACCCCCGGCAGACCCCCATGTTAATATATAACTAGCCTTATTAGATAATCCCCCATCCATTTAATACTTCCCCAAGGATAGGCATACCTATTGTACCTCCATAGCGGTCCTTTAATACCTGATCCCAAAGCAGACTCTCACCCAAGTCACCCACTACCTAGAGGAAGTAGACCAATGCAGGGATTCCCAAGCTCGTACCCAATAGCCATTAATCCTTTTTATATATAGGGGGGCTAACTAAGCGATCACTTAATACTCTTTTAAGGGTGGATCTAACTACTTAATACCTCTATCCTGAAGTAGGTTTATGCTTATAAATTATTTCATTTTTAAGGTTTACTCTTTTGGGTAGGATGCGGGTCCTATAACCACTTAATACTTCGCACTTGAAATAAACCTCATTTAAGGAAATAATCCTCGCTACACAATTAACTATCGCCATGGGTTCCTATGGTTAACGATATCTTCACATTAGTTGTACATAGATTCGACTGCTGGAAAGTGTAGTCTTCTTTCGAATAAGGCAACTGACCTTGCATCATTAACCTACTAAGTCCAATCTTAACTTAATAATATGAATTTTAGACTAACTAGAATAAAATAAGGAAAACCTTTAACTTCCTACCTTAGGATGCCTAATTATTATTTCCTTATTGGACATAACATTTACTACGATAATCAATCCCCATTGATTCCCCTTTTAATTCCATTTAATTCTATTATTTAGACAATCTACTATTTATGACATTAACAGTCATATTTTCCTAAGGCATTCATTATCCTGTTAAATGCCATTTATATCGGTCCTATTTAAATTCTAATCTAACTATTGTAATTCCAAATTACTACTATAATCTTAATTCTGTCTATTCTTATTTGAATATATATATATACACACACACACCCCTAAATAGAGTTTCTGTTCCTAAAATCCAATTTAATTGTAACCATTAAGGCATATCTATCCAATTTAATTTATTTCCCTAAATAAATATGGTTACAGTAACTATTACTTATTTATGACCAATTATTGCAGCAACAAATCACATGTTTATTGCTACAATGGTCATAAACATTTAATTTCCATTTACTATGGAAGTTATTACAACGTATTTACTCGCATACAATCGAAATATTTCAAATTCACGCATACAGTATCAAACAATCATCTATTTAATATGTTAGCATCATATATGTAGATTTGGGCAACTAAGATTAACACACACACACACACAAATATATATATATATATATATTTAAACGGAAGTTAACGTAGTTACTCATTTATATTTTTTGATTATTTATTATTTATGTTCTAATCTAAACTAGTGATCAAAACAAGCCTTTTTGTGTTTAATCTAGTTTTAAGATTCACAATCTCATAAAAGGTAATTTACTATAGTTATTGTAAATTTTTCCCAAACTATTTAAAAGAGGAAAATTGACTTTACTTCAAATCCGTGAATTTGCACATCTCTTCTTATTTGATTTACTTATGTTCCCTGTAGATTTTAGTTACTGTCTTTTTATTGTAGATTTTAGTTAATGTCTTTTTATGTAAAAAGTACAAGAAGGACAAAATTACAATAATTAAGTAAAGGTACAAACAATTTCAAATAGCACTAGGATTACTATTAAATTAACAAATACTGCACAACTACAAATCAATACCAAATCCTTTGAATCTGGAGTAAAACTACAAATCTAATGATGGTTTTGGAATTGATTTCCAGATTTGAGATATATACATAAACCATAAACAACTCAAGAATAATTGTAGGAAAGAAGATGACAAAAATACAAAAAGATTACAAATCCATGCTTAACCAATATTCATAATAATTTAATTTGATAAACTACACAAATCTGACACTTTTAGGCATATAATTCGAATTTGACACAAACAAATTATATATGTTATTATAAACAATATGTATAATTTCCTACTCACCTGAAAAATATCCAAATACAATTTGAAACAGCTTTTAGGATTAAAATTTCCAAATCCTATAGACCTATAATTTATTTCCAAAAGGGATTCATAAACAAAGATTTAGATATGTAGATCTAAAAGAAGAAATAGGAAAAGAAGATGGAAATTCAATAATATAGATTACCTAAATGAAGAACCATCACTTTTTCATAAACTCGAATCCAATTTCTCCAATCTTATAAATTTGATTTGTATATGTTTATAATTTTTGATTTAGAACAGATTGGAGGATTGTATATGGCAAAGCTTCGCCGCTACCTCTAGAAAATATGAATAAGAGAATGAGGGTCCAAAAATTTATCTATAGGCGATGAAATGACCCTAGATCGTTAGATTTAATTTAATAAAGATTTGGCCATTATATATATATATATATTAACCCTTGTCGTCGCCTGCTGCCATCGACCAGGAAGTCGACCTAGTGGTCGATCGCCCTGTTCGACCGCTCTGGTCGACCTGGTAGTGGGGTAGGTAAATTTATTTATTGCGATGTATGAATTATCCTATTTTATTTATTTTCCATCTGTTTTCATACTATTTCCGTTTTCGTATTTCATTCGTAACTTTTTCATATAGACTCTAATTGCAAAGTTCCAAACATGAAAGTTTACTGGAATTCCGTCATGAATATAATGGTGTAAGTTTCGTAGTCAAATTCCATTTTTGGAACTAATTAAATAACTAAATTAATTATCATCAAAATTCCGGGTTGTTACATTGTTCCCTCCTTAAAAGAAATTTCATCCCAAAATTTTTACCAATGACTAATTTATGGAGCTAACGCCTAATTTTCCTAAACTATACAACCAATCAGTGCACATCCAATTTTTGCAAGTAACGTGCACTTCTGCACAGTGTACATAACAAATTGCAATAAGTCGGATCCTCATATATGTGTGCATTTTATTTTTGAAAACACATTTGAAAACATGATGCAATCATCCTAAAATATACTAGAAGTTCTATATGAATGCAAATTTTTCATCCATAACCTCATAAGATTACGAATACGTTTGTGAAGCAACCAATTTTGCATTCAAACCCTGCTTCCAATTTGTTAACGCATCTAAACATTTTCCTATTATTTTCTCCCAAGCCAATAAAGGAAATCAAAGTGGAAAAATTTAATGTTCCTTTCGCTTACAAATGTTCCAATTCTTGTCCTACAACGTAATTTTACCTCATTCACCCTAAAATACTCCGAAAATTCCCAACTATAGTGTAAAACTCCATATTTCTTAACATCACACGTATAAGGATTCCATTAAAAATAATGAAGTGTTTAAGTATAAGATAACATCACATAGACCAAAATTCACCAGACAACATAATGAAAATAGAGCGGAACTTAAAATTTAACTTTAAGAAGAATAAAATGTGTCATTACATTATAGACAATAAAAACCATGGTTGTCTCATGAAACCAACATAATCGGAGTATTATAACAAAAATCCTCCTTAATGCAAAGTACAGAAATAAGTAAAACGCGGAACAATACTTTTAAAGCAGAGAACAAGACAATGAGAATCTCTAATGGGCTGAGCTGGGACAAAGCTCTCTTAAGCACTAGATCCTCCACCTTGAGAACTTGGAAGAGGGTAAGGGAAGGAAGAAGAGAAAAAGAAAACTAGTCAGACATAAAGCCCGGTGAGTTTAGTAATTAAAAGCATGAGTGATAAAAGGGGACATCTAGACAGGATAATAATTCGAAGCTCAACATAGTAAATAAGAACATGAATATATTTCTATGAATATAGTCGATTGTCAAATCATTCTATTTCTGCACCATTTCCTGCAATCTCACAAATTAGGATATAACCTAATTCTACCCACCGATCGGAACCTAAACCACAATTGTGATAAAATATGTTGACTATGGCCTTGGGTTTATCATATCCGACCCATCAGCTTTAAGGACATAGCGTAAATCTCCAGCGTCACAGCGTCTTATCTTCCCTAATCGGTGCGACGCATGCTCACCGCTTCACAAGAACGCTCCTGTACCCACCTCCTTTGAACCTTTTACTACCTAGTATAGCATGAGCGTGCCTCCACCTTCTCGTGAGACCGCGGGTTAGTGTGATAGAAAGGAATACTGACTAATACGGATCCCCAACCAAAAATGCAAATTGACATAAGTCACCTCTAGACTTAGTCTCCAATTTAATTTACTAGTACTAAGGCCCCCATAGAATTATTGTTGACCACCTAACTACCATAGACCTTCATTGTATGTAAACAAATGCCTATGTCACTAAAAATTGATTATTTTAATTGGCTTCTTATTTTCCCTAGTCATTCTATTCATACTGCTGGAACGGACCAACAGTACGAGCCTCTTATTTTCCCTAATCAGTCGTTGCCGCCGGAACAATCTCCTACTTCACATTTTCTTAATAGGCCACTTATTTTCCCTAATCAGCTTATGCTACCGGAACAGACCTCTATTACTCATGTTAATTAATTTGTTCATTTTAATCTTAATGCCAATCTTGAGTTTATTAATATGCCTATCTTCTTCATGTTACTTTTGTCTTATCATAACTTCAATCTATAGGTTGTTTATAAACATCACTTTTGTTTAATTTCATTTTACAAGCCAATTTCTGCCACCTAGCATCTTTCCAATTGTCATGTATTCAATTTAGCAAAGTTAAAGTTCAATTATCTTTTTATTACACAATTTCAACAAGCCAAATTTACCCTTTTTGTGCACATTATTTATTTTTCCCAATTGTGCTTTAATTATCAATTTCATATTTTAAATCAAATTGCACATAAACGATAAGGAATAAATGGATTAGACTCTTTAAGGCCTAAAATCTACATCAAAATAAAATGGACAATGGCCTAGGCTCTCGCATGGCCTAGGCTCAATTAATAAGAACATATCTGAAGTTAAATAGGGCTGAAACTGTACTGTAATAAAATTACATACAAAGAAAAGAGGTATACATGAACTGAATATAACTATCATAACATAATAGATTACTGAAATAGATGGAAAAAAGGATAGAAGCAGTAATCAGATTTTCATAGATTATTGACAGAAAAGAAAATATAAATCAGAAGTAATCTAGAGCTTATTATATTACCAAGAAAAGCCCATTTGTACTAAATATTGCAATTACTCACAAATTTTAAGCAAATCCAATTTAGCCTCGATAGGAAATCTCTATTTATGAATATTCTCCAAAATATATGCTAACCCAATCCCTAGTACTCCATTAAAAATATTGGAGAGGAAGGTTGTTTAAGGTGAAGGTAGCGAATGGAGGAAATGGAGTAGAGTGAAATGCTTAAATATGTCGATATATTTATAATTGAGCCAGGGGATATAGGATCATTGGATTTTAGGTTAAAAATTTAGTCCTTTATATCTGAATAAATCTTAAGAAGAACACACTCGAAAGCCAGCTGAATCGACCAAAAACTTGCGCACCTAGTTGCATACATTGCCTAGATGGGTCGACCCATTTGGGTCTTAGATGGACCCTGGGTTAACCCAGCTGAAAGCTGGGTCGCCCTGACTGATCATGATTTGTGCTTAAATTAATTTCATAATAATTCAATTTTTACTCCAATTTAAAATTTTAATTTCCATCTTCTTTCTTTCATATCTTCTTTATTTTATGTTCGATTTCAATAAACCACTTTTCCATCTTTGTTAGAATTTCGTAACGGACCCAATAGTGCTACCTTCGCTACCCATTTTCCAATATTTTTCTGATTAATATTTATCTTTTTAATCTATTATTTAAATTGGTTTATTATTTTTGGGTTTCTACATTCTCCTTTCCTTAATGGATTTCGTCCTCAAAATCTTCAAGGCTAGAAGAATGTCATAAATATTATCACATCATCATCTACATCCATCTACTCATCCTCCAATCACATGATCCATTGTCCTTAGGATTTCTAATGCTCTTCACGAACATATGCAATAATGTAGTGTATATCTCCCTAATTAATGAAAGAAATTAGGTTGTACACTAATTTAATTGACCTCTTTTTATGCAATTTATGTTAGTGCCATGCATCCAAAATGTATGCAAGGGAATCCTAATGGTACATAAAATTCTATATGCATGCCACAACCACCATTAAAACGTGACATCCATATTATAATCACTCAATTTTTCATTTACAAGTTGAAAGTGAATTAAAAGAGCACACACATTCATTTGGAATTATGTTAGTGTCCTAGTTTCCAATCACTAATTAGTGTTTGGTTTTTGTATATGCATCCATTGCATCCACTAGAAAACAATTGCAACCACTTGAATCCATCAAACGTAACATGTCATGATAATATGTTCAAACTATGTCCATCCATACACAGGATTTTCTAAGACTCATTAATTCAAATGATAGGAATTGGATAAGGTTCAAATTTGAAATTAAGAAAGGATTGAGAGTTGTACTATCCAAAAGGAATGGAAAAGATGAGCTAGTCCTCTCCTTTGGCTCCCATGTTGCCTCGTTTCCACCATCTCCCTACTAAACCTTGACGAGTCTAATCACCTTATTTATTAACATTTTTATTTCAAAATCCAAAATCCTTGTAGGTACTCGTTTGACAGAAGCCTCCTTCTCAACTATAAGCTCATCTAAAATGCTCGACTCTACTACTACCGCAGAATCATTAGGAATTCCCTCAAATGGAGACATAAACTACATTGTGAACCGCTGATAGTCTCTCTAGTACCCGAACTCTATAGGCCATTTCGCCTATTGTCTCTATTATCGGAAATGGCCCAACAAACCTTGGTGCTAATTTCCCAACTGAACCAAACCGCACCAAGTTCCTAAGGGGATATACTTTAATGAAAACCATATACCCCGCAATGAACTCAAGATCTGACATCCTTCTGGCCGCATAAGATTTCTGACTATCTTGAGCAGCCTTCATCCTTTTCCGTATTAATTCGATCTTGTCTGAGTTTTATCTGATAATTCCTGGTATAAGAAGAAGTCTATCTGTAGTTTTCCGCCAACAAGATGGTGATCTACACTGATGTCAATACAAAGCTTCGAAAGGTGGCAGGCCAATATTTGTTTGGTAGATGTTCTTGTAAGAAAAATCAACCAAGGAAAGATGGTCCTCCCAACTCCCTACGAAGTCCAAAATGCATAGTCGTAATAAATCCTCAAGAATTTGATTAACCCTTTTGTTCTTTGCATTTGTCAGAGGGCCTTATGTAGTACTAAGTCTCATATTTGTCCCTAACGCCTCCAGTAGGAATCTAAAAAACTCATTGGTAAAGATGGGGTCTCTGTTACTAATAATACTTGTGCGAACTCCGTAAAGTCGGACAGTCTCCCTCAAATATCTCGAAGATACCCTAGTTGCGGTCCTCTTATCCCTGACTGGATGAAATGAGTGCCCTTGATTAATCTATCTACGATCACCAAAATGCCGGTATAACATTTCCTTGACCTAGGAAAACCATCAATGAAATCCATCGAGACGCTATACCACTTTCACTATGACACATCTAAGGGCATGAATAATTCATCTGATTTCCTTTGCTCAACCTTAACTCTCTAACATGATATGCATCTTGCTACAAAGTCTGCCACATCTCTCTTCATCCCTTTCCAATAGAGGACCCTCTTCTTATCCCTATACATCTTTTCTCCTCCCAGATGGATGGTCATTCGAGTGTGATGGGCCTCCGATAATACCATAATCATCACATCTACCCTGCAAGGTACACTTAACCAGCCATCACAGCGCAACCATCCTCTTTCATTAACTGAGTATTTGGAAAGGTGCCTAAAGGTGTTGTGTAACACACCGAATTTTTATAAAGAATAATTAAATAAAAAGGGTAATAAACTAATTATTAATCAGAATAATATTTAGAATCAGACAAAGGGACTAGCACCGTTGGGTACCTTGTAATTTTCTAATGAAAATAAATACTTCGTAGGCTGAAAACGGAGTTAAAATGAATATGTTATGAATTAAAGAAGATAAGCTAAAAATCATATATATATATATATATATATATATATATAACATAGCACCTGGGATGGCTCAATCCTACTTAAGTCAACACTATGTCGACCCAAGACAACTAAGGTCGACCTTAAGTCGACACATGGGTGTGTGGGTCGATCGAAGGCACTAATATAGCGTGCCTTGGCATGCGTATATCTCAATGAACAATATATATCATTTGAACGTTATTTTTTGAGCTGGCATAGTTTTATTGGTTCAATTTTAACCTGAGGCTGAGGTGGCATTATTTGAATAGTCTAGTGACGTGGCTGGTCCATATTTATTCCTAAATTTAAATGGGCGGTAAATCCTATAATAAACCAGTAGAATCTCTCTAATTTCTTCACATCTATTCTTTCTCTTTGTCCTCTTCTTTTTCTTCCCCAGACCTATCCTCAAAATTAGGAAGGGCCAAATAATTAAATTTTTATGGGGATAAAGAAGTTCTATACCTTTAAATATTTATTTTTTAAAATACTTCTATAGGCGGAGGTTCTATAGGAATAAGTAAGGCTAGGGCAATCTCTCTTCATCAAATCTATGAATAGAAAAATTTAGACAGTTAAATAGGTTTAGTTTGCAAGTTTAAAGTTTTCAGTTTTTTATAGTATATATGTGTTTAGTTTTTCTCTAAAGTTATTGGAATTTATTTATTTTCTGTGTGAAACACCCCACCTTCGTTAAGGTCACTCACAAAGAGAATGCCTTAATTTCGGTGGAGCATTATAGGTAAAAGATATAGATAATTTACAAGACAGACATATAAACAGCGAAAAAACTAAATTTATTTCATAAGTACGTGGTTCAGTTAAAACATTACAACAACTGTCTCAAACAAACTACCAAATTATTACAACAAAACCCCTGTCTTGAATTAAAACATAAAGAAGCATTAAAATAACAGTAAGGCAACATAAATCCCCAATAAGAGAGTATCCAAAGCGATAGCCCAAGGAAAGAGAATCTAAGCAATACATCTACTCTCTTCAAGCTGGTAATGGTCCAAACTAAGCTGAAGTATTCCCACACTGCGGACCTGAGGGGGTGGACGGAAGAAAAGAAGATGAAAGAAAATGGGTCAGACACGAGTCTGGTAAGTCCAGTGATTATTTAATATGTAAACATGAAAAAGGATTATGTCATGAATAAACTGAACCTAGGACAGTACCCTAGAAAGAAGATAATAAAACTGAATATGCTATTGCACTCATTTCTATTTCTCTGCACCCACTTACAAGTGTTTCAACTAGCACAATGTGTTCAAGATAAATGATCCCCTTTATCGATCGTCTCATACTCATATACGTTTTCCACTTGTGTCATTCGGCCCCGCTTGATTGTAGATACCGGTACTGGTCCCACCATGGGGTGTATCAAATCCTATGGTCGCAACCCGACACAAATCAAGGTGCACAGTGTATAACTACTGATGCCCAATGCCTGCTTTTTCCACTCTGGAATACGTGCATGCCCGCACTCTGTCGGAACCTACACTGATGCACCACCCGTCGTTGTTTTGACCGCTTATAATCAGCCCAGTAATCGTGCCCCACACTGCTTAATTCAGGGTATCATGGTACATCTATGTGGGTTACTGTAGAAATTGGTCCCCGTTTCTAGGGTTTCCTAATCAACATGTTAAAATGGTAAAGTTTTCTCAAATTAACCCAACCCCAATCATCAGTTTAGTTTACATGTTGTATTGGTTAAGTATTGCCTTAATTAACCTAACCCTACCATTCCTGTCTTAGCTTTAATTCATTCATTAAAGCACCAACCACTCACATTAGATATGTATTGTTGCGGTCGCTGGATTTGTCGGTCGGTTCCACGCAGTCTTACACCGCAACTCAATCTAACCTCAGGTTCTTTTGGGCTTGATGCGCTAACCTCTCACGTTAGATCTATATTGTTACTGTTGCTGGATGTGCCGGGCGGTTCCCGGCAGTCTTACAACGTAACTCTATCTAACCTGGGTTTAGGCATATTCGTCTTTTACTTAATTTACATTTACCTTTCATGTTTATATGTTAATTATCCACAATTATTGCCATTCAAGTCATGCCCCAATTACCCTCCAAATCATATTCATAATTTTTAGGTATATAAATTATACCATTTTTATTCCACTAATCATTAATATATTTATGGGCCAAATTATGCCAATAAAATGAAATTTAAGGTTTTCCCAACGTTACTCCCGTTATACGTTCGCAAAATTAACACAGAATATTAGGCTCGCAACTTAGCCTAACTTATATACAAAAAGGCGAAAGAAAGGAGCATGTACCATTCATACAACATAAAATAATATGGATCTATCTAAACTTATGTCATTTAAATTTGGCATAAAACAATTAAATTGCATTTTTGGATCCAATTAACCATGAGCCTTAAGCATATAGAATTACACAAGTCCAACTAGGCATGGAAATGTTAACTTTTATTATGGATCCAATAAACATGAATCTTAAGCACATAGAATTATACAAGTCCAACTAGGCATGTAAATGTAAACTTTTATTTTGGATCCAATAAACATGAATCTCAAGCATATAGAATTTACACAAATCCAACTAGACATGTAGATATGAACTTGTATTTTGGATCCAGTAATCATAGATCTAACGTATGAGATGTAGATCTAAACATATATATAACTTTGCCCTAAAAACTTGCATGTAACATAACATGAAAGAGTTGCCAAATTTACATAATACACGATTGGTTTAACATACATAATAAGTCCAACAAACCACAATAGTCTCATAGGCATATATGATAGAATCGTTACAAGAATAAACATGAATCAGCATCACCATTATCTTACAACTTAGGCACAACTCTAGTTTTCACTTTATTACAAACCATAACTTTTAATTGTTCACATCTAAATAATAACAGGACTTACAAACAAAAGAAAATCTTGTTTTCTGAAACTGAAAAGCAATCCCTTGACATAGACTATCGATTCTCAAATTTAGATTAAATTCGTATCTTCTAACCTGCTTTCTAGTTTGAGAAGAAATGGTGGCTAGGCCAGGACGATCATGGACAGCATGGTGTCTCCTTGGAATGAAATTGTGTGATTTTGGGTTAAAGACCAGGGTTGCTTTTATAGAGGTTTAAACTTATGTGAGTCGTTAGATCACCCTAGGAGCGGTCACAATCGTCCAGACTAGATAGAGTTATCCAGAAATTACCACATATGCCTTAGTGACTCAGCAACAAGTCAGAAAAGACTCAGCAACAAGTCAGAAATCATCACTGTTTGGATCTGGGCGAGGGGGTCGACCCCTATGGGGTGTCGACACCCCTCTTGGGGGGTCGACACTTATGTCGACCCCCCGGGGGGAGTCGACCCCTATGAGTAGGACTTTTCCCGCCTAGCTGATATGCGTGATTTTTGAAATTTGAACACTTTTGTTTATTTAATTATTTGATTATATAATTTTCTGTTTAAACATGAAACCTTTTGAACTTCATAACTTCTTCATACGGAGTCCGATTCACGCAAACTCGGACTCTATCTCAAGCAAAATTCCGAGACGAACGCAATGACGTAACCGTTTCCCTTAATTCTCAATTTTGCAATTAAATATTCTTTACTTCGTTACTTTTACAGGGTGTTACATTCTCCTCTCCTTAAAGGATTTCGTCCCCGAAATCTTCAAGTCACGAAGAATGTATATCCTACCATCCAATCATCCATCTACTCAATCATCAAACACCGGCATCCATTGTATTTAAAAGATTTCTAATGCTTTCATGATTTTATGCAGAGTGTGTGTATATGTCCTTATCTAATGCAAAATCAGGCGGTCTACTAATTCAGTTGACCTCCTTAATGCAAATTATGTTAGTGCCATAAGTACATTATGCATGCAATTATTCCTAATTGTACTTTCTACATGAGTGCACAATCATCCATACAAATGCAATGTCCATATGATAACATTCCAAGTTTCAATCCATACACAAATACATATATGCATATGTAATATGAAAGTGACTGAGCCGATCTAGTACCTACTACGTGTGTATGCATCCACGAGCCACCACTTGCAACAACCATCAACCATAACATGTTTCAAATACATGTTTACATCCATTGGTTTCTACCTAAGGATAAAGAATAGGACCGAGGAGATATACTTAAAAAAATAATAGATATAAGCACGTATAAACTTATGGAAAAAGAGATCAAGGAGGTACCCTAAAAAAGAAAGGGTAGGCTGCGCGTATTTTTCTCTCAGTTTCCCAAGTCGCGTATTCCTCACCGTCACTCCATTGAACTTTAACAAGCATGACTTCACGCTTGTGTAGCTTTTTGACTTCCGGACCCAAGATACGATTTGGAACTCTTCTCGCAGTCGCTTCTCGTTCCACTTCTACTTCCTCTAGTATACTTGGCTCCACAACTTCCGCAGACTCATTTAAGCACTTTCATAGTCGAGAAACATGAAAAACATTATGAACTCCAGCCAGTCTTTCGGGTAGCTTTACTCTGTAAGCCATCGTCCCAATCCTTTCAATGATAGGAAATGTGTAATGACCCGCATTGGCAGAGGTATTGTAATTAATTTATTTAATTATATAAATAGTGATATAGTGAATTAAATGGTCATGAAATTAAATAATGGTGAATATTTAATTAAAATAATAAATTAAATAATATATTTAATTATGAAGTAATCAGAATTGGCTGAAATGATGATATGGTGTGAACCGGATCATCTGTGATATTTAATTCAGCTTGGAATTGAATTAGAATAACGAATATATTATATAAACAACAGTATGAACGTAGAGTTATTATATAATTAAAATCGTGCTTGAAATAGCGCTGCAGTTCGTAAATTGGAGATTCGAACTTCAACTGAATGTACAGGATTCGTGTTAAGCCGGATTTCTGTGAAACAAGAAACGTGTGGAGCTGGTGGAGTATATCTTTCTAGTGGAAGAGAAAAATCGGGATTTTGTCATGTAGATTTTGATTCACGTCCAAATCAAATTTCAGAAAAGTCGCTGTGGAATTCCTTTATAATTTATAAAGGAATTATTTATATTTTAAAAAGGAATTTCAATATAAATCGAATATCGGGTTGACCCAGACTTGAAATATCAAGTTATAGATCCCAGTAGAGCTGTATGGTATTCCACTGCGAATATATATACGATAATATTAATTTATTAATATTAAATTTAATTATATTTAAATATATTTATATATTTAAATGTGTCATCCAAAGCTTTAAAAATAGCCAGTTTTACAAACGACCTCAGAATTCGACGAAACTAATTTTGTTGGATCCGCAATGTTAAAGTATTGCTAGATTTCAATTTCCGTGATTTTTGAAGTCATTATGTGGCCGTACGGATTTTTAGAGTGGAAAACAGTCAGTATTTTGACAGTTAAAAATACTGTGTGAGCATACGAAGTCAGAATTCGACGAAACCAGTTTCGTTGGGACCATAATGTCGAACTCTAGCTACATGTCCAGTTTGGTGATTTTGGGTATCGTATGTGGTCGCAGGGATTTTTAAGGACCCAAGACGAATAGAAAATCGAATAAATAAAATAAATAAATTAAAATAAAATATCCCAACATTTTTCCTGGCCAAATTGAAGGCCACGCAACCTCTCTCCTCAGCCACGAACGATACCTACCCACACAGCTTATAAAAACCCCCCAATTCATTTCCAACGTAGGAAGAAAATCAAAGAACAAAAGAAAATAAAAATCAAATTCAAATAAAAGCTTATAAATCTCAAGGTGTATATGTATGAGGTCCTCGTCACTTGCTCAGTCCGCTGGTGTGAGTTTCATTCAGCTCGATGGTTTTTTTGTCGAGGTCTTTTTCTTATAGTAAACGCTAAGGTTTTGTGGTTCGAGTATTTGGGACATCGAATGAAGGAATGGATGTTGTTTTGGGGTTCGGAGGATCGGTTAGCACTAGCATGCCAAAATTTGAAGGATTCGGTACCCTAAATTGTCGCATGATTTCCTGTAGTGAACGCCAGGATGCGGCGGTCGCGATAATCAAGGATGGGCCGAGCTTTGTAAAACGTGTATGGGTGGAAGAAGATCGCAAAGAGAAGAGGAATGGCGGTATCGGTTTGTTGATCGGTGGTGTGTAGGAGGAATGGGAGAGCGGCGAAGTGATGGCAATGGGGGAGGACGTGGATACCTGCTGATCGGGGAAGAAGGGTTCAAAAAGGTGCGGTTTTTTTTCTTTTGGGCCTGAAGGTTTGGGTTAAAGGATTTCGGTTGGGTCATGAAGAAGGTTCAGGCCTATTTTGTTTAAATTAAAAATGGTTAATTTAATTTATTTTATATAAACTTGTATAACCGATAACTTTGTCATACGATATCAGAATTCCGTGAAACAAGACCTGTTGGGATCGTATGGACGGACATTACCCAATGGAACTGACTGGAAGTGGATTGGAGCTCGTTTGAATTTATGGCGAAATAAACTGTTTGATTCAGATCAAACAACAGTTTATCATTCTTTAACGATGAACTGCCAAAGTGAGTAAATCTCACTAACTCTGAACAGTTTATAATTTCATGTTGTATTTTTAGAACTGTTAAATATTGGCTGTTTGACTGTGTGTTGACTGTTCGATTGAACTGCTAGTTAGTAAGTTGGATTTCTATATTGATTCTGTTTAACAGAATATATCATATGGAACTTAAAGGGATGTTGATTTTATGTTGTATAACATCTGTGGATGCAGGGAAACAGGTTGGAGGAATCTGACTGGATTCCTCAACATTTATTTACTGTTTTCATATATTGTGATATATGATGTGATGTATATCTGTTATGGATTATGTGTGTTAGAATGATGTTGATCATTGTTATTCGATATTTTAAATATCATAAAAGACCCTGGGATGTAGAAAGAATTATTTCAATGTATATTGAAAAAGAGGGATTTTATAAAATCAATAGATTTTATAAAAAGGAAATATTTCGAAAGTAAATAAAAGGAAATTGTTTATAAAACGAATAGAGTTTTATAAAAGGGAAAAATGTTGATAAAACGAATAGAATAGAATAAAGGAATATTTATTTAGGAAATAAATAGGATTATAAAAGGAGTTAATCAACCGTAGTTTATCAAAGGGAGTTAATCGAATATAGTTAATTCGAATAGAAAGTAAAAGGAGTTAATTGAATATAGTTTATTCGAATAGAAAGTAAAAGGAGTCAGTCAAATATAGTTTATTCGAATAGAAAGTAAAAGGAGTTAATCGAATATAGTTTATTCGAATAGAAAGTAAAAGGATTTAATCGAATATAGTTTATTCGAATAAAGTAAAAGGAGTTAATCGAATATAGTTTATTCGAATATAAAGTAAAAGGAGTTAATCGAATATAGTTTATTCGAATAGAGTTAAAGGAGTTATCGAATATAGTTTATTCAAAAGGAGTTAAGTGAAACGAGTAAATCAATAGCGTTAGTCCAATAGAGTTAATCCAATAGAGTTAATCCTATAGCGTTAGTCCAGTAGAGTTAGTCCAATAGAGTTAATTGACCAGGGTTAATCGAATAGAGTAAACTGAATAGAATTATCGAATAAGAGATGATTCGAAGGAGAGTTACGTAAGGAAGTTGTTAAAGAATTAAAAAGGTGAACTTTGTCTATTTCAAGGTTAGAAACGTTGTTCAGTTAAGGTCTGAGAGGTAGTATTACCCCAACTTGATTGACTTCATTTTAACTAAGGAATGGTTAAGGTTCGATAGTGAATGTGGGTTAAAGGAATTTTGTTAATAAGCGTAATGGTTTGAGTTGGCATCGCGATGGTTTGTTTAAACATCTGTCTAAGTCCAATGAAAGAGTTTTGGAAATGTTTTCCAAATAAGAACCAGAAATGTTTGTTCGATATAATTTCCATCTGGAAATAATATTGTTGTTTGCACACGTTTTTTTCTTTGATAGTTAAATCACAGACTATCGAAGTTTTGACCATTTTAACGTTGTTAATATGGAGAGACCGGTTGGATTATTATCCAAAGAACCACTCTTTAATATCATAAGCGTTGCGAATCATATATGCCAAAGATAATTGAAGACGGAGTAAAGTGCAAGGGCTATTGTATAAGTCTTAGATAACAGTGTCTAAGATGGATGTATTGAATAGTGCCTTCGGTTCATCCTGTTCCTGGATGACTTGTATGGACGGATGTCTGACAGAGTATTTCCAGACGATCACGTATATTAATTTCTCCAACCGTACCAAAAGTGGAAGCGGAGAAGAAAACTTCTTTTAGCTAACACATAATGTATGGTTGAGGACGTCAATCGGTGATTTAATGGATTTGACGATGTGGCATTCAAAGTGAATCTGGTGTGATGATAAAGCGTAGCTTCTAGCCTCACATCCGGTAAATGACAGAAATCGGGCAGGCATCATGGCTAAGTCGGTCGCTCCGAAGTAGGGTGTATAATCACCTGATCTAGAGTTTCATTTACTTCTAAAAATCTATTGTTGATGTTGTCCCATTCGGGAAACGGTTGCTGATCCCAACCGTTGGTGATATACATTCGATACACTCAAGCGAAATGAGTGGTCGGTCATGTGTGGCCGGGTTGCAAGATGTTCTTGTTGAGCCCAGTGTATTCCTCTCTAGAGGTACACTAGCGAAAGGTGGTTCCATACCTTGTCATAGTTGGAAATCCATTACCCAATACGTGCTTGCGGTTTTGATTGTATATTATATATGTAGAACGTGAGATGAAAGCGTTTCTGCTAGATGATTATTATAGTTGTGGTTGATAGACATTATTATAATATCAAAAGGTTTTTGATATAAAGATAAATTTGGATTCTCATAAGGGAAAAACCCGTTCCATTATACGGCGTGGTCTTATGAGATATAGTTTACTTGTTCAAACTATTTTAAACTGTTTTACTCACACCAGTCCCATGACTGACCCGGAGTTTATTTGTTTGTTTCCCTAAACTCTTGGGTGCCCAATTTTGTATGGGCAGTCAAGTAGTCGGGATTTACATACATACCTGAAGAGCTGGAGCAGGAGGCTTCCGGATCATATAACTATAGTTTATTTCCGCTGTGTTGTAAGTATGCACTTTGATAATGATGTATATTCTAGTACAGATGTATATTTCAAGTTATGTTATATATATTATATATTGTTCGTCTCACTGTGAGATTCGTGTTACTCTGATGTTGTGTTCTTCTTCTTCTTCTATTCTAAGATTCTATCTTATCTATCCTCACCCTCTATCTTTTTTCTATTAATTTCCTGATTTTCAATTTAATTTGGGGTTGGACTTGTGTTTTTGGTCAGCTCAAATTGGACCGGATTTTCGGGTCATTATAGTTGGTATCAGAGCTTAAGTTAAGTGAATTACTTGGCTCTGTGGCGTGACTCAGTAGAGATGGGGTTAGTAATACCCTAGATTGAGTTGAGTGTATAAATACGAGAGAGCGTATTTGTTACTGATATAAAAATTGTTTTATATTGTGGAGATTTATTGGTTGCGTAATATGTGTTCTGATCGATCAGTTTGATCCACTGTATCGGTAGGAGTTTATAAACACTCGAATACGATGGGTCGACACGATATGTTTTGAAAAGTGGTAAATTAAAATAAGTTTACCCAAGGTATATCTTTATATAGAGAAGATATATATATCAAAATTATTATATAATGGATATATTGGTTGTTATAATAATCGAGTAAGATTATAAGTAAATGGTTATGTAAATAACCAATCAGAATTCATATAAGTGAAATACGTGAAATCAGATGAGTTAATCTGAAATTTAAACCAGGAATAGAATAAAACTCTGGAGAATTGGATAAGTGTTTGTAAATGAATTTGGATTAAAAATAAGGAAAATTTAAGATCTTGGGAGATTTTAAATTGTTTTACAAGCAATGTGAATTATATTTTGAAATGAATTTCAAAGTGGAAATGTTTAGAAATGGTTTTATAGTATTGAACTCACTTCAATCGCTGGAAAATAGATTCCGATGATGACAGCTACATCATCAGTATTCATTTTCGAGTTGTAAGTGACGAAATACTAGCAGAGATACTGTTTTGAATTTGTTTTGGGAAAGACAAGTTGTGTTGAATTTCAAAATGGGATTTATAATAAAGAATGAAAAAAAAGTTTGAATATATGAAATTCAATGGAATTTAAACAGAAATTGAATATAGAAATTCAAAGGGAGTTCGAATATATGAAATTCAATGGAATTGAAATCGAAATTGAATATAGAAATTCAAAGGGAGTTTGAATATATGAAATTCAATGGAATTGAAATAGAAATTGAATATAGAAATTCAAAGGGAGTTTGAATATACGAAATTCAATGGAATTGAAATAGAAATTATAGAAATTCAAAGGGAGTTTGAATATACGAAATTCAATGGAATTGAAATAGAAATTGAATATAGAAATTCAAAGGGAGTTTGAATATGTGAAATTCAATGGAATTGAAATAGAAATTGAATATAGAAATTCAAAGGGAGTTTGAATATAGAAATTCAAATGGAATTCAAATATAGAATTTGAATATAGAAAATATAAAGGAATTCAAATATAGGATTTGAATATATAGAATTTGAATATAGAAATTCAAATGGGATTTATAATATAGAATTTGAATAGAATTTAAACTATAGAATTTTATATATAGATTTGAATAATAGAAGTGATATAAAATTTGAATAGAAATTGAATAGAATTAACTAAGTCGAAGAGGAATTAGTTAATCGTGTTTTGAATTTGAAGTTGAACTTTGAAAGGTGAATTGGATTTGTAAATGGATATTCGAAATCGAATATAGAACTTAAATTTGAAATTTGGATTCAAATTAGTTAATAAGCAAGTTAAAATATATTTGAACATGTCATGTTCAAATATAAAAGTGAAATAGACTAAAGAGTTAATTAACAAATTAATTAACGAATTGAGTTAAAACAATCAGGTATAGTTAAAATAGATCGGGCAGATATGAATATACATGAGATAGGTATGGATAAGGTATGAAGGTATATAAATAGAATGCTCGACGAAAGGTACGTATTTAATTCATATATGAGATTTTATGCGCCGTATCGGTTAGCCGCTTGGTTTTTTTTTTTTTTGGATTGGTGATGGCCATGGGAGGCTATTTGAAATATCCCGATGCTCTTGGTACAAAGGAGGTTATGGCGAATTTTTCCAGGAATTTAAGGAGTTAGAATATTTTTAAGATAATTTGATAGTTAGAAATCAACGTATCGATATATATATATAGAAGTCGATAAGGAAACGAACTTAGAAATAGAATAGTAAAATCAAAAAGGAAGACTATGAATAAAATCTAGTAAGAATAGAAAGAGGAAGCATATACGTGTTTAAAAGTGAATAAGTAGTTGTATGGTATTGATTATTCGAGTAAGTAGTCATATCTGTTTTGACGTTATAAATGTTATTCAGTCAAGGTCTGAGAGGTAGTTATACCCAACTTGATTGATTTCATTATTAACAAATAAATAATAAGATTTCAGGCTAGAAGATCAATGTTGAATAAGAGTTAGTTGAATATAGTATTTGGGTTGTCGTAACGATGTTTTACACAACATCCATTTTAACCCAAATAAGTGTGAGCTTGGAAATATAATAAAGGATATTTCCTAAGTATAGAAATAAACGAGATCGGAAAAGAGATAAGTAATTGGAGTATTTTCCAATTATAAGTAACTTATATTTTTTAAAGTTTAGAAAATAAAGGAAGGCGATATTTGGATATGTTTTCCAAATAACATAAAAGGCCAATATGATTATTGAAAATATTTGGTTAACAAATATTGATAAAGAAATAGAGAAGTGATTTAACTAATGGAATATTAATTAAGGGCTCAGTGACATGTTCAAAAGGAAAATTTGATTTTTTGAAAAGAGTAAACTGTTTAAACACTACCAGGGAAAGACTGTTTGGAATAAAAACAAATTTAACAGAAATTTGTGAAAGCAAAATTGAATTAAAGTAAAGCCCGTAAAGTGGTAACTGAGATTGAATTAGAATGATATCAAGACAAATTGGATTGTGAGATTCAAATTTGAAATGTAATGGGATAATCATGTTAAGAGTTGGGAATCGAGAAGAAACTCGAGTTGAGATGATATTTGGCTCGGATATAAGCGAATGGTTGGTGTTGTGGATAAAAGCAGATTGGAATTTGACCGGGATGACCCTTGTATCCGCTGAATTGATAACAGGTGGAAAGGATAAAATGATATGCTGACAAAAGGTACAAGTTTATATTTCTATTGGATATAAGATTTATGAGCCAAATTGGCAAGCTGCTTGGCTGTTTGCTTTTCTTTTGGGATGGAGATGGCCCAGAGAGGCAAGTTGGAGTTCGAGCTATTAACCAGTACAAAGGAGGTGCTGGCGAAATTTTTCAAAAAAGTTAAGGTGTTAGAAAATTTTCAGGATTTTTGAAATTTTTTGTTGATAAGAATTAATTAATAATTTAATTGAAATTAAATTGATTCAGTTGAAACTGAAGTTAATAAGTGCACAAATATGTTCTAACCAGTCAATAGGGTCATTCTCTACCTTAGCAACTTCGAGGACGGAATTATTTTAAGTGGGGAAGATTGTAATGACCCGCATTGGCAGAGGTATTGTAATTAATTTATTTAATTATATAAATAGTGATATAGTGAATTAAATGGTCATGGAATTAAATAATGGTGAATATTTAATTAAAATAATAAATTAAATAATATATTTAATTCAGAAATAATCAGAATTGGCTAAAATGATGATATGGTGTGAACCGGATCATCTGTGATATTTAATTCAGCTTGGAATTGAATTAGAATAACGAATATATTATATAAACGACAATTTGAACGTAGAGTTATAATATAATTAAAATCGAGCTTGAAATAGCGTTGCAGTTCGTAAGTTGGCAATTCGAACTTCAACTGAATGTACAGGATTCGTGTTAAGCTGGATTTCTGTGAAACAAGAAATGTGTGGAGCTGGTGGAGTATATCTTTCTAGTGGAAGAGAAAAATCGGGATTTCGTTGTGTAGATTTTGATTCACGTCCAAATCAAATTTCAGAAAAGTCGTTGTGGAATTCCTTTAAAATTTATAAAGGAATTATTTATATTTTAAAAAGGAATTTCAATATAAATCGAATATCGGGTTGACACAGATTTGAAATATCAAGTTATAGATCCCAGTAGAGCTGTATGGTATTCCACTGCGAATATATATACGTTAATATTAATTTATTAATATTAAATTTAATAATATTTAAATATATTTGTATATTTAAATGCGTCATCCAGAGCTTTAAAAATAACCAGTTTTACAAACGACCTCAGAATTCGACGAAACTAATTTTGTTGGATCCGCAATGTTAAATTATTGCTAGATTTCAATTTCCATGATTTTTGAAGTCACTATGTGGCCGTACGGATTTTTAGAGTGGAAACAGTCAGTATTTTGACAGTTAAAAATACACTGTGTGAGCATACGAAGTCGGAATTCGACGAAGCCAGTTTCGTTGGGACTGTAATGTCGAACTCTAGCTACATGTCCAGTTTGGTGATTTTGGGCATCGTATGTGGTCGCAGGGATTTTAAGGACCCAAGATGAATAGAAAATCGAATAAATAAAATAAATAAATATAAAATAAAATATCCCAACATTTTTCCTGGCCAAATTGAAGGCCATGCAACCTCTCTCCTCAGCCACGAACGATACCTACCCACACAGCTTATAAAAAAACCCCAATTCATTTCCAACGCAGGAAGAAAATCAAAGAACAAAAGAAAATAAAAATCAAATTCAAATAAAAGCTTATAAATCTCAAGGCGTATATGTATGAGGTCCTCGTCACTTGCTCAGTCCGCTGGTGTGAGTTTCATTCAGCTCGATGGTTGTTTTGTCGAGGTCTTTTTCTTACAGTAAACGCTAGGGTTTTGTGGTTCGAGTATTTGGGACATCGAATGAAGGAATGGATGTTGCTTTGGGGTTCGGAGGATCGGTTAGCACTAGCGTGCCAAAATTTGAAGGATTCGGTACCCAAAATTGTCGCATGATTTCCTGTAGTGAACGCCATGATGCGGCGGTCGTGATAATCAAGGATGGGCCGAGCTTTGTAAAACATGTATGGGTGGAAGAAGATCGCGAAGTGAGGAGAAATGGCGGTATCGGTTTGTTGAACGGTGGTGTGTAGGAGGAATGGGAGAGCGGCGAAGTGATGGCAATGGGGGAGGACATGGATACCTACTGATCGGGGAAGAAGGGTTCAAAAAGGTGCGGGTTTTTTTCCTTTTGGGCCTGAAGGTTTGGGTTAAAGGATTTCAGTTGGGCTATGAAGAAGGTTCAGGCCCATTTTGTTTAAATTAAAAATGGTTAATTTAATTTATTTTATATAAACTTGTATAACCAATAACTTTGTTATACGGTATCAGAATTCCATGAAACAAGACCCGTTGGGATCGTATGGACGGACACTACCCAATGGAACTGACTGGAAGTGGAGTGGAGCTCGTTTGAATTTATGGCGAAATAAACTGTTTGATTCAGATCAAACAACAGTTTATCGTTCTTTAATGATGAACTGCCAAAGTGAGTAAATCTCACTAACTCTGAACAGTTTATAATTTCATGTTCTATTTTTAGAACTGTTAAATATTGGCTGATTGACTGTGTGTTGACTGTTTGATTGAACTGCTAGTCAGTTAGATGGATTTCTATATTGATTCTGTTTAACAGAATATATCATATGGAACTGAAAGGGATGTTGATTTTATATTGTATAACATCTTTGGATGCAGGGAAATAGGTTGGAGGAATCCGACTGGACTCCTCAACATTTATTTACTGTTTTCATATATTGTGATATATGATGTGATGTATATCTGTTATGGTTTATGTGTGTTAGAATGATGTTGATCATTGTTATTCGATAATTTAAATATCATAAAAGACCCTGGGATGTAGAAAGAATTATTTCAATGTATATGGAAAAAAAGGGATTTTATAAAATCAATAGATTTTATAAAAAGGAAATATTTCGAATGTAAATAAAAGGAAATTGTTTATAAAACGAATAGAGTTTTATAAAAGGGAAAAATGTTTATAAAACGAATAGAATAGAATAAAGGAATATTTATTTAGGAAATAAATAGGATTATAAAAGGAGTTAATCAACCGTAGTTTATCAAAGGGAGTTAATCGAATATAGTTTATTTGAATAGAAAGTAAAAGGAGTTAATCGAATATAGTTTATTCGAATAGAAAGTAAAAGGAGTTAATCGAATATAGTTTATTCGAATAGAAAGTAAAAGGAGTTAATCGAATATAGTTTATTCGAATAGAAAGTAAAAGGAGTTAATCGAATATAGTTTATTCGAATAAAGTCAAAGGAGTTAATCGAATATAGTTTATTCGAATATAAACTAAAAGGAGTTAATAGAATATAGTTTATTCGAATAGAGTTAAAGGAGTTATCGAATATAGTTTATTCAAAAGGAGTTAAGTGAAATGAGTAAATCAATAGCGTTAGTCCAATAGAGTTAATCCAATAGAGTTAATCCAATAGCGTTAGTCCAATAGAGTTAGTCCAATCGAGTTAATTGACCAGGGTTAATCGAATAGAGTAAATTGAATAGAATTATCGAATAAAAGATGATTCGAAGGAGAGTTACGTAAGGAAGTTGTTAAATAATTAAAAAGGTGAACTTTGTCTATTTCAAGGTTAGAAACGTTGTTCAGTTAAGGTCTGAGAGGTAGTATTACCCCAACTTGATTGACTTCATTTTAACTAAGGAATGGTTAAGGTTCGATAGTGAAGGTGGGATAAAGGAATTTAGTTAATAAGCGTAATGGTTTGAGTTGGCATCGCGATGGTTTGTTTAAACATCAGTCTAAGTCCAATGAAGGAGTTATGGAAATGTTTTCCAAATAAGAACCAGAAATGTTTTCTGATATAGAAAACAAGAAATGGAAATGTTTTCCAATGGTAATAACATATATTTTCTAAATTTAGAAAATAAGAAATGTTGAATATAGGGAAACAGGAGATAAGTAAATTAATTAACTATAGAGATAAATGTTAAATGATGTTTGTTCGATATAATTTCCATCTGGAAATAATATCGTTGTTTGCACACGTGTTTTTCTTTGATGGTTAAATCACAGACTATCGAAGTTTTGACCATTTTAACGTTGTTAATATGGAGAGACCGGTTGGATTATTATCCAAAGAACCACTCTGTATTGGCATAAGCGTTGCGAATCATATATGCCAAAGATAATTGAAGACGGAGTAAAGTGCAAGGGCTATTGTATAAGTCTTAGATAACAGTGTCTAAGATGGATGTATTGAATAGTGCCTTTGGTTCATCCTGTTCCTGGATGACTTGTATGGACGGATGTCTGACAGAGTATTTCCAGACGATCACGTATATTGATTTCTCCAACCGTACCAAGAGTGGAAGCGGAGAAGGAAACTTCTTTTAGCTAACACATAATGTATGGTTGAGGATGTCAATCGGTGATTTGATGGATTTGACGATGTGGCATTCAAAGTGAATCTGGTGTGATGATAAAGCGTAGCTTCTAGCCTCACATCCGGAAAATGACAGAAATCGGGCAGGCATCATGGCTAAGTCGGTCGCTCCGAAGTAGGGTGTCTAATCACCTGATCTAGAGTTTCATTTACTTCTAAAAATCTATTGTTGATGTTGTCCCATTCAGGAAACGGTTGTTGATCCCAACCGTTGGTGATATACATTCGATACACTCAAGCGAAATGAGTGGTCGGTCATGTGTGGCCGGGTTGCAAGATGTTCTTGTTGAGCCCAGTGTATTCCTCTCTAGAGGTACACTAGCGAAAGGTGGTTCCATACCTTGTCATAGTTGGAAATCCATTACCCAATACGTGCTTGCGGTTTTGATTGTATACTATATATGTAGAACGTGAGATGAAAGCGTTTCTGCTAGATGATTATTATAGTTGTGGTTGATGGACATTATTATAATATCAAAAGGTTTTTGATATAAAGATAAATTTGGATTCTCATAAGGGAAAGACCCGTTCCGTTATACGGTGTGGTCTTATGAGATATCGTTTACTTGTTCAAACTGTTTTAAACTGTTTTACTCACACCGGTCTCATGACTGACCCGGAGTTTATTTGTTTGTTTCCCTAAGCTCTTGGGTGCCCAATTTTGTACGGGCAGTCAAGTAGTCGGGATTTACAAATATACCTGAAGAGCTGGAGCAGGAGGCTTCAGGATCATATAGCTATAGTTTATTTCCGTTGTGTTGTAAGTACTGTACTTTGATAATGATGTATATTCTAGTACAGACGTATATTTCAAGTTATGTTATATATATTATATGTTGTTCGTCTCGCTGTGAGATTCGTGTTACTCTGATGCCGTGCTTAAGCATAGTTATGTGCCTACAGCCTCTTGCAAACTCTTCCAAAACTCGCTCGTAAAGACAGGATCTCAATCACTCACTATGCTGGAGGGTATCCTATGGAGTCAAACTATCTCTTTAAGATAAATGGATGCTAAGGACGAGGCAGTCCTTCTACTCTTAACAAGTATAAAGTGAGCGCTTTTAGCGAGCCTGTCCACTATTACCCAAATACTAGTATTGCCCCTTCTTGACCTAGGCAACCTATCAACAAAGTCCATCGAAATGCTATCCCATTTCCACTGTGAGACCTCTAGAGGATGGAGCAGACCATTAGGCTTTTTCTGCTCCGCTTTGACTTGCTGGTATATCAAGCACTTAGCGACGAACTCAGCTACATCCCTCTTCATGCCATTCCAAAAGAAAACCCTTTTTATGCCTTTATACATCTTGTCTCCACCTGGGTGTGTGGTCATCTTAGAATGGTGTGCTTCTTCGAGAACCTTCTTCACCAAATCCCTTGCTTGTGGAACGCATAGTCTTCCATCCCGTCTCAACCAACCCTTATCATAGATGGAGCATCTATTGAGGTGACTAGAAGTCTCACCCTTAATTAGCTTATCCATCATATCAACTAGCTGAGGGTCTTCACATCGCGCGGTTCCTATTGAGTCCAAAAGAGTAGGCCGCACTTCTAGCGATGTTAACAAACTAGGTACAAATTCAGAGGAGGGTCTAAAGTCAAAGTTTGCTATGTACTCTAAGTTGTGCCTTTCTATAAAGAGAAGACTTAAGGTCATCTTCTTTCTACTTAAGGCGTCTGCTACTACATTGCCCTTGCCAAGGGTATAGGAAATCTCAAACTCATATAAGGCCATAAATTCCATCCACCTTTGTTGTCTTAAGTTAATATCTTTCTGTGAGAAAAGGTACTATAATGATTTATGGTCAGTAAACAATTCAAACCTTTCTCCTAGTAGATAATGACGCCATGACTTAAGAGCGAAAACAATGGCAGCTAGCTCCAAATCATGGGTTGGGTAGTTTTTCCCATGTACCTTCAACTGCCTTCCACCATAACAAACCACCTTGCCTTCTTGCATCAATACAACGCCTAATCTTGTACCGCATGCGTCTGTGTATAAGGTAAACATTTTGCTCGCATCAGGCAATGCCAGAACTAGGGCTGTTGTTAGAGCCCTTTTCAAGCGTTGGAAAGCAACATCGCAATGCAAATCCCAAACGAAAGTTAGATTCTTCTTTGTCAATATTGTGAGTGGGGCTGAGATTTTTGCAAAGTCTTTAATGAACTTCCGGTAAAAGCCCGCTAGCCCGAGAAAGCTTTGGACTTCAGTTGCATTCCGTGGAACCTTCCAATCTTGCACCGCAACTACTTTTGCGGGGTCCACAGCTATCCCTTCTTTGGACACCACATGTCCAAGAAACCTTACTTCTTCTCTCCAGAAATGACATTCAGAGAACTGGCTTTCAACTGATGTGCACGAAGAGTATCCATGACTTCCCTTAAATGCAAAGCATGCTACTCTTCATTCTTCGAGAAAATCAAAATGTCATCCACGAAGACCACCACAAACTTATTAAAGAACTCCCTAAACACCCTGCTCATCAAGTCAACGAAATAAGCGAGTGCGTTTGTCAAGCCGAAAGGCATGACAAGCCATTCGATGAAACCATCTGGGGTTCTGAATGCGGTCTTAGCAATGCTGCCTTCAGCCACCCTTTGCTGATGAAACCCGGTTGCCAGATCTAGTTGGGAGAAAACCGATGCACCTACAAGCTGATCAAACAAGTCGTTTATTCTTGGAAGTGGGTGCTTATTCTTCTTGGTCAGCTTGTTTAGCTCCCTATAGTCAACGCATACGCGAAGTCAACCATCCGTTTTGGTTGCAAACACTACTGGAGCATCCCATTCAGAAATAGTCCGCCTTATAAACACCTTTTCGAGTAGCTCTTTAACTTGCTTGCTGAGCTCTTTCCTCTCCCTTGGAGCCATGTGTCTAACGGGTAGTGCTACGGGTTTTGCATTATCAACGAGATATATGCGGAAGTCTATCTCCTTCTTCAGAGGTAAGCTCTTCACCTCTTCAAATACATCTGATTATTCACGGACTACTCTAACAGACTGCAAGTTTTCAACAGACGCATCAAGAGATTCTAGGTAGCTAAGCATAACAGAATGCATGGGATTACAAGAGATTTCGAGATGTTACCAAGGAGAGTCATAAGTCTAACCACTCTCTTTTAACAATCGAGGATGGCACGATTACTGGATAACCAATCCATGCCTAGAATCGACCCATAGCCCGTGAAGCCCAAAACATAGGCATTACATCTAAACCCAACGCTTAGTATAGAAATTTCCAAATCCAAACAAATCATTGACAAATAAGACGAGCCCCCAATTGGATTTGAAACAACCAAGGGATCCTCTACTATACTGGTGTCTAGGTGCAGAGATTCAACTAAAGCAGTAGATATAAAAGAGTGCGATGCGCCAGAATCCAAGAGTGTACGAACATGATGATAAAAATGATAAAATAAACTCTCAACAGAAATATTTCTACCTCATTCTTGCGGAGGTGCTATGAGAGCGTGAACCTACCCTCTAGAAGTAGATCCAGGTCCTCTGCCCTTGCCCTTGATTTCTTGGGCAGTCCTTAACCATGTGTCCTGTCACGCAGCAGTGAAAACAACCACCCATCTTCCTCCTTTTCTTTCTGCAGTCCTTAATCAGATGTCTAGGAATGCCACAAAAATTACACTTCCTCTTGCCACGGGTTTTTTTTGTTCTTCCCGCCCTTCTTTGAGTCTGTCTTTTTATTTTGCCATCCCTCCACTTTCTTATATTGAGGTACTTCTACCTTTGTCTCTTTCTTGCCATCCTTGTCTTCCTCCTGTAACAAAGCCATGTCCACTAGTCTCTCATAAGTCGCACCCATAGGTATATAGGACATTGCTAGGCTGTGCAGCGGCTCATTCAACCCTTTAACAAAACAGAGAGCTTTCTTATGGGGAGTGTTCACTAACTCCAGTCCGAATCTAGCCAGTTGGTTGAATTGGTTGACGTATTCCTTGACCGACATACTTCCATGTTTGAGAGCCAAGAACTTCTCCATCTATTGGCTATGTTCAGCTTGTGAGAGGAATTTCATTTCAGACCTCATTCTGAAATCCATCCAAGTTTCAACTGGTCTCTCAGCATTAGTAACTTCCCACCAATAAGAGGCTTCGTCTTTAAGCAACCATACGGCCAACTGTATCTTCTGCCTATCGTCCACTTCAAAGATAACAAACAAGTCCTCGGTTTCTTTGAGCCAGTTCCTTGTTTCTACAAATGACTCAGTCCCATTAAAGTTCTTTCCACCTGTGGCTCGAAAATCTCTACATATCTTTGAGAAAGCATTTGCATGAGGAGGAGGAGGAGGAGCAGCAGCAACTGGGGGAGGAGGAACGTCTGCTGGGCCTACATCATTAGCCCTAGCCTCTAGGTACCTTCTGAACCAGCCAGGTACCGGTACGCCCTCTGGAAGGTTAAGATCCCCAGACATGCTGAAACGAAAAAGAAAAGATTCAAAACAAAGGATAGAAAGATAGGGCATATGGCTTTGGGGGATTATGCCTTTTAAAATAAAAACAACACTTTTTCTTGAAAATGCTTCTTTAAACTTCTTTTTGAAAATTAGTTTCCAAAATTTTTATCTGATCTGGCAACCATTAGCTCTGATACCAAGTGAAACACCCCACCTTCGTTAAGGTCACTCACAAAGGGAATGGCTTAATTTCGGTGGAGCGTTATAGGTAAAAGGTACAGATAATTTAAAAGACAGACATATAAACAGCCAAAAAACTAAATTTATTTCATTAGTACGTGGTTCAGTTAAAACATTACAACAACTGTCTCAAACCAACTTCCAAATTATTACAACAAAACCCCTATCTTGAATTAAAACATAAAGAAGCATTAAAATAACATTAAGGCAGCATAAATCCCCAATAAGAGAGTATCCAAAGCCATACCCCAAGGAAAGAAAATCCAAGCAATACATCTACTCTCTTCAAGCTGATAATGGTCCGAACTAAGCTGAAGTATTCCCTGCCTACGGACCTGGGGGGGAGAGGGGGAAACAGAAGAAAAGAAGACGAAAGAAAATGGGTCAGACATGAGTATGGTAAGTCCAATAATTATTTAGCATGTAAACAAGAAAAAGGATTATGACACGAATAAACTGAACCTAGGACAATACCCTAGAAATAAGAAAATAAAACTGAATATGTTATCGCACTCATTTCTATTTCTCTGCACCCACTTACAAGTGTTTCAACTAGCACCATGTGTTCAAGATAAATGATCCCCTTTATCGATCGGCTCATACTCGTATACGTTTTCCACTTGTGTCATTCGGCCTCGCTTGATTTTAGATACCTGTGCTGGTCCCACCATGGGGTGTATCAAATCCTATGGTCGCAACCCGACACAAATCAAGATGCACAGTGTATAACTACTAATGCCCAGTGCCTGCTTTTTCCACTCTGGAGTACATGCATGCCCGCACTCCGTCGGAACCTACACGTACGCACCACCCGCCGTTGTTTTGACCGCTTAAAATCAACCCAGTAATCGTGCCCCACTGTAATAACCCGAAAATCTGGGCCAGTTTAAAATTTTTATTTTGGCAATTTTAGCGAATTTTGGATATTTAAAATGAATTATTTTAAATAATATCGACGAGAAATTTATTTTGAATATAATTAGAACGTATATATTATATACGTCGTCGTTAGAATATAAATAATTATATATAATTATAAAAGGAATTGAAAATGGCGCGGTAGTTCGATAATTCGATTTCAAACTTCAATTGAATGTACCGGGTGCAAAACAATCCGGATTTTAGTGAAACCAAAAATATTAGAATCTATTCGGGAATATCTTTCCAACGAATCCGAAAAATCAAAATTTCATAGCGGGAATCAAAAGATATGTCCAGTTGAAAATTCTGAATAGTCGCTATGGAATTCAGGCCCTTAAAAATGGACATTTTGCAAGCGACCTCGGATTTCGACGAAACCACTTTTGTTGGATCCGCGATGTCAAATTATTGCTAGGTTTCAAATTTCATAATTGCTCGAATCAATATGTGAGTGTGGCAAAGGAAAACGCGTTTGACCAGTTTTAGTTGATTTTAATCGACTGGAAAATGGCCATTTTTCCAACGGTCTCAGAATTCGACGAAATTAGTTTTGTTAGGACCGTATCATCAATACGAAGCTAGAAAATATTTTTCTGGAATTTTTAGAATCAGTATGTGGCCTTGGTAATTTAAAATGTACATTTAAAATTGAATATATAGATTTATATTTTAAATTTAGCGAAAACTGATTGAAACAGCCGAATCATCTTGCGAAACATATTCCACTGTGTTCGGAATAAGGGTAATTAGCTAAGGGCGACATTCGTTGGGTTTGAATTGAACTTCGTGCGGAGAAAAATACATTTTTGAAGGATAAAATAATAAAATAATATATATAAGGCCATTATCTCCAAGCCCTAGGTCAAACCCTTAGCTGGTCAAACTCAAAAACGCGCCTCCTTCAAACCCAACGGCGGACAATGATCGATTTTTCATTCCCTCTGATCTAGAAATACACTTCGAAATAAATTATGATTCATACATGAAATCGAAGCACTCTCTTGGATCTTCGTATCAATACCACTTTCTGCATCCATCGTTGGATCTTTCGTTCAATTTTAAGCCATAAAGGACTGGCGTTCGCACTCGATTTCCGTCGCCTCTAGGGGTTCGAGCTCACCGCGCCGCCACCTGTAGGTGGAGAAGGAGGAGCTCGTCATCGTGGAAGGGTCTGATGCAATCCCGGTCAGCTGAAGAGGCGGCAAGATCGAACCCTAATCGGGCATGATGGGTTCGGTTATGCGCGGCTTCCTGAGTAAATGATGAACAAAAAAAAGGTTTTATTTTTATTTATTCTTCTTAAGTTTTTTTTAAAAAAATCAGTTTTTAACAGTTTAGATTCAGTTTAGAATTCAGTTTAAAATTGTTTTTAAAATCAGTTTTAAACAGTTTTTAAAATCAGTTTTTAATAGTTTAGAATTCAGTTTAAAATTGTTTTTAAAATCAGTTTAGTTTTGTTTTAAAATATATATATATATCTCATTAAAAATATAATTTTTATTATGTAAATAGAATGGATTTTTTTATATGGAAAAGCAATATAGAAAGATGGTTTTAAAAATAAATTAGCATTGTAAAAATATTACTTTTATACGAAATAGTTTTAGCTTAAAAACATGACTTTTATATAAAGAGCATTGATTTATAAACGTGATTTTCAAAATGAATGGAATAAATATAAACATAGTATAAGAATGGGATTATATATATATATATATATAGCGTTAGAGTAAAAATTCGATTTTTATATATTGAATAGCAAAGTAAAAATTCGATTTTTATATATTGAATAGCGTAGTGAAAATTCGATTTTTATATATGTAGTGGCTACAGCAACGAAGATGACAAAGATGCGATAACGATGAAGATTTCTATCAAAGAAGAGTCAAGATGTTTGGATAGCTATTCGGTGAGAATTTCTCACCTTTCAATTTCTTTTTCTAGTTATATATATATACTAGGATGCAGACGGTGTTTAATAGCACCCGACACAATCGTCCACAGACCATGGACTTGTTTGTTTGATTGCAAATATTAGTTAGATTATTTGATTGAAATTTGACTGTTGGGTGAATTGAAATTGATTTGATTGATGTGTGAATGGCGTGAGCCTTCACTAGACTGGGGATAAGGCTAGGCCTTGTCCCGTTTCTAGTATCGTGCCGTTATGCCGCCGAAATTTTCTAAAATAAATTAGAAAAATAAAAATATCATTTTATTTAAAGAATGAACTGAATAGAAATTCATAAGTTAAAATAAAATGTTTTGTCGTTAAAAATATAATTTTTAACGTGAAGTGAATAAAATAAAATATTCATTTACAAACCGGATGGTTTGTTTATGTACACCTATTTGAAGGACATGGATTGGGACGATAAATTTTACACATCGCCCAACTGCACAAATAAAAATAAATGTTTGTTGATTTGAAACCCCACACGGGTGTTGGGATGAAATTTGAAGTTCACTCATCCTGATTGATTAAATATGTCGATCGATTGATTGACAGGCTGTTATAAGCGTTAGATATCTATATTTGATGCTTATACAGTGTAGTGCACTTTGGTTGATGGTTGATTATCTATCGTTGCTATTATATACATTTGTTGTATGGAATCCATATAATTAACTTTATATGGTAATTGATTGGGCCTCATTCCAATTTAGAAAATAAAGAATATTATAAAATAAAGGTTCATGTGTTGACTGTACTCATCCGTTGAGATTAGTCATGTGTTGAACGAAATATTTTAATAAATTTTATATCTTTATCACTATAAAATAAAGGTTCATGTGTTGACTGTACTCATCCATTGAGATTAGTCATGTGTTGAACGAAATATTTTGACAATAACAAATATTTTGATAATAGGAAATATCTGAAATAGAATATTTGGAAATAGAAATACATTAAGCCGTGTTGATTAGATTGACGCCATTTTGACGTGAATCGATATTTATATCGATTTTATCGATTTCGAAATGAATTGAATTGAAAACGATTTCGAAATGAATTGAATTGAAAACGATTTCGAAATGAATTGAATTGAAAACGATTTCGAAATGAATTGAATTGAAAACGATTTCGAAATGAATTGAATTGAAAACGATTTCGAAATGAATTGAATTGAATATATAACAAATTTGATTTGAATAGAAAACGAATTTGATTTCAATTGAATATATAACGAATTTGAATCAAATAGAAAACCAATTTGAATTGAATCGAATAGAAAACCACTTTGAATTGAATAGACATGAAATTGAATTCGAATTGAATTGAATTCAAATTGAATTGAAATTTGAATTGAATAGAAATGAATTTTAAAACGAATTTATAAGGAAAGATTCAATTTTGATTTGAATTGAGATGGAAGTTGAAATTGTTTTTGAAACGAATTCAAAACTATTTATAAAATTCGTTTTAAATAGTAACCGAGCGAAATTCCCGATCGTCACACCCACACTGCTTAGTTCAGGGTATCATGGTACATCTATGTGGGTTACTGTAGAAATGGGTCCCTGTTACTAGGGTTTCCTAATCAACATGTTAAAATGGTAAAGTTTTCTCAAATTAACCTAACCCCAAACATCAGTTTAGTTAACATGTTGTATTGGTTAAGTATTGCCTTAATTAACTTAACCCTACCATTCCTGTCTTAGCATTAATTCATTCATTAAAGCACCAACCGCTCACATTAGATATGTATTGTTGCGGTCGCTGGATTTGTCGGTCGGTTCCTCGCAGTCTTACACCGCAACTCAATCTAACCTCAGGTTCTTTTGGGCTTGATGCGCTAACCTCTCACGTTTGATCTATATTGTTACGGTTGCTGGATGTGTCGGGCAGTTCCGGGCAGTCTTACACCGTAACTCAATCTAACCTCGGGTTAGGCATATTAGTCTTTTACTTAATTTACATATATACCTTTCATATTTATATGTTAATTATCCACAATTATTTCCATTCAAGTCATGCCCCAATTACCCTCCAAATCATATTCATAATTTTTTGGTATATAAATTAGACCGTTTTTATACCACTAATCATTCATATATTTATGGGCCAAATTATGCCAATAATATGAAATTTAAGGTTTTCCTAACGTTACCCCCGTTATACGTTCGCAAAATTAATACAGAATGTTAGGCTCGCAACTTAGCCTAACTTATATACAAAAAGGGGAAAGAAAGGAGCATGTACCATTCATGCAACATAAAATAATAAGGATGTAACTAAACATGTGTCATGTAAATTTGGCATAAAACAATGAACTTGAATTTTTGGATCCAACTAACCATGAGTCTTAAGTATATAGAATTACACAAGTCAAACTAGTCATGTAAATGTAAACTTTTATTTTGGATCCAATAAACATGAATCTTAAGCATATAGAATTATACAAGTTCAACTAGGCATGTAAATGTAAACTTTTATTTTGGATCCAATAAACATGAATCTCAAGCATATAGAATTTACACAAATCCAACTAGACATGTAGATATGAACTTGTATTTTGGATCCAATAATCATAGATCTAACATATGCGAATGTAGATATAAACATACATACAACTTAGCCCTAAAAACTTGCATGTAACATAACATGAAAGAGTCGCTAAATTTACATAATACACGATTGGTTTAACACACATAATAAGTCCAACAAACCACAATAGTCTCATAGGCACGTATGATAGAATTGTTACAAGAATAGACATGAATCATCATCACCATTATCTTACAAACTTAGGCACAACTATAGTTTTTACTTTATTACAAATCATAACTTTTAATTGTTCACATATAAATAATAACAGGACTTACAAACAGAAGAAAGTCTTGTTTTCTGGGATCTAGTTTTTGAAACTGAAAAGCAATCCCTTGACGTAGACTATCGATTCTCAAATTTAGATTAGATTCGTTGCTTTTAACTTGCTTTCTAGTTTGAGAAGAAATGGTGGCTAGGCTAAAATGATCATGGACAGCATGGTGGCTCCTTGGAATGAAAATGTGTGATTTAGGGTTAAGGACTAGGGTTGCTTTTATAGAGGTTTAAACTTATGTGAGCCGTTAGATCATCATAGGAGCGATCACAACCGTCCAGACTAGATAGAGTTATCCAGAAATTACCACCTATGCCCTAGTGACTCAGAAACAAGTCAGAAAAGACTCAGCAACAAGTCAGAAATCGTCAGTGTTTGGATCTGGGTGAGGGGGTCCACCCCTATAGGAGGGGTCGACACCCCAGTCGACTCCCCTCTTGGGGGGTCAACACCTATGTCGACCCCCCTGGGCGAGACTTTTCCCGCCCAGCTGGTTTGCGTGATTTTTGAAATTCGAACACTTTTGTATAATTAATTATATAATTTTCTGTTTAAACATGAAACATTCTGAACTCCATAACTTCTTCATACGGAGTCCAATTCACGCAAACTCGAACCAACTATCTCAAGAAGAATTCCGAGACAAACGCAATGGTGTAACCGTTTCCATTAATTCTCACTTTTACAATTAAGTATTCTTTAATTTGTTACTTTAATAAACATGGAAAATACAGGGTGTTACACAGTGCCTATTTCATTCTGGTTATTTACAGTTTACAAATAATTTTCTTTCTCTATTATGGTTTTATTTACAGTTTGGGCTATTCCCAATTCTGATTTTTGTGTATTTTTTATTCTAGACCTTGCGAGTAGCTTAGACCATTTCCCTTTTTCTTTTAGTGCTGAGCCTAGGCCTTTCTCATTTTTTTGCATTAAAATTGAAAAAATGTTGAATTGAATAATAAAGGATAATTAGGCATGTAAGAAATGATTAAATATTATAATTAGTATTGGATTGTAATTCAAGGATAAAACTTATTATATAATTGGAGAATTTGCAAACACAGAAGTTGGAATAGGATTGACTTATTTGGACGCTAAGTAACGTGGGGTTGGGTTGTATAAAAAGATAAACATTAATTAGGGATGTTTAATACAACTTAGGAATATAACCTGAGGTTATATTCGACCTAGTAATAAACTTAAATTGTGTTAAGTTGAACTGAAGATAAAATTAATGAGCTATGTTAGTGATGTCTGTTCCGGTAGCATGGGGTTGATTGGGGAAACTAAGTGGCTCGTAGGTTATGTCCATTCTGATAGTGTGGGGCTGATTGGGAAAAATAAGAGGCCTAATAAAATATAAGATTGTAGTGGAAGTGCCTTCTGACAGCGTGAGGCTAATTGTGGAAAATAAGTGGCTCGTAGTTTAGGTTCATTCCGGCAGTGTGGGGTTAATTAGGGAAAAAATGTAGCCTAAAAGAAAAATAATTGGGGACCAAGTCTAGTGGTAACTTGTGTCAATTGCATATTTGGTTAGGGACCCGTATCAGGCAGTATCGCTATATTCATCTTTGGAGGTCTCACATTAGGTGGAGGCGAGGGAACGCTTTACTGCACAGGATAGTAAGAAGTCCAAATGAGGTGGGCACGGGCACGTTCCGGCGGAACAATTGGTGTGCATTGTGCCGATTTCTATAAATAAGTCATTGTAATGTGTATGAATAACAATTATGTCCTTTTAGTTGACAGGATCGAGGTTGATAACCTTGATTTACATTGCTGGCATAGGTTATCACATTGTGGTTATAGGAGTTGATCGACGGGTAGAAATTAGTTAAAGCCTAATTATTATACATTTGGTAGGTTGGTGCAGCAATCTTGGATATGAATGATAAACCAATCTTTATTTTTGCTTAACTTTGTTTGTTGCTTTTATACTTTTATGTCTTATGTCCTTTTAAATGTTCATTTTTCTAATGCTTCCTTAACTTATGCTAATGCTGGAAATTACTAGAACTCACCATGTATGTATGACCTAGTTGGTTTTCTCCTTCTCTCTTCTTTTTCTCCTCCCTAGGTTCACAAGGTGGAGGGTCTCAGTAGTGATTCTTTATTTTTCAGTTCAGCTTGGACTCAGACTCATTTCAGAATCATGTGTTGGTTCATTTCTCATTTTCTGATTATTGTGCTGGTATTGAGAGGGATGGTTTAACTTATGTACTATGATATTATGGTTTTCCATGGAACAGTATATTTGGTTTTATGTTGATGACTATTTGGTACTTTGTAAATGTAATAACCACTATGATTTGACTTGCTTTATTAAATGTTGCTTTAAATATTTCCACATTGTTTTATATTTTTGTCTTGTGAATTTTACTCTCAGTGTTGTTACTTTATACCTAAGCACTTAATAAACCTTAGCGCATCCTTATACGGGCGACATTAAGGCGCATGGGGTGTTTTATTTGGTATCAGATTCTAAGGTTACAAGATCAGAGAAAAGTTTTGATAAAGTGCTTTCAAATGTAGATTTTTTCTGTAACAACCCGGAATTTTGACAATAAAAATTAATTATCAAAAGCTCAAAAATAGGAATTTCTTCAAATGATGGAATTTGACCATGAAACTTTAACAGATGTGTTCGTCTTGGAATTTTGGTCAAGTTTCATGTTTGGAGTTTCATGAACGGAGATCGTATGGAAAAGTTACAGACAAAATATGATAAACGGGCAGAAATAATAAAACATAGTATTATATATATAGTAATTAATAATCCCCCTAGCCACCTTACTGCTAGGTCGACCAAGCGGGCGATTGGGGTGGTCGACTGCTGGCTGCGACCGCTTGGTCAAGACAAGCAGCGACGACTATGGTTTTGGCTATATGATATATATATATATATATATATATATATATATATATATATAAACGAATGGATGTTTATTTAATCAAATCTAACAGTTCATGGCCAATTCCAATCCTATATATAAATGAGTAAGGCCTCATTCTTTTCCACACAAATCTATAGGCAACAGCAAAGCACTGCCATTTCCCTTTCTCTTCCAATCAATTTTTTAGTCAAAAGTATATTCATATACAATCAATCAAATATAAATCATTCAGATTTGAAACAGATTATCAAATTCAAATGGAAAAGGGTGTAAATTAACGTATAATATATTCGTCATTAGATTTTCCCCTCTTTTCCTATTTTCTTGCAAATCTATAGATCTGAAAGTATTCCCTTTTTATAATAATTGTAGATCTGTAATAATTTGGGAATTGCAGGCCTAAAAGATTATTCTAATTTCATATTTGAATGCTTTCGTGTGAGTGGGAAATTTACATACAAAGTAATAATAGCCTTTTTATCTCGTTTGAATTAGATCTCAAAGTATATGCCTAATACCATCAGATCAGTTTATAATATTATTGAAATTGAAATGACACCTATCAGATATGCTCATGAATATTGATAAACACCTTGAAATATAGATTTGTGGTTATGAATAATATTATTTGTAGGCTTATTTAATTGTTTATACATACTTCCCACAATTATGTTTGAAAATAAACTATGGTTGTTGCAAAACACTATAGATATGGAAATCGGTCCCATTAAACACTGTATAGATGTAGTTATACACCAAATCTCTAATTTCAGTGTAAATTTATGAATTATGTAATTTTGATTTAAAATACATAAACATGTTTTTGTTTAATGTTGTTGGGGTTTTGGCTTAATGGTTTTAAATATGTCTTTTTCCACTTTTTAAACAAAAAGACTTTTTTTTGAAACCCACAAGAAGTGTGATAAAAGATTGAAAAAGGGATTTTTTTTTTTTTGTAAATGTACATATAAAAATAAATATGCATATTTGTGCATAGTTTGCATCAACTATTCCAAAATACACATAAATATATATTTCTTGTGGTTTGGAATATGTTTATTCCAATAATCAGGCCAAATATACAATAACTGTAGCAAACGGCCTTTTGTAAGATTTGGAACCTTATGAAAAGATTGAATGCAAAAAGGAATGTTTGGTTACTGGTTAAACTAAATAATTAAACTTAACAATAAATAAGAACAAATGGAAATTTACTTCGTTGACCGTGCAAATATAATATAAATACATATACGCTATCTGTCCGTGAAACACCTCGTAAAACTCGTAAGTATCAATAATAAATTAAATAATTAAAAATAGCTCTGCCATTCTTCTTCCTCCTCAAATCTCTTTAGAAAAATAAAATAATTAGCCTAAGGAAATTTTGCTTCAAGATCTGGAGGAAAAGAATGTATATATGCAAATGAGAGTTCAGAACTCCAATCGAAGTGAGGTAAATTCTTATATCTGGTCAATTTAGATTTCTCTTCTTTCTTCCTTTTTTTCTTTTAGTTTGAGAATTGTGAATCCATAGTTAAATAGATTCTAGATTCAATTAAGAGAGCCATGGAATACTAGGTCTGGACCAGATTCATGAATTGGAAAGCTATTAGGTGAGTGGATTTAAGTTATGCCCTTTTGATAATGGTATATTTATCGTTAGGCATTCCCCGTTAATATATATATATATATATATATATATATATAAATGTAAATCTGTTGAAATGTATAAACTTGTTAAAATATGTGGAAAGAATTACTGTTATATATAGACATGTTCCAATAACTCGTTAATTGGATACTGTAAGTTAAGTTACAGAAAAATCGGGAATAATTGAAATGTTGTATAAGACGCGTTTTCCATTAATTGTCAGTCTAAGTTAGAATTTACTGTAGATGCTGTAATTAGGAAATTGCAGGAACATGAATAATAGTTTAAGAATATTATTATGCCAAAAGATTGTAAATAAAAATTACAATAAAATTTTGAAGAATGAGTATGCCTAAAGTTACAGTAAATAGGAAATTATAACCGCACATAGACACGAGGTTAAATTCAACTTGTGGTAGAAGTCTGCCCGGAACCGCTCGACAAATTTAGCATCCACAAGTGGTTAATTTAATGTGAGAGGTCTGGTGCGTTAACATACATATAATGGCTCTAAGACACGAGGTTAAGTCCAATTTGTGGTAGTAGTCTGCCTGGAACCGCCCGACAAATCCAGCATCCACAAGTGGTCGACTTAATGTGAGAGGTCTAGTGCATAAACATATATATATATATATATATATATGAATGTATGTATATAACATGATAGAAATAAATGGCATTGACTGTAATTAATGGAAATGAATGAAAGTTACAACAGAAAAGAATTGGAATGAACGGGAAATTATAATAACCTATTATGATTAATTATTAAAATGTTATGTAATAGGTAGGCTTGTCCAAAGGACAAGTGAAAATTATAACATAAATTATAATAAAATAAAAGGAAACTTATTAGTAAACCTTAGTTAGGAAAACTTAGTTAACAACAACAAGCTGTAATGACAGTGTAAGACGAAATTATGATTAAATAAGAAAGAATGAGGAGAACAAATGGAATGAAATAAGTTATACGTAATAAGTGAAATGTTAAACAGGAAACATGTGGATTAAGAAAAAATATACTTAATTATATGTTAAGTAGAACATGTTATTGTAACTATCAAATCGGACAATGAGTTACATGGTAATAATATAAAGATATTGTAGATTACAGACCCTTGGATTACAATCTAGAAAATAACATGTTATGAACTTATAAATAAACTTAAATAGATTAAGTTATATAACTGGAATTAATAAGCAAGAGGGGTCCATTCCGTAGAGATATAAGGTGCTTGGAGTGAACATCGTAACTTGAATAAGAAATTAATATAATTGGAAATAACCAATTTAATTGGAAATCAGAAGAGGTAGAACAAGCGTGTAATTAAACATTTAGACAAAGGGTCTAATAACATGTTGGCATGATGCGCTTGGGCCAATCCGCACATCTGAAGGTGAAGAACCTAACGGGGTAGATCATCAGGATGTATAGAGACACGGGAGGAGAATGTCCACTTGATTACTCGGCTCGACTTACGACTTGATTTCTTGATGGGGCTGGAAGTAAGCACACGAGTTCTGAGGGACGTAGAGGGTACTCCTAGTAGTCCTCTGTGTAGTGACAGCGCTTAGGCTGTGCTCGCAGGGGTTGGGTCTGCGCGTTACTACCCAGTGAGTATACCTTGACTGCAAAAGTAGCTTTGCAGACAGAAGGCTATGGCGGTATGACACTAGGGTGATTCGGCGATCGCCTTGGCAAGAGGTTGGGTCAGGACTAACAAGGATAGTAAACCGTCAGGTACCCGTCTAAAAAGTCGGTGTGTATGACTTAAGCAGGATCTTTATATGGATATAGAGAAAATAATAATCTAGTTAGCTACAATAGTTATGCAGGTATGGCTAAGCTATATAGATATATCACAAATAAAAGGTAAATGTAGTAAGTAAAGTCACCAGGAATTTTATACTAGTACGAACTTCCCCCTACGTCCAGTCCCCAAGCTCCTCTTCGGAATTCACTATCACGCCCTCTCTTAACCCGGAGGAATAGGTCACAATACACCCGATGTAACAACCCGGCTTTTTGACCGGTTTTCGCCGGTAATTAAACCAACTTAAACCATTCATAAAGACGGATAGTTAGGGTACTTACATATTTGCACAAAAAATAACAGAATTTTTCATTTCACTACCATAATATAACATCAGAGTTACAAGGAATACATCAGAATACATTGATTTCACAGCGGAGGAGATACTAATTTAGTGGAAGAATGCGAATGCTCTAAGTCATAATAGCTTTAGCTAAAACCAGAATCCTGCTCCAACTAACTCCAAGGCTAAATCTGGGAACCAAACTACTAGGCTACCCGTGTAAAAATTATGGGCACCCAGAGTTTAGGTGAGGGAACAATAAACTCCAGGCCAGTCGTGGGACTGGTGTGAGAACTCAAAACAGTTGTCTTTAGGGTTTATTTTAAAGTTAGGTAATTCACCGAACCATGCCGCTAATACGGAACGGGTTTACTCAATGTGGATACCAGTGAATAGAAATCCACAATGAATTTTTGAAAAATGAAGCTATCATAAGCTCGTCCCACATCACACAATGCAAGCGCACACCAGATGGGCGAGTTTTGCCTTATGATAACCAAAAATGCGTTCATACGTGAAAATCCTCTTTTACTATTATATATATTGTGAAAAACCTTTTCACAAATAAATGTATTAATCTTAGCCAGCATAATGCCCCATCCCATTATACTAACAATTCTACTGGTAACCAGCAGGCTATACAATCAAAATCGTATGGGCTCGTAGTGGAGATTGGGTTTCCAACATGATGGTTCCTGGTACGAAAGATCATTCATGGCTCACAAATTTTCTCGCGTGCATCATCCCAGTACTCGCGGATAACATCCAGACTCGGACTCCGTTATACTAACCCACCGTACATGAATCAGAGTACCCAACAAATAACGTCCCAGACTAGGGACTTCGCTGTACCCTTTCATCATCACATCCTGGTGCACCGAACATACGAAACAATCATAAAAATCTGACCACCAATTTACCATCAATCTGGGGTGTGAGGTTCGTCGAGGTCATGATATACACAAAGCTATGCTTAAATAAGCCATGCTTTGATCATCCATAGTTCATCGCATAACTTAAACATGCCACATTACCCTTCACTACGCATCACTTATTTCCATCAATATATAACCTCTAAGCTCATACGTCTTAGAGAAGTGTGTTAAGCAAGAGAATAAATTCTCCGCCACCAAGAAGATATATATTTAACAAAGATTAGTGCTACGTAGTCAATTACAATGTCAGACACACAATCCATACATTTCCGTTCTGGGTCTGAACGAAACCACAATCTGGAATTCCTTCACATACGTTCGGGCTTCTTGCCAATTAACTGATATAAAATCCATTTGCAAATGGGAGCAACCCATTCAAGACATTCAGCAAATTGTCCTTACGACATGAAGGGTCCCGGTCTTCAATTGCTCCACAACATCATATTAATACTTGGAATGGTTTTCAGACATACATCCGATCCCGGTCTTTCCAATTAATAGGCGCAGTTTAAAAAAAACACAATTATAGAACACACAGTCTTTCTACCAATCTCCTTCCGTCTTGGATTTTGTCAAAATTAAACTTCTTTAAACCCATTCTCAAATTATTACAAAATCCGTATTTAACCTTTCTCTTTTAAAACACATCCCTTAAATCAAAGATGATTTAGCCTTAAATCCTTAATTAATTTTCCGTTTGATAGCTCATTAACAAAATCCAGTTTCCCTTGAAAATCCTTAATCCACATTTCAACCATAGTTTCCAATTAAATTGATTTTCCAACATTCCATTCTTTAATCTTAACTAAGATATTATACTTTCTTTCCAATTCCTCACTTTTAATTTTCTCAAATCAAAGATCTGATTAAATCCTCAAATTACGATATGAATTTCCATAACTCAATCTCATGGGGTTTCAAGAATGATATTATTGAAGATATGATTCACGATAAAACCCAAATCAATTGATATTGAACATAATTACACAGAAATTGTATCTACTTATATTCGATATCAATTCTCATAATCAATTAATACTATAAGTGGAATGATGATATAATAATATCTTCCGAATTCCTCAAATAGTATACATTTACACCATAGAATTTCATATCAAATATTTGAAGATTATTTCTATCCAACTTATCCCAGTCAACTTAGGAAACTCGTATCTTAATTAAAAGATTTATCCAACACTTTGACATTAGATCTGGATAGAAATAACATCAACTTATACTTAATATTAATCTCGATATCCAACTCACACTATAAGCCGAATAATGGTGAACTACCTTTTAAATTCCTCAAATAGTAAGAATTATCATCTACCAGATTAATATCAAACATCCGAAGATTTATCTCCAACCATATCCAATTATTTAAAATTGAAAACCCATATTAATTATTAATTAATTCAATTTAAATCCCATATAAAATATTTCTAATACTTTTAAACCTTTGAAAATATTCCACAAATCATCACTTATAGTTCGGAAAATAGTTTACGGTTTAAAACTTCAAAATACATTGTTTTCGAAGGAAGCGTTACAATAGCATTTCAAAAGTGTTACAAAAGCATTATAAAATAGTTATCTTAACTATTTTGATCAAAATATCGTTTATCTTAGCCAAAACTTAAAGTTTACAATTCAAAACACCTTTTCATAATTTGTAATGATTTTACAAATTTTTTCCATAATTTTAAAACATTTAAAAATAGCTGTTTATAGTTATGGTCAACAATTGTTCTTACATCAATCTTTTCCAAAACGGTTTCAAACATAAATTCAAAATTATAACTCGAATTTAAAATCTGCTTTCACTCATTTGAAAGTTCTTGTTAATGGAAATCAAATGTTTTTCATTTTATGGAAATACGATTTAGATTGCAAAAGTTATAAGCGTTTAAAGTTTGCATCTAAAATACGTAAATTGCCGTTATGCGACAAGCTCTATTTTGACCATAATAACCATTATTCTACGATACTTCAAAATATCTTAGAAAACCATTATATCCTTATATAACCCTTTTAAAATCATTTAAATTTACTTCCTAAATTATTTTCGATCTAAAATTCAACTTTCATAAATTCCAATTCATTTCTAAATTCAAATAACTTCAAATTAACCTTCCCATTCATCGGATCAGTTAGGGATAGCCAGGGAGAGTAGGAAACTTCATTTCCAAACCTAAGCCTTGACACTATTCTCTCTGTCATCCTAGAATGTTCAGGTATTTATTTATTCATTTAAAGGACTTTAATAATATATATGAATTCATACATATGGTCTTTTCCAATTATTAACCTTCAATTTCAATCATGATATTACTTTTAATTATAGAGGAGATTTTTTGATCACCAATATGATACCATAATTGTTGTGTCATAGTGTGTGCAAAACAACATCAACAACCATTTAAACATCCATAGCAACCATCATCAACATGATTCAATAAATCATAATTGTGCACAAGCGTTATAACACTAACGCTTAATAGTGTGTGTTCTAAACTTCGCATTCATCATCCATCGCAACAAATGTCAATCATCATTAACCAATAATAATTCATCACTATATTTAAATAAGTCTAGCTACTAGTTAAATATATAAACCGTGGTTAAAGAGTTCTCACCGAACAGCTTTCCAAATCTTTACGGTAGGCGAGCCTAGCTAAACGAATTGTCGGGCAGTATTTCAGCGCAACGTCTTCTTCACCAAAATATATATAATATAATATACACTAATCTCTCTTTATATTATAAGAGGAGGAGGAGAATGAAGAACTTTGACAAGGTGGTGGTGGAAAAGAAGAAGACTTATGCCATGGAAACCATGGCCATAAGCTTTAAGGAGAAGAGAGAAAGAAAAGAAGTGAGAATGAATGAAAAAGTGGAAGGAAAGGGTGGTATTTATAGGAAAAGAGGAGTAAGGAGAGAGTGACACATCATAGGACATGTGTATTTTATGCATGGAATGTTGCATGCAAAATTGCAAGTGTCTTAACACTTGTAAAATGGAGAAGGAATGTGTTTTTGGTAGCATTTACCTTAAACGTTATGAAAACAAAGAACAACGCATAATACTAATGTTATTAATTTATGTTATCTTTTGACAAATCCGATCGAACGACAAATAATATCAGTAAATCCAAACTTATTGATAATAATTTCCATTTATAAAGGTTATAATTCAAATAAAGCCTATTGTTTAACCTATCAAAATTATTAAATGTTCTCAAACTTATTTTATGTTCAGAAAATTTAAATTAAGTACTAAAAATTCCAATTTCAATTTTGTTCAAAATTTTGGATCATTACATTCACCCCCTCTTAAAACTTTTCGCCCTCGAAAAGGAAAGGGAATCGTAACTACTCATTCAACAAATTCAAGATTAAGATTCTCTATACCAAAGCTCCCTGTTCTTATAATGGATATACCAGGTAAAATATTATAACACACATATTTACGTACAACCATATCTATATGTCCTCCAACAATAACCTCCAGTTATCCATTATATTTGATTCATCGTTTACTGGGCCAATTACTTATGCTCAACCATTTACTTCTTTCAAAAAAATATCAGAGTTATAAATTTATTCTCTTAGATCTTATCTTGCAAATACAAAGGTTATGAAACTTATTCCTTTTCAGTTCGCCAAAATTACTATTATTCTCTACATGGAAAACTCGATCATCTCAGAACTCATCTTATCTAAATGTTTTAGTTTAGGTAATATCTTCTTAATATTCCCACTTTCCAAATATCCTTTAATAAAATTGTGAAACTTAATTCGCAAGGTATTCATGCTCACTTAAACAATTCCTTTTGTTGTCGCAATATACTTTAAAACTTATCGACTGTCCAAATTCACCGATAATTCCATATTTTAATTCCTTATATTGTTTAAGTCTGGCTATCCACATTAATTTTCTAAATTCAAGATTACAAAACTTATTTCCTTCAAACTTTAGAGAAACATCTTTAACCAATGTAGTCCTTAACCAAAATATCATCAAATATCATATTGTCATATTGAATTCTCAACATATTTGCATTTTAAATTTAATTATTTAGGGAGAACTAGTTATAAAATATCCTGATTAATTAATTCCAACTTTGCCTTTAAATCGTTTCCCAAACTACTTGGATTGCTTATGTAAATTACAACTTTACGTAAATGTCTTTTAATACACTGAGAAATTCCAATCACAAGATGTCCGTGCTCAAGTTTTTAATTTTCAAATATTTTCAAAGATCTTTTTCCTTTATATTCAAATATATTCTTTCAAAATCAATTCCAAAGTAACTGCCAATTCTTACTCAAAATTTTGATTTGAGTTTTCAAATTATGCATATTTTCAAAACCTGTATATATATATATATATATCACAAATGCACTTTCTCATATACTCTTTACTGGCTTATCCTTATTACAGGTTTACCTGATATAATTCTTACGACTTATCAAATTTTCATTTTTCTATTTAAGTTCATATCAATTTACAAAAACAATTTCTAACACTTATCTAAATTTGTTTAAGTATATATTGATATTTAATCGGAATCATATAGTCATCCCATTTTCGAAACTTGAAAATACATACTAATGATGCTGCAGTCATCAACGGAATCATCTTCAAGCGGCTAGAGTGTGATTCTATATCTATCTAGTATACTTAAGACTTCGTATATACGTTGATGAGACGTATATGCAAAACTTCTTATACTCGATAGTCCAACCTCAACATCAAATAAAATACTCAAATTTTAATTTTTAATTTCTAACCATATTTATTAGTTACCTTGACAAATTTGACCCAAGTTTATCGATATTTCGAAATGTTACCCAATAGTGAAATTAAATCCAAAAGGCATTTGTACTTGGATCATTTTCCTGATCAGTGGAAGGGGCTAAATTACCATGCCATAAGAATTATTTTATGTGTAATTATAATCACAAAATGTAAACTTAACCTTAATCATTTGATTAAGTATCCAGGTTATAATTAACCATATATTTCCAAAATATGTTTCTTTCTTAAAATATAACTTTTCAAAACTCATTTCATATTTTCAAATACGCTCTCTCAAATATAATACTCCAAAATCTCATTCTAGGGCATTACTAACCCTATTTCTAAAGAGATATATAACTCTGATGGGTCTTCCCTTTTGTTCAAATGTGACGTACCCCATTGCTTTGTATAAACCAAATATCTAATACCAAAAATGTAACGACCCTTTTTGATCGGTTTTCGTTGGTAATTAAACCAACTTAAACCGTTCATAAAGACGTATATTTATGGGTACTTACGTATTTGCACAAAAAATAACCGAACTTTTCATTTCACTACCATAATATAACATCAGAGTTACAAGGAATACATCAGAGTACATTGATTTCACAGCGGAGGAGATACTAACTCAGAGAAGAATGCGAATGCTCCAAGTCATAATAGCTTCAGCTAAAACCAGAATCCTGCTCCAACTAACTCCAAGGCTAAATCTGCGAACCAAAATACTAGGCTGCCTGTGTAAAAATAATGGGCACCAAGAGTATTGGTGAGGGAACAATAAACTCCAGGTCAGTCATGGGACTGGTGCGAAAACTCAAAATAGTTGTCTTTAGGATTTATTCTAAATTTAGGCAACTCACCGGACCACGCTGCTAATGCGGAACGGGTTTACTCCATGTGGATACTAGTGCATAGAAATCCGCAATGAGTTTTTGAAAAATGAAGCTATCATAAGCTCGTCCCACATCACACAATGCAAGCGCACACCAGATGGGCGAGTTTTGCCTTATGATAACCAAAAATGCATTCGTACGTGAAAATCCTCTTTTACTATTATATATAGTGCGAAAAACCTTTTTGCAAATAAGTGTATTAATCATAACTAGCATAATGCCCCATCCTATTATACTGGCAATCCTACTAGTAAACAACAGGCTATACAATCAAAATCGTACAGGCTCGTAGTGGAGATTGAGTTTCCAACATGATGGTTCCTGGTACGAAAGATCATTCGTGGGCTCACAAAATTTCTTGCGTGCATCATCCCAGTACTCGCGGAAAACGTCCAGACTCGGACTCCGTTATACTAACCCACCATACATGAATCAGAGTACCCAGCAAATAGCGTCCCAGATTGCGGACTTCGCAGTACCCTTTCATCATCACATCTCGGTGCACCGAACATACGAAACGAACATAAAAATCTAACTACCAATTTACCATCAATCTGGGGTGTGAGGTTCGTCGAGGTCACGATATACACAAAGCTATGCTTAAATAAGCCATGCTTTGATCATCCATAGCTCATCACATAACTTAAGTAGCCACATTGCCCATTCACTATGCATCACTGATTTCCATAAATATATAACCTCTAAGCTCATAAGTCTTAGAGAAGGGTGTTAAGCAAGAGAATAAATTCTCCACCATCAAGCAGATATATATTTAACAAACATCAGTGCTACACAATCAATTACAATGTCACACACACAATCCATACATTTCCGTTCTAGGTCTGAACGAAACCACAATGTGGAATTCCTTCACATACGTTCGGGCTTCTTGCCATTTAACTGATGTAAAATCCATCTGCAAATGGGAGCGACCCATTCGAGACATTCAGCAAGTCGTCCTTATTACATGAAGGGTCCCGGTTTTCAATGTCATCTCCAATGTCTTCAATTGCTCCACAACATCGTATTATAACTTGGAATGGTTTTCAAACATACATCCGATCCCGGTCTTTCCAATTAATAGGCACAATTTAAAAAACACACAATTATAGAACACACAGGCTTTCTACCAATCTCCTTCCGTCTTGGATTTTGTCAAAATTAAACTTCTTTAAACCCATTCTCAAATTATTACAAATTCCATATTTAACCTTTCTCTTTTAAAACACATCCCTTAAATCAAAGATGATTTAGCCTTAAAGCCTTAATTAATTTTCCGTTTGATAGCACGTTATCAAAATCCAGTTTCCTTTAAAAATCCTTAATCCACATTTCAACCATAGTTTCTGTAACAACCCGAAAATTCTAAACCAGTTTAAAATTTTTATTTTGGCAATTTTAATGAATTTTGAATATTTAAAATGAATTATTTTAAATAATAACAACGAGAAATTTATTTTGAATATAACTCAAACGTATATATTTATATACATCGTCGTTAGAATATAAATATTTATTTTAAATTATAAAAGGAATTGAAAATGGCGCGGTAGTTCGATAATTCGATTTCAAAATTCAATTGAACATACCGAGTGCAAAATAAACCGGATTTTGGCGAAACCAAAAATATTAAAATCTAATTGAAAATATCTTTCCAACGAATCTAAAAAATCGAAATTTCATAGCGGGAATCAAAAGTTATGCCCAGTTGAAAATTCAGAATAGTCGCTATGTAAATTATACATGGCCCAAAAAGTCATATTTTGCATATGGATGAATTTGGACTCGAAACCACTTCCATTGAGTTCAAAATGCCGTTTAGAACTCCAAAAAGTATAAGCTTCCATATATTCCGATATCCGGAATAGTGGCAATTGGCAGGAGCTTTTCAGTTAGCAAAACATAGCCCTTAAAAAGTGAAATTTTGCATACGAGCTCAGAATTCGACGAGATAAATTTTTATGGATTCATAATGACAAATTATTGTTGAGTTCCAACGGGCGCGCCGAACGGAGTCAGTATGCGGTCGTGCGAGCTAAAACAGTTCAGGGTAAAACGAGCAGTCATTTTACAAAGGAACATTACTGATACGACCTCGGAATTCAATTCTACTTTTTTTTCTGGATTCGTATGGTCCAATAATGGTTAAATCCAAGAGGGCATGATTTTTGGTGTTAGTGTGTGAGCGTGCGAGAAGAAAAGGTGCGCCAAAATCGCATTTTTGAGCAATATCTGAGCATATTCGTGATTTTTTGTTAACGGTCAAACGAACTTGAAATTCGACGAAACTTGTTTCGTTGGACTCGTCTTCACGTCTACTATCTCGTGTCCGAAATCCGCGGCGATAGGAGATCGTTACCGTTCAGGCGATACGCGAGAAACTAGCATATAAACACTTTTACTTCCTTTTCTTCTTCACTTTCTTCCTCTTCCATTTTTTCCATTTTTCCTCTTTAATGGCCACCGCTCCCAAACCGCTGCTGCCCCTCCTCCCACCGCCGCCGCCGCACCACCTCAGGCCGCCGCACCCCCTCCTCCTCTTCCCCTACTCCTCCTCCTCCTCTCTCTCCTCTCTCCATTTGCAAACCCTAAGCCCCAAATCACCAACCACCACCACCACGGGCCCCACCACCGCCCTTAGCACCCTCCCCCACGTCCATCAGGCCCGCCACCACCCGCTGGCCAACCAACTTCGGCCGTGGGCCCCCCGGTCACCAAAAACCCATTTTACACTAATCGTCGTTTTGCAAATAAGCCCCTGACCGTATTTCGCCAATAACTCTCAAACGGTGCGTTTTTGGCCAAAGTCCCTTTTAACCAAAGTTGTAGAGCACGAAATTCTCTTCGATTTGGCTATATGGAAGTCGTGTTTTGGAGTTCGGAGCTGCTCGGAAAACGCGTTCGAAGTCTGTTGTTCAAAAGGGGTAAAATTCGTGTACTTTCGCGAATTCTGGCGAATTGGAGCATTTTCGGCAAAAAGTCCCTAGGCAAAAGTTGTTCAGAATGCCGTGCTTGTGCTAGAAAAGAAAATGGATTGAAGATTTGAGCTTGTATGCGAAGTCCGGAGCTCGAACAACAATTCAGCAGTTCAGAAAAGGCATTAGGAAAAATCAATGTGAGAACTTCTTACTCTAAATTTCTTTTTCTAGTTATATATATATACTAGGATGTAGACGGTGTTTAGTAGCACCCGACACCATCGTCCACAGACCATGGACTTGTTTGTTTGGTTGTGTAGTTGGTTAGATTATTTGATTTGAATTTGATTGTTTGGTGAAATGGAATGGATTTGATTGATATGTGTATGGCGTGGGCCATTGTAATGTCCCGTATTTTCAGCTATTTAATATGGTATATTTAAATTTATTTGAAATAGTAATATGAATTTTTATACTAATTTTATCGATTTAATAATCGATATACGAATTTATATCAAATATAGTAGTACGAAAACAAAATACAAATTGAATTTAGTATTTAAAACTGAATCGAAACGATACAGTCGATTAATATAAATTCTGTATGAAATAGAACGATAATAATAATTTATTATCGATGAATTTAATTATTTGAATCAATTTATATTTTAAATTGAATTTAATTTTAATCGTTAATTTAAGATGTTATCTCTTCTATACGGTCAAATTTAATTTCAGAATCAGTTCCGCGGAATTCAGAATAACGATATAATCTGAGAGCATCGGTCATTACGGTTGGATAGCAGTTCAGGACTTCGAATTGAGAGACCACAAGATATTTTTATTATTTAATTTAAATCAAATCACAATAAACATCAGCCGACCTACGTTTTAATTTTCGCTACCCTAAAACATAACATCGCAGCCTAATTCTTCGAGCAGCACATATTGTCTTCCTCCTTCTCGGCAAAGTAAAGCACGGATTTAATGGACTTGTACTCCCTGTTTTCCCCTTAACGATTATATAAATTGACCGAGCCTTCATATATTTTCAGACTCAAATCCGAAAACAATTTCTAGTCTTCCCCTTTCATTCTTTTTCCCAATCAAAAATCTCGATCCTCTGCTAAAAAAAAAGAGAAAGGTATCACGACTTGAAATCGAAAGTGAAACTGGAAGCTTGTCTCGATCTGGCGCTCGCAAACCAGTGAGCGATGAGTGAAGTAGAAATCGACGCAATGAAGGGGCAAAGTCGTCTCTCTTATTCAGACGCACTGGAAATCAAAATCCAGGCAAAGGAGGCGCTCGCAACTGTAGAGGAGGATTGTTGGGTATAATCGCGATGGCCAAGTAGGTTTAAGGCTAAATGGGGTTTTAGGGGAAAATCAAGCGATGCGTTGGTCATCGAGATGGTACAATCGGTAAGCGATTTCAGAGCCGATGCAGGTCTGGGGTTGCGATTGGGGGAATGAAGCACACCATGATTTCAAGGGAGGTGAGCTGAACTTTGGTTGCGTGTTCGAAGGGGTGCCACTGTGGTTCAATACTGCTGATGACAGAGTTGATGAGGGGTTCGAACTAAGGAAGTTCGATGGGTTCTTCAAAGATTGCCGAGGTTGAGGTTTCAGGGATCGATGCTGGGAAGTTCGGAGTTGGCCTCGTTCACGAGACTGAGGGGAATTCGAATTTTGTTTTGCTGTAGAGCCAAGACCCTATTCAAAATGGATTAAGGTGGGATGAATTCAGTTGAGATAGTTCGAATAAATGCATAGCTGTGAAATATGGAAATATACAGGATATCAACAACTGCAAATTCCGGTGAGTAAATCTCACTCACCTTTTATTTAGAATTATTTTATTCATTAAAAATAATTGGTTGATGCTTGTTGAATGCTTTCTGGTTGATTTAAATATATTAGTTATATTGGGTTGATGATTGGTTGGATTGATACCCGCAGTTTTATTAGCGGATGCCCGCAGTATCATTAGCGGATGACCCTACGCCCACGTATATAAGTGGATCCCCTTTTATACTGCGATATCCTGCCTTGAAGCAGGATTGGTATTATTTTTGTTGACTAACGTCTGTGGATGCAGGAAAACAGGTTGGAGGAATCCGACTGGATTCCTCAAAAATATATTATCTGTTTGTTTGTTTGTTTGCTTGCTTGATCTCATATATATTAATATATGACATGTTAAAAATCAAATGATTGAAAATTGGGTGATTTGATTGTTTTAAATATCACTGGGCCAAATGTTAATTTATTAAAATATCATGAGAAGGATACTTGAGGTTTAAAAGGGAAATTCTATTTTTCCCAAATAGAATTTGAAATTCAAGTAGAATTTAAAAATATAGAATTTCAAAGTGGAATTTTGAAATAGAATTTTGAAATGAAATTTCAAAATAGAACTTGAAATAGAATTTTTAAGTAGAAATTTAAATAGAATTTAAATATTAGAAAGGAGTTGGAATATTTGAAATTCAAAAGAAAATTCAAATAGGATTTGAAATGGTATTTTTAAATATATAAATCAAATTTGAGTATAACATTTGAATATAGAATTTGAATAAAGAAATTTCAAAATAGAAATGGAATAATAGAAGTCAAATGGGATTTGAATAGTAGAATTAGAAAAGGAGTTTAAATATTTGAATTTTAAATAGAAAAGAAAAGAAGTTTGAATATTAGAAATTCAAATAGAATTTGAGTATGCGAAATTAGAATGAAATATAGAATTTGAATTCAAAGGAATTCAAATAGATTTGAATAAAGAAAGTCCAAATGAAATTTAAATATAAAATTTGAAAATAGAAGTGAAATGGAGTTAAATATAGAAAATTCAAATGTAATTTGAATATAGAATTCAAATAGAATTCAAAGGGAATTTAAACAAAGAAAATTCAAATTTAGAATTTGAATACAGAAATTTAAATGAAATTTGTTTATAGAAATTGAACGGAGTTTGGATATAGAAAATTCAAATATGAATTCAAATATAGAATTTGAATATAGTAATCCAAATGAAATTTGAATATAGAAAATATAAAGGGAATTCAAATGTAGAATTCGAATATCGAAAGTGATATGAAATTTGAATATAGAATTCAAATAGATTGAAATGGAAATTGGAAAAATAGAATTTGGAAATAGAATTTGAAATGGGAATTTGAATATAGATTTCGAATAGAGTTAAAATGGAATTTGAATATTAGAATTCAAACAGAAATTGAAACACCCCACCTCCGTTAGGGTCAGTCTCAAAGGGAATGCCCTAATTTTGGTGGAGGTTTATAAGTATGAGTCACAGATATACAAGACAGATATAAGAACACATATTTTTGAACAGCGGAAACCAACAACAACTTTTATTTCATTAAAATACGTGTTACAAAAGCCATGCCATAATTGTCTTACAATACTTTCAAAAACATAACATCTTCATAACTGTCTTGATTACATTATTTAAAGAAGCATAAAGAAAACATAAATAAACTGCAAAAGTCCCATAATTGCTGTCCAAAGCCATAGTCCAAAATGGAAAGGATCCAAGCAATACATTCTTTCTCTTCAAGCTGGATAAGAAGACTGGTCAAGCTGCGGTATTCCCTCCCTGTGGACCTGGGGGGGGGGGGGGGACGGAAGAAAAGAAGACGAAAGAAAAGTAGAGTCAGACATAAAGCCTGAGTAAGTCTAGGACTATTCAGTCTATGAACAAAGAACTGGGTATGATAAGTATAAACTAGAAATGGGAAAGCACCATAAACTAAGTTAAGTTGTCTAGGGTCGAATATACTATCGTACCCCATATTAATCTCTGTACCCATATAAACTAGTTCCCAACAGGCACCCCATAATCAGGGTGAAGTGATCCATTTTTATGATGATTGGCTCCTACTCGTGTGGTTACATGTGTCTTACGGCCCCCGATGTTGTAGTTACCTATGCTGGTCCCACCATAGGGTGTATCAAGTCCCATGGTGGCGGCCCGACACAATCCTAGAATGCACAGGTATGCTACTGGTGCCCAGTGCCTTATTTTTCTACGCCGGAGTGTGTGCACGCCCGCACCCCGTTAGAACCTACACTGCTGCACCACCGCCGTCGATTTGACCTCTTACAATCAGCCCAGTAATCGTGCCCCACCCTGCCTAGTTTCAGGGTATCATGATACCTTGTAGGGTTACTGCTGAAAAGGGTCCCCCGCTACTAGGTTTTCTATTTCTAGCCAACATGCTAAGTTGGTTAAGTGTTTTATAAACCTAACCCCCAATCAGTCTATTTAGTTTAGCATGTTCTATTTTGATTAAGTCTTAATTCACTTAATCCTATCAATCCTGACTCAGCCTTAATTGTCTTATTAAAGCCTTGACCTCTCACATTAGACAGGTATTGTTGTGGCTGCCTGTTGCCGGTTGGGTCCGGGCAGTCTTACGCCACAACTCAGTCTAACCTCGGGTCCTTATTGGGCTCCGTGTTTAACCACCCACATTGAATAGGTATTGTTGTGACTACTGGACAGCCGGGCGGTTCCGGGCAGGTTTACATCACAACTCAATCCAACCTCGGGTTAAACACATCGTATTTTCTACATTTACATATTTTGTCTCTTTTCTTTTTATATGTAAATATTTGCGGCCCATTATTCAAATTCATCTTTATTGATTAAGATTTATTTATGCCACTTAATTGTTTTTCAAGGTTGTTGGCAGGCGTCAAACATGCCAACACATATGTTCTATATTTTAGCCCAAACGTCATTACCCCCGTTTTATATGTTCGCTCCAATGTAAGGTGTGTTGGGTTTAATACTTAAACCCAATTTAGCCATATGAAAAGAGGAGGCTTATAACATGGTGTTTATAAGATAACATGAAAAAGGGGAGTGTGAACGCATGAACTTGCAACGAACGATTCAATTAACATAAAGTAGGCAAATGTGAACTTGCAATTGTAACATCATGGCATAACAATACTTAAACATGAATCGTTTTATTCATATAATCATGGCATAAACAATACTTAAACATGAATCATTCTATTCATATGATTATGGCATAAACAATACTTAAACATGAATCATTCTATTCATATAATTATGGCATAAACAATACTTAAACATGAATTATACTATTCATATGATTATGGCATAAACAATACTTAAACATGAATCATCCTATTCATATAATTATGGCATAAACAATACTTAAACATGAATCATCCTATTCATATGATTATGGCATAAACAATACTTAAACATGAATCATTCTATTCATATAATTATGGCATAAACAATACTTAAAAATGAATTATTCTATTCATATGATTATGGCATAAACAATACTTAAACATGAATCATCCTATTCATATAATTATGGCATAAACAATACTTAAACATGAATTATTCTATTCATATGATTATGGCATAGAAAATACTTAAACATGAATTATAGGTTCAACTAACAATGTAAACTTGAAATTAAGAATCTAACTAAATTAGATATCATTATTAATGGCACATGGTCTTGACAAGAAATATAAGCCTATATCTTTATTTAGGCATAATATAAACTAATCATGTTCATAAAATCACTACATGCTAACAAAAGGGTACTTACTTTTGTCACTAATACAAAAGTATGGTTCAACTAGAATTATCCCAACCCAATTCTTATATGAATCATGGTTTTTAATCCATTTATAGGATTATAGCATAAACATACCCAAACTTAAATCATGGTTTTTATTCTATCTATGTAACTTGCAAGTGGGATGTAATTCTAGTGTAATTCTAATGTAACTTACATATATTATCATATGATTATGATAACAACATAAGCCTAAAAACATGTTTTCAACAAGGCATAATAACATACATAGTTTAGTCATGTTCATAAAATTAATACAAGCTTACAAAGATGCTTGCTTTTGTCACTATCACAAAAGCATGATTTTTATACTTGAACTATAATGCCAATTCCAACATAACTTCATATGAATCATAATACTCAAATGGACCAAATTACACTAAAGATGACCATAGAATTATATATCATGTTGGCATAATAATAAATCATATACTTGCATGAATTTCAAATAAACTATTACAACACATAGTTGTTATTTTCAACATGAATCATATACTTGCAATTATCAAATGGGTATTGTAAATAACTACCACAAACATGTAGTTTTCAATATGAATCATATGCTTGCATGAATCCCAATTAAAATTCCACAACATGTGGTTGTCAACATAAACCATATACGTGTATGAATCCAATCGTACACCATAGCATTGCCAAATCGTTTAGAATCAAAATAACATACAAATATAGGTTATTATTGCCACAATTCCATTTCGTTGTTAACTTCCAACGCAAATCGCATACTTGCAAATATCCAATCGTATACCATAATATTCCCAAATCGTTTAGCATCAAAGCAACGTACAAATATAGATTATTATCGCCACAATTCCATTTCTTACTTTACACAAATCAACACAATTATTTAATTCACATCGGAATAGCAATCTACTTACAACGTATGACGAATCTTCAATTCAGGAATCTGAATTCTGAATTTGGAGATGCTATCCTTTGTTGTAGGCGTTGTTCTGATTGATTTGACGTTGCTTTAAGCTTTTGATTTATCTCCTAATTGTCTCTCTATTTCTGACGGCTATCCTTAGTCTCTCCTCAGCAACATGACGGTCTCATCTCCATTTTAGTTTGTGTGAATTAGGGTTAGTCTTAGGTCCTTTTTATAGAGTTTTTGAGTTAATTTAGACCGTCGATGGAGCTTGGTTTAATAATAGCCGTTCGTTCAAAGGAGAGGCCAATCAGGAGCTGACACCTAGCCCTAGTGACAAGGCAAGGCTCAGAAAATCGACTAAACACAGACTAGGCCAGCCAGGGGGGCTGGGTTCGACCTGGCTCAGGGGCCAGGTCGACTCCCCAGTCGACCCCCAGGTCGACTCTAGAGTCGACCTGCCTGGGCAGGTCGACACCTAGGTCGACTCCCAGGTCGACCTGGCCTGGCAGGTCGACCCTAGGGTCGACCCCCAGGTCGACCTGGTGGGTTTGGGCGGGAATTTTCCCGCCTACTCTGATTGGGCTGAAATTCAAATCTGTTTTCGAAATTTGAATTTTCTGAAACTTCATCGGGCCATAATTTGGTCATACGGGCTCCGTTTTTCGAAATCTCGGACTCTGTTTCGCGTATTTTTCCGAGACGAACGCAATGGAATATCCCGTTTTCCTTAATACTTTAATTTAAAATTTATTATACTTTAATTTGTGAATTTCACTGTTATAAAGTACACGGGGTGTTACATTCTCCCCCACTTAAAAGGATTTCGTCCCGAAATCTTCAAGTTCAGGAAGAATGTACATCCTAACATCCAAACATCCATCTACTCATCCATCAAACACGAGCATCCATTGTCTTTAAAAGACTTCTAATGCTTCATGATAATATGCGAAGTGTGTGTGTACATGTACTTATCAAATGCAAAATCAGGCGGTCTACTGATTCAGTTGACCTCCTTAATGCGAATTATGTAAGTGCTATGAATCCATTATGTATGCAAATCCTCCTATTCATGATTCTACATGAGTGCACAATCATTCATACAAATGCAACATCCATATGACACATATTAAAGTTCAACCATATACGAATGCAAACATATATGCATATGCAATATTAAGTGATTGAGCCGATCTAAAACCTAGATTGTGTGTGTATATGCAACCACGAGCAACCACTAGCAATCACTTGCAACCACTTGCAACCATCATCCATAACATGTTTCAATTACATGTTTTCATCCAAACGGTTTCTACCTAAAAGATAGGGTCGAGGAGATATACCTAAAAGATAGATAAAAGCGCAACTTAAGGAAAAAGAAAAGATCAAAGATGTACCCTCGAAAAGAAAAGGGTAGTCCGCGCGTATTCTAGCTTCAGTTTCCCAGGTTGCATCTTCTTCGGCGTCGCTCCACTGCACTTTGACGAGCTTGACTTCGCGGTTGCGTAGTTTCTCAACTTCCGTTCCTAATATGTGGGTTGGAACTTTCCTTACGGTTGCTTCGCGTTCCACTTCAGCTTCTTCTAGGATATTTGGCTCTACCACTTCAACAGACTCATGTACACATTTTCGGAGATGTGAAACGTGAAAGACGTTGTGAACTCCGGCCAATTTTTCGGGTAGCTCTAATCTATAGGCCATTTTCCCAATTTTCTCAATAATAGGAAATGGTCCTACCTAAAGGTATAGTCGAATGATAGAAGCAAGTAAAAACTTTGTGCCCATTAGGCAATGTCAAAACTGGAAATCTATGCCACATATATATTGATTAGGAGAAGAACTCTCTAAGCATCAGCCCCGAAGACCGAAATCAACATCAGACTGACACCCAAAGAATTACTCAACCCAACCACTAGATTTTAGGAAACTAAGCATGATGGACTCCTTTTAGGTCACAAGGGAGTCCCTTCCTAAGACCAACCTATAAAACCCAAAAAGTTTAGTCAAACCAACGAACACCCTCAAGCCCCAACATGTGTTACCAACAGATGAGTCATACTCCCTATGGGGTTTGCAACAGAAATTGGATTGAGAATGGGACCGAGAGGATATACACAAAAGATAGCATGCAAGTAAGCTCTACAGGAAGAGAGGGATCAAAGATATACTCTTAAGAAGAGATATGATGCACGAATCTAGTCTTCAATCTTCTAAGTCGCATTTCCTTGAGCTTAACTCCATTATGCTTTGTCCGTCTTTAACTTCACAATTTCGTAGCTTCTTAATTCTTGTTTCCAAAATATGAGTTGGAACCTATTTCACTGTTGCCTCTTGTTCCACTTTCACTTATTCTCCTTCTAGTATACTTGGCTCAAGCATAACTGCGTACTCATGGTTTCATGCAAGCTCTCCAAAATTCACTAGTGAATCTTGGATCTTGTTCACTTACTAGAAGGTATTCCACATAGACGAATTATCTCTTGAAAATAAACAAATGTCAAATATGTTGCCAAATGTACTTTCTAAGGTGATTCTTTACAACTCATGCATAAGCGAAATGAACCTTCTGCCTTAGTGGCGAACACTACTGGAGCGCCCCATTCTGAAATGCTCCTCCTAATGAACCCCTTTTCTAGAAGCTCTTTAATCTGTTTACTGAGCTCTTTCCTTTCCCGTGGAGCCATGTGTCTAACGGGCAACGCAACGGGCTTTGCATTATCTACAAGGTATATGCGGAAGTCTATCTCCCGCTTCGGAGGCAAGCCTTTCACCTCTTCAAAGACATCCGGATATTCCCGGACCACTCTATCCGATTGCAAATTTTCAACGGAGGCATCTAGCGATTCAAGGTAACTAAGCATAACCGCATACGAGGGATTACAAGAAATTTCCAAAGTATTACCGAGCTGGGTTAGGAGCCTAACAACCCTTTTCTCACAATCAAGGATGGCCCCATTACTGGATAGCCAATCCATGCCCAAAATCAAACCATATCCCGAAAAGCCCAAAACAAAGGCACTACACTTAAATTCTACGCTTAGAATAGAAATTTTCAATCCCAAACAGATCATAGACAAATGAGCTGGGCCCCCAATTGGGTTTGAAACAATTAAGGGGTCCTCTACCATACTAGTTTTAGGTGCAGAGATTCTACTAAAGCAGACGAGATAAAGGAGTGTGATGCGCCAGAATCAAATAAAGTGCGAACGGGGTGATCATAAAGATAAACTACACTTTCTACAGAAGTATTTATACCTCGTTGTTGCAGAGGTGGCGCCTCCAGTACATGAACTTGTGCCCCTGAGGTGGATCCAGCCCTCTGCCCCTGTCCTCGTTTCTTTGGGCAGTCCTTAGCCATGTGGCCTATCTCACCACAAGAAAAACACCCACCATTCATCTTGGCCTTCTTTTTCCGGCAATCTTTTACTAAGTGCCCCACTTTGCCACAGAATTTACACTTCCTCTTCTCTTGGGACTTGTTGTCTTTTCCGCCCTTCTTGAAGTCTGTCTTCTCAGGGCAATCTTTGCTGATGTGTCCAGTCTCCCCACAATGAAAACATTCTCCTTGCTTTCTTTTCCTCTTCCTACAATCCTTGGCTATGTGCCCTTCCGTACCGCAAAAATTGCATTTCCTTTTTTCTCGTTTCTTGTTATTACTGTTACAATCCTTTCTTGTTTGACTATTATTCGTCTTCTTACTCTGGGACTCTTCCGCTTGCTGGTTCACGTGGAGGAGGAGGAGTGAAAGCGTCAGCAGCTGGGGAGTAAGGTCTCCAGACATGCTGAAACAGAAAGGATAGGTTCAAAACGAAGGATAAGAGATAGTACCTATGGCTTTGGGGAGGGGACTTTGCCTTTTAAAATAAAATAATATTTTATCTTTTAAAAATGCTTCTTTAAATTTCTTTTTGAAAAATAAATTTTCAAAACTTTTTATCTTATCTGGTAAACCTATGCTCTGATACCAAGTGAAACACCCCACCTCCGTTAGGGTCACTCTCAAAGGGAATGCCCTAATTTTGGTGGAGGTTTATAAGTATGAGTCACAGATATACAAGACGGATATAAGAACACATATTTTTGAATAGCGGAAACCAACAACAACTTTTATTTCATTAAAATACATGTTACAAAAGCCATGCCATAATTGTCTTACAATACTTTCAAAAACATAACATCTTCATAACTGTCTTGATTACATTATTTAAAGAAGCATAAAGAAAACATAAATAAACTGCAAAAGTCCCATAATTGCTGTCCAAAGCCATAGTCCAAAATGGAAAGGATCCAAGCAATACATTCTTTCTCTTCAAGCTGGATAAGAAGACTGGTCAAGCTGCGGTATTCCCTCCCTGTGGACCTGGGGGGGGGGGACGGAAGAAAAGAAGACGAAAGAAAAGTAGAGTCAGACATAAAGCCTGAGTAAGTCTAGGACTATTCGGTCTATGAACAAAGAACTGGGTATGATAAGTATAAACTAGAAATGGGAAAGCACCATAAACTAAGTTAAGTTGTCTAGGGTCGAATATACTATCGTACCCCATATTAATCTCTGTACCCATATAAACTAGTTCCCAACAGGCACCCCATAATCAGGGTGAAGTGATCCATTTTTATGATGATCGGCTCCTACTCGTGTAGTTACATGTGTCTTACGGCCCCCGATGTTGTAGTTAACTAAGCTGGTCCCACCATGGGGTGTATCAAGTCCCATGGTGGCGGCCCGACACAATCCTAGAATGCACAGGTATGCTACTGGTGCCCAGTGCCTTATATTTCTACGCCGGAGTGTGTGCACGTGTAACACCCCGAAAATTCTATAACTGTGAAATTAACAAATTAAAGTATAATTAATTTGAAATCAAAGAACCAAGGGAAACGGGATACGCCATTGCGTTCGTCTCGGAAAAATACGCGAAATAGAGTCCGAGTTTTCGAAAAACGGAGTCCGTATGAAGAAGATATGGCCTTCGGAAGTTTTGAATTAAATTTAAAATTCAAACAGAATTAAACAATTAAATATTCCGAAGTGGGTCCCAATGGGCCAGGGTGGAAGAACACCCGCCTGGGCCACCCAGGTCGACTGGGCTGTCGACCTGGGCTACCCATGTCGATAGGGCTGTCGACAGCCCTGTCGACAGGGGTGTCGACCTGGTCGAGCCCAGTCAACCTGGCTGGCCAGGTCTGTGTTTGGTCGAATTTCTGTGGTCTGCTTTGTCATTAGGGCTAGGTGGCGGGTTCTAATTGGTCTCTCTATCTAATGAATGGCTACGATCTAACCTAGCAACATCAATGGTCCTAATCAATTCCTAACCTCTATATAAACAACCCTAGACTAAACCCTAATCTATTCATTCAAATTAAGAACATAGCCGCCATGTTGCTGAGGAACGACTAAGAGTAGCCGCCAACTAGAGAGAGAATTAGGAAGAAAGTTCTAGAGCCTAAAGCAATTCAAGCAACCTAAAGCCAATCAATTCAACAAAGGAATCATATCTCTTAATTAGAGAATTCGCCGCAACCATTGTAAGTAGAGTATTACTTTGGTATGAATAAACAATTGTGTTGGTTTGTATGCGTGAATTGTGGCAATAAAGTAATTCATATTTGTGCGTTCTTATCAATTTGAAATACTATGTACGTTTGGATATTTATGAATTATGTTATTCATTATAAAGAACTACATGCGGTAGTTCTATGCAAGTATACGTTTGGAATATTGCGCAAATTATGTAATCTATGTTGAAGCTACATGTATGTAGTTGATTGAAATTCATGCAAGTTTGGGGCTTCGTTATTATGTCATCATGATGTATATTTTTGTGCATAAATCATTTTGCAAGTAATTGAAACAAGTTTGATTATTATAGTTCATATGAAACTATGTTGGAATTTTGACACCATAATCCATGTATTAAGTCATGCTTTTGCAAACCTATGAATATGGCTAGGCTATGAATGATATTTGGCATAATTGAAATCCATGATTAAGTCTATCTTGTTTAAAAGAATTATATGATGACATATGTGAGACATGGCTAGGTTAGACTCAAAAATCCCTTTTTGCAAGTTTAAAGCAAACACCATGTTTAGGAATAATTAAGCATAAGTATATTTATACCATCGTTATGTGATTAGACTTAAATCATGATTATGTTGAACTATGCTTTTGTGTTAGTAACAAAGTATCCCCTTTGTAAACATGTAGAAACCTTATGAACATGACTTGTTTATGTTTATGCCATGCTTATGTTTGATATTATGCCATGCTTATGTTTGACATTATGCCATGCTTATGCTAGAAATATTTATGCCATGCTTATGTTTGACATTATGCATAAATAAGAATATAGGTTCATGTTGCAATTAAACCTATGCAAGTTCACATGCTTTGATTCATGTCACCTATGTTACCACTATGCAAGTACACCAGTTTCTATTATGTATTTCCAACGTCATATGCAAGTTCATGCGCTCACCTTCCCCTCTTTGTGTATGTAATCACGCTTTAAGCCTCCCCTTTTCGCATGGCTAAATTGGGCTTTAAAAGGCTAAGCCCAATATATATAAACGGACGTGTAAAACGGGGGAAAATAACGTTGGGTTAAAATTAATTAATGAATGAAAATATATAATAGAAGGGCCCAAATTCAAGTATGGGTTGGGCCCGTGATTGGTGTAACCTTTACACCATTAACTTAATAATGGGCCGCAAATATTTACATATAAGAAATAAAGAGGAATGACAAGATATGTAAATGTAGAACATACGATGTGTTTAACCCGAGGTTGGATTGAGTTGTGATGTAAACCTGCCCGGAACCGCCCGGCTGTCCAGTAGTCACAACAATACCTATCCAATGTGGGAGGTTAAACATGGAGCCCAGCAAGGACCCGAGGTTAGACTGAGTTGTGGCGTAAGACTGCCCGGAACCAACCGGCAACAGGCAGCCACAACAATAACTGTCTAATGTGAGAGGTCAGGGCCTTAATAAGACAATTAAGGCTGAGTCAGGATTGTTAGGATTAAGTGAACTAAAGACTTAATCAAAATGGAACATGCTAAACTAAACGGACTGGTGGGGTTAGGTTAGAAAACACTTAACCAACTTAGCATGTGGTTAGAGATAGAAAACCTAGTAACGGGGGACCCTTTTCAGCAGTAACCCTAGAAGGTGTATCAGGATACCCTGAAACTAGGCAGGGTGGGGCACGATTACTGGGCTGATTGTAAGAGGTCAAAGCGACGGCGGTGGTGTAGCAGTGTAGGTTCTAACGGAGTGCGGGCGTGCACACACTCCGGCGCAGAAAAATAAGGTACTGGGCACCAGTAGCATACCTTTGCACTCTAAGGTTGTGTCGGGTTGCCACTATGGGACTTGATACACCCTATGGTGGGACCAGCATAGGTAACTACAGACATCAGGGGCCGTAAGACACATGTAACTTTGCGAGTAGGAGCCGATCATCATAGAATGGATCACATCACCCTGATTATGGGGTGCAAATTGGAAACTAGTTTATATGGGTTCAGAGATTAACATGGGGTACGATAGTATATTCGACCCTAGACAACTTAACCAAGATTATTGTGCTTGCCCACTTCTTGTTTATACTTATCATACCCAGTTCTTTATTCATAGACAAAATAGTACTAGACTTACTCAGGCTTTATGTCTGACTCTATTTTCTTTCGTCTTCTTTCTTCCGTTTCCCCCCCCCCCCCCAGGTCCTCAGGGAGGGAACACAGCAGCTTGATCAGCCTTGACATCCAGCTTGAAGTAGAGAAATGTATTGCTTGGACTTTCCTGTTTTGAACTATGGCTTTGGACAATCCACTATGGGGCTTTTGCAGTTTATCTACGTTTTATTTATGCTTCTTTAAATAATGTACTCAAGACAGATTATGAAAGTGTTATGTTATGTTTTTGGAAAGGATGTTGTTGTAACACGTATTTGACTTTGTGAAATAAAGTTTGTTGTTCTTCCGCTGTTTACAAATATGTGTTCTTATATCTGTCTTGTATATCTGTGACTTGTACTTATAAACCTCCACCAAAATTAGGGCATTTCCTTTGAGAGTGACCCTAACGGAGGTGGGGTGTTTCACTTGGTATCAGAGCACAGGTTTACCAGATAAGATAAAAAGTTTTGAAAAATTATTTTCAAAAAGGAAATTTAAAGAAGCATTTTTAAAAGAAAATATTATTTTATTTTAAAAAGGCAAAGTCCACCCCCCAAAGCCATAGGTAGTATCTCTTATCCTTCGTTTTGAATCTATCCTTTTTGTTTCAGCATGTCCCAAGAACTTAACTTACCGGAAGGGGTGCCAATACCTGGTTGGTTTAGACGGTTCTTAGAAGCAAGGGCCACTCAGCCAGGTCCTACCGTTCCTCCTCCCCCAGCTGAAGGAAATCATCCAGCTGCAGCAGCACCTTTTCCTCCACCTCCTCCTCGGGGAAACACGTTTGCTAAGATATGTAAAGATTTTAAAGCTATGGGAGGAAGGGATTTCCATGGAACTGAGTCCTTCGTGGCAGCTAGAAATTGGCTGAAAGAAACGGAGGACCTATTCATCATCTTTGAGGTAGAAGATAGACAAAAAGTACAATTGGCAGTGTGGCTATTGAAGGGCGAGGCTTCCTACTGGTGGGAAGTCACTAATGCTGAAAGACCAGTGGAGACATGGGAGGACTTTAGGGCAAGGTTTGAGACCAAGTTTCTCTCAGATGCGGAAAGAAGCTTGCAGTTGGAAAAATTCTTATTTCTTAAGCAAGGGGACAAGACTGTTAGAGAGTATGTGAATCAGTTTGATGAGCTGGCTAGGTTTGGGCTTGACCTAGTCAACACCCCGCACAAGAAGGCTCTCCGTTTCGTCAAAGGGTTAAATGAGCCATTACACAGTTTGGCCATGACCTATATACCCATGGGAGCCACATATGAAAGATTGGTGCAAATGGCATTGCTGAATGAAGAGGATAAGGGCAAGAAGGAGGCAAAGGCAGAAAGCTCTCAAGGGAAGAAAGAGGGTTTGCAGCCCAAGAAGACAGACTTTAAGAAGGGCGGGAAAGGCAACAAAGAGAAGAGGAAGTGTAATTTCTGTGGCAAAGTGGGGCACTTAGTAAAGGACTTCCGGAAAAAGAAGGCCAAGGAGAATGGTGGGTGCTTTTCGTGCGGTCAGACAGGCCACAGGGCTAAGGACTGCCCAAAGAAACGAGGACAGGGGCAGGGCGCTGGATCCACCCCAGGGGCACAGGTTCATGTGCTGGAAGCACCACCTCTGCAACAGCGAGGTATAAATACTTCTGTAGAAAGTGTAGTTTATCTTTATGATCACCCCGTTCGCACTTTATTTGATTCTGGCGCATCACACTCCTTTATCTCGTCTGCATTAGTAGAATCTCTGCACCTAAAAACTAGTATGGTAGAGGACCCCTTAATTGTTTCAAACCCAATTGGGGGCCCAGCTCATTTGTCTATGATCTGTCTGGATTTGAAAATTTCTATTCTAAGTGTAGAATTTCAATGTAGTGCCTTTGTTTTGGGCTTTTCTGGGTATGGTTTGATTTTGGGCATGGATTGGCTATCCAGTAATGGGGCCATCCTTGATTGTGAGAAAAGGGTTGTTAGGCTCCTAACCCAGCTCGGTAATACTTTGGAAATTTCTTGTAATCCCTCGTATGCGGTTATGCTTAGTTATCTTGAATCGCTAGATGCCTCTGTTGAAAATTTGAAATCAGTTAGAGTGGTCCGGGAATATCCGGATGTCTTCGAAGAGGTGAAGGGCTTGCCTCCGAAGCGGGAAATAGACTTCCGCATATATCTTGTAGATAATGCAAAGCCCGTTGCGTTGCCCGTTAGACATATGGCTCCACGAGAAAGGAAAGAGCTCAGTAAACAGATTAAAGAGCTTCTAGAAAAGGGGTTCATTAGAAGGAGCATTTCGGAATGGGGCGCTCCAGTGGTGTTCGCTACAAAGGCGGATGGTTCACTCCGTCTATGTGTTGACTATAGGGAGCTCAACAAGCTAACGAAAAAGAATAGGCACCCTCTCCCTAGAATTGACGATTTATTTGACCAGCTTGTAGGAGCGTCTGTTTTCTCCCAACTCGATTTAGCAACCGGTTTTCATCAGCTAAGGGTGGGTGAAGATAGCATTGATAAAACGGCGTTCAGAACCCCAGACGGCTTCTTTGAATGGCTTGTCATGCCTTTCGGCTTGACAAATGCACCTGCTTACTTCGTGGACCTGATGAGTAGGGTATTTAGAGATTTCCTCAACAAATTCGTAGTGGTCTTCGTAGATGATATCCTTATCTTCTCAAAAAGTGAAGAGGAACATGCTCAGCACCTAAGGGCAATCATGGAAACTTTGCGAGTCCATCAACTAAAAGCCAAGTTCTCCAAATGCCACTTTTGGAGAGAAGAGGTGAGGTTCCTTGGGCACATAGTATCCAAACAAGGGTTAGCAGTGGACCCTGCTAAAGTAGTGGCGGTACAGGACTGGAAGACACCAAGGAATGCAACTGAGGTCCGAAGCTTTCTAGGACTAGCAGGTTTCTATCGAAAATTTATAAGGGATTTTGCGAAAATCTCAGCTCCGCTCACGAAATTGACTAAGAAGAATCTAGTGTTCAATTGGGATTTGGATTGCGAGTTTGCTTTCCAACGACTAAAAAGGGCTCTCACAACAGCCCCAGTTTTGACGTTGCCAGATGGGAGCAAGATGTTCACTGTTTATACGGATGCATGTGGGACAGGGCTAGGCGCCGTCTTAATGCAAGAAGGAAGGGTAGTAGCTTATGGCGGGAGGCAGTTGAAAGTGCACGAAAAGAACTACCCAACCCACGATCTTGAGTTAGCCGCCATCGTCTTTGCACTCAAGTCTTGGCGACACTATCTCCTAGGTGAGAAGTTCGAACTTTACACTGACCATAAATCGTTGAAATATCTTTTCTCGCAGAAGGATCTTAACTTGAGGCAACAAAGATGGATGGAGTTCCTTGCCTCGTACGATTTCGAAATCTCTTATACTCCTGGCAAAGGCAACGTAGTGGCAGACGCGTTGAGCCGAAAGAAATTGACCCTAAGCCCGTTGTTTGTTGAAAGACAAAGCCTAGAGTTTATAGCCAGTTTCGACTTTAGGCCTTCCTCCGATTTCGTACCGGGCCTGCTAGCATCTCTCGAAGTGCGCCCAACTTTAGTGGATTCAGTAGGGACAGCACAACGCGAAGACCCTCAGCTTGTGGAAATAATTGATAGGCTAATTAGGGGTGAGACTTCAAGTCACCTCAACCGATACTCCATCGACGATAGGGGTTTGCTAAGGCGAGACGGAAGACTATGCATCCCACAGATAAACGATTTAATAAAGAAGGTTCTCGAAAAAGCACATCACTCCAAGATGACGATACATCCAGGCGGAGATAAAATGTACAAAGACATAAAAAGGACTTTCTTCTGGAATGGCATGAAAAAGGACGTGGCAGAATTCGTTTCTAAGTGTATGGTGTGCCAACAGGTTAAGGCGGAACAGAAAAAGCCTGGCGGACTGCTACATCCTCTAGAGGTCCCGTAGTGGAAGTGGGATAGCATCTCAATGGACTTCATCGATGGGCTGCCTAGGTCTAGGAGAGGCAACACTAGTATTTGGGTAATAGTGGATAGGCTTACTAAAAGCGCCCACTTTTTACCTGTCAAAAGTAAAAGAACTGCCTCATCCCTAGCATCACTTTACCTCAAGGAAATCGTCCGACTCCATGGAATACCGTCTAGCATCGTTAGTGACCGAGACCCCATCTTCACCAGTGAGTTTTGGCGGAGTCTGCAAGAAGCAGTAGGAACGCAGTTATGCTTGAGCACAGCCTATCATCCCCAAACCGACGGCCAAACAGAGAGAGTGAACAGAGTTTTGGAAGACCTTTTAAGACTATGCGTCCTTGACTTCGGAGGGACATGGGAAGACCACCTTCCTTTGGTGGAATTTGCCTACAACAACAGCTATCAAGCAACCATCGGAATGGCGCCCTTCGAAGCTTTATATGGAAGACCGTGCCGATCGCCCACTTGTTGGTGGGAGTCTACTGATAAGCTCATACTTGGACCAGATATGATCCGAGAGACTTCAGAGAAAGTGGACTTAATACGAAGAAGGATGAAGACGGCCCAAGACAGACAAAAGTCCTATGCCGACAAGAGAAGGACCGACCTTGAATTTGAGGTCGGAGACAGAGTTTTTCTCAAGGTATCACCGCTAAGGAACGTTGTTCGTTTTGGAACCACAGGAAAACTGGCACCAAGGTTCGTAGGGCCATTCCCTATCATCGAGAAAATTGGGAAAATGGCCTATAGATTAGAGCTGCCCGAGAAGTTGGCTGGAGTCCACAACGTTTTTCACGTTTCACACCTCCGAAAATGTCTACATGAGTCTGCTGAAGTGGTAGAGCCAAATATACTCGAAGAGGCCGAAGTGGAACGCGAAGCAACCATAAGGAGAGTTCCAACCCGCATCTTAGGAACGGAAGTGAAGAAGCTACGCAACCGCGAAGTCAAGCTCGTCAAAGTTCAATGGAGCGACGCCGAGGAAGACGCGACTTGGGAAACTGAAGCTAGAATCCGTACAGCCTACCCTTTTCTGTTCGAGGGTACATCCTTGATCTTTCCTTTTCCTTAAGTTGCGCTTTTATCTATCTTTTTAAGTATATTTCCTCGACCGTATCTTTTAAATAGAATCTTTTTGGATGGAAACATGTAGTTGAAACATGTTATGGATGATGGTTGCAAGTGGTTGCAAGTGATTGCTAGTGGTTGCTCGTGGTTGCATATACACACACAATCTAGGTTTTAGATCGGCTCAGTCACTTCATATTGCATATGCATATATGTTTGCATTCGTATGTGGTTGAACTTTAATGTGTTGTCATGTGGATGCTGCATTTGTATTGAATAATTGAGCACTCATGTAGAATCATGAATAGGAAAATTTGCATACATAATGGATTCATGGCACTTACATAAGTTGCATTAAGGAGGTCAACTGAATCAGTAGACCGCCTGATTTTGCATTAGATAAGTACATGTACACACACACTTCGCATATGATCATGAAGCATTAGAAATCTTTTAAGGACAATGGATGCTCGTGTTTGATGGATGAGTAGATGGATGATTGGATGTTAGGATATACATTCCTCCTAACTTGAAGATTTCGGGGACGAAATCCTTTTAAGTGGGGGAGAATGTAACACCCCGAAAATTCTATAACTGTGAAATTAACAAATTAAAGTATAATTAATTTGAAATCAAAGAACCAAGGGAAACGGGATACGCCATTGCGTTCGTCTCGGAAAAATACGCGAAATAGAGTCCGAGTTTTCGAAAAACGGAGTCCGTATGAAGAAGATATGGCCTTCGGAAGTTTTGAATTAAATTTAAAATTCAAACAGAATTTAACAATTAAATATTCCGAAGTGGGGCCCAATGGGCCAGGGTGGAAGAACACCCGCCTGGGCCACCCAGGTCGACTGGGCTGTCGACCTGGGCTACCCATGTCGACAGGGCTGTCGACAGCCCTGTCGACAGGGGTGTCGACCTGGTCGAGCCCAGTCAACCTGGCTGGCCAGGTCTGTGTTTGGTCGAATTTCTGTGGTCTGCTTTGTCATTAGGGCTAGGTGGCGGGTTCTACTTGGTCTCTCTATCTAATGAATGGCTACGATCTAACCTAGCAACATCAATGGTCCTAATCAATTCCTAACCTCTATATAAACAACCCTAGACTAAACCCTAATCTATTCATTCAAATTAAGAACATAGCCGCCATGTTGCTGAGGAACGACTAAGAGTAGCCGCCAACTAGAGAGAGAATTAGGAAGAAAGTTCTAGAGCCTAAAGCAATTCAAGCAACCTAAAGCCAATCAATTCAACAAAGGAATCATATCTCTTAATTAGAGAATTCGCCGCAACCATTGTAAGTAGAGTATTACTTTGGTATGAATAAACAATTGTGTTGGTTTGTATGCGTGAATTGTGGCAATAAAGTAATTCATATTTGTGCGTTCTTATCAATTTGAAATACTATGTACGTTTGGATATTTATGAATTATGTTATTCATTATAAAGAACTACATGCGGTAGTTCTATGCAAGTATACGTTTGGAATATTGCGCAAATTATGTAATCTATGTTGAAGCTACATGTATGTAGTTGATTGAAATTCATGCAAGTTTGGGGCTTCGTTATTATGTCATCATGATGTATATTTTTGTGCATAAATCATTTTGCAAGTAATTGAAACAAGTTTGATTATTATAGTTCATATGAAACTATGTTGGAATTTTGACACCATAATCCATGTATTAAGTCATGCTTTTGCAAACCTATGAATATGGCTAGGCTATGAATGATATTTGGCATAATTGAAATCCATGATTAAGTCTATCTTGTTTAAAAGAATTATATGATGACATATGTGAGACATGGCTAGGTTAGACTCAAAAATCCCTTTTTGCAAGTTTAAAGCAAACACCATGTTTAGGAATAATTAAGCATAAGTATATTTATACCATCGTTATGTGATTAGACTTAAATTATGATTATGTTGAACTATGCTTTTGTGTTAGTAACAAAGTATCCCCTTTGTAAACATGTAGAAACCTTATGAACATGACTTGTTTATGTTTATGCCATGCTTATGTTTGATATTATGCCATGCTTATGTTTGACATTATGCCATGCTTATGCTAGAAATATTTATGCCATGCTTATGTTTGACATTATGCATAAATAAGAATATAGGTTCATGTTGCAATTAAACCTATGCAAGTTCACATGCTTTGATTCATGTCACCTATGTTACCACTATGCAAGTACACCAGTTTCTATTATGTATTTCCAACGTCATATGCAAGTTCATGCGCTCACCTTCCCCTCTTTGTGTATGTAATCACGCTTTAAGCCTCCCCTTTTCGCATGGCTAAATTGGGCTTTAAAAGGCTAAGCCCAATATATATAAACGGACGTGTAAAACGGGGGAAAATAACGTTGGGTTAAAATTAATTAATGAATGAAAATATATAATAGAAGGGCCCAAATTCAAGTATGGGTTGGGCCCGTGATTGGTGTAACCTTTACACCATTAACTTAATAATGGGCCGCAAATATTTACATATAAGAAATAAAGAGGAATGACAAGATATGTAAATGTAGAACATACGATGTGTTTAACCCGAGGTTGGATTGAGTTGTGATGTAAACCTGCCCGGAACCGCCCGGCTGTCCAGTAGTCACAACAATACCTATCCAATGTGGGAGGTTAAACATGGAGCCCAGCAAGGACCCGAGGTTAGACTGAGTTGTGGCGTAAGACTGCCCGGAACCAACCGGCAACAGGCAGCCACAACAATAACTGTCTAATGTGAGAGGTCAGGGCCTTAATAAGACAATTAAGGCTGAGTCAGGATTGTTAGGATTAAGTGAACTAAAGACTTAATCAAAATGGAACATGCTAAACTAAACGGACTGGTGGGGTTAGGTTAGAAAACACTTAACCAACTTAGCATGTGGTTAGAGATAGAAAACCTAGTAACGGGGGACCCTTTTCAGCAGTAACCCTAGAAGGTGTATCAGGATACCCTGAAACTAGGCAGGGTGGGGCACGATTACTGGGCTGATTGTAAGAGGTCAAAGCGACGGCGGTGGTGTAGCAGTGTAGGTTCTAACGGAGTGCGGGCGTGCACACACTCCGGCGCAGAAAAATAAGGCACTGGGCACCAGTAGCATACCTTTGCACTCTAAGGTTGTGTCGGGTTGCCACTATGGGACTTGATACACCCCATGGTGGGACCAGCATAGGTAACTACAGACATCGGGGGCCGTAAGACACATGTAACTTTGCGAGTAGGAGCCGATCATCATAGAATGGATCACATCACCCTGATTATGGGGTGCAAATTGGAAACTAGTTTATATGGGTTCAGAGATTAACATGGGGTACAATAGTATATTCGACCCTAGACAACTTAACCAAGATTATTGTGCTTGCCCACTTCTTGTTTATACTTATCATACCCAGTTCTTTATTCATAGACAAAATAGTACTAGACTTACTCAGGCTTTATGTCTGACTCTATTTTCTTTCGTCTTCTTTCTTCCGTTCCCCCCCCAGGTCCTCAGGGAGGGAACACAGCAGCTTGATCGGCCTTGACATCCAGCTTGAAGTAGAGAAATGTATTGCTTGGACTTTCCTGTTTTGAACTATGGCTTTGGACAATCCACTTTGGGGCTTTTGCAGTTTATCTACGTTTTATTTATGCTTCTTTAAATAATGTACTCAAGACAGATTATGAAAGTGTTATGTTATGTTTTTGGAAAGGATGTTGTTGTAACACGTATTTGACTTTGTGAAATAAAGTTTGTTGTTCTTCCGCTGTTTACAAATACGTGTTCTTATATCTGTCTTGTATATCTGTGACTTGTACTTATAAACCTCCACCAAAATTAGGGCATTTCCTTTGAGAGTGACCCTAACGGAGGTGGGGTGTTTCAGCACGCCCGCACTCCGTTAGAACCTACACTGCTGCACCACCGCCGTCGATTTGACCTCTTACAATCAGCCCAGTAATCGTGCCCCACCCTGCCTAGTTTCAGGGTATCATGATACCTTGTAGGGTTACTGCTGAAAAGGGTCCCCCGCTACTAGGTTTTCTATTTCTAGCCAACATGCTAAGTTGGTTAAGTGTTTTATAAACCTAACCCCCAATCAGTCTGTTTAGTTTAGCATGTTCTATTTTGATTAAGTCTTAATTCACTTAATCCTATCAATCCTGACTCAGCCTTAATTGTCTTATTAAAGCCTTGACCTCTCACATTAGACAGGTATTGTTGTGGCTGCCTGTTGCCGGTTGGGTCCGGGCAGTCTTACGCCACAACTCAGTCTAACCTCGGGTCCTTATTGGGCTCCGTGTTTAACCACCCACATTGGATAGGTATTGTTGTGACTACTGGACAGCCGGGCGGTTCCGGGCAGGTTTACATCACAACTCAATCCAACCTCGGGTTAAACACATCGTATTTTCTACATTTACATATTTTGTCTCTTTTCTTTTTATATGTAAATATTTGCGGCCCATTATTCAAATTCATCTTTATTGATTAAGATTTATTTATGCCACTTAATTGTTTTTCAAGGTTGTTGGCATGCATCAAACATGCCAATACATATGTTCTATATTTTAGCCCAAACGTCATTACCCCCGTTTTATATGTTCGCTCCAATGTAAGGTGTGTTGGGTTTAACACTTAAACCCAATTTAGCCATATGAAAAGGGGAGGCTTATAACATGGTGTTTATAAGATAACATGAAAAAGGGGAGTGTGAACGCATGAACTTGCAACGAACGATTCAATTAACATAAAGTAGGCAAATGTGAACTTGCAATTGTAACATCATGGCATAACAATACTTAAACATGAATCGTTTTATTCATATAATCATGGCATAAACAATACTTAAACATGAATCATTCTATTCATATGATTATGGCATAAACAATACTTAAACATGAATCATTCTATTCATATAATTATGGCATAAACAATACTTAAACATGAATTATTCTATTCATATGATTATGGCATAAACAATACTTAAACATGAATCATCCTATTCATATAATTATGGCATAAATAATACTTAAACATGAATTATTCTATTCATATGATTATGGCATAAACAATACTTAAACATGAATCATTCTATTCATATAATTATGGCATAAACAATACTTAAACATGAATTATTCTATTCATATGATTATGGCATAAACAATACTTAAACATGAATCATCCTATTCATATAATTATGGCATAAACAATACTTAAACATGAATTATTCTATTCATATGATTATGGCATAGAAAATACTTAAACATGAATTATAGGTTCAACTAACCATGTAAACTTGAAATTAAGAATCTAACTAAATTAGATATCATTATTAATGGCACATGGTCTTGACTAGAAATATAAGCCTATATCTTTATTTAGGCATAATATAAACTAATCATGTTCATAAAATCACTACATGCTAACAAAAGGGTACTTACTTTTGTCACTAATACAAAAGTATGGTTCAACTAGAATTATCCCAACCCAATTCTTATATGAATCATGGTTTTTAATCCATTTATAGGATTATAGCATAAACATACCCAAACTTAAATCATGGTTTTTATTCTATCTATGTAACTTGCAAGTGGGGTGTAATTCTAGTGTAATTCTAATGTAACTTACATATATTATCATATGATTATGATAACAACATAAGCCTAAAAACATGTTTTCAACTAGGCATAATAACAAACATAGTTTAGTCATGTTCATAAAATTAATACAAGCTTACAAAGATGCTTGCTTTTGTCACTATCACAAAAGCATGATTTTTATACTTGAACTATAATGCCAATTCCAACATAACTTCATATGAATCATAATACTCAAATGGACCAAATTACACTAAAGATGACCATAGAATTATACATCATGTTGGCATAACAATAAATCATATACTTGCATGAATTTCAAATAAACTATTACAACACATAGTTGTTATTTTCAACATGAATCATATACTTGCAATTATCAAATGGGTGTTGTAAATAACTACCACAAACATGTAGTTTTCAATATGAATCATATGCTTGCATGAATCCCAATTAAAATTCCACAACATGTGGTTGTCAACATAAACCATATACTTGTATGAATCCAATCGTACACCATAGCATTGCCAAATCGTTTAGAATCAAAATAACATACAAATATAGGTTATTATTGCCACAATTCCATTTCGTTGTTAACTTCCAACGCAAATCGCATACTTGCAAATATCCAATCGTATACCATAATATTCCCAAATCGTTTAGCATCAAAGCAACGTACAAATATAGATTATTATCGCCACAATTCCATTTCTTACTTTACACAAATTAACACAATTGTTTAATTCACATCGGAATAGCACTCTACTTACAACGTATGACGAATCTTCAATTCAGGAATCTGAATTCTGAATTTGGAGATGCTATCCTTTGTTGTAGGCGTTGTTCTGATTGATTTGACGTTGCTTTAAGCTTTTGATTTATCTCCTAATTGTCTCTCTATTTCTGACGGCTATCCTTAGTCTCTCCTCAGCAACATGACGGTCTCATCTCCATTTTAGTTTGTGTGAATTAGGGTTAGTCTTAGGTCCTTTTTATAGAGTTTTTGAGTTAATTTAGACCGTCGATGGAGCTTGGTTTAATAATAGCCGTTCGTTCAAAGGAGAGGCCAATCAGGAGCTGACACCTAGCCCTAGTGACAAGGCAAGGCTCAGAAAATCGACTAAACACAGACTAGGCCAGCCAGGGGGGATGGGTTCGACCTGGCTCAGGGGCCAGGTCGACTCCCCAGTCGACCCCCAGGTCGACTCTAGATTCGACCTGCCTGGGCAGGTCGACACCTAGGTCGACTCCCAAGTCGACCTGGCCTGGCAGGTCGACCCCCAGGTCGACCTGGTGGGTTTGGGTGGGAATTTTCCCGCCTACTCTGATTGGGATGAAATTCAAATCTGTTTTCGAAATTTGAATTTTCTGAAACTTCATCCGGCCATAATTTGGTCATACGGGCTCCGTTTTTCAAAAACTCGGACTCTATTTCGCGTATTTTTCCGAGACGAACGCAATGGCATATCCCGTTTCCCTTAATACTTTAATTTAAAATTTATTATACTTTAATTTGTGAATTTCACTGTTATAAAGTACATGGGGTGTTACAGAAATGAAATGGAATTTGAATATAGATTCCGAATAGAGTTAGAATGGAGTTTAATTTATTTTAACGAAGTTTTAAAACGTTTATATTTATAAATATAATTAAAACGAACTCGCCGCAGCGCTGCAGTTCGTAAATTGTCGTTTCGAACTTCAATTGAGTATACAGAACGCAATTGAAGTCGGAATTCTTCGAAACAAGAAACGTCAGGACCGATTTGATAATATTTTTCTAATGAAAGAGAAAAACCTGAATTTCGTCGTATAGATTTCGAGTTATATTAAAATCAAATTTTCAGAAAAACAGCGATAGAATCGTTTTGAAACCATAACGGTTTATTTAATGTTATAAAAGGATTTTAAGCGAATAAAATCCGAATTTCTATTTAGAAAATTTCAGAGTTGAGTTGTAAAATATATGTGAATTAAGGTTGTGTAAATGAATATGAATTTTTGAAACAGAAATCAGATTTTTGATTTCTGAATAGAATTAACTAAATTGAATAGAAATTAGTTAATGAGATTTCGAATGGATATTGGGTTTTGAATAAGTAAATTCGATTTGAAAATTTATATTCGAAATCAAAAAGGAAACTAGAACTGAAATTGAAATTCAATTCGGTTATGAGCAAGTTAAATATTTTATTTGAACATGTTAAGTTCAAACAAAGAAGTGAAATAGGCGAAAAAGCTAAATAAAAGAATAAATGAGCGAAAACTGAATTCAAACGATTGGGTTGAGTTGAATTGAATTGAAAACAGGTGAGCATATGTTAGACAGCTATGGGATGAAGTATATGAAGATTTTATTTATGTGCCCGACAAAAAGGTACACGTTTAAATTCATATATGAGATTTTATGCGCCGTATCGGCAAGCCGCTTGGCTTTTCCTATTTCTTTTGGATTGGTGAGGGCCACGGGAGGCTATTTGAAATATCCCGATGATCCCGGTGCAGGGGAGGTTATGGCGAAATTTTCCGGAAATTTAAGGAGTTAGAATATTTTTAAGAAATTTTGATAGTTAGAAATCTATATATCAATATATGTAGAATTCGATAAGGTAACGAAATCAAAATAGAATATTGTAAACAAAAAGGGAAAACTATAAATTGGAAATAGAAAGCGAACATATATACATGTTTTAAAAAATGAATAATTGGGTTTTATAGTGTGTTTATTCGAGGTTAGTGGTTTTGCCGTTTTGAAGTTGAGGATGTTTTCGGTTAAGGTCTGAGAGGTAATTTTACCCCAACTTGATTGATTTCATTTTTAATGGATAAATAGCAAGATCCAGTCTCGAAGAGAAGTGTTTGAATAATAGTTTGGTCGAATAAAATATTTTGGGTTGTTTGTAAGGATGTTGTATACAACATTCGTTTTAACTCAAGTGATGGAATTGTGGAAATATAAAAGTAAATATTTCCTGAGTATAATTAAAATAGTCGGAATGTAACACCCTGAATTTTAGTTAATACTAAAATTCACTAATCATAGGATAAATAATCTCAGATGTGGGAATTGGGGGTAACGGGCTGCGTCGTTGCGTTCGTCTCGGAAAAATACGCGAAATAGAGTCCGAGTTTTCGAGAATCGGAGTCCGTATGGCCCGGTTATGGCCCAAAGAAGTTTTCAGAAAATTCAAAACTAAAACAGATTTAAAAATTTTAAAATTCAGATTTGGAATGGGTCAGGCGGGGTCAGGCGGGAAGATTCCCGCCTTACCCATGTCGACAGGGCTGTCGACAGGCCTGTCGACAAGGGTGTCGACTTGCCTGTCGACAGGGGGGCGCCGTCTATTGAACCTGGGTGCACCAGGTTGCACCAGGTTGGGTTTCAGGCTGGCTAGGAGGGCTGGTTCTAGAGATTTCCTAAATCTAAGGGTCCTAAATTAATCTAGGGTTAATCTAAGGGTCTAAAATGCAACCTAATCCTATAAATAAGACCCTAACCCTATCCTAATTCATTCATAATTAGGTTTTGTAACTAAACTATGGCAAAATGAAACTTGGTCATGGCCTCCACAAATCAAATGAAGAGAGTTGCAAGCCAATCAACCCCTAATCACCTTCTTCTTCATATTTGGCAACTAGTTTTACTTCATTGATTTGCTAATCTTGGTTTTGGTGAGTTTCTATGGCTTTAATAATCAATTGTTAAATTGATTATGGTAGGATGTGATAAGACATGGCTATGTTTGTGGATAAATGTATTTATGCAAGTTTGTATGATATGTGATTTGCAAGTTTTATGTTAAATGCAAGTTTAAGGCCATGTTTTATGATGCAAAACACCATGTTAAACATTTATGCATATGTGACATGTTATGCAAACTATATGTGAGAATATATGCAAGTTATATGTAACATGATATGCAAGTTATGCATGTGATTTTATGCATGCTAAGTAGTTGGTGTTATGCATGTTAAGTATTTGATGTTATGCATGTTAAGTATTTGATGTTATGCATGCTAAGTATTTGATTGTATACATACTAAGTATTGGGTTTTATGCATGATAAGTGTTTGGGGTTTATGCAAGTTAAGTGGTGGGTTTATGCATAATAAGTATTTGATTTCATGCATGATAAGTAAGTGGTTTTATGCATGCTAAGTGTTTGGTATTATGCATAAATCATAACATGCAAGTTTACCCTTTTAAATATGATGCATACATATGCAAGATGATACCCTTATATGTTATGCATGTTTATCCTCCTTTAAGATGCAAGTTCATATGCAAGTTATGTGAATGGTGTTATGCAAGTTATGTGTATAAGATTATGCAAGTTATGTGCATGATGCTATGCAAGTTATGTATATGCTTAAATGCAAGTTTAATGTGATATGCAAGTTATGCATGTTCATGCAAGTATATGAATGCTTATGCGAGTTATGTGTATGCTTAAATGCAAGTTCAACATGTTATGCAAGATATGTGTATGATAATAGGCAAACTCATATGTCATATGTTATGCAAATCATGTGTATGATAATATGCAAGTTTGGGTTATATGTAGTTGGGTTAATATATGTTCATATATGCAAGTTGACATCCTCTTAACCCATGACAAAGTTGTATGCTAAACCCATAATATTTGTGATGATCTTCCCCTTATTTATGTCATGAAATGAGAACGATTTACGTGGGGAACGATGGGGTTGGTAAATATGTTAATAAAAGTATGATTGGGTATGATTAAGCATACCATAAAAATAAATTAACATAAATGGGAATTTACCTATTGAGTTAGGTCTACCCCATGGGAATTTACCTATTGAGTTAGGTCTACCCATGTTATGAAAAATGTGTAATTAATTAGGGATAATTAATTGTGGGGGGTGATTAATTAGGCGTAATTAATCAACTAAGACACGAGGTTGGACCCTTTTGTAGCGGAAGTCTGCCCGGAACCGACCGGCCATCCAGCGGCTACAAATGATTGGCCCAATGTGAGAGGTCTTAGTCACAAACTAAATACGTGATTAACGTAAAGACACGAGGTTAGACTCGGTTATGACGTAAGGCTGCCCGGACCCAACCGGCTTAACCAGCGGTCATAAAAGATAGTCTAATGTGAGAGGTCTTTAGGAGGATCACGGTCTTAATTAATTAAGAAACACTTAACCAAATTAGCATGTAGTGGGACATGAGGGTTAAGTGGGTGCCTTGGGTGGCATGTAGTAACTAGTGGGGGTGCCTCGGGTGGCATGAGGAAACTAGTGGGTTGCCTTGGGTGGCAATAGAAAATACGATTAGAATACTTAACCAAAGTGGAACATGTAATTAAACATGAATAAAGGGTTAAGTAAGTGCCTTGGGTGGCATGTGGGAATCAAGTAAGTGCTTTGGGTGGCATGTGGAAATCTAGTGGGTGCCCTTAGTGGCAAATTGAAATATGATTGATGACTTAACCAAACCTTAACGTGTAAGGGGGCATGATTATAAAAAAAGGGGTTAAGTGGGATGCACTAGATTAAACGACAAGCTTAAGTAGTAGCTTGTGGGGGCCCATTTCAACCAATATCCCAAACGTATCTTTGTGGGCTCGACTCAAGTCGAGTGACGGGACACGCATATTGGGCTTGACTATAAGAGGCCAAAACGGGTTAACGGTGGCAACGCGGGACCAACGGGTTTCATATGCGTGTGTGGGCCCGGGCTGGTTGGTAAGTCGTTGTTGCATCGTGTAGATATAAAGCCGTGCACCGTGATATTATCTGGTAGCCACTTTAGGGGAATAATACACCCCAATCGTGGGACCAGCACGGGTATCTACGGTAGGGAGCCGATCGATGGGTAGTAGTGGGTACACCTAGTAAAGATAGGGGCAGACGGCACCTGTGTAGGGGTACACGAAACTACTGGGTAAGATTACTAGGTACACCTAGTGGATGTAGGGGCAGACGGAACCTACGTGGTCAGTTATACACCTAATGGATGTAGGGGCAGACGGCACCTACGTGGTCAGCTAGAAGTACCAGAAACTACTAGTTATATTTTCTAAGACTTTAGATGGGATCAACCTTTAAGTAGGAATTACTCTTGGTGGGTAGAACTGGTGTGGTGCAGTGTAGGAATTACCCTTGGGTGAATAAGTCTGGGGTGGTGTAAGAATTATCCTTGGGTGGATAAATGCGTCTTTTCGGTTATCGTAATACATCCGGTGTTTAGTTGGCTACTTAGTGTAGTCATTATCCCCAGAGGTACCGTACCTTATTTATGTCATACCCTAATTACTTTAATGGTTGTATTGTTAGGGTTATAGGACTCACTCAGACTTATGTCTAACCCCGTTGTTTTTATCTTTTTCCCAACCCTCAGGTTATCAGAGTGGGCCTAGCACTAGTGGGCTTGGATCAGACCGCTATATCTATCTTTTGGGCTTGGATCGTAGAAGTAAAGCTCGGTTTATCTTTCCTATTATGGCTATTGTCTATGTAGTGGGATTATGTACTTCTATTTTATCAAGATGGATATTATGTACTTGACTCTTGTTATGATTCTGTGATGTAACCAAACATGTTTTACTTTCCGCTGAAATAAAATGATGATTTAAATTTTCAAGTATTACTTATATCTGTCTTGTTGTAATTTTTCTGTTCTATATTCACTTAAAATACTCCACCAATGTTATGGCATTCCCTTAGTGAGTGATCGTAGCGGGTGTGGGGTGTTACACGTGGTATCAGAGCCTAAGGTTACCAGAACAGATAAAATTTTTAGAAAAATTATTTTCTAAGAATATTTTTGGAAAGGAGTATTTTCAAAAACATGTCTTATAAGAGAAAAGTTTTTGAAAGAAAAGCATAATCCCCAATAGCCATATCTATGTCTTCCGAATTCTCCATTTTGAATCTCTTCCTTTCTCTCATTTTGAGTTTCCCCTCCGCGTATAGATGATCTTTCTAAGATAGATAAGGATGGAAAACCACTTCAAAGGACTTAGACGTTAGTCGGATTAGAAGTTGGTTCAAGAAGGAGGAGGACTGGTAGGTATCTATATGATAGATGATGAAAGGAAGGCTCAAGTAGTTGTTTGGTTAATGAAGGATGAAACCTCATAGGTGGGAGGTTACGAGTGGAGAATAGGGGAGAAGAAGGCAAGTAGTTATCCTTTTTTGGAGGAATAGGACACCTTATTAGGATTGTCCAAAGAAGCAAGGGCAAGGTATGGAATCTTCTGGAGGGTAGTTGTATTCCCTCACGACTAGGGTACCAGATGGGGATAAGACCGTCTAGGTTGGAGGTTAGATTTCTTGATTATCCGATTTGAACTTTATTCAATTCTGACGCATTGAGTTCGTTTATCTCATCATTGTTAGTTGAGTCACTGCACTAAGACACCAGTTTGGTAGATGATCCCTTAGTTGTTTCAAACCCAATTGGGCTCCATGATGTGTTTGGGTTTGAAAGTTTCTATACTTAGCGTTGAGTTTAGGTGTGATGCTTGTTGGGCTTCACGGGCTATGGGCTAGTTTTGGGCATGGACTGGTTATCCAGTAGAGGTGCCGTTCTTGGTTTTGAAGGGAGAGTTGTTAGGCTTATGACCCGCTTGGGTAACACTCTCGAGAACTCTTGTAATCCCATAGAATCTGTTATGCTAAGTTATCTAGAATCGCTTGACACGTCGGTCTAGAGTTTGCGATCTGTTAGAGTGGTCCGGAAATACTCGGATGTGTTTTGAGGAGGTGAAGGGCTTACCTCCGGAGCGGGAGATTGACTTCCAAATATATCTGGTAGACAATGCTAAACCAGTATCTTGGCCAGTGTGCCACATGGCTCCTCGTGAGAGGAGGGAACTCCATAAGTAAGTAGGCGATTTGCTTGAGAAGGGGTTCATAAGACGAAGTGTATCGGAGTGAGGTGCTCCAGTAGTTTTTGTCACGAAGGCGGGTGGGTCCCTCAGACTTTGTGTAGACTGAAGAGAACTAAATAAACTCACAAAGAAGAATAGATACCCATTGCCGAGGATTAATGATTTCTTTGATCAGTTGGCTGGCGCCTCAGTATTTTTGTAGTAGGACTTAGCCACGGGATTTCATCAGTTGAGAGTGGCTGAGAATAGTGTAGAGAAGACTGCCTTTAGGACTCCGGATGAATTCTTTTATGAGTGGCTGGTGATGCCATTGGGATTGATGAACGCCCACGCATACTTTGTTGATTTGATGAGAAGGGTGTTCAAGGAGTACCTAAATAAATTCGTGATGGTCCTTGTGGATGACATCTGGGTCTTTTCTAGGAGCGAAATAAGTTTTGGTATGTGCTCAATGGGGTGAGCAAAGCCAGTTATGGGAAAACGGTGGTTTTAGAGCGAGACTGGCAAGGACATCCAAAGTTGGTTAAAGGCTTAATTGATTAACCATTTTTACTAGTATCATCTCACGTAGGTCGCCTGAACTCGAAGGAGATATCCCTTGGGTGTTTGTCTGATATTGGTTTAGGCCTTTGGGGCTTGCATTTGGGGGATGTCAAGTTCGACTAGGGTGGTCTGCGTGAGAGATGGACAGTCGCGATGATTTTTGATAGGATTCTTAGCATCCTATGAGATAGCGTATACTCATGGCAAGGGTAACATGGTAGCGGACACCTTAAGTAGAAAAAGGTTGTCCTTGAGTTCATTGTTCGTTGAACGACGGAGCTTAGAGTTTATTTCTAAGTTTGACTTTAGACCTTCCGTTGACTTTGTACCCGGTTTGCTAGCCTCCTTGGAGGTTAGACCTACTCTTTTGGGGCGGATTGGAAGAGCACAGAGGGACGATCCACAGTTGGTTGAGTTGGTAGAGAAGCTCATAAGGGGGGAAGTCGTCCATCCATTTGAGTAGGAACACCCTAGACGAGAGGGGTGTTTGTGTAGAGACGGTAGACTTTGTGTACCGCAAGACGAGGGTTTGAGGAAGGCTATTCTTGATGACGCACACCGTTCTAGGATGACCATTCATCCCGGTGGGGATAAGATGTACCAAGACATGAAGAGGGTTTTCTTCTGGGCCGGTATGAAGATAGATGTGGCCGAGAATGTCGCTAGATGTTTGGTGTGCCAGCAAGTGAAGGCGGAGCAAAGGAAACCAGGTGGGTTGCTTCACCCATTGGAGGTTCCGCAATGGAAGTGGGATAGCGTCTCGATGGATTTTATTGACGAGTTACCCAGGTCGAGGAAGGGTAATACAGGAATTTGGGTGGTGGTAGATAGACTTAATGAGAGCACCCATTTCATACCTGTGAAGAGCAAGAGGACTGCTCCATGGCTAGCTTCAGTATATCTTCGAGAGATAGTTCGATTACATGGGGTACCCTCTAGCATAGTAAGTGATCGAGATCCTATCTTCACTAGCGAGTGCTGGAAGAGTTTGTAAGAGGCGGTAGGGACTCAGTTGTGTTTGAATACCGCATATCATCCTCAGACGGACGGCCAGACCGAGAGGGTGAATCATGTCCTAGAAGACCTTTTGAGGCTTTGTATCTTAGATTTTGGAGGTACATGGGAAGAGCATCTTCCATTGGTGGAGTTCGCATATAATAACAGCTTTCAGTCCAGTATTGGTATGGCACCTTTCGAAGCTCTTTATGGAAGGCCTTGTCGATCACCTACACGTTGGTAGGAATCTACGGATGAGATCTTGCTTGGGCCGATAAGGTTAGAAAGTACGAAGGGGAAAAGATTGATTTGATTCAAAGAAGGATGAAAGCGACGCAAGATAAACAGAAATCTTATGCGGACAAGAGGAGAACAGAGCTTGAGTTTGATATTAGGACATGCTTTTTATTAAGATATCTCCGTTACGGAATGTGGTTCACTTTGGATCTGTTGGGAAGTGAGTACCAAGGTTTGTTGGACCGTTTCCTATTAAGGAAAGGATTGGACAGATGTCATATAGAGTGGAGTTGCCCGACAGGCTTAGTGGTGTACATGATATATTCCATGTGTTACATTTGAGGAAGTTCCTACATGAGACCGCAGAGGCGGTAGAGCCGAGCCTGCTTCGAGAAGTGGAAGTAGAGCGTGATGCGACGATTCGACGAGCTCCTACTTGCATCCTTGGGTCAGAGATTTGGAAGTTGAGAAACAGAGAGGTTCAACTAATCAAAGTACAAAGGGGAGATGAAGAGAGTGACGCTACCTGGGAGACGGAAGCGAAGATGCGTTCGAGGTACCCTTTTCTTTCGGAGGGTATGTCCTTTTGCTTCTCCTTCATCGCATATCTTGTGCTTATCTTATCTTTAGTATGTCCTCTCGTTAGTACCTTTGACCTTTAGATAGGGTAAACCTATGGTTGAAACATGTGTTTGAGACATGTTATGGTTGATGGATGCAAGTGGATGCAAGTGTTTGCTAGTGGTTGCTCGTGGATGCATATACACACACTCTAGGCACTAGATCGGCTCAGTCACTTCATAATGCATATTGCATAAAATTGTGTGTAGGAAAATATATTTATGGATGTATAATGGTTGAGTTATCACATGGATGATGCATTTTGGTGAATGATTGTGCACTCATGTAGATATTGTATGTGTCGATAGGGTTCTCTCGCATACATAATGGATGCATGGCACTATCATGGTTTGCATATGTTCATACGTTAGATAGGGAACATATACACACACTTTTTGCATATGCTCATACATCATTAGAAATTATTTTAAGGACAATGGATGCCCGTGGTTGATGGTTTGAGTAGATGGTTGTTTGGATGGTAGGATATGCATTCTCCTTAGCTTAGAGATTTCGGGGACGAAATCCTTTAAGGAGGGGAGAATGTAACACCCTGAATTTTAGTTAATACTAAAATTCACTAATCATAGGATAAATAATCTCAGATGTGGGAATTGGGGGTAACGGGCTGCGTCGTTGCGTTCGTCTCGGAAAAATACGCGAAATAGAGTCCGAGTTTTCGAGAATCGGAGTCCGTATGGCCCGGTTATGGCCCAAAGAAGTTTTCAGAAAATTCAAAACTAAAACAGATTTTAAAATTTTAAAATTCAGATTTGGAATGGGTCAGGCGGGGTCAGGCGGGAAGATTCCCGCCTTACCCATGTCGACAGGGCTGTCGATAGGCCTGTCGACAGGGGTGTCGACTTGCCTGTCGACTTGCCTGTCGACAGGGGGGCGCCGTCTATTGAACCTGGGTGCACCAGGTTGCACCAGGTTGGGTTTCAGGCTGGCTAGGAGGGCTGGTTCTAGAGATTTCCTAAATCTAAGGGTCCTAAATTAATCTAGGGTTAATCTAAGGGTCTAAAATGCAACCTAATCCTATAAATAAGACCCTAACCCTATCCTAATTCATTCATAATTAGGTTTTGTAACTAAACTATGGCAAAATGAAACTTGGTCATGGCCTCCACAAATCAAATGAAGAGAGTTGCAAGCCAATCAACCCCTAATCACCTTCTTCTTCATATTTGGCAACTAGTTTTACTTCATTGATTTGCTAATCTTGGTTTTGGTGAGTTTCTATGGCTTTAATAATCAATTGTTAAATTGATTATGGTAGGATGTGATAAGACATGGCTATGTTTGTGGATAAATGTATTTATGCAAGTTTGTATGATATGTGATTTGCAAGTTTTATGTTAAATGCAAGTTTAAGGCCATGTTTTATGATGCAAAACACCATGTTAAACATTTATGCATATGTGACATGTTATGCAAACTATATGTGAGAATATATGCAAGTTATATGTAACATGATATGCAAGTTATGCATGTGATTTTATGCATGCTAAGTAGTTGGTGTTATGCATGTTAAGTATTTGATGTTATGCATGTTAAGTATTTGATGTTATGCATGCTAAGTATTTGATTGTATACATACTAAGTATTGGGTTTTATGCATGATAAGTGTTTGGGGTTTATGCAAGTTAAGTGGTGGGTTTATGCATAATAAGTATTTGATTTCATGCATGATAAGTAAGTGGTTTTATGCATGCTAAGTGTTTGGTATTATGCATAAATCATAACATGCAAGTTTACCCTTTTAAATATGATGCATACATATGCAAGATGATACCCTTATATGTTATGCATGTTTATCCTCCTTTAAGATGCAAGTTCATATGCAAGTTATGTGAATGGTGTTATGCAAGTTATGTGTATAAGATTATGCAAGTTATGTGCATGATGCTATGCAAGTTATGTATATGCTTAAATGCAAGTTTAATGTGATATGCAAGTTATGCATGTTCATGCAAGTATATGAATGCTTATGCGAGTTATGTGTATGCTTAAATGCAAGTTCAACATGTTATGCAAGATATGTGTATGATAATAGGCAAACTCATATGTCATATGTTATGCAAATCATGTGTATGATAATATGCAAGTTTGGGTTATATGTAGTTGGGTTAATATATGTTCATATATGCAAGTTGACATCCTCTTAACCCATGACAAAGTTGTATGCTAAACCCATAATATTTGTGATGATCTTCCCCTTATTTATGTCATGAAATGAGAACGATTTACGTGGGGAACGATAGGGTTGGTAAATATGTTAATAAAAGTATGATTGGGTATGATTAAGCATACCATAAAAATAAATTAACATAAATGGGAATTTACCTATTGAGTTAGGTCTACCCCATGGGAATTTACCTATTGAGTTAGGTCTACCCATGTTATGAAAAATGTGTAATTAATTAGGGATAATTAATTGTGGGGGGTGATTAATTAGGCGTAATTAATCAACTAAGACACGAGGTTGGACCCTTTTGTAGCGGAAGTCTGCCCGGAATCGACCGGCCATCCAGCGGCTACAAATGATTGGCCCAATGTGAGAGGTCTTAGTCACAAACTAAATATGTGATTAACGTAAAGACACGAGGTTAGACTCGGTTATGACGTAAGGCTGCCCGGACCCAACCGGCTTAACCAGTGGTCATAAAAGATAGTCTAATGTGAGAGGTCTTTAGGAGGATCACGGTCTTAATTAATTAAGAAACACTTAACCAAATTAGCATGTAGTGGGACATGAGGGTTAAGTGGGTGCCTTGGGTGGCATGTAGTAACTAGTGGGGGTGCCTCGGGTGGCATGAGGAAACTAGTGGGTTGCCTTGGGTGGCAATAGAAAATACGATTAGAATACTTAACCAAAGTGGAACATGTAATTAAACATGAATAAAGGGTTAAGTAAGTGCCTTGGGTGGCATGTGGGAATCAAGTAAGTGCTTTGGGTGGCATGTGGAAATCTAGTGGGTGCCCTTAGTGGCAAATTGAAATATGATTGATGACTTAACCAAACCTTAACGTGTAAGGGGGCATGATTATAAAAAAAAGGGGTTAAGTGGGATGCACTAGATTAAACGACAAGCTTAAGTAGTAGCTTGTGGGGGCCCATTTCAACCAATATCCCAAACGTATCTTTGTGGGCTCGACTCAAGTCGAGTGACGGGACACGCATATTGGGCTTGACTATAAGAGGCCAAAACGGGTTAACGGTGGCAACGCGGGACCAACGGGTTTCATATGCGTGTGTGGGCCCGGGCTGGTTGGTAAGTCGTTGTTGCATCGTGTAGATATAAAGCCGTGCACCGTGATATTATCTGGTAGCCACTTTAGGGGAATGATACACCCCAATCGTGGGACCAGCACGGGTATCTACGGTAGGGAGCCGATCGATGGGTAGTAGTGGGTACACCTAGTAAAGATAGGGGCAGACGGCACCTGTGTAGGGGTACACGAAACTACTGGGTAAGATTACTAGGTACACCTAGTGGATGTAGGGGCAGACGGCACCTACGTGGTCAGTTATACACCTAATGGATGTAGGGGCAGACGGCACCTACGTGGTCAGCTAGAAGTACCAGAAACTTATAGTTATATTTTCTAAGACTTTAGATGGGATCAACCTTTAAGTAGGAATTACTCTTGGTGGGTAGAACTGGTGTGGTGCAGTGTAGGAATTACCCTTGGGTGAATAAGTCTGGGGTGGTGTAAGAATTATCCTTGGGTGGATAAATGCGTCTTTTCGGTTATCGTAATACATCCGGTGTTTAGTTGGCTACTTAGTGTAGTCATTATCCCCAGAGGTACCGTACCTTATTTATGTCATACCCTAATTACTTTAATGGTTGTATTGTTAGGGTTATAGGACTCACTCAGACTTATGTCTGACCCCGTTGTTTTTATCTTTTTCCCAACCCTCAGGTTATCAGAGTGGGCCTAGCACTAGTGGGCTTGGATCAGACCGCTATATCTATCTTTTGGGCTTGGATCGTAGAAGTAAAGCTCGGTTTATCTTTCCTATTATGGCTATTGTCTATGTAGTGGGATTATGTACTTCTATTTTATCAAGATGGATATTATGTACTTGACTCTTGTTATGGTTCTGTGATGTAACCAAACATGTTTTACTTTCCGCTGAAATAAAATGATGATTTAAATTTTCAAGTATTACTTATATCTGTCTTGTTGTAATTTTTCTGTTCTATATTCACTTAAAATACTCCACCAATGTATGGCATTCCCTTAGTGAGTGATCGTAGCGGGTGTGGGGTGTTACACGGAATAGAGATAAGTGATTGAAATTGTTTTCAATTGCAAATAGAGATATTTTCATATATATAGAAAATAAAAGAAGTTGATTTTTGGAAATGTTTTTTTCAAATAGCATAAAGGGCCAATATGGTTATTGAAAATATTTGGTTAACAAATATTGATAGGGAAATGGAGAAAAGATTTAATTAATTAATAATTAATTAAATAGCCCAGTGATTTGTTTGATATTTTTGGATGAACACTTGTTTTTATTCGATAGTTAAATCACAGACTATCGAAGTTTTTGACCATCGTTGTCAATATGGAGAGACCGGTGGGATTATTATCCGAAGAACCACTCCGTATCGGCATAAGCGTTGCGAACCAAGTATGCTGAATATATTGAAGACGGAGTAAAGTGCAAGGACTCTTTCTATTAAATAGAAATAGTGCCTTCGGTTTCGTTCAATCCTAGAACGAAGGTAAATGGATGAATGTCTGACAGAGTATTTCCAATGATCAAATGGGTTGGTCTGTATAAATATATATATGGTTGCAACGGATTTATTCCCTTAGCATAACATCCAGAATATTTGTGCAAACTCAACTAGTGATTAACGGATCTGACAATGTGGCATTCAAAGTGATTGGGCTATCAATGAATGGTAAGTATTCGTAGCCTCAGGCCTCAACAACCGGGAAAGGACAAAAATCGGGCAGGCAGCATGGCTATGTGGGTCGCAACCATTAGGATGTATAATCACCTATCTAGAGGTTCATTTAATTTCTTATTCTATTCGATGATGTCCCAGTCGGGAGGCGGTTGCTGATCCCAACCGTTGGTGATATACATTCGATACACTCAAGTGAAATGAGTGGTCGGTCATGTATGGGCCGGGTTACAAGATGTTCTTGTTGAACCCAGTGTATTCCTCTCTAGAGATACACTAGCGGAAGGTGGTTCCATACCTTGTCATGTTGGAAATCCAATCTCCAATAAGCGCCATGCGGTTTTTGATTTTACACTATATATATGGAGCGTGAGATGCAAGCGTTCTGCTATTTGGTTATTTACTTGTTGTAAACATTATTATAATATCACTGGATTTTCGTATCAAAGTGTTTTGGGTTATAGTAAGGGAAAAACCGTCCATGTTTATGTGTAGGCTGGTCTTACTATTATCTTTTCTTTTGAAAGGATTTTAAAGGTTAAACCAATGATTTGAGTTTACTCACACCAGTCCCATGACTGACCCAGAGTTTATTTTGTTTTGTTTTCCCTAAACTCTTGGGTGCCCAAACTTGTACGGGCAGTCAAGTAGTCAGGATTTCACAGATTAAATTGGAGGAGCTGGAAGCAGGAGGCTTCACCAGTTAGCTGTAGATTATCGTATTTCCGCTGTGTACTATGTTGTATCTGGAAACAGGTGTTTATAACTGTTCCAGAAATGACTGTTGTGCTCTGATGATGGTATGTATATAAAGTTACTGATTTGTATTTCAAAAGTTATGTTATATAATATATTTTATTCGTTCCGCTGTGAGTTTGTGATCTTCGTTTTTCTTCTATTCTAATATTTCTTTCTTCTATTTCTCATCCTCTAACTTCTTTCTAATAATGATTCGTATTTATGTGCAATTTGGGTTGGACGTATGGTGTTATCAGTCAACTCAGATAGTACGGATTTGCGGGTCTTTACAGTTGGTATCAGAGCTTAGGTTGAGCGAATACCTAGGCTTTGGTGGAAATGTGCTCATTAGAGATGGGGTCAGTAGTACCCTAGAATGAGTTGAGTGTATATATACGAGAGAGCGTATTTGTTAATTGATATAAAATTTGTTTTATATTATGTTGGCTTGTCTGTTGAGTGGTTTATGAATTCCTATCGAATCGTGGGACGCCACGAAGTCGATAGGAATTTCTGAACACTTGAACAGAGAAATTCAACATAATAATGTTTTAAGGTGGGTAGATGAAATAATTTTACCCAAAATTCTATTTTGATATAGAAAGAATAATTTTCTGAAATTATTATATTATATGGATGTGTTAATTGTTAGGATTATAATCAAACGAGCTTATAAAATTGGAATGGTTATTTATAACCAAAATAGAATTTGTATATGAATTAAATATACAAATGAGATGAATTAAAATTAAATTCAAACCAGAATTTGGAATTTAAATCCTGGGAAGTTTGAAAATATTTTCTAAAATATATTAGAATAATATAGCATTATTTTGGGAAGGATTTTGGATAAAAATCATTTTTGGATGGATTTTGAAAGGATAAAGCGCTGAACTCACTTCAATGGCTGGAAAATAATTCAGATGATGACTACAACATCATCAGTGTTCATTTTCGAGTTTCTAAGTGATGGATTGCTGTCGTAGAAAAGTTTTTGATGGAATTTGTTTGAAAGAAAAACAAGCTGTTTTGGAAAATTCAAATATTTTGAATTAGAGACAGAAATAAATATATGTATGTATATTTATATGATTTCAAAAAAGATTTGAAATAAAAACCCGAGAATTTGAATTCTAGAATATAACTTAAGCAAATTGAATAAATCGAAATGATGGAAACCAGTTAAATGAACTGAAATTAAATATTCATATGAAAACTTAAAGTTGTATCAGACTTGAGTTTTAAAAATTTGAAATACTGAGTTGTAACAAAGAGGGTTTTTGAAAAGTTAACAGGTCTGTAACATTTCTTCTGCCTCAGTAATTTCGGGGACGAAATTCTTTTAAGGGGGAAGGAATGTAATGTCCCGCATTTTCAGCTATTTAATATGGTATATTTAAATTTATTTGAAATAGTAATATGAATTTTTATACTAATTTTATCGATTTAATAATCGATATACGAATTTATATCAAATATAGTAATACGAAAACAGAATACAAATTGAATTTAGATTTTAAAACTGAATCGAAACGATACAGTCGATTAATATAAATTCTGTTTGAAATAGAACGATAATAATAATTTATTATCGATGAATTTAATTATTTGAATCAATTTATATTTTAAATTGAATTTAATTTTGATCGTTAATTTAAGCTGTTATCTCTTCTATACGGTCAAATTTAATTTCAGAATCAGTTCCGCGGAATTCAGAATAACGATATAATCTGAGAGCATCGGTCATTACGGTTGGATAGCAGTTCAGGACTTCGAATTGAGAGACCACAAGATATTTTTATTATTTAATTTAAATCAAATCACAATAAACATCAGCCGACCTACGTTTTAATTTTCGCTACCCTAAAACATAACATCGCAGCCTAATTCTTCAAGCAGCACATATTGTCTTCCTCCATCCCGGCAAAGTAAAGCAAGGATTTAATGGACTTGTACTCCCTGTTTTCCCCTTAACGCTTATATAAATTGACCGAGCCTTCATATATTTTCAGACTCAAATCCGAAAACAATTTCTAGTCTTCCCCTTTCATTCTTTTTCCCAATCAAAAATCTCGATCCTCTGCTAATAAAAAAAAGAGAAAGGTATCACGACTTGAAATCGAAAGTGAAACTGGAAGCTTGTCTCGATCTGGCGCTCGCAAACCAGTGAGCGATGAGTGAAGTAGAAATCGACGCAATGAAGGGACAAAGTCGTCTCTCTTATTCAGACGCACTGGAAATCAAAATCCAGGCAAAGGAGGCGCTCGCAACTGTAGAGGAGGATTGTTGGGTATAATCGCGATGGCCAAGTAGGTTTAGGGCTAAATGGGGTTTTGGGGGAAAACCAAGCGATGCGTTGGTCATCGAGATGGTACAATCGGTAAGCGATTTCAGAGCCGATGCAGGTCTGGGGTTGCGATTGGGGGAATGAAGCACACCACGATTTCAAGGGAGGCGAGCTGAACTTTGGTTGCGCGTTCGAAGGGGTGCCACTGTGGTTCAATACTGATGATGACAGAGTTGATGAGGGGTTCGAACTAAGGAAGTTCGGTGGGTTCTTCAAAGATTGCCGAGCTTGAGGTTTCAGGGATCGATGCTGGGAAGTCCGGAGTTGGCCTCGTTCACGAGACTGAAGGGAATTCGAATTTTGTTTTGCTGTAGAGCCAAGACCCTATTCAAAATGGATTAAGGTGAGATGAATCCAGTTGAGATAGTTTGAATAAATGCATAGCTGTGAAATATGGAAATATACAGGATATCAACAACTGCAAATTCCGGTGAGTAAATCTCACTCACCTTTTATTTAGAATTATTTTATTCGTTAAAAATAATTGGTTGATGCTTGCTGAAAGGCTTTCTGGTTGATTTAAATATATTAGTTATATTGGGTTGATGATTGGTTGAATTGATACCCGCAGTTTTATTAGCGGATGCCCGCAGTATCATTAGCGGATGACCCTACGCCCATGTATATAAGTGGATCCCCTTTTATACTGCGATATCCTGCCTTGAAGCAGGATTGGTATTATTTTTGTTGACTAACGTCTGTGGATGCAGGAAAACGGGTTGGAGGAATCCGACTGGATTCCTCAAAAATATATTATCTGTTTGCTTGCTTGCTTGCTTGCTTGATCTCATATATATTAATATATGACATGTTAAAAATCAAATGATTGAAAATTGGGTGATTTGATTGTTTTAAATATCATTGGGCCAAATGTTAATTTATTAAAATATCATGAGAAGGATATTTGAGGTTTAAAAGGGAAATTCTATTTTTCCCAAATAGAATTTGAAATTCAAGTAGAATTTAAAAATATAGAATTTCAAAGTGGAATTTTGAAATAGAATTTTGAAATGAAATTTCAAAATAGAACTTGAAATAGAATTTTTAAGTAGAAATTTAAATAGAATTTAAATATTAGAAAGGAGTTGGAATATTTGAAATTCAAAAGAAAATTCAAATAGGATTTGAAATGGTATTTTTAAATATATAAATCAAATTTGAGTATAACATTTGAATATAGAATTTGAATAAAGAAATTTCAAAATAGAAATGGAATAATAGAAGTCAAATGGGATTTGAATAGTAGAATTAGAAAAGGAGTTTAAATATTTGAATTTTAAATAGAAAAGAAAAGGAGTTTGAATATTAGAAATTCAAATAGAATTTGAGTATGAGAAATTAGAATGAAATATAGAATTTGAATTCAAAGGAATTCAAATAGATTTGAATAAAGAAAGTCCAAATGAAATTTAAATATAAAATTTGAAAATAGAAGTGAAATGGAGTTAAATATAGAAAATTCAAATGTAATTTGAATATAGAATTCAAATAGAATTCAAAGGGAATTTAAACGAAGAAAATTCAAATTTAGAATTTGAATACAGAAATTTAAATGAAATTTGTTTATAGAAATTGAATGGAGTTTGGATATAGAAAATTCAAATATGAATTCAAATATAGAATTTGAATATAGTAATCCAAATGAAATTTGAATATAGAAAATATAAAGGGAATTCAAATGTAGAATTCGAATATCGAAAGTGATATGAAATTTGAATATAGAATTCAAATAGATTGAAATGGAAATTGGAAAAATAGAATTTGGAAATAGAATTTGAAATGGGAATTTGAATATAGATTTCGAATAGAGTTAAAATGGAATTTGAATATTAGAATTCAAACAGAAATGAAATGGAATTTGAATATAGATTCCGAATAGAGTTAGAATGGAGTTGAATTTATTTTGACGAAGTTTTAAAACATTTATATTTATAAATATAATTAAAACGAACTCGCCGCAGCGCTGCAGTTCGTAAATTGTCGTTTCGAACTTCAATTGAGTATACAGAACGCAATTGAAGTCGGAATTCTTCGAAACAAGAAACGTCAGGACCGATTTGATAATAGTTTTCTAATGAAAGAGAAAAACCTGAATTCCGTCGTATATATTTTTGAGTTATATTAAAATCAAATTTTCAGAAAAACAGCGCTAGAATCGTTTTGAAACCATAACGGTTTATTTAATGTTATAAAAGGATTTTAAGCGAATAAAATCCGAATTTCTATTTAGAAAATTTCAGAGTTGAGTTGTAAAATATATGCGAATTCAGGTTGTGTAAATGAATATGATTTTTGAAACAGAAATCAGATTTTTGATTTCTGAATAGAATTAACATAATTGAATAGAAATTAGTTTATGAGATTTCGAATGTGTAACGACCCGGATTTTTAGCGACTTTGGTTATCGACATAAGCTCGATGTTGATAACCAAAACATCGAAAAATCCTGGTAATTAGTGAAAGAAATTAGAGGGTGAGGAAAGATAAGATAGAAACTTAGAATAGAAGAAGAAGAAGAAGAACACAACATCAGAGTAACACGAATCTCACAGCGGAACGAATAACATACAATATATATAACATAGCTTGAAATATACATCTGTACTTGAATATACATCAATATCAAAGTACATCACTTACTACACAGCAGAAATAACTATAGCTATATGATCCTGAAGCCTCCTGCTCCAAGCTCTTCCAGTATATCTGTAAATTCCCGACTACTTGACTGCCCGTACAAATTTAGGCACCCAAGAGTTTAGGGAAAACAACAAAGTAAACTCCGGGTCAGTCATGGGACTGGTATGAGTAAAACAGTTTAAAAACAGTTCGAACAAGTAAACGATATCTCATAAGACCACGCCGCATAACGGAACGGGTTTTTTTCCTTATGAGAATCCAAAATATCTTTATATCAAAAACCTTTTGATACTATAATAATGTCTATCAACCACAGTATATATATAATCATCTAGCAGAAACGCTTTCATCTCACGTTCTACATATATAGTATACAATCAAAACCGCAAGCACGTATTGGGTAATGGATTTCCAACTATGACAAGGTATGGAACCACCTTTCGCTAATGTACCTCTAGAGAGGAATACACTGGGTTCAACAAGAACATCTTGCAACCCGGCCACACATGACCGACCACTCATTTCGCTTGAGTGTATCGAATGTATATCACCAACAGTTGGGATCAGCAACCGTTTCCCGAATGGGACATCATCAAAAATAGATTTTTAGAAGTAAATGAAACTCCAGATCAGGTGATTATACACCCTACTTCGGTGCGACCGACTTAGCCATGCTGCCTGCCCGATTTCTGTCATTTACCGGATGATGAGGCCAGAAGCTACGCTTTATCATCATACCAGATTCACTTTGAATGCCACATCGTCAAATCCATCAAATCACCGATTGACGTCTACAACAATACATTATGTGTTAGCTAAAAGAAGTTTCCTTCTCCGCTTCCACTCTTGGTACGGTTGGAGAAATCAATATACGTGATCGTCTGGAAATACTCTGTCAGACATTCATCCATACAAGTCACCCAGGAACAGGATGAACTGAAGGCACTATTTCTATAAATAGAAAAAGTCCTTGCACTCTACTCCGTCTTCGATTATCTTTATATAATCTGATTCGCACGCTACTGCCGATATGGAGTGGTTCTTCTGATAATAATCCAACCGGTCTCTCCATATTGGCAACGATGGTCAAAACTTCGATAGTCTGTGATTTAACTATCGAATAAAAACAAGTGTTTCGATAGTCGATGATTTAACTATCGAATAAAACAAGTGTTCATCCAAACATCCAACAAATCACTGAACCTTTAATTAATATTCCATTAATTAAATATCTTCTCTATTTCTTATCAATATTTGTTAACCAAATATTTTCAATAACCATATTGGCCTTATACGTTCTTTGGAAAACATTTCCATATATCGCCTTCCTTTATTTTCTATACTAGGAAATATCCATTATTCTATTTCCAAGCTTACATTTATTTGGGTTAAAATAGATGTTGTGTAAAACATCGTTACGAAAACCCACATACAGTATTTAACTAATTCTTATTCCACATTGATCTTCGAGCCTGAATCTTGCTACTTATCGGTATATCATGAAATCAACCAAGTTGGGATATAATTACCTCTCAGACCTTGACTGAATAACATTTAACGTCAAAATAGACAAGACTACTTACTCGAATAATCAATACCATACAACTGATTATTCACCTTTAAACACATATACATTTTCTCTTTCTATTCCTACGAGATTTTATTCTTATACTTCCCTTTTGAATTATACTATTCTATTTCTAAGTTCGTTTCCTTATCGACTTCTATATAATTTGATATGTTGATTTCTAACTATCAAATTATCTAAAAATATTCTATCTCCTTAAATTCCCGGAAAAAATCGCCATAACCTCCTTTGTACCGGGAGCATCGGGAAATTTCAAATAGCTTTCCCGGTCCTTCTCATCTCAAAAAGAAAAAGAAAAAGCCAAGCGGCTAGCCGATACGGCGCATAAAATCTCATATATGAATTAAATACGTACCTTTTTGTCGGGCATTCTATTTATTTCACTTCTATACTTTATTCCATACCTGTCTCCTGTATGTTTATACCTGTCCAATCTATTTTAACTATACCAATCGTTTTAACTAAATTCGTTAATTAATTTGTTAATTAACTCTTCAGTCTATGTCACCTTCATATTTGAACATGACATGTTCAAATATATTTTTAACTTGCATATTACACATTCTAATTATACTAATACTCTCGTTCCCTTATCGACTTCTCTATTCAAATTCTAATTCAACTCAATTTGAATTCTCTTTATTTAAACTTCATTTGAATTCTATCTTCAAATTCTATAGTTTAAAGTCCATTTGAATTCTATATTCAAATTCTATAGTTAAAGTCCATTTGAATTCTATATTCAAATTCTATAGTTAAAGTCCATTTGAATTCTATATTCAAATTCTATAGTTAAAGTCCATTTGAATTTGATTATTCAAATCTCTATTTCAATTCCTTATATTCAAACTCCATTTGAATTCTCGGCATTATTTATAAACAACGTTTATAACTTCAATTCAAATCCTACCTTTCCATTTATAAACAACGTTTATAAATTCAATTCAAATCCCATATTTTCATTTATAAACAAAGTTTATAAATTTCGATTCAAATCCCATATTTTTCATTTATAAACAAAGTTTATAAATTCAATTCAAATCCCATATTTTTCATTTATAAACAAAGTTTATAAATTTCGATTCAAATCCCATATTTTTCATTTATAAACAAAGTTTATAAATTTCGATTCAAATCCCACCTTTCCATTTATAAACAACGTTTATAAATTCATACTTGTTTTACATACCTTCAAACAAGTCAATATTTTCTATAGTTTTATTTAAAATTCAAATTCTATTTATAAAAATAGAATTCCCTTTTTAAAATCTCAAATACTCTTTTCGATATTTTTATAAATCAATATTCAAGCCCCATTGATATTTTAAACAATCAATCAACCAATTATTCAATCATTTGATTTTTAACACATCATGTACGAATATATATGAAATCAAACAAACAACAGACATATAATATATTTTTGAGGAATCCAGTTGGATTCCTCCAACCTGTTTTTCCTGCATCCACAGACGTTAGTCAACATAGTAATACCCATCCTGCTTCGAGGCAGGATATCGCGGTATGAAGGTCATCCACTAATCATAGCATGGGGCGTATAGGGTAATCATCCGCTATGGTACCGCGGGCATCCGCTAATGAAACTGCGGGAATCCAACCAATCATCAACCCAATATATATATATAATAGTCAACCAATCCTAGATAACTAATATATTTTTAACAGCAATAAATAAATATTTAAAGCATCCAACAAATCAACAAAACAATTATTTTTAACTGATAAAAATAATTCTAAATAAACAGAGTGAGATTTACTCACCAGGGTTTCGTTTGCTAAACATCCATTTATTCTCTCGTATCGTTGTCTACGAATACGTCTTGAAAGAATTTTCACCTAAGATTATTTAATTTCAATTCATTGATTAAACGATTATTTACTTAAATTAACTTAGCATAAGTAAATCAATTATTAAATTTTATATAACATATACCTTATAGCCTTTCGAGTTACATGATCAACTACGAAGCCTATCCCAGACATCTTCAAAAATTGATCTTCACCACTTTGGCATTTTGCCGAACAACTTGCCAACAAACTACCATCTCCTTTCTGATCACACACAATCACTACTAACTGTTGCTACTACTATTACCCAAAACATCGGACCACCACAAACTTTGATTTCCTTCCACCATATGCGACTACAGGAAATCACTTAACTTAAGACAAAATCGAGCTTCACTTCGTCATGTACAGATTCCAGCGAGCAAGATGAAATCGCGACTACCTTACATTACTGCCGAGGCCTCAAAAATCTCCTCGACATTGCTAAACAGATCGAAATCCAGTTCCTCATCAGCGCGTTGCGTTGCTCCATCCTTATAACTGAATCACAATGACCTCTGCTTCGCTGCCTCATGGTCTTCCGATCTGCATCGAACCTTTCCAAATTCGAGCGATTTGTAAACCCTAATTTTGTTGAGCCCTGAAGCCAATTTTCCCTGTCGCGATATTGCTGAAGTGTACCAGGATGTAACGCGAGTCTAAACTAATTGTTTCTGAGGTTGGGGTCCTCGAAGAAATTGAAATAAGAAAAAGGCAACAGCTTTCTGTTCGAATTTAGTTTTGGCTTGCTAAGAATGGGACTAAGAAAGAAGATAAGTACAGAGGGGTGCGGCATTTATAAGAGGAAGGGAACGAGAAAAGTGAGACGTGTTTCGTCTTCCTCCCTTTCATTTTCTGAAGTTTTTAAATCGAACAGCAACGCTATATTTCATTTGCCTTGTTGCTTTGTTTTCTAATCACTCAACCAAATATTTTATTTTATATTATAATTGAAACGGTGTCCTTTAATTTAAAATCCTCTTAACTGCGAACTCCTTTCTGACCCAACAACTGGCGTTTCTAGGGCTTACCCACCATTCCGGACACACTGGTATAGATCACGAAGTCCAATTCGATCATCTGTGGAAGATATTTATTTAAATTTATATAAATCAAATTTTAAAACATTAAATTCTGCGATAATAAATTAATATTATTTATCGTTTATATTCGAATTAGAATTTCCATAGATAATCTGAATTATATTGATTCAGCTCTAACTTCGAATATATATATTTATTGTTTTTCCTATTCGTCAATTTAATATATTCGATTTTAAATCGAAATTGATTATTAAACTAATAACATAATATAAAATTCCATTTATATTATCCCCTCCCAATATTTAAATCCATATTAAATATTTAAAATTTACCCATAAAGGTCCGGGTCATTACAATCTTCCCCACTTAAAATAATTTCGTCCTCGAAATTGCTAAGGTAGAAAAAGTGCTACAAACCCATTAACTTTTCAGAACTTATTTATGTTGATACTCAACATTTCAAACTTCCTTACGTAACTCTCTTTCGAATAAATCCCTATTCGATAACTCCTCCCTTCGAATAACTATATTCGATTATCTCTCTTTCGAATAACTAGATTCGAAAACCTTTCTTCGAATAAACTATATTCGATTTACTCTATTCAATTTACTCTTATTAATTAACTCTATTGGATTTAACTCTTTTCACTTAACTCCTTCCGAATAAGATATATTCGATAACTCCTTTAACTCTATTCGAATAAACTATATTCGATTAACTTCTTGAATTCTACTCGAATAACTATATTCGATTAACTTCTTGAATTCTATTCGAATAACTATATTCGATTAACTACATTCGCTTGACTCTAGATCGCAGCGATCACAATGGTTACGCCTGATTCCCCCAGGAAACATCCGACCGCCCTAGGCTATCTGCAGCCCTGCGAATTACGCTAGCAGTCGTACGAAATGGCAACTTATCCTGAGTAACTATGTTTGACTAATTCTATCTCAATACTATATTCGATCTACTTTAATTGAATAACTAACATTCAATTAAATTCTAATTCGATTTAACTATGTTCAATTACCTCTATCTGGTTAACTCTTTCTCTAATCGATTTATTCTAACTCTAATCGATTATTTCTAACTCTATTCGACTTCTCCTGTTCGAATAACTCCTATTCGATAGCGTTTATTCATTTATAAAGATTTACTTTTAGTAACAGTTCTTCACTTTATAAATGTTCTCTTTAATAACGTTACTTCACTTATACAAGTGTTGTATACCCCTTCTATTTAAAACTATCGGCGTTAAAAACCAATATCTCTTCTCTATATAAGTTCAGACTTATATATTCCATTTATCGAATGATAAATATTTAATTTAATTTATAAACTGTTATTTATAAATTAATCCTTCTATTTTTCTGTTAAAAACAGATTTCCATTTTCTATTCATCTTCTGAATATTCCTTTGATTAAATTCTATTTATTTAACAAATAAATATCTCATTTATAACATTCTATTTATTTTCTATAAATAAATATTTCCATTTAATCTATTTGTAAATGTTTTACAAATATTCCCCTTTAAATTCTATTTGTAAATGTTTTTACAAATATTTCTCCTTCTATTTGTTTGCACATAACTTCCCTTGTATTTGTTTTACAAATATTATTCTCTTTAACTCTTTTGGTTTTTCTTTATTCATTCCCAATTCATATTTCATTCACATTGATTTTACCCAATTTATTCATTTCGATCCATTTAACTTACTTAAGTTAATTTAATTTCAAATCATTCACATTCCCATTAACTAGTTGCTAATTAACCGTTTTGCCTATTTCACCCTTTTTATTAGAATATAACTTGTTCAAATATATGTCAACTTAATTATAAACTAATCTAATTATATTTTCAACTTGAGTTATATATTCGATTTCGAATATAAATCCTCAATCTCTTTTACTTATCCAAAAACCCAATTTCGATTCAAATTTCCTTTAACTAATTATTTTCCAATTTAGTTAATCCTATTTAACCATTTAAAATATGTTTTTTGTCTTAAAAATCATTTCACTTACTTCACTGGAGTTCATATTTATTTTATAACTCAAGTCTATATTTTTTTCTAGTGCCAATTCGGATTTTATTTCCTAACAATCCTTTTATTTATTTAATTAGACCGTTATGGTTTTCTAATGGTTCTGGCGCTGCTTTTCTAAAAATTTGATTTTGACATAACTCAAAATCTATACGACGAAATCCAGATTTTTCTCTTTCATTAGAAAACTATTGTTCAACCGGTCCCGACGATTCTTGTTTCAAAGAATTCCGACTTCAATTGAGTTCTGTATACTAAATTGAAGTTCGAATCGCCAATTTACGAACTGTCGTGCTATGGCGAGCTCGTTTTAATTATATTTATAAATATAAATGTTTTAACTTTGTTTATAATAAATTCAACTCCATTCTGATATATATATCAAATCCATTTTTTTCATTTTAACATAATATTCCCGATCTATTTCACTTCTAATATTCAAATCCTATATACTTACAATATTCAAATTCCATTGAATTTTTTTATTCAAACTCTATATTTGAATTTCCTTCTATTCAATTTCTAATTCAACTTCTTATCTTCAAATTCTATTTGAATTTCTTATCTTCAATTTCTATTTGAAATCCTTTATTCAAAACCCATTTCAAATCCCTTATTCAAATTCCATTTGAAATCCTTTATTCGATTTCTATTTAAATTCCTTTGTTCAATTTCTATTTGAAATCCTTTGAATTTAAATTCTATTTTAACTCCTTTGAATTCAAATCCTATTTCAAACTTTATATTTTGTTTGAATTCTAATATTCAAACCTCTATTTGACTTTTCTTTATTCAAATCCATTTGAATTCCTTTGAATTCAAATCCCATTTCAATTTTCCTTATACAATTTATATTTGAATTTTCTACGTTCAAATGTTATACTCACATTTTATTTGAATTATATATATTTAAAATTCCATTTCATATCCTATATGAATCCCTATATTTTACTTCTATTTGAAATCTATATTTAAATTCCCATTTCAAAATTTCTCTGAAGTAATATAAATATATACATATTTATATCTATCTCAAATTCAAAACATTTGAATTTTCAAACAACTTGTTTTCTTTTCAAACAAATTTCCATCAAAACTTTTCTAAGGCAGCAATTCATCACTTAGAAACTCGAAAATGAACACTGATGATGTTGCGACCATCATCAGAATTATTTTCCAGCCACTGAATGAGTTCAGTGCTATATTTCTTTCAAAATCCATTTAGAAAAATATTTTCCAAACTCCCAGGATTTTAAATTCTGAATTCTGGTTGGAATTCAATTTCAATTTATCACATTTGTATATTTGATTTCATATACAAATTCCATTGGTTATATATATAACTATTTCTGTTTTATAATCTAATTCGATTAAAATCCTAACAATCAACCTAACTATTTAAAAACAATATCGTGTCCAATCTTCTGTTCAAGTGTTTATAAACTCCTATCGACGTCGTGGTGTCCCACGATTCGACCAAAATTTATAATCCACTCAACAGACTAGTCAACACAATATAAAACGTTTTTTTTATATCAAATAACAAATACGCTCTCTCGTATATATATACACTCAAACTCAATCTAGGGTATTACTAACCCTATCTCTACCGAGTCACGCCACAGAGCCAAGTAATTCTTAACTTAAGCTCTGATACCAACTGTAACGACCCGGATTTTTAGCGACTTTGGTTATCGACATAAGCTCGATGTCGATAACCAAAACATCGAAAAATCCGGGTAATTAGTGAAAGAAATTAGAGGGTGAGGAAAGATAAGATAGAAACTTAGAATAGAAGAAGAAGAAGAACACAACATCAGAGTAACACGAATCTCACAGCGGAACGAATAACATATAATATATATATAACATAACTTGAAATATACATCTGTACTTGAATATACATCAATATCAAAGTACATCACTTACTACACAGCAGAAATAACTATAGCTATATGATCCTGAAGCCTCCTGCTCCAAGCTCTTCCAGTATATCTGTAAATTCCCGACTACTTGACTGCCCGTACAAATTTAGGCACCCAAGAGTTTAGGGAAAACAACAAAGTAAACTCCGGGTCAGTCATGGGACTGGTATGAGTAAAACAGTTTAAAAACAGTTCGAACAAGTAAACGATATCTCATAAGACCACGCCGCATAACGGAACGGTTTTTTTTCCTTATGAGAATCCAAAATATCTTTATATCAAAAACCTTTTGATATTATAATAATGTCTATCAACCACAGTATATATATAATCATCTAGCAGAAACGCTTTCATCTCACGTTCTACATATATAGTATACAATCAAAACCGCAAGCACGTATTGGGTAATGGATTTCCAACTATGACAAGGTATGGAACCACCTTTCGCTAATGTACCTCTAGAGAGGAATACACTGGGTTCAACAAGAACATCTTGCAACCCGGCCACACATGACCGACCACTCATTTCGCTTGAGTGTATCGAATGTATATCACCAACAGTTGGGACCAGCAACCGTTTCCCGAATGGGACAGCATCAACAATAGATTTTTAGAAGTAAATGAAACTCCAGATCAGGTGATTATACACCCTACTTCGGTGCGACCGACTTAGCCATGCTGCCTGCCCGATTTCTGTCATTTACCGGATGATGAGGCTAGAAGCTACGCTTTATCATCATACCAGATTCACTTCGAATGCCACATCGTCAAATCCATCAAATCACCGATTGACGTCTACAACAATACATTATGTGTTAGCTAAAAGAAGTTTCCTTCTCCGCTTCCACTCTTGGTACGGTTGGAGAAATCAATATACGTGATCGTCTGGAAATACTCTGTTAGACATTCATCCATACAAGTCACCCAGGAACAGGATGAACTGAAGGCACTATTTCTATAAATAGAAAAAGTCCTTGCACTCTACTCCGTCTTCGATTATCTTTATATCATCTGATTTGCATGCTACTGCCGATATGGAGTGGTTCTTCTGATAATAATCCAACCGGTCTCTCCATATTGACAACGATGGTCAAAACTTCGATAGTCTGTGATTTAACTATCGAATAAAAACAAGTGTTTCGATAGTCGATGATTTAACTATCGAATAAAACAAGTGTTCATCCAAACATCCAACAAATCACTGAACCTTTAATTAATATTCCATTAATTAAATCTCTTCTCTATTTCTTATCAATATTTGTTAACCAAATATTTTCAATAACCATATTGGCCTTATACGATCTTTGGAAAACATTTCCATATATCGCCTTCCTTTATTTTCTATACTAGGAAATATCCATTATTCTATTTCCAAGCTTACATTTATTTGGGTTAAAACAGATGTTGTGTAAAACATCGTTACGAAAACCCAAATACAGTATTTAACTAATTCTAATTCCACATTGATCTTCGAGCCTGAATCTTGCTACTTATCGGTATATCATGAAATCAACCAAGTTGGGGTATAATTACCTCTCAGACCTTGACTGAATAACATTTAACGTCAAAATAGACAAGACTACTTACTCGAATAATCAATACCATACAACTAATTATTCACCTTTAAACACATATACATTTTCTCTTTCTATTCCTACGAGATTTTATTCTTATACTTCCCTTTTTAATTATACTATTCTATTTATAAGTTCGTTTCCTTATCGACTTCTATATAATTTGATATGTTGATTTCTAAATATCAAATTATCTTAAAACTATTCTATCTCCTTAAATTCCCGGAAAAATTCGCCATAACCTCCTTTGTACCGGGAGCATCGGGAAATTTCAAATAGCTTTCCCGGTCCTTCTCATCTCAAAAAGAAAAAGAAAAAGCCAAGCGGCTAGCCGATACGGCGCATAAAATCTCATATATGAATTAAATACGTACCTTTTTGTCGGGCATTCTATTTATTTCACTTCTATACTTTATTCCATACCTGTCTCCTGTATGTTTATACCTGTCCAATCTATTTTAACTATACCAATCGTTTTAACTAAATTCGTTAATTAATTTGTTAATTAACTCTTCAGTCTATTTCACCTTCATATTTGAACATGACATGTTCAAATATATTTTTAACTTGCATATTACACATTCTAATTATACTAATACTCTCGTTCCCTTATCGACTTCTCTATTCAAATTCTAATTCAACTCTATTTGAATTCTCTTTATTTAAACTTCATTTGAATTCTATCTTCAAATTCTATAGTTTAAAGTCCATTTGAATTCTATATTCAAATTCTATAGTTAAAGTCCATTTGAATTCTATATTCAAATTCTATAGTTAAAGTCCATTTGAATTTGATTATTCAAATCTCTATTTCAATTCCTTATATTCAAAGTCCATTTGAATTCTCGGCATTATTTATAAACAACGTTTATAACTTCAATTCAAATCCCACCTTTCCATTTATAAACAACGTTTATAAATTCAATTCAAATCCCATATTTTCATTTATAAACAAAGTTTATAAATTTCGATTCAAATCCCATATTTTTCATTTATAAACAAAGTTTATAAATTCAATTCAAATCCCATATTTTTCATTTATAAACAAAGTTTATAAATTTCGATTCAAATCCCATATTTTTCATTTATAAACAAAGTTTATAAATTTCGATTCAAATCCCACCTTTCCATTTATAAACAACGTTTATAAATTCATACTTGTTTTACATACCTTCAAAAAAGTCAATATTTTCTATAGTTTTATTTAAAATTCAAATTCTATTATAAAAATAGAATTCCCTTTTTAAAATCTCAAATACTCTTTTCGATATTTTTATAAATCAATATTCAAGCCCCATTGATATTTTAAACAATCGATCAACCAATTATTCAATCATTTGATTTTTAACACATCATGTATGAATATATATGAAATCAAACAAACAACAGACAAATAATATATTTTTGAGGAATCCAGTTGGATTCCTCCAACCTGTTTTTCCTGCATCCACAGACGTTAGTCAACATAGTAATACCCATCCTGCTTCGAGGCAGGATATCGCGGTATGAAGGTCATCCACTAATCATAGCGTGGGGCGTATAGGGTAATCATCCGCTATGGTACCGCGGGCATCCGCTAATGAAACTGCGGGAATCCAACCAATCATCAACCCAATATATATATATAATAGTCAACCAATCCAAGATAACTAATATATTTTTAACAGCAATAAATAAATATTTAAAGCATCCAACAAATCAACAAAACAATTATTTTTAACTGATAAAAATAATTCTAAATAAACAGAGTGAGATTTACTCACCAGGGTTTCGTTTGCTAAACATCCATTTATTCTCTCGTATCGTTGTCTACGAATACGTCTTGAAAGAATTTTCACCTAAGATTATTTAATTTTAATTCATTGATTAAACGATTATTTACTTAAATTAACTTAGCATAAGTAAATCAATTATTAAATTTTATATAACATATACCTTATAGCCTTTCGAGTTACATGATCAACTACGAAGCCTATCCCAGACATCTTCAAAAATTGATCTTCACCACTTTGGCATTTTGCCGAACAACTTGCCAACAAACTACCATCTCCTTTCTGATCACACACAATCACTACTAACTGTTGCTGCTACTATTACCCAAAACATCGGACCACCACAAACTTTGATTTCCTTCCACCATATGCGACTACAGGAAATCACTTAACTTAAGACAAAATCGAGCTTCACTTCGTCATGTACAGATTCCAGCGAGCAAGATGAAATCGCGACTACCTTACTTTACTGTCGAGGCCTCAAAAATCTCCCCGACATTGCTAAACAGATCGAAATCCAGTTCCTCATCAGCGCGTTGCGTTGCTCCATCCTTATAACTGAATCGCAATGACCTCTGCTTCGCTGCCTCATGGTCTTCCGATCTGCATCGAACCTTTCCAAATTCGAGCGATTTGTAAACCCTAATTTTGCTGAGCCCTGAAGCCAATTTTCCCTGTCGCGATATTGCTGAAGTGTACCAGGATGTAACGCGAGTCTAAACTAATTGTTTCTGAGGTTGGGGTCCTCGAAGAAATTGAAATAAGAAAAAGGCAACAGCTTTCTGTTCGAATTTAGTTTTGGCTTGCTAAGAATGGGACTAAGAAAGAAGATAAGTACAGAGGGGTGCGGCATTTATAAGAGGAAGGGAACGAGAAAAGTGAGACGTGTTTCGTCTTCCTCCCTTTCATTTTCTGAAGTTTTTAAATCGAACAGCAACGCTATATTTCATTTGCCTTGTTGCTTTGTTTTCTAATCACTCAACCAAATATTTTATTTTATTTTATATTATAATTGAAACGGTGTCCTTTAATTTAAAATCCTCTTAACTGCGAACTCCTTTCTGAACCCAACAACTGGCGTTTCTAGGGTTTACCCACCATTCCGGACACACTGGTATAGATCACGAAGTCCAATTCGATCATCTGTGGAAGATATTTATTTAAATTTATATAAATCAAATTTTAAAACATTAAATTTTGCGATAATAAATTAATATTATTTATCGTTTATATTCGAATTAGAATTTCCATAGATAATCTGAATTATATTGATTCAGCTCTAACTTCGAATATATATATATATTTATTGTTTTTCCTATTCGTCAATTTAATATATTCGATTTTAAATCGAAATTGATTATTAAACTAATAACATAATATAAAATTCCATTTATATTATCCCCTCCCAATATTTAAATCCATATTAAATATTTAAAATTTACCCATAAAGGTCCGGGTCATTACAGAATGGATATTGGGTTTTGAATAAGTAAATTCAATTTGAAAATTTATATTCGAAATAAAAAAGGAAACTAGAATTGAAATTGAAATTCAATTTGGTTATGAGCAAGTTAAATATTTTATTTGAACATGTTATGTTCAAACAAAGACGTGAAATAGGCGAAAAAGCTAAATAAAAGAATAAATGAGCGAAAACCGAATTCAAACGATTGGGTTGAGTTGAATTGAAAACAGGTGAGCATATGTTAGACAGGTATGGGATGAAGTATATGAAGATTTTATTTATGTGCCCGACAAAAAGGTACACGTTTAAATTCATATATGAGATTTTATGCGCCGTATCGGCAAGCCGCTTGGCTTTTCCTTTTTCTTTTGGATTGGTGAGGGCCACGGGAGGCTATTTGAAATATCCCGATGATCCCGGTGCAGGGGAGGTTATGGCGAAATTTTCCGGAAATTTAAGGAGTTAGAATATTTTTAAGAAATTTTGATAGTTAGAAATCTATATATTGATATATGTAGAATTCGATAAGGTAACGAAATCAAAATAGAATATTGTAAACAAAAAGGGAAAACTATAAATTGGAAATAGAAAGCGAACATATATACATGTTTTAAAAAATGAATAATTGGGTTTTATAGTGTGTTTATTCGAGGTTAGTGGTTTTGCCGTTTTGAAGTTGAGGATGTTTTCGGTTAAGGTCTGAGAGGTAGTTTTACCCCAACTTGATTGATTTCATTTTTAATGGATAAATAGCAAGATCCAGTCTCGAAGAGAAGTGTTTGAATAATAGTTTGGTCGAATAAAATATTTTGGGTTGTTTGTAAGGATGTTGTATACAACATTAGTTTTAACTCAAGTGATGGAATTGTGGAAATATAAAAGTAAATATTTCTTGAGTATAATTAAAATAGTCGGAATAGAGACAAGTGATTGAAATTGTTTTCAATTGCAAATAGAGATAATTTCTTATATATAGAAAATAAAAGAAGTTGATATTTGGAAATGTTTTTTTCAAATAGCGTAAAGGGCCAATATGGTTATTGAAAATATTTGGTTAACAAATATTGATAGGGAAATGGAGAAAAGATTTAATTAATTAATAATTAATTAAAGAGCCCGGTGATTTGTTTGATATGTTTGGATGAACACTTATTTTTATTCGATAGTTAAATCACAGACTATCGAAGTTTTTGACCATCGTTGTCAATATGGAGAGACCGATTGGATTATTATCCGAAGAACCACTCCGTATCGGCATAAGCGTTGCGAACCAAGTATGCTGAATATATTGAAGACGGAGTAAAGTGCAAGGACTCTTTCTATTAAATAGAAATAGTGCCTTCGGTTTCGTTCAATCCCAGAACGAAGGTAAATGGATGAATGTCTGACAGAGTATTTCCAATGATCAAATGGGTTGGTCTGTATAAATATATATATGGTTGCAACGGATTTATTCCCTTAGCATAACATCCAGAATATTTGTGCAAACTCAACTAGTGATTAACGGATCTGACAATGTGGCATTCAAAGTGATTGGGCTATCAATGAATGGTAAGTATTCGTAGCCTCAGGCCTCAACAACCGGGAAAGGACAAAAATTGGGTAGGCAGCATGGCTATGTGGGTCGCAACCATTAGGATGTATAATCACCTATCTAGAGGTTCATTTAATTTCTTATTCTATTCGATGTTGTCCCAGTCGGGAGGCGGTTGCTGATCCCAACCGTTGGTGATATACATTCGATACACTCAAGCGAAATGAGTGGTCGGTCATGTGTGGGCCGGGTTACAAGATGTTCTTGTTGAACCCAGTGTATTCCTCTCTAGAGATACACTAGCGGAAGGTGGTTCCATACCTTGTCATGTTGGAAATCCAATCTCCAATAAGCACCATGCGGTTTTTGATTTTATACTATATATGTGGAGCGTGAGATGCAAGCGTTCTGCTATTTGGTTATTTACTTGTTGTAAACATTATTATAATATCACTGGATTTTCGTATCAAAGTGTTTTGGGTTATAGTAAGGGAAAAACCGTCCATGTTTATGTGTGGGCTGGTCTTACTATTATCTTTTCTTTTGAAAGGATTTTAAAGGTTAAACCAATGATTTGAGTTTACTCACACCAGTCCCATGACTGACCCAGAGTTTATTTTGTTTTGTTTTCCCTAAACTCTTGGGTGCCCAAACTTGTACGGGCAGTCAAGTAGTCGGGATTTCACAGATTAAATTGGACGAGCTGGAAGCAGGAGGCTTCACCAGTTAGCTGTAGATTATCGTATTTCCGCTGTGTACTATGTTGTATCTGGAAACAGGTGTTTATAACTGTTCCAGAAATGACTGTTGTGCTCTGATGATGGTATGTATATAAAGTTACTGATTTGTATTTCAAAAGTTATGTTATATAATATATTTTATTCGTTCCGCTGTGAGTTTGTGATCTTCGTTTTTCTTCTATTCTAATATTTCTTTCTACTATTTCTCATCCTCTAACTTCTTTCTAATAATGATTCATATTTCTGTGCAATTTGGGTTGGACGTGTGGTGTTATCAGTCAACTCAGATAGTACGGATTTGCGGGTCTTTACAGCCATTGTTAGACCGGGGATAAGGCTAAGCCTTGTCCCGTTTCTAGTATCGTGCCGTTATGCCGCCGGAATTTTCTAAAATAAGTTAGAAAAATAAAGATATCATTTTATTTAAAAACTGAACCGAATAGAATATTCATAGGTTGAATAAAATAGTTTGGTCGTTAAAAATATAATTTTTAACGTGAATGTGAATAAATAAATATTCATTTACAAACCGGACGGTTTGTTCATGTACACCTATTTGAAGGACATTGATTGGGACGATAACTTTTACACATCGCCCAACTGCACAAATAAAATCTATGTTTGATTGTTTGAAACCCTACACGGGTATTGGGATAAAATACAACATACACTAATCCCAGTAATTAGTTATATGTCGATCGATTGATTGACAGGCTGTTGTAAGCGTTAGATATCTATATTTGATGCTTATACAATGTAGTGCACTTTGGATGATGGTTGATTATTTATCGTTGCTATTATATACATGTGTTGTATGGAATCCATATAATTAACTTTATATGGTAATTGATTGGGCCTCATTCCAATCGGGAAAATAAAGAATATTATAAAATAAAGGTTCATGTGTTGACAGTACTCATCCGTTGAGATTAGTCATGTGTTGAACGAAATATTTTAACAATAAAATTTACATCTTTATCATATATAAAATTAGAAACTAATTGGAAAATAGATAAGATGAGTGGTCTCCTGGATGTTGATCTGATGTTGGTTTCGGTCTTCGGGGTTAATATTTAGGGAATCGTTCTCTTACTAATTTACGGTTGGATTCTGATTTAAATCAAACGATAGATACCATGATTTTTATAAAATATATTGAATAACAAAAATAGTCACACGTGGACAGTACTCATTCGTTGAGATTAGTCATGTGTTGACAAAAATATAGATTCACGTATTGAATAAAATAAATATTCATTTGTTGAATAGAATAACGGAATTATTGAAATATATAAAGCCGTGTTGATTAGAGATGCGCTATTTTGACGCAAACGATATTTATATCGATTGTATTCGTTTCTATAATGAATATTGAAAAGAGATAAACATCGAATATATATAAAGAAAATTCGAATTGAATTGAATATAAACCAAATTCGAATTGAATATAAATCAAATTTGAATTGAATTGAATATAGAATGAATTGAAGTTTGAATTGAATTGGAAATGGAAGTTGAAATGTTTTTGAACGAATTTAAAACTATTTATAAAATTCGTTTTAAATAGAAATCGATGAAATATATATTATATATATAATATAATGGCCTGAATAGAACGCGCCGTGCCGCAGCAGTTCGTGAATTTCGACCATTAATTTCGAACGGACATTACGGGAGATCCGACCGTCGGATTCTCCTAAAGCCGGAACCGTTGGGTTCGTATCGAAAAGAGCTTACTAACGAATATTAGAAATTTGAATCTAACGGTTGGATTTGGAGATACGTCCAAATCAAATTTGGAAAAGGTCGCTGTAAGTGCAGTTCGATGGCCGTTGATGGAAATCGACTGTACGTGCCTTGATAAAATTATTAAAAATAGTAATAATTTGTGTAAAATCATAAGAAATGATTTGGAAAAAATTGGGATGAAAAACTCCATATTTGAAAAGATAAAAATAGATTTCTATCGAAATGAACTAGTTTTGAACTAAAATTAAAACCCATTTATTTTTAAATAAATAAATTGGATTTGAAATGGGTTTTAAATAGAATTGATATGTGGGTTTATCGTGAACAGTGTTTTAAATAACACTTGTTCTTTAACCCGATAATAAATGGAATGTGATTTGGGTTTATCGTGAACTGTGTTTTAAATGACATTAGTTCTTTAACCCAGAAAAGGGAGTTTTGATGAATCTGTAATTAGATTGAAATGTGAATTGATAATTTAAATTATCAAATTTGGAAAATGAGCGAGAATGGAGTATCACCAGTTTTGCTCCAAAGCGATAGTTAAATCTTTAATTAGATTTGAACGTGAAATGGTAATTAATTTTACCGATAACACCGTGGTGTTAGATATGGAGTATTACCAATTTTGCTTCATGGGATGAATAGGTTGGGATTGGGAAATAAAATAAATAATTACTTCGGTGCGGTTCGCTAATCTCGACTAGTTTGGAAAACCATAATTTGGTTTGAAATGACATCCAAAGGAAGATTAAAGAATAAATTTAAAGAATATATCTTGGATAAAATTAATGGGAACCTTTCCCTAAGAATATGATATTTAGAAACTAGCTGTAGGTTAGCTAAGAAGAATGGTTTCCTGGTATTGATCTGATGTTGGTTTCGGCCTTCGGGGTTAATATTTGGGAAATTGTTCTCTTGTTGATTTACGGTTAGTAGCTACTGAATTGGAATGAGGCGTATGTTGTGTTTGCGTAACATTTGTTTTTAATATACGCGGGTTGCTCGGAAAGTCCGGGTTTATACCCATTCTGAATAACCGATTCGACGATAAGTCGAAGATGATGACGGTGGTCGAAGACCAGAAGTCTTCACATCGTTTGGATAATTACTGATGATCCTGATTGGGCTGTACACCCAAGAGGATGGAAATAGTTGGTGGTCGTCCAGACGTACTTGGAGATCGATGGATATGCGAGGAAAGTGCCTCCGGTTTCGTTCAGACCCAGAACGAACTTGTAAATGGATTGTGTGTCTGACATTGGATTTTATTTTGTGTTGATTGATTTCTGTTAAATATATATCTGTTTGGCGGCGGAGAATTTATTCTCTTGCTTAACGTCTTTCTCTGAGACGTACGAGCTTAGAGGTTATATATCGATAGATATCAATCGCATGGCATGAATTGCCTGTGTGGCACGCTGAGTTGCATGGATCAAGGCTTCTATTGAAAAGCAAAGTCTTGTGGTTGATGATCAAAGCACGGCCTACGTGGCAGCTTTGTGTATAACGTGAATTCGCGAGCCTCACACCTCGGTATGAGTTAAAAACGGGATAAGGACTGCGGGGATAGCACGACGTTTCTTTCTAGCTTTGGTGGTGTCAGTGACTTACCAGCCCTGACATTTATATACTTTTCACCTATGTGGTTATTGGATGAGGCGCCTCGATTTTAGGTCTGTAAGGACCGGGAAACGTGTGTTCAGGAATACTAATCCACTAACGTAAGTGTGGACCGGCCCTGAAGATCCAGGGGTTACCCAGAGTGTGTAGTCCCGAGGCATTTGCTAGAATGTCTCGAAGCGGAGAGGAGCTTGCCCCTTGCCTCGACTCATGACGGAAATCCAATTTCCAATACGTGATATTGTGGTTTTAATTGTAGAACTAGTATGGCGACATGATATATGGTACCCATGCCGTCTATGATTGATATTTATAATTGAAATTGTTTTGACACTATACACTTATAATAGTATCAAATGATTTGTTTTTAAACGTACCAAGCATGTTTGGCTATTATAAGGGAAAACCCTATCCTCCGGCTTGCGTTGCACTGTGTGATGGGACCTGGGTCTTATAATAGCTTCATTTTTCGAAAAAGCATTGCGTTGTCTTTTCTATGCACTGGTATTCTTGGGAGGAAACCCGTTCCGTGTTATACGGTGTGGTCCCTTGAATTACTCTCTTTTAAAGTAAAGTTTTAAATAACTGTTTAAGTTCTCACACCAGTCCTTGTTGCTTGTGCGCTTGGTACGCATGATAGGGGGTCTCGCTTCGCGGTTTGGTGGCGAACGGGAGACTCTTACCCCTACATGTCCCGAAAATGTGGGTTGGTCGAGTCGAGAGGCTGGCCGTAAAACAAGGTGCTGGGGTACCTCTGTAAGCCACGGTGGGAGGTTAGCCCACTCCTCTACGTGCCGCCACATTTGGTATCAGAGCTTTGGTTTACAGAGCTCGAGAACAAGACACATTGGAACCATACGAAAGAATTCATCAGATATTGGATTAGTAATATCCAATTAGAATGACTCGTTAGAGATAGGATCAGTAGTATCCTAGAACGAGTGTGAAGAGTATATTTTTTCAAATGAAAACAATTTTGTTTTGAAATTTAAATCATTTTATACGTATTTGAATAATTTATTTATATTGATTTGGATAATCTAGTATATAAAGGTTTTGCATATACGCGTCATGAACGTATATTCGAAGTTTTAATATATTAGATAGATATAGAGTCACACTCTAGTCGCCCGGACAAGGTCCTGATGATGAAGTATACCATCACCAGTATTTATTTTCGTGTGACGAAGGTGTGATATCTATATATTTCCATTAGACTGGTGTGAGAACCAAAACTAGATAGGTTTATTGTTGTGATTTGCCATCAAAAACATGTTTTGCCGTATATATATATCAAATTATGAATTTGAAAAGCTAATTCACTAATTGATTGATGGTTGTGTTGTATGATTATTTATTTAAACCATTATGTGAATGAATGGTGAATTTAGGCTTAATTGAACCAAATATTGAATTGTATTGTAAATTATTTGCAAGTGCATCCATATACATATATATGTTTGAACAGGTAAATGGATTAGCTGTTGAGTAAAGAATTTATTTGCGTGCCCGACAAATAGGTAAACCTTAATGAGTTGGATGCGCACTTTTATTATTATATCAACTCCTGTGAGTGCCATTGGATGCGGAGTGCTGGTTATTCTGTGTGTAATCAATAAATGTCGCCATAGGATAGTAAGAATTAATTTTGAACTACACCGCATGGCATACTTCCTGAAGATGACATACTTCTTAATATCGCATACTTCATCATATACCACACAAGCATTTGGAGCTTGTGTGACGAGGTGGAAGATTTACCATACGAGCGAGAGGCTTGTATGGCGATGACTATATATTATAGGTTGAACTGATGACTGATATGGACAATATAAAATTGTAACAGTAAAATTGCTAGATTAATAAAAACCCCACACGGGTCTGGAGTTGACAATAATCACGTCTCTCTAGTCATTAGATACGGCACATGGATTATTTATTTCCCACACGGGACGAGGTGACGAGAATTTATTCTCTGGAGCAATTAAAATACACACTCCCTCAGGCTTTGACAGGGTGACGAGAATTTATTCTCTGGAGTTATTATCTATACACGCTCCCCTGTAAACACCAGAATATATCACTATAAATATGTGTATGCTTTATAGGATTTATTGGGTACCTAATACGGCCCAATAAATTTCCAAACCCCTCCCCGTACAAAGGAGGTTATGGCGAAATTTTTCGAAAATTCCGGGTGTTAGCCAAATTTTTGAAGAATTTGAAAATTCTCAGAAACTGAAAAGTTGGAGAATGGAAGCCAGAAGAACGTTGGGTTGGTTTTTAAAACAACTTTCGGCTTCGTTCCTTTTCGGGGACGAAAAGTTTTAAGTGGGGGAGATTGTAACAACCCGGAAATTCTGAGCCAATTTAAAATTTTTATTTTGGCAATTTTAATGAATTTTGAATATTTAAAATGAATTATTTTAAAAAATAACAACGAGAAATTTATTTTGAATATAACTCAAACGTATATATTTATATACATCGTCGTTAGAATATAAATAATTATTTTAAATTATAAAAGGAATTGAAAATGGCGCGGTAGTTCGATAATTCGATTTCAAAATTCAATTGAACATACCGAGTACAAAATAAACCGGATTTTGGCGAAACCAAAAATATTAGAATCTAGTTGAAAATATCTTTCCAACGAATCTGAATAATCGAAATTTCATAGCGGGAATCAAAAGTTATGCCCAGTTGAAAATTCAGAATAGTCGCTATGTAAATTATACATGGCCCAAAAAGTCATATTTTGCATACGGATGAATTTGGACTCGAAACCACTTCCATTGAGTTCAAAATGTTAGAGTTTATGCCCTGGAGGCAATTCATTTGATGAGATAGATAACACTGTTGATGTTATTATTTTATTTGGAATAAAATAAAATATTCTGTCATGTTATATTTACTGCGTAATATAAATATTAACATAATAGAAGTCCTTAGAATAATAATACGTAATTATATAGTTCGAGTAAGACTGAACTTGAGATTATATAGTGTGAGAAGTATTATAATTCTTAAATGTCCCTAGTCGAGTTTTATTGTTTATATAGGACAACAATAAAGTGTTGAGACTAGTATATTGATTGACTGATGTTCACATCTCATTGATCATTAATATACGTGATATTAAAGTCAAGATATAAATACGTATTAGAGAATAACGTATTGGGCTGACCCACCGTGAGATAGCTACATGGAATATATTCAATAGTATCATAAGTTGTTCTCATAGTGACATTGATGTAATGGTCCTCAGACCTGAAATCATTATAATTTTATTCGAGGATATTTGTGTTTTGATATCATCTAAAGTTATTTCGTAACAGAGTAACGATAACGGTGATTGTTGGATACATCTCGAATCGAATGAAAATTATGAATGATCTAGATGGAATTTAACCCTACGATATATTCGTGGCGATATCCATGGGCCTCTTGATTGAGTGAGACTGTGAAATGCATGGCCGTGCTCAAATATTGATTTGTTATAAGCAGTCTACTCATTGATCAAGAAAACAGATTAAACGATAAGGAGGATGATACGATCCATGACTCCAGTTTAATCTTGGATATAACGGTTAAAAAGACTAAATTATATTGATACACTACTCACAAAGGTCATATCGAATAATTGATATTGTTGTAGCTTGGTGAAACGACCCGAAAATCCGTGCTATCTGAGTTGACTAAAAACACCACACGTCCAACTCAAATAACACAGAAATACGACTCATTATTAGAAAGAAGTCAGAGGATGAGAAATAGAAAGAAAGAAATATTAGAATAGAAGAAAACGAAGATCACAAACTCACAGCGGAACGAATAAAATATATTATATAACATAAGCTTCGAAATACAAATCTGTTTTGTACATACATACATACCATCATCAGAGTACACATAACATTTGATCCAGCGGAAGTAACTCTAATAACTAATGTTGAAGCCTCCTGCTTCAAGCTCCTCCAAGTGTATCTGTAAAAGCCTGAAACACTTGACTGCCCGTACAAATTTGGGCACCCAAGAGTTTAGGGAAAACAAAACAAAATAAACTCTGGGTCAGTCATGGGACTGGTGTGAGTAAACTCCAACCACTTGCTTAACTTTAAAAATCCTTTCAAAAGAAAAGGTAATAGTAAGACCAGCCCACACATAAACACGGACGGTTTTTACCTTACTATAACCCAAAACACTTTGATACGAAAATCTAGTGATATTATAATAATGTCTACATCAAGTAAATAACCAAATAGCAGAACGCTTGCATCTCACGCTCCACATATATATTATAAACTCAAAAACCGCATGGCGCTTATTGGAGATTGGATTTCCAACATGACAAGGTATGGAACCACCTTCCGACTGTGTATCTCTAGAGACAAATACACCTGGGTTCAACAAGAACATCTTGCAACCCGGCCCACACATGACCGACCACTCATTTCGCTTGAGTGTATCGAATGTATATCACCAACGGTTGGACTCAAACCACCGTTCCCGAATGGGCAGAATCGATAGATTTAGAAACAAAAGGAATTTCTCTAGATAGGTGATTATACACCCTAATGGGAGCGACCCACATAGCCATGCTGCCTGCCCGATTTTTTGTCCTTTTCCGGTTGTTGAGGCCTGAGGCTACGCATACTTACCATTCATTGATAGCACAATCACTTTGAATGCCACATTGTCAGATCCGTTAATCACTAGTTGAGTTTGCACAAATATTCTGGATATTATGCTAAGGGATAAATCCGTTGCAACCATATATATTCATACAGACCAACCCATTTGATCATTGGAAATACTTTGTCAGACATTCGTCCATTTACGTTCGTTCTGGGATTGAACGAAACCGAAGGCACTATTTCTATAAATAGAAAAAGCCCTTGCACTTCACTCCGTCTTCAATATATTCAGCATACTTGGTTCGCAACGCTTATGCCGATACGGAGTGGTTCTTCGGATAATAATCCAACCGGTCTCTCCATATTGACAACGATGGTCAAAAACTTCGATAGTCTGTGATTTAACTATCGAATAAAAACAAGTGTTCAATCAACATATCAAACAAATCACTGGGCTCTTTAATTAATATTTCATTAATTAAATCTCTTCTCCATTTCCCTATCAATATTTGTTAACCAAATATTTTCAATAATCAATCTTGGCCCTTTACGCTATTTTTGATTTCGTTTCCTTATCGAATTCTATATATATCGATATATAGATCTCTAATTGTCAAATTTCTTAAAAATATTCTAACTCCTTAAATTCCCGGAAAAATTCGCCATAACCTCCCCTGTATCGGGAGCATCGGGAAATTTCAAATAGCTTCCCGGTATCTTCCTCAATCAAAAAGAAAAAGGAAAAGCCAAGCGGCTTGCCGATACGGCGCATAAAACCCATATATGAATTAAACATGTACCTTTTTGTCGGGCACATAAATAAAAATCTTCATATACTCCATCCCATATCTGTTTAACACCTGTTCACCTGTTTTCAATTTAATTCAATACCGTCTAATCGTTTGAATTCAGTTTCGCCCATTTATTCTTTAATTAGTCATTTTGCCTATTTCGCTTCTTTGTTGAACATAACATGTTCAAATAAAATATTTAACTTGCCCTAACCAAATTGAATTTCAATTTCAATTCTAGTTCTCTTTCCTATTTCGAATATACATTTTCAAATCGAATTCGCTTATTCAAAGCCCAATATTAATTCGAAATCTCATTAACTAATTACTATTCGAATTAGTTAACTCTATTCAATAAATCAAAAATCTGATTTCTGTTTCAGAAATCAACTCATTACTCCACTGGAGTTCACATATGTTTTATAACTCAAATCTGGATTTTTCTAAATAGAAATTTCGATTTTTATTTGCTTAAAATCCTTTAATATCATTAAATAAACCGTTATGGTTTTATAATGGTTCTGGCGCTGTTTTTCTGAAAATTTGATTTTGACATAACTCAAAATCTATACGACGAAATTCATATTTTTCTCTTTCATTAGAAAACTATTATCAAACTGGTCCTGTCGTTTCTTGTTTCAAAGAATTCCGACTTCAATTGCGTTCTGTATATTCAGTTGAAGTTCGAATCGCCAATTTACGAACTGCATCGCTGCGGCGAGTTCGTTTTTAATTATATTTATATATATAAACCTTTAAACTTCTTTAAAATGAATTCACTCTATTTTAACTCTATTTGAATTTCTTGATTCAAATTCCAATCTCACTTTTATTTGAATTCTATATTCACATTCCAATTCCTTTTCTATTTGATATTCAAATTCAATATTTGAATTTCTATTTGAATTCCCTATATTCAAATTCTAGACTTGAATTCATTTGAATTCTCTTATTCAAACTCTATACTTAAATTCCATTTGAACTTCTATATTCCCATTTCTATATTTGAATTCTATTGGAATTCAAATATTCAAACTCCTTTTAAATTCTATATTCAAAATTCCATAGTTTAAAACCCATTTGGATTTCATATTCAAATCCCATAGATTAAATCTTATTTGAATTCAATTTGAATCTCTTCTATTCAAATTCCATCTTTCATTTCCGACCCCATTTGAATTTCTAATATTCAAATTCATTTTCAACACCATTTGAATTTCTAATATTCAAATTCATTTGAATTCCCTTGAATTCAAATTCCATTTCAAAACTATTTGGATTTCCTATTTTGAAATCCTATTTCCAATTCTACTTTGAAAATTCTATTTCAAAGTTTACTTCAAATTCTATTTTGAAATTCTACATCCAAATCTCTATTCGAATTTCTTTATTCAAATTCTATTTCAATTTTCTTATTCAACTTCCATTTTGAACTCTCTTATTCAAATGATGTTTGAATCTTTTATTCAAACTCTATTTTTGAAATTCCATTTGAACTTCCATTTGAATTTCTAATATTCAATCTCTTCTTAAAATTCAAATATTTAAACCCCTTTCAAAATTCAAATGTTATACTCAAATTTCATTTGAGTTATATATTTAAAAATTTCATTTCACATCCTGGTTTGAAATTCCATTTCAAATTCCAATTTCACACTTGTATTTCTATTTCTGAATTATCAAATGATAATTCTTTTACTTTATTTATAACTTCGTTATAAAAGAACTATTTATAACTTCGTTTAAAAAGAAACTACTTGTTTTATTTTTCAAAACAAGTTTTATATATTTATTTCCATTTAGAATTCAAACTCTATTTAAAAATAGAATTTTCCCTTTTTAAAATCTCAAATATCCTTCCACGATTTTTTTTTTTTAAATATCATTACTTAAGCCCAGTGATAAAACACACAAAGCAACCAATTATTTATTTTTCTAACACATCATATATAACAATATATATGCAAACAAATAAACAACAGATAATATATTTTTGAGGAATCCAGTTGGATTCCTCCAACCTGTTCCCTGCATCCACAGACGTTAGTACATAAATAATACCCATTCTGCTTCGTGGCAGAATATCGCGGTATAGAAGGTCATCCACTAATCATAGCGTGGGGCGTATAGGGTAACCATCCGCTATGAAACTGCGGGCATCCGCTAATGAGACTGCGGGAATCCAACCAATCAATCAACCCAATATATATATATATATATATAATAGCCTAAATAACTAATATATATAAAACCAGCAGAAAAATCCAAACAAGCAACAACAATTATTTTTAACGGAATAAAAATAATTAGAAGTAAAAGGTGAGTGAGATTTACTCACCGTGTCTCCATTGTTCGATCCATTCTGATCCAATTGATTTTAGAAATTTCCAATCCAACATCCAATAGTATTTTCCGCAACTATATTCTAAGGAACTGGCTTCTCGATTTAATTACCTTGTATAAATTTAAATTTTGCATTTATCAGATATACGGATTATATCGACTAATTAAAGGTAAACTAAATTTGATTTTTAACTTACTTTAAATAAATTACTTATGGGTTAACTAAATTCCAACTAAAATCTTAACTGATTACTTTACAGATTTTATTTCTAACTAACTAATCCCTAACTTAAAAATCCTAATCACTTTATAAATTAACTAAAAAGAATGTTATTAACAAATTTAACAACCGTTATTAACTTGCAAATTAGAATTAAATTAAATAATTTATATTACCTTAATTACTTCTTTCTCCTCGGCATTTCACCAAGCATTCCTCCTTCAATCTCGGAAACTGCTCCTTACTGTCACGAATTCACTCCATTTCAACCATAATGCACTCGAACTCCTCCTATCTCACTATCGCATAACCTTGATTCACGCAGACCAACTTTTAAAAAAGAAAAGCATAGAGACCGAGCTCCTACTTCTTACTGTTGAACCAAGGTATTCCCCCTTTCGAAATCACGAACTCAGCTGACATCGCAGCAATCAATGTCGTGCCTCCACGAACCCTTAGACCTAATTCGAGACTCACCTTAGGCCACGACTTCGAATACATAATTCGAGCTACTAGGAAGCTTCGCACCCTTCCAGACGCAGCGCGACTCCATCATTCGGAATTCTCGAGCATCTCGAGATCGACGTCCAGCTTCCAGAGACTTGTGGGTTTTTCCTCAAATCGCAAACGTTGCCATCGCGATTTCCAGATGCTGTCGAACTCAGGGAACTCGCGGTCTTCAATTGTGATTTCCGATTTCCATTTGATTTCCATTTTGATTCGTAGGCTTTGGGGTTTTCGATTTTCTGGGAAAAAGAAAGAGGGCATAAGGTTCATTCGGGTTTGGGAGCGAATGAATTAACGAAGCGTAGGGTCAATATATAGAAGCGAAAGGGAGCAAGAAGTACATGGCCATTAATTTCTGGTTTCCAAGATTTAGAAGACAGGAGACAAATTTTTGAGCTCGAGGCAAATATAGGTATCGCGATGTCAACCATAGCTCTGCGTGAGTAAATGTATAGGTCGGCCTAGAAGTATGTTAATTAAATTTTATTTGATTTTTATAATCAAATTATTTCGTTGCCTTAATTCGAAACCCCAAACTGTTATTCAACCGTAACGACTGATATTCCCAATGTTATTCATTATTCTGAATTGAACGGAACAGTTCTGAAATTAAATTTAACTGTACATAAGGGATTAAAATTTTAAATTAACGATTTAAATTAAATTCGAATAAAAATATAAATTGATTTTAAAACAATTTAATTCATTGAAAATAAGTAATTATTATCACTCTAACTAAATACAGAATTTACATTAATCGACTGAATCGTTTCGATTCAGTTTTATCTTCAAATTTAATTATATTTTGATTTCGTATTACGATAGTTTTTATTAAATCGTATTTCGATTATTAAATCGATATCACAATATAAAATTTCATTTATATCATCGATTCAATATTTAAAACGATATTTAATATTTAAAATAAACTGTTCAAAAATCTGGGTCGTTACATTCTTCCCCCCTTAAAATAATTTCGTCCTCGAAATTGCTAAGGTAGGAAAAAGGGTATAAATCCATTACTTTTCAAAACTTCTCTTATGTTGAAACCCAACTCCTCTTATTTCAATAAATCAATTTCAACCAAAACTTTTGGTCTTCACACATTTGATTCGAATGGTCTACGATCAATCCATTTATATCCAATCTATATTCCAATAAACCTATTCAAATTGATTCTAATCAATTCATTCACTTCGACCCATTTAACTTGTTCAAGTTAAATTTCAATTCCAGAATTCAAATCCCTGGGTTTTCCTTTCAAATTCTTTTGAAATCCCATAAATATATACATATATTCATTTTCATCTCAATTCAAAACATTTGAATTTTCAATCTACTTGTTTTCTTTCAAAACAAATTTCCATCAAAACTTTCTAAGGTAGCAATCCATCACTTAGAAACATGGAAATGAACACTGATGATGTTGCAATCATCATCAGAATTATTTCCCAGCCACTGAAGTGAGTTCAGTGCTTTATTATTTCAAAATCCATCAAAAATGATTTTCTTTCAAATCCTTTTAAAACAAAGCTATATTATTTTAATTTACTTTGAAAAATAAATTTCAACTTCCCAGGATTTTGAATTCTTAATTCTGGTTTGAATTTAATTCTAATTCATCTCATTTGTATATTTACTTCCTATACAAATTCTATTTGGTTATAAATAACCATTTCAATTTTTTTTAATCTTATCTGATTATAAAATCAACATCCAACACATCCATATAATAATAATTCTAGAAAATTATTCTTTCTATATCAAAATAGAAATTTCGGGTAAAATTATTTCATCTACCCACTTTAAAACAATATTGTGTTCAATCTCCTGTTCAAGTATTTAGAAACTCCTATCGACGTCGTGGCGTCCCACGATTCGACCAGAATTCATAAACCACTCACAGACTAGTCAACACAATATAAAACAACTTTTATATAAATTTACAAATACGCTCTCTCGTATCTATACACTCAACTCATTCTAGGGTACTACTGACCCTATCTCTAATGAGCACATGCCACACAAGCCTAGGTATTCGCTCAACCTAGGCTCTGATACCACCTGAAACGACCCGAAAATCCGTGCTATCTGAGTTGACTAAAAACACCACACGTCCAACTCAAATAACACAGAAATACGACTCATTATTAGAAAGAAGTTAGAGGATGAGAAATAGAAAGAAAGAAATATTAGAATAGAAGAAAACGAAGATCACAAACTCACAGCGGAACGAATAAAATATATTATATAACATAAGCTTCGAAATACAAATCTGTTTTGTACATACATACATACCATCATCAGAGTACACATAACATTTGATCCAGCGGAAGTAACTCTAATAACTAATGTTGAAGCCTCCTGCTTCAAGCTCCTCCAAGTGTATCTGTAAAAGCCTGAAACACTTGACTGCCCGTACAAATTTGGGCACCCAAGAGTTTAGGGAAAACAAAACAAAATAAACTCTGGGTCAGTCATGGGACTGGTGTGAGTAAACTCCAACCACTTGCTTAACTTTAAAAATCCTTTCAAAAGAAAAGGTAATAGTAAGACCAGCCCACACATAAACACGGACGGTTTTTACCTTACTATAACCCAAAACACTTTGATACGAAAATCTAGTGATATTATAATAATGTCTACATCAAGTAAATAACCAAATAGCAGAACGCTTGCATCTCACGCTCCACATATATATTATAAACTCAAAAACCGCATGGCGCTTATTGGAGATTGGATTTCCAACATGACAAGGTATGGAACCACCTTCCGACTGTGTATCTCTAGAGACAAATACACCTGGGTTCAACAAGAACATCTTGCAACCCGGCCCACACATGACCGACCACTCATTTCGCTTGAGTGTATCGAATGTATATCACCAACGGTTGGACTCAAACCACCGTTCCCGAATGGGCAGAATCGATAGATTTAGAAACAAAAGGAATTTCTCTAGATAGGTGATTATACACCCTAATGGGAGCGACCCACATAGCCATGCTGCCTGCCCGATTTTTTGTCCTTTTCCGGTTGTTGAGGCCTGAGGCTACGCATACTTACCATTCATTGATAGCACAATCACTTTGAATGCCACATTGTCAGATCCGTTAATCACTAGTTGAGTTTGCACAAATATTCTGGATATTATGCTAAGGGATAAATCCGTTGCAACCATATATATTCATACAGACCAACCCATTTGATCATTGGAAATACTTTGTCAGACATTCGTCCATTTACGTTCGTTCTGGGATTGAACGAAACCGAAGGCACTATTTCTATAAATAGAAAAAGCCCTTGCACTTCACTCCGTCTTCAATATATTCAGCATACTTGGTTCGCAACGCTTATGCCGATACGGAGTGGTTCTTCGGATAATAATCCAACCGGTCTCTCCATATTGACAACGATGGTCAAAAACTTCGATAGTCTGTGATTTAACTATCGAATAAAAACAAGTGTTCAATCAACATATCAAACAAATCACTGGGCTCTTTAATTAATATTTCATTAATTAAATCTCTTCTCCATTTCCCTATCAATATTTGTTAACCAAATATTTTCAATAATCAATCTTGGCCCTTTACGCTATTTTTGATTTCGTTTCCTTATCGAATTCTATATATATCGATATATAGATCTCTAATTGTCAAATTTCTTAAAAATATTCTAACTCCTTAAATTCCCGGAAAAATTCGCCATAACCTCCCCTGTATCGGGAGCATCGGGAAATTTCAAATAGCTTCCCGGTATCTTCCTCAATCAAAAAGAAAAAGGAAAAGCCAAGCGGCTTGCCGATACGGCGCATAAAACCCATATATGAATTAAACATGTACCTTTTTTTCGGGCACATAAATAAAAATCTTCATATACTCCATCCCATATCTGTTTAACACCTGTTCACCTGTTTTCAATTTAATTCAATACCGTCTAATCGTTTGAATTCAGTTTCGCCCATTTATTCTTTAATTAGTCATTTTGCCTATTTCGCTTCTTTGTTGAACATAACATGTTCAAATAAAATATTTAACTTGCCCTAACCAAATTGAATTTCAATTTCAATTCTAGTTCTCTTTCCTATTTCGAATATACATTTTCAAATCGAATTCGCTTATTCAAAGCCCAATATTAATTCGAAATCTCATTAACTAATTACTATTCGAATTAGTTAACTCTATTCAATAAATCAAAAATCTGATTTCTGTTTCAGAAATCAACTCATTACTCCACTGGAGTTCACATATGTTTTATAACTCAAATCTGGATTTTTCTAAATAGAAATTTCGATTTTTATTTGCTTAAAATCCTTTAATATCATTAAATAAACCGTTATGGTTTTATAATGGTTCTGGCGCTGTTTTTCTGAAAATTTGATTTTGACATAACTCAAAATCTATACGACGAAATTCATATTTTTCTCTTTCATTAGAAAACTATTATCAAACTGGTCCTGTCGTTTCTTGTTTCAAAGAATTCCGACTTCAATTGCGTTCTGTATATTCAGTTGAAGTTCGAATCGCCAATTTACGAACTGCATCGCTGCGGCGAGTTCGTTTTTAATTATATTTATATATATAAACCTTTAAACTTCTTTAAAATGAATTCACTCTATTTTAACTCTATTTGAATTTCTTGATTCAAATTCCAATCTCACTTTTATTTGAATTCTATATTCACATTCCAATTCCTTTTCTATTTGATATTCAAATTCAATATTTGAATTTCTATTTGAATTCCCTATATTCAAATTCTAGACTTGAATTCATTTGAATTCTCTTATTCAAACTCTATACTTAAATTCCATTTGAACTTCTATATTCCCATTTCTATATTTGAATTCTATTGGAATTCAAATATTCAAACTCCTTTTAAATTCTATATTCAAAATTCCATAGTTTAAAACCCATTTGGATTTCATATTCAAATCCCATAGATTAAATCTTATTTGAATTCAATTTGAATCTCTTCTATTCAAATTCCATCTTTCATTTCCGACCCCATTTGAATTTCTAATATTCAAATTCATTTTCAACACCATTTGAATTTCTAATATTCAAATTCATTTGAATTCCCTTGAATTCAAATTCCATTTCAAAACTATTTGGATTTCCTATTTTGAAATCCTATTTCCAATTCTACTTTGAAAATTCTATTTCAAAGTTTACTTCAAATTCTATTTTGAAATTCTACATCCAAATCTCTATTCGAATTTCTTTATTCAAATTCTATTTCAATTTTCTTATTCAACTTCCATTTTGAACTCTCTTATTCAAATGATGTTTGAATCTTTTATTCAAACTCTATTTTTGAAATTCCATTTGAACTTCCATTTGAATTTCTAATATTCAATCTCTTCTTAAAATTCAAATATTTAAACCCCTTTCAAAATTCAAATGTTATACTCAAATTTCATTTGAGTTATATATTTAAAAATTTCATTTCACATCCTGGTTTGAAATTCCATTTCAAATTCCAATTTCACACTTGTATTTCTATTTCTGAATTATCAAATGATAATTCTTTTACTTTATTTATAACTTCGTTATAAAAGAACTATTTATAACTTCGTCTAAAAAGAAACTACTTGTTTTATTTTTCAAAACAAGTTTTATATATTTATTTCCATTTAGAATTCAAACTCAATTTAAAAATAGAATTTTCCCTTTTTAAAATCTCAAATATCCTTCCACGATTTTTTTTTTAAATATCATTACTTAAGCCCAGTGATAAAACACACAAAGCAACCAATTATTTATTTTTCTAACACATCATATATAACAATATATATGCAAACAAATAAACAACATATAATATATTTTTGAGGAATCCAGTTGGATTCCTCCAACCTGTTCCCTGCATCCACAGACGTTAGTACATAAATAATACCCATTCTGCTTCGTGGCAGAATATCGCGGTATAGAAGGTCATCCACTAATCATAGCGTGGGGCGTATAGGGTAATCATCCGCTATGAAACTGCGGGCATCCGCTAATGAGACTGCGGGAATCCAACCAATCAATCAACCCAATATATATATATATATAATAGCCTAAATAACTAATATATATAAAACCAGCAGAAAAATCCAAACAAGCAACAACAATTATTTTTAACGGAATAAAAATAATTAGAAGTAAAAGGTGAGTGAGATTTACTCACCGTGTCTCCATTGTTCGATCCATTCTGATCCAATTGATTTTAGAAATTTCCAATCCAACATCCAATAGTATTTTCCGCAACTATATTCTAAGGAACTGGCTTCTCGATTTAATTACCTTGTATAAATTTAAATTTTGCATTTATCAGATATACGGATTATATCGACTAATTAAAGGTAAACTAAATTTGATTTTTAACTTACTTTAAATAAATTACTTATGGGTTAACTAAATTCCAACTAAAATCTTAACTGATTACTTTACAGATTTTATTTCTAACTAACTAATCCCTAACTTAAAAATCCTAATCACTTTATAAATTAACTAAAAAGAATGTTATTAACAAATTTAACAACCGTTATTAACTTGCAAATTAGAATTAAATTAAATAATTTATATTACCTTAATTACTTCTTTCTCCTCGGCATTTCACCAAGCATTCCTCCTTCAATCTCGGAAACTGCTCCTTACTGTCACGAATTCACTCCATTTCAACCATAATGCACTCGAACTCCTCCTATCTCACTATCGCATAACCTTGATTCACGCAGGCCAACTTTTAAAAAAGAAAAGCATAGAGACCGAGCTCCTACTTCTTACTGTTGAACCAAGGTATTCCCCCTTTCGAAATCACGAACTCAGCTGACATCGCAGCAATCAATGTCGTGCCTCCACGAACCCTTAGACCTAATTCGAGACTCACCTTAGGCCACGACTTCGAATACATAATTCGAGCTACTAGGAAGCTTCGCACCCTTCCAGACGCAGCGCGACTCCATCATTCGGAATTCTCGAGCATCTCGAGATCGACGTCCAGCTTCCAGAGACTTGTGGGTTTTTCCTCAAATCGCAAACGTTGCCATCGCGATTTCCAGATGCTGTCGAACTCAGGGAACTCGCGGTCTTCAATTGTGATTTCCGATTTCCATTTGATTTCCATTTTGATTCGTAGGCTTTGGGGTTTTCGATTTTCTGGGAAAAAGAAAGAGGGCATAAGGTTCATTCGGGTTTGGGAGCGAATGAATTAACGAAGCGTAGGGTCAATATATAGAAGCGAAAGGGAGCAAGAAGTACATGGCCATTAATTTCTGGTTTCCAAGATTTAGAAGACAGGAGACAAATTTTTGAGCTCGAGGCAAATATAGGTATCGCGATGTCAACCATAGCTCTGCGTGAGTAAATGTATAGGTCGGCCTAGAAGTATGTTAATTAAATTTTATTTGATTTTTATAATCAAATTATTTCGTTGCCTTAATTCGAAACCCCAAACTATTATTCAACCGTAACGACTGATATTCCCAATGTTATTCATTATTCTGAATTGAACGGAACAGTTCTGAAATTAAATTTAACTGTACATAAGGGATTAAAATTTTAAATTAACGATTTAAATTAAATTCGAATAAAAATATAAATTGATTTTAAAACAATTTAATTCATTGAAAATAAGTAATTATTATCACTCTAACTAAATACAGAATTTACATTAATCGACTGAATCGTTTCGATTCAGTTTTATCTTCAAATTTAATTATATTTTGATTTCGTATTACGATAGTTTTTATTAAATCGTATTTCGATTATTAAATCGATATCACAATATAAAATTTCATTTATATCATCGATTCAATATTTAAAACGATATTTAATATTTAAAATAAACTGTTCAAAAATCTGGGTCGTTACACTTGGGTAGCAGTGATGTACTACTAGGTGCCGCTCACTGTTTACAGTTTAAGTGTTTAAATTGTTGCCAACGCTGCAACAACCTATAGGGTCACACATATAAGCGTTGTATAAGGTGAGAACGTTTAGAATAAAAGGGAAATCAAAAGGTTTGACATATTCTTTTATTTTAAAACAAAGGTGAACGGGTTCTAAGGGTTAACTAAAATTGTGGTGTGAGACATTATAAAGGAGGCCGCCTCCTTTACATTTTAGTTTATCCGATTCACAAATAAGAAAACCCTAGATCCCAATCCTCTTGGCTAGTACCAGGCTCTCCTTCTCTCGCTTCCATCAGAGGATCTCGAGAACATCGTTTGTGGATACCAATAGAGGGCTCGGCGCCTCTGTCGTGCCTTTGATTCGATCGATCGAGTTTCTTCGTGGTGTCAAATCGTTTGTTTTTCATCGTGAAAGGTATGAGTTCTAACCTAATTTTGTTTCAATTTCAATTTTATTGCATTGATCCGCGAATTTAAGTGTTAAATTGATAATTAATTTAGGATTTCAGTTAGATCTAGTTTCCCTAAATTGCTTTCAATGGTATCGGAGCTGGGATTTGCAATAATTTGTACTTTGAATTCAATTTTAGGTTTAATTTTGTTTGAATGCCTAATTATTCGATAATAGTGGATATAAAATTTAAGGGTTTTGATTCTGGTTTGTTTAATTAGGAATTTAATATGGTTTCGTTTCTAAAATGAAAAAAATATATTCCATCACGTATTGGACTTGTACTTGGTACGAAATATGGGATGATATCATGGATTAATTTCTGATATTAACCCTGTTCTGTCATTGTTTTAAATATTTGATTGGATTTAAAATATAAAAGACAGTCGATTCTGGGATGGGAATGTTTTATAATCAACAAAATTGTTTTGTTATTAGTAAACAATCCATAATTAATATGTGATATTAATTCAGTCATATGTTTTAAAATCCCTGTTCTAAAATGTCAAAACTTTTGATAATGATTAACTGTTCATAATCTGTTTGAATGCATATATACGGTTTTGGATCTGTGAACTGTTAGACCACTCTAATAATCTATGATCACTTTGTAGTTGATTATTTCAAAAGTCATGAATTCAAGACTTAATGATAAACTCGATTTAAAAATTAAATTATATCACTGTCATTTAAGACTATTTTGATATTATCTGTAAAACTGTTTTACTGTAGACAAAATTTTATATTTGATATAAAATTTTGAACAGGATTTATTGTTGACTAAATGTGAATTTTAACTAAAGTTAAAATTAATGTTACCATGATTGTTTATCATGAAATCCTGTTGATAGATCAAAACAGTTTTGATTGATTAAAATGACAGGTCATTAGTGGTACTGATCTCATAAAACATAGTATTGCTAGAATTTAAAGTAAATTCGATTGTAGCAGTAAAATTGTTTTACTATAAAGTAATTTCGAATTGATATTTGATACTGGTTCGATTATGTATATTCAATATTCTAGAAATTTTGTTGAAACATATGATAGTTTAATCCATGGACTGTGGGTATTCAGGCATGAGTATAACTCAGTCACAATTATGTATGAATACATATTTATAAACATTTACATGTTTGATGATATGTGTTTACATATATGTCATCGCTTCTTGAACACAGTCACATCTGGATAATGATTGTTTTATGATACAAGTATGTTGATATTTGAACAACAAATTTTATGTTAGTTAATATATGTATGAATACATATTCTATTTTATAGTGATAAATACATAGTATAATCAGATTTCAAATCTACAGGAAATAAGTTTTCCAGTTCAATTTTGTTTTCTATACTATTGGTATATATATAGCTGAGCCAAGATACTATAATGATAAAAGATCATTTTGATACGCTGCATGTACCCAAGTGCATTTGTAATTGACCTGTTTGCGAGTGTGACTTGTAAATGGATCCATAAGTGTTACTCTATCTGAAAATATAATTGCAGGAATAAAACAGAGCACATTTTATGTATTACATGTTGATGTAATTTTGAAATTTAAAATGCTGACTGGTTTATCTATGTGTATGAACACACAGTTTAATATAACAATATGTATTCGATTAATGATTGTGAATTTAATTCATATGTTGATAAATAATCATTGGATGATTGTCACAACTCAGTATTAGTGTTGACTAATATAATGCATTGCATTTGAGTATCATAACTATACACATAAAACTAATTTAGTATTTTATGATGATGATCATAAAGTCTACCCTGAACACCAAAAGTGGCTTAATCGTATCCTTTCACTTTTGTCTGATGTGTTTTATTATCTTACATACATATAATACTCTGTTGAGTTCAAAAATCTGTGAGACAGAAATGTTGAAGTTTCATATGTAGATTTGGATACATAAATACATTGGTATTGGGACATTAAGTTAAACTGTATCTTGATACATAGATAGATATTCTGTTGTATATATACATACACACACATAAATGTATTTAGTATTTTTTTGGTACTATCAGAATTACTTTTAGCATCTAGATAATATTCATGAACCAAGTGTATGGTCAGTGTGTTTGTGTGTATAAACTGGGATTAATGTACATTTTTTTTTTCATTTAGGTCCCAAACAAATGGATAGGATTTGTTTACACAGTTATTTGCAATGTGCATCTTCGATTAATCTTTGTATGTTACCCTAGTAGAACATTAATGTGTATATCACCTATGGCTTTGTTAAAAACCAGTTTACCAAGCACTGCATGATGATGCTCGTAAATGCTTTAAAAACGAATTTTAAACCTTTAGCTTGGTATAGGTAACTTCGCAAAATTTTGGAATCTAAACATGCTACAAAATGCATTACTGAATGCGTGCTGAAGAAACTTTATGTTATGCATATGACATTAAAAACTGTAATGGCGCGTTTTGTTAGCTATCGAATAATTAATTTATTTAATGATTTATATATCGATTTGGCGATATCGATAACTTAAAGTACAACGTTCGAACATATAATTTATAATTATAATTAAAACGAACCTGAAACGTCGCGGCAGTTCGCAATTTGGCGATTCGAACTTCAACTGAATATACAGAATCCGTTTTAAGTCGAATTTCTGTGAAAACAAGAAACGTACGAATCTGTTGAACTATATTTTTCATATGGAAGAGAAAAATCGAGATTTCGTCGTGTAGATTTTGAGTTATGTCCAAATAAAATTTCAGAAAAGTCGCTGTAGAATTCCTTTATAATTTGCGACGCTTTATATACGTTGTAAAAGAGATTTTCAGTATAAACTGAATACCGGGATAATCTGGAATCTGAAATATCAAACTGTATATTCTGATATGATATTCTGGAGCTGTACGATATCTTATGTGAATATATACGATAATATAAATTTATTTATATTTAATTTAATTTTTATATTTAAATATATTTATATATTTAAATAGGTTATTTAGAACGTTAAAAATAGCCACTTTTGCAAACGAAGTCGGAATTCGACGAAACCAGTTTTGTTGGATCCGCAATATCAAATAGTTGTTAGATTTCCAGTTTCGTGATTTTTAGAGTCACTGTGTGGTCGTACGGATTTTTAGAGTGAGAAATAGTCAGTATTTTGACAGTTAAAAATACGCTGTGCGAGCATACGAAGTCGGAATTCGACGAAACTAGTTTCATTGGGACCGTAATGTCAAACTATAGCTGCATGTCCAGTTTCGTGATTTTTGGGTATCGTATGTAATCGCAGGAATTTTTAAGGACCAGCAAAGGGTAGAAAATCGATAAAATAAATTTATAAAAATCAAATTCAAAATATCTCCCCTCATTTCTACCGATCAGAAGGAGGCCACGCGACCTCTCTTCTCAGCCACAAACTCTACCTACCAAGAACAACCTATATAACCCAAATTACACCGAACACAGCAAAGTTTGCACCAAAAGAAAAATCAAAAGAAATCAAACTAAAATCCTAAAATCAAAGTGTTTATTTCTTTGGATTCCTGGCGTGCTCGTCTTCAGGCCAGCACCATCCTTTTTGGGTTCGAAGTGTTTTTCCGCGGGTTCAGTTTTGGGCAGCGACCCTAGGGCAGACGATTGCCGATGATTCTGGCTTCGATACAGGACGTGGAGGAGAGAGCTGAGATCACCGAAGCAAGGCGCACCTCTCACCGGAATTTGGTGGCCTCCGATCACTTTTTGGGGGATGCGACAGTGGGCTGCAGCCAAAACATGGGCGAGATCGGATAAGGACAGGGAACACCGAAGTTTGGGTTGAGGGTAGGGGCAGGTGGAGGTCGACGCTCTAAGTGTGATGGTGGTGGTTGCGCCCTGGGTTAGTCGCCGATGTGAATGGGAAGGATGGTCAACTGGGGGGGGGGGGGTCAACGGGGAGGAGTTTTCCTGGAACCAACGATCGATTTGGGAAGGGGATTAGTGCGACTTGGGTTTTAATGGATGGGTATGGGCCGTTTGAAAGGTTGGGAGGCCCAATTATAAATTATAAAGGGAAGCTAAGTTTTGTTTATATTTAAAGATCGATGAACTTGTAAATGTCATAAAAATCTCGTACGATATCAGATTGACGAACCGTGAGTTGCGTTGGGATCGTATGGACGAGCACTAAGCACTAGAACTGACCGCGAGTCAATTGGAGCACGTTACAATTTATAGCAAAAATAAATTGTCTGTCAGAATCAAGAGATGGTTATCGTTATTAACGATGATCGTCCAATGTGAGTAAAACTCACCAACTCTGAACAGTTATATTTTTATAATGTATTTTTAGAACTGTTAATCATCTGTTGATTGTTGTGTGTTGGTTGATTGATTGAAACTGCTAGTCAGTTAGTGAAAATTATATATAAACCGTTAAATATTTATATATTGATTCTGCTATCAGAATAATTTATATTGAACTGAAAGTGATGATAATCATAATGTGTAACATCTGTGGATGCAGGGAGACAGGTTGGAGGAATCCGACTGGATTCCTCAACAGTTATTTTATTGTTTTTCATATATTGTTATATGATGTGATATAAAATCTGTGGGCGATTATATGTGCTTGGACGATATTGAACATCGTGATTTGATATGATTGAATATCATAACATACCGAAATGTTGATAAGGGGATTTTCAATGTTTATTTTGAAAATAAATCTTATTTATAAAATCGATAGGATTTTATAAAAGGAAAACATTTATTTAATTAGAAAATAAATAAATGAAAAAGGAAACATTTATTTAGAAAATAAATGAAATAAAATAGAAACATTTATTTAGAAAATAAATGAATTAGAATATAAAGGAATATTTATTTAGGAAATAAATAAAGGAACATTTATGTAACGACCCAGATTTTTGAACAGTTTATTTTAAATATTTAGTATGGTTTTAAATATTGAATTCATAATATAAATGGTATTTTATTGGGTTATCGATTACATAATCGAAATACGATTTATTTTGATAATTATCGAAATACGAGAAGTTTGAAATAATCCAATTCAAAAATAAAACTAAATCAAAACAGTTCAAATTGAATCGTTTGTTTAAATTTATAACTTTTTCAGACAACCGAATTAGACTTTGAAACTGGTCCCAATGTGTCAGAACGGTATTATAACCCTAGGGGTGCCAGTCGCTGCGTTGGAAATGGAGTTCGGGATCAACAGGGATTTTACGTTAAATCAATTCATACTAATTAAAAAAAAAAAAAAAAAAAAAAAAGAGTAAAGTAAAATAAATGGCCGACCTATCGTTTAGCCAAGCCACCCTACCTTGTCCATCACACAAATCTACTCCTTCTCGAGCAGAAAAATCTGCTCCCTTTCTTCGATATCAAGGAGACAAGGTGTTAATGGCGTGTACTCTCTGTTTCCTCATCGCGCCTATATAATAAGCAATCTACCTTTGCTATTTCCGCCGATTTCAAACAGCAAAAAACATTTCTTTCTTCGTTAATTTCTTTTCCTTCCGTCAAAAACATTCCACCGTATAAAAAAAAAAAAAACAAAAGGGAATCGCGAATTGCAACCAGAAGTCCACCAAAGCTCAACATGCTCGCGAATTAAGGGATCGACAGTTTCGATCAATTATAATTTAGGGGATCGAGAGTTTTGCTTGGATGCCCTTGGTTTTTGGTCCGATGTTCCTTGCTGAAGTTCGATTTTGGGGCTTTGGTCATCATTCGAAACTGGAGCGAGGTGGTAGGGGTATCGCGGTCCATTTTGGAGAACAGTCGACATCGTAGAAGGCGGTGTTGGATGCTTCAAAAGGTACGGATGTAACATCGAAATGATGATTGGGTAGGGAGGCACAACGCATACCTCGGAGGAAGCGATATTCGATTTTCGTAAATCTAGAAATAGGGTAAACTGATCGCGCTTTTCTCGAGTTGTGCGTTGGAGCATCAGAAGTCGGGATGTATCATTGAAGGAGTTCGATTCCGTCATTTGCGAGCTAGAATTCGCGTTCGATGATGTTGAAGGTTTCATGATTCTTGCAGTAGAGTATTTGGACTGGGTTTGTTAAGGAGTTTCAGCAGTGAAATTCATGGGTGCAATTTCAGTTTAAACGAAGTTGAATCAAAGTTCGGCATTTGGAAAGAAGGTACGCTGTTTGTGATTTTGGTGGAATGTGATCGGTTATTGGCCGACTGGATGAACATGATTGGATGTGAGGCATTTCAGTGAGGAGTTGAGGAAATTTGGTGCTATTAAAATTGATCGATGAGGGACTGAGGTAAACTAGGGCTTGTGGTGCTCGGAAGTAGCTTTTCTGAGTTTTGTTTCAAGGGTTAGGCGAGATATTGCAGTAGCAATAAGGCAAGGATACATCGAACAGAACCATTTGTGTAGAGTTGAAGCCGTGGGAAATGACGAAAAGAGATTGGTACAAGTACAAATAAAAAAGAAGAAGAAAATCAGGTGAGTAATTCTCACTCACCTTTATTTATAATTATTTTTATTTCGTTAAAAATAATTATTGCTGCTTGTTTGGATTTTTCTGCTGGTTATTTTATATATATTAGTTATTTAGGCTATATATATATATATATTGGGTTGATTGATTGGTTGGATTCCCGCAGTCTCCTTAGCGGATGCCCGCAGTTTCATAGCGGATGATTACCCTATACGCCCCACGCTATGATTAGTGGATGACCTTCTATACCGCGATATTCTGCCACGAAGCAGAATGGGTATTATTTATGTGCTAACATCTGTGGATGCAGGGAAACTGGTTGGAGGAATCCAACTGGATTCCTCAAAAATATATTATCTGTTTGTTATTTGGTTGCATATATATTGTTATATATGATGTGTTAGAAAAATAAATAATTTGTTGCTTTGTGTGTTTAAATATCACTGGGCTTAAGTAATGATATTTAAAAATATCATGGAAGTATATTTGAGATTTAAAAAGGAAAAATTCTATTTTTAAATAGAATTTGAATTTTTAATGGGAATAAAAACATAAACTTGTTTTGAAAAATAAAACAAGTAGTTTCTTTATAAACGAAGTTATAAATAGTTCTTTTATAACGAAGTTATAAATGAAGTGAAAAGAATTATCATTTGATAATTCAGAAATAGAAATACAAGTGTGAAATTTAAAGGGGAAATCTATCTTCAAAAGGAAAATAGAGATATTGATTTCAAAAAGGAATCGAAGTCGAGACTTGTTTAAAGAAATTGAATTAAGAGAATCCAATGAAGTTAACTATAGAGATTTGGAAATATGATTCAAAGGGAAATTTAAATATAGGATTTGAATAATAGAAAAGGAAATGGAAATTTGAATTTAGAATTCAAATAGAAAATCCAAAGTGGATTTGGATATAGAACTTTCAAATGGTGTTTGAATATAGAGAATTTGAAATAGAATTTCCAAATAGAATTTGAAATAGAATTTCAAAACAGAATTTTCAAAAGAGAATTTGAAATAGACTTTGAAATAGAATTTCAAAAATAGAATTGCAATGACATTTGAATTCAAATATAATTGAAAGAGAATTTGAATATATAAATTCAAAAGGAATTCAAATATAGAACTTGAATTCAAAGGAATTTAAATATGGATTTTGAATTCAAGGGAATTGAAATAGAATTTGAATTCAAAGGAATTCAAATGGGATTGGAATAAAGGAAATTCAAAATGGAATTTCAAATAAGAGAAGAATGTAATTTGAAATTTTGGGAATTTCAAATAAGAGAAAATGGAATTTGAAACATTTAGAATTTCAAATAGAATTTAAATGGAGTTTGAATATTTGAATTTCAAATGGAGTTGGGATATTCGAGAATTCGAATAGACTTTGAATATAGGAATTTCAAACCAAATTTGAGAGTGGAGTTTAAATCCAGAATTGGAATTCAAGAGATATAAATCCAGAATTTGAATCCAAGGAATATAAATCTAGGATTTGAATTCAAGAGAAATTTAAATATGGCATTTGAATTCAAAGTGAAATTTTATATGAGATTTGAAATTCTAATAGAATGAAAATAGATTTAAGTATAGAAATTTAAATGGAGATTGGAAATGGGATTTGAATAAGGAAATTCAAATGTAAAATTTCAAAGTAGAACTTGGATTAAAACTTTGAAAATAGAATTTCAAATAGTTGAAATAGAATTTGAATCGAATTGGAATTTGAATATAGATTTCAAATAAAAAAAATGAAATAGAATATCAGAGATATTTGTTGAGTTGGGAAAAATGGTTTGATATATATTTAAAATATATCAGAATGGAGTTGAATTTATATAAACGAAGTTTTAAAAGTTTATATATATATAAATATAATTAAAACGAACTCGCCGCAGCGCTGCAGTTCGTAAAATAGCGATTCGAACTTCAATTGAATATACAGAACTCAATTGAAGTCGGAATTCTTCGAAACAAGAAACGTCAGGACCAGTTTGATAATAGTTTTCTAATGAAGGAGAAAAATCTGGATTTCGTCGTATAGATTTTGAGTTATATCAAAATCAAATTTTCAGAAAAGCAGCGCCAGAACCATTATAAAACCATAACGGTTTATTTAATGATATAAAAGGATTTTAAGCAAATAAAAATCCGAATTTCTATTTAGAAAAATCCAGATTTGAGCTATAAGATATATGTGAACTCCAGTGGAATAATGAGTTGATTTCTGAAACAGAAATCAGATTTTTGATTTATTGAATAGAGTTAACTAATTCGAATAGAAATTAGTTAATGAGATTTCGAATGAATATTGAGCTTTAAATAAGTGAATTCGATTTGAGAGTTTATATTCGAAATAGAAAAGAGAACTAGAATTAAAATCGAAGTTCAATTTAGTTATGAACGAGTTAAATATTTTGTTTGAACGTGTTATGTTCAACAAAGAAGTGAAATAGGCAAAATGGCGAATTAAAGAATAAATGGGCGAAACAGAATTCAAACGATTAGATAGTGTTGAATTGAATTGAAAACAGGTGAACAGGTGTTAGACAGGTATGGGATGAGATATATGAAGTTATAAATGAAATGCTCGACTTAAGGTACATGTTTAATTCATATATGAAATTTTATGCGCCGTATCGGCAAGCCGCTTGGCTTTTCCTTTTTCTTTTTGATTGAGGAAGACACCGGGATGCTATTTGAAATTTCCCGATGCTCCCGATACAGGGGAGGTTATGGCGAATTTTTCCGGGAATTTAAGGAGTTAGAATATTTTTGACAATTAGAAATCTATATATCGATATATATAGAAATTCGATAAGGAAACGAAATCAAAAATAGCGTAAAGGACCAAGATTGATCATTGAAATATTGGTTAACAAATATTGATAAGAGAATATAGAAGAGATTTAATTAATGAAATATTAATTAAAGAGCCCAGTGATTTGTTTGATATGTTGGATGAACACTTGTTTTTATTCGACAGTTAAATCACAGACTATCGAAGTTTTGACCATCGTTGTCAATATGGAGAGACCGGTTGGATTATTATCCGAAGAACCACTCCGTATCGGCATAAGCGTTGCGAACCAAGTATGCTGAATATATTGAAGACGGAGTGAAGTGCAAGGGCTTTTCTAGTAATAGAAATAGTGCCTTCGGTTTCGTTCAATCCCAGAACGAACGTATATGGACGAATGTCTGACAGAGTATTTCCAATGATCAAATGGGTTGGTCTGTATAGATATATATGGTTGCAACGGATTTATCCCTTAGCATAATATCCAGAATATTTGTGCAAATCAATTAGTGATTAACGGATCTGACGATGTGACATTCAAAGTGACTGTGTTATCAATGAATGGTAAGTATGCGTAGCCTCAGGCCTCAACAACCGGGAAAGGACAAAAATCGGGCAGGCAGCATGGCTATGTGGGTCGCACCCATTAGGGTGTATAATCACCTATCTAGAGAAATTCCTTTTGTTTCTAAATCTATCGATTCTGCCCATTCGGGAAACGGTGGTTTGAGTCCAACCGTTGGTGATATACATTCGATACACTCAAGCGAAATGAGTGGTCGGTCATGTGTGGGCCGGGTTGCAAGACGTTCTTGTTGAACCCAGGTGTATTTGCCTCTAGAGATACATCATCGGAAGGTGGTTCCATACCTTGTCATGTTGGAAATCCAATCTCCAATAAGCGCCATGCGGTTTTTGATTTTATACTATGTATGTGGAGCGTGAGATGCAAGCGTTCTGCTATTTGGTTATTTACTGGATGTAGACATTATTATAATATCACTGGATTTTCGTATCAAAGTGTTTTGGGTTATAGTAAGGTAAAAACCATCCATGTTTATGTGTGGGCTGGTCTTACTATTATCTTTTCTTTTGAAAAGAATTTTGAAAGTTAAACAAGTGGTTGGAGTTTACTCACACCAGTCCCATGACTGACCCAGAGTTTGTTTTGCTTTGTTTTCCCTAAACTCTTGGGTGCCCAAATTTGTACGGGCAGTCAAGTGTTTCAGGCTTTTACAGATACACTTGGAGGAGCTTGAAGCAGGGGGCTTCAACGTTAGTTATTTAGAGTTACTTCCGCTGGATCAAATGTTATGTGTACTCTGATGATGGTATGTATATATGTACAAAACAAGATTTGTATTTCGAAGCTTATGTTATATAATATATTTTATTCATTCCGCTGTGAGTTGTGATCTTCGTTTTTCTTCTATTCTAATATTTCTTTCTTTCTATTTCTCATCCTCTAACTTCTTTCTAATAATGGTTCGTATTTCTGTGTTATTTGGGTTGGACGTGTGTTGTATTTAGTCAACTCAGGTAGCACGGATTTGCGGGTCGTTACAGTTGGTATCAGAGCTTAGGTTGAGCGAATACCTAGGCTTGTGTGGCATGTGCTCATTAGAGATAGGGTCAGCAGTGCCCTAGAATGAGTTGAGTGTATAATACGAGAGAGCGTATTTGTTAATTGATATAAAAATTGTTTTATATTGTGTTGGCTTGTCTGTTGAGTAATTTATGAATTCTGGTCGAATCGTGGGACGCCACGACGTCGATAGGAGTTTGTAAATACTTGAACAGAAGAATTGACATAGTATTGTTTTTAAGTGGGTAGATGAAATAATTTTACCCAAAAATTCTATTTTTGATATAGAAAGAATAATTTTCTAGAATTATTATTATATGGATGTGTTGGATGTTGATTTTACAATCAAATGAGATTATAGAAATTGGAATGGTTATTTATAACAAAATAGAATTTGTATAGAAAATTAAATATACAAATGAGATGAATTAGAATTTAATTCAAACCAGAATTAAGAATTTCAAAATCCTGGGAAGTTGAAAAATATTTTTCAAAGTATATTAAAATAATATAGATTTGTTTTAGAAGGATGTGAAAGAAAATCAGTTTAAATGGATTTTGAAATAATAAAGCACTGAACTCACTTCGGTGACTGGGAAATAATTCTGATGATGATTGCAACATCATCAGTGTTCATTTCCGAGTTTCTAAGTGATGGATTGCTACCTTAGAAAATTTTTGATGGGAATGTGTTTGAAAGAAAACAAGTTTAATTGAAAAATTCAAATATTTCGAATTTGAAAAGATTATAAATATATGTACATGTTTAAGGATTTCAAAAGGATTTGAAATGATAACCCTGGGATTTGGATTCTAGAATTAAAATTTAACTGAAGCTAGTTAAATGGAATGAAGTGAATCAATTAACTAGAATCAATTTGAATAGGTTTAATGGAATATAGATTGGATATAAATGGATTGATCGTAGATCATTCAAATCAAATGTGTGAAAACCAAAAGTTTTGGTTGAAATTAAAGTCATAGAAATATGAGGAGTTGAGTTTCAACATAAGTGAGATTTTGAAAAGTAATGGATTTGTACCATTTTTCTACCTTAGCAATTTCGAGGACGAAATTATTTTAAGGGGGAAAGAATGTAACGACCCAGATTTTTGAACAGTTTATTTTAAATATTTAGTATGGTTTTAAATATTGAATTCATAATATAAATGGTATTTTATTGGGTTATCGATTACATAATCGAAATACGATTTATTTTGATAATTATCGAAATACGAGAAGTTTGAAATAATCCAATTCAAAAATAAAACTGAATCAAAACAGTTCAAATTGAATCGTTTGTTTAAATTTATAACTTTTTCAGACAACCGAATTAGACTTTGAAACTGGTCCCAATGTGTCAGAACGGTATTATAACCCTAGGGGTGCCAGTCGCTGCGTTGGAAATGGAGTTCGGGATCAACAGGGATTTTACGTTAAATCAATTCATACTAATTAAAAAAAAAAAAAAAAAAAAAAAAGAGTAAAGTAAAATAAATGGCCGACCTATCGTTTAGCCAAGCCACCCTACCTTGTCCATCACACAAATCTACTCCTTCTCGAGCAGAAAAATCTGCTCCCTTTCTTCGATATCAAGGAGACAAGGTGTTAATGGCGTGTACTCTCTGTTTCCTCATCGCGCCTATATAATAAGCAATCGACCTTTGCTATTTCCGCCGATTTCAAACAGCAAAAAACATTTCTTTCTTCGTTAATTTCTTTTCCTTCCGTCAAAAACATTCCACCGTATAAAAAAAAAAAAAAAAAAAACAAAAGGGAATCGCGAATTGCAACCAGAAGTCCACCAAAGCTCAACATGCTCGCGAATTAAGGGATCGACAGTTTCGATCAATTATAATTTAGGGGATCGAGAGTTTTGCTTGGATGCCCTTGGTTTTTGGTCCGATGTTCCTTGCTGAAGTTCGATTTTGGGGCTTTGGTCATCATTCGAAACTGGAGCGAGGTGGTAGGGGTATCGCGGTCCATTTTGGAGAACAGTCGACATCGTAGAAGGCGGTGTTGGATGCTTCAAAAGGTACGGATGTAACATCGAAATGATGATTGGGTAGGGAGGCACAACGCATACCTCGGAGGAAGCGATATTCGATTTTCGTAAATCTAGAAATAGGGTAAACTGATCGCGCTTTTCTCGAGTTGTGCGTTGGAGCATCAGAAGTCGGGATGTATCATTGAAGGAGTTCGATTCCGTCATTTGCGAGCTAGAATTCGCGTTCGATGATGTTGAAGGTTTCATGATTCTTGCAGTAGAGTATTTGGACTGGGTTTGTTAAGGAGTTTCAGCAGTGAAATTCATGGGTGCAATTTCAGTTTAAACGAAGTTGAATCAAAGTTCGGCATTTGGAAAGAAGGTACGCTGTTTGTGATTTTGGTGGAATGTGATCGGTTATTGGCCGACTGGATGAACATGATTGGATGTGAGGCATTTCAGTGAGGAGTTGAGGAAATTTGGTGCTATTAAAATTGATCGATGAGGGACTGAGGTAAACTAGGGCTTGTGGTGCTCGGAAGTAGCTTTTCTGAGTTTTGTTTCAAGGGTTAGGCGAGATATTGCAGTAGCAATAAGGCAAGGATACATCGAACAGAACCATTTGTGTAGAGTTGAAGCCGTGGGAAATGACGAAAAGAGATTGGTACAAGTACAAATAAAAAAGAAGAAGAAAATCAGGTGAGTAAATCTCACTCACCTTTATTTATAATTATTTTTATTTCGTTAAAAATAATTATTGCTGCTTGTTTGGATTTTTCTGCTGGTTATTTTATATATATTAGTTATTTAGGCTATATATATATATATATTGGGTTGATTGATTGGTTGGATTCCCGCAGTCTCCTTAGCGGATGCCCGCAGTTTCATAGCGGATGATTACCCTATACGCCCCACGCTATGATTAGTGGATGACCTTCTATACCGCGATATTCTGCCACGAAGCAGAATGGGTATTATTTATGTGCTAACATCTGTGGATGCAGGGAAACAGGTTGGAGGAATCCAACTGGATTCCTCAAAAATATATTATCTGTTTGTTATTTGGTTGCATATATATTGTTATATATGATGTGTTAGAAAAATAAATAATTTGTTGCTTTGTGTGTTTAAATATCACTGGGCTTAAGTAATGATATTTAAAAATATCATGGAAGTATATTTGAGATTTAAAAAGGAAAAATTCTATTTTTAAATAGAATTTGAATTTTTAATGGGAATAAAAACATAAACTTGTTTTGAAAAATAAAACAAGTAGTTTCTTTATAAACGAAGTTATAAATAGTTCTTTTATAACGAAGTTATAAATGAAGTGAAAAGAATTATCATTTGATAATTCAGAAATAGAAATACAAGTGTGAAATTTAAAGGGGAAATCTATCTTCAAAAGGAAAATAGAGATATTGATTTCAAAAAGGAATCGAAGTCGAGACTTGTTTAAAGAAATTGAATTAAGAGAATCCAATGAAGTTAACTATAGAGATTTGGAAATATGATTCAAAGGGAAATTTAAATATAGGATTTGAATAATAGAAAAGGAAATGGAAATTTGAATTTAGAATTCAAATAGAAAATCCAAAGTGGATTTGGATATAGAACTTTCAAATGGTGTTTGAATATAGAGAATTTGAAATAGAATTTCCAAATAGAATTTGAAATAGAATTTCAAAACAGAATTTTCAAAAGAGAATTTGAAATAGACTTTGAAATAGAATTTCAAAAATAGAATTGCAATGACATTTGAATTCAAATATAATTGAAAGAGAATTTGAATATATAAATTCAAAAGGAATTCAAATATAGAACTTGAATTCAAAGGAATTTAAATATGGATTTTGAATTCAAGGGAATTGAAATAGAATTTGAATTCAAAGGAATTCAAATGGGATTGGAATAAAGGAAATTCAAAATGGAATTTCAAATAAGAGAAGAATGTAATTTGAAATTTTGGGAATTTCAAATAAGAGAAAATGGAATTTGAAACATTTAGAATTTCAAATAGAATTTAAATGGAGTTTGAATATTTGAATTTCAAATGGAGTTGGGATATTCGAGAATTCGAATAGACTTTGAATATAGGAATTTCAAACCAAATTTGAGAGTGGAGTTTAAATCCAGAATTGGAATTCAAGAGATATAAATCCAGAATTTGAATCCAAGGAATATAAATCTAGGATTTGAATTCAAGAGAAATTTAAATATGGCATTTGAATTCAAAGTGAAATTTTATATGAGATTTGAAATTCTAATAGAATGAAAATAGATTTAAGTATAGAAATTTAAATGGAGATTGGAAATGGGATTTGAATAAGGAAATTCAAATGTAAAATTTCAAAGTAGAACTTGGATTAAAACTTTGAAAATAGAATTTCAAATAGTTGAAATAGAATTTGAATATAGAATTTGAATCGAATTGGAATTTGAATATAGATTTCAAATAAAAAAAATGAAATAGAATATCAGAGATATTTGTTGAGTTGGGAAAAATGGTTTGATATATATTTAAAATATATCAGAATGGAGTTGAATTTATATAAACGAAGTTTTAAAAGTTTATATATATATATAAATATAATTAAAACGAACTCGCCGCAGCGCTGCAGTTCGTAAAATAGCGATTCGAACTTCAATTGAATATACAGAACTCAATTGAAGTCGGAATTCTTCGAAACAAGAAACGTCAGGACCGGTTTGATAATAGTTTTCTAATGAAGGAGAAAAATCTGGATTTCGTCGTATAGATTTTGAGTTATATCAAAATCAAATTTTCAGAAAAGCAGCGCCAGAACCATTATAAAACCATAACGGTTTATTTAATGATATAAAAGGATTTTAAGCAAATAAAAATCCGAATTTCTATTTAGAAAAATCCAGATTTGAGCTATAAGATATATGTGAACTCCAGTGGAATAATGAGTTGATTTCTGAAACAGAAATCAGATTTTTGATTTATTGAATAGAGTTAACTAATTCGAATAGAAATTAGTTAATGAGATTTCGAATGAATATTGAGCTTTAAATAAGTGAATTCGATTTGAGAGTTTATATTCGAAATAGAAAAGAGAACTAGAATTAAAATCGAAGTTCAATTTAGTTATGAACGAGTTAAATATTTTGTTTGAACGTGTTATGTTCAACAAAGAAGTGAAATAGGCAAAATGGCGAATTAAAGAATAAATGGGCGAAACAGAATTCAAACGATTAGATAGTGTTGAATTGAATTGAAAACAGGTGAACAGGTGTTAGACAGGTATTGGATGAGATATATGAAGTTATAAATGAAATGCTCGACTTAAGGTACATGTTTAATTCATATATGAAATTTTATGCGCCGTATCGGCAAGCCGCTTGGCTTTTCCTTTTTCTTTTTGATTGAGGAAGACACCGGGATGCTATTTGAAATTTCCCGATGCTCCCGATACAGGGGAGGTTATGGCGAATTTTTCCGGGAATTTAAGGAGTTAGAATATTTTTGACAATTAGAAATCTATATATCGATATATATAGAAATTCGATAAGGAAACGAAATCAAAAATAGCGTAAAGGACCAAGATTGATCATTGAAATATTGGTTAACAAATATTGATAAGAGAATATAGAAGAGATTTAATTAATGAAATATTAATTAAAGAGCCCAGTGATTTGTTTGATATGTTGGATGAACACTTGTTTTTATTCGATAGTTAAATCACAGACTATCGAAGTTTTGACCATCGTTGTCAATATGGAGAGACCGGTTGGATTATTATCCGAAGAACCACTCCGTATCGGCATAAGCGTTGCGAACCAAGTATGCTGAATATATTGAAGACGGAGTGAAGTGCAAGGGCTTTTCTAGTAATAGAAATAGTGCCTTCGGTTTCGTTCAATCCCAGAACGAACGTATATGGACGAATGTCTGACAGAGTATTTCCAATGATCAAATGGGTTGGTCTGTATAGATATATATGGTTGCAACGGATTTATCCCTTAGCATAATATCCAGAATATTTGTGCAAATCAATTAGTGATTAACGGATCTGACGATGTGACATTCAAAGTGACTGTGTTATCAATGAATGGTAAGTATGCGTAGCCTCAGGCCTCAACAACCGGGAAAGGACAAAAATCGGGCAGGCAGCATGGCTATGTGGGTCGCACCCATTAGGGTGTATAATCACCTATCTAGAGAAATTCCTTTTGTTTCTAAATCTATCGATTCTGCCCATTCGGGAAACGGTGGTTTGAGTCCAACCGTTGGTGATATACATTCGATACACTCAAGCGAAATGAGTGGTCGGTCATGTGTGGGCCGGGTTGCAAGACGTTCTTGTTGAACCCAGGTGTATTTGCCTCTAGAGATACATCATCGGAAGGTGGTTCCATACCTTGTCATGTTGGAAATCCAATCTCCAATAAGCGCCATGCGGTTTTTGATTTTATACTATGTATGTGGAGCGTGAGATGCAAGCGTTCTGCTATTTGGTTATTTACTGGATGTAGACATTATTATAATATCACTGGATTTTCGTATCAAAGTGTTTTGGGTTATAGTAAGGTAAAAACCATCCATGTTTATGTGTGGGCTGGTCTTACTATTATCTTTTCTTTTGAAAAGAATTTTGAAAGTTAAACAAGTGGTTGGAGTTTACTCACACCAGTCCCATGACTGACCCAGAGTTTGTTTTGCTTTGTTTTCCCTAAACTCTTGGGTGCCCAAATTTGTACGGGCAGTCAAGTGTTTCAGGCTTTTACAGATACACTTGGAGGAGCTTGAAGCAGGGGGCTTCAACGTTAGTTATTTAGAGTTACTTCCGCTGGATCAAATGTTATGTGTACTCTGATGATGGTATGTATATATGTACAAAACAAGATTTGTATTTCGAAGCTTATGTTATATAATATATTTTATTCATTCCGCTGTGAGTTGTGATCTTCGTTTTTCTTCTATTCTAATATTTCTTTCTTTCTATTTCTCATCCTCTAACTTCTTTCTAATAATGGTTCGTATTTCTGTGTTATTTGGGTTGGACGTGTGTTGTATTTAGTCAACTCAGGTAGCACGGATTTGCGGGTCGTTACAATTTATTTAGATTATAAATAAATGGAATAAAGGAATATTTATTTAGGGAATAAATAAAGGAACACTTGTTCAGAAAATAAATAGAATTATACCAGGATAGATTTAAACACGTGCTTCGCACACAAGTATAACACGATGTGGATTTTAAGGAGATATTAAATAGGAAATCTATTTTAAATAAAATATTTATTGTTTGATAAATGGGATATATAAGTTTGAACTTATATAGAGAAGTAGAAATTGTTTTTAACACCGATAAAGTTAATAAACGCTGTAAAAGGAAAATCCTTAGAAAGGGAGAAACGTTATTAAAGGAACATTTATAAAGTGAAGAACCGTTACTAAAAGTAAATATTTATAAATGAATAAACGTTGTTAAAGGAAATCTTTTAATGAATAAACGTTATAAAAAGGGAAATCTTTATAAGCAAATAAAGTATTCGAATAATAGTTATTCGAAGGAGTAAATCAAATAAGTTATTCAAATTAGTTATTCGAATAGAGTTAAGTTATTCGAATTAGTTATTCGAATAGAGTTAATCACATATAAGCTATTCGAATTAGTTATTCGAATAGAGTTAAACACATATAAGCTATTCGAATTAGTTATTCGAATAGAGTTAAACACATATAAGCTATTCGAATTAGTTATTCGGATATAGTTAAACACATATAAGTTATTCGAATTAGTTATTCGAATAGAGTTAACCACATATAAGTTATTCGAATAGAGTTAACCACATATAAGTTATTCGAATTAGTTATTCGAATAGAGTTAAACATATATAAGTTATTCGAATTAGTTATTCGAATAGAGTTAAACAAGCTAGAGTTATTCAAATTTGTTATTTGAATAGAGTTAAATTAATAAGAGTTATTCGAATATTAGTTATTCGAGAAGGAATAAATCAAATCAAGTTAATTGAATATCAGTTATTCAATTTGAGTTAATCAAATTTAGTTATTCGATAAGAGTTAATCTATTTAAGTAAATCGAATATTAGTTATTCGATAAGAGTTAATCCATTTAAGTAAATCGAATATTAGTTATTCGATAGGGGTTAATCCATTTAAGTAAATCGAATATTAGTTATTCGATAGGGGTTAATCGAAATAGAGTTTATCGAATATAAGTTATTAACAAGGGAGTTAATCGAATAGAGATTACTCGAAAGAGAGTAATACGTCGAATTCAATTATATCGAATTCGGGAAAGTACTATTTACTTTCCCGGTTTTAAATCAAGGTTTAGTTATTGATTAAGAAATTAGGTGTCCGTTTAATTATTCAAGTTAGGAGATAAAGTTATAATTTAGGTTAGATATTGTAGAAGTAGGAATTATAAAGATATAGTTATAATCAAACGTTTTCATATAAGAAGTGGATTCGTAAACTGAATCCGAGAATTTGCGTAAACAGATGATTGGAAAAAGTGAGTGATGAGCTTCATCTATTTCACAGTAAAGGACGTTGTTCAATTAAGGTCTGAGAGGTAATTATACCCCAACTTGATTGACTTCAGAATTGACAAAGGAATAGTTGTGGTTCGATAGAAAATTTGATTTGAAATATAGTTAAGTAATAAGCGATTAATGGATTAAGCGTAACGATGTTTTATACAACGTTCATTTGAAATCCGTAAATGAGTTTTGGGAACGTTTTCCAAATATAATCAGATATGTTTTCTAAACATAGAAAATAAAATGTTTTCATGATAAGAAATTAAGAAATAGAGTTAAGCAAATTTAGAAACTGACTGGAGATTAGTTAAGTTGAACGGTGTCCTAAGTGACGATCAAATGTTGGTTTCAACCTTCGGGATTTATACTTAGGAGTTGTTCTCTTAGTGGTTTACCGTTCGGGACTGATAGTTGTGAAATAATAGTGATGCGTAAATAAGCTATGGAAATGTTTTCCAATGATTAAAAACATATATTTTCTAAATACATGAAATAAGGAAATATGAACATATATATGTATATGATGATTGATCGATCGAATTTCCATTTGGAAATAAGATCGTTGTTTGTACACCGACATGTTTTCATTTGATAGTTGAATCACAGACTATCAAAGTTTTGACCATATTTACGTTGTAAATATGGAGAGACCGGTTGGATTATTATCCGAAGAACCACTCCGTATTAGCATAAGCGTTGCGAATCAAGTACACTGAAGATAATTGAAGACGGAGTGAAGTGCAAGGGCTATTGTGAAAAGCCTAGGTAGGATGGATTCACGGAATAGTGCCTTTGGTTTATTCAGTCCCAGAACAACGTATATGGACGAGTGTCTGACAAAGTATTCTTAACGAATCATATATGTTGATCTCTTTAAACGTATTACGTTGGTGGCGGAGAAATTCGTTTCTCTTAGCTTTTATACCCGTGATGCCTTGAAAAATCGATAATGATTTGGCGGGTATGACGATGTGGCGTTCAAAGTAATTGAAGAAATAATCTGTCAAAGTGATAAACGTGACCTCAAAACCTCACAACCGGAAAATAACAGAAGTTGGGCTAGGCAGCATGGCTAGTTGGGCCATACCCAAGCAGGGTGTATTATCACCATCTAGAGAATATTCAATTGTACTTCTTTATAATCTATTTCAATGCTTTCCCTTATCGGGAAGGATGGTTGCTGATCCCAACCATCGGTGATAATATATTCGTTACACTCAAGCTAAATGAGTGGACGGTCATGTGTGGCCGGGTTGCTAGACGTTCTTGTTGAACCCTAGTGTATCTCCTCTAGAGTACACTGATCGGAAGGTGCTCCCATACCTTGTTTGTTGGAATCCAATCTCCAATAAGCGCTCACGGTTTTATTTGTATACTATGTATGTGGAACGTGAGATGCAAGCGTTATGCTAGATTGATATCTATTTGTATTTAGACATTATTATAATATCAGAAAGATATCCTTTATTTAACCAAGTGTTGGAGTTTTATTCACACCAGTCCTTGTTGCTTGTGCGCTTGGTACGCATGATAGGGGGTTCTCGCTTCGCGGTTTGGTGGCGAACGGGAGACTCTTACCCCTACATGTCCCAACAATGTGGGTTGGTCGAGTCGAGAGGCTGGTCGTAAAACAAGGTGCTGGGGTACCTCTGTAAGCCATGGTGGGATGATAGCCCACTGCCATCGCGCCATTACAGTTGGTATCAGAGCTTAAGTTAAGTGATTACCTTGGCTCTGTGGCATAACTCGATAGAGATGGGATTAGTAATATCCTAGATGGAGTTTGAGTGTATATATATGAGCGCGTAATTGTTATTCAATATAAAATGGTTTTATATTGTGGAGATTTATTGGTTGAGTGGCTTATGAATTCTGGACGATCAGTTTGATCCACTGTATCATTAGGAGTTTTATAAACGCTTGAATACGATGAACCGTCATCGCATGTTTTAAAAAGAGGGTAAACGAAATAATTTTACCCAAGGTATATTTGATATATATTGGATTTATAATATATGAGATATATTGGTTGTTATTATAATCGAGTAAGATTATGAATATAATGGTTATATAAATAATCGATCAGAATTCATATAAGTGAAATATATGAAATCGAAATGAATTAAAATCTGAAATCTGAACCAGAATTGAAATGAAAACACTGGAAATTTGAATAAGGTTTGTTAACAGAGATGGATTAAGTATACAAGTAAAATACGTGGAATCCGATGAGTTAAATCGGAAATTTAAATCAGAATTAATTAGAATTTAAATCCCAGAAATTGGAAGAGTGTTTGAAATTGAATCTGGATTAAGTATAAGGAAATTTTAAAATCCTGGGAGATTTTAAATTGGTTTAAAGTATTTCGAAGGGTATTTGAAATATATTCCAAGGTGAAAATGTTGGAAAATGGGTTTGAAAAGTGATATAGTATTGAGCTCACTTTGATCGCTGGGAAATAGATTCCGATGATGAGCTAGACATCATCGGTGTTCATTTTCGAGGGTGTAAGTGACGGATTGCTACCAAAGAGATTGTTTTTGAATTTGTTTTGGGAAAAACAAGTCGTGTTGAATTTCAAAAAGGAAAATTTGATTTTTTTGAAAGAGGTAAACTGTTTAAAACTTCCCGGAAAAAAAAGGGTTGTTTGAATTTAAACAAATTAAAGTAAAATTTGTAAAAACCCAATAGAATGGAGATTGGATAAAAAAAATCAGTAAGTGAAAATCATTTAAAATAGATTAGTGTCAAGTAGAATTAGACTTGATTAAAGATAATCTGGAATTCTATTGGACTGGTAAGTAAGAATTTGAAATCCAGAATGGAAATTTGATTTGAAATTGAATTCGACTTAGGTATAAGTGAATGGTTGTGTTGAGGATTAATTGATCAGAGTTTGATTGGAAATACATTGGTATATGTGGATTGATAACAGGTGAAAGTTATAAAGTTAAATGCCCGACAAAAAGGTACAAGTTTATATCATATATGAGTTTGGATTTTATGAGCCGAATTGGCAAGCCGATTGGCTATTTTGATTTCCTTTTGGATTGGAGAAGGCCTAGAGAGGAAAGTTGTGGTTTGACGTATTGAGCCGTACAAAGGAGGTTATGGCGAAATTTTTCGAAAATTTAAGGTGTTAGAAAATTTTCAGAATTTTTGAAAATTTTAGTTGGTCGAAAATGAATTAATAAATTAATTAAAATTAAATGGGTCCAGTCGAAACTGAAATTTAGAGGTAAACAAAAAAGATTTTTAAATCTAGTTAGTAGAGTTAGTAGCATTAATCTAACTTAGCAATTTCGAGGACGAAATTATTTTAAGGGGGGAAGTCTGTAATGGCGCGTTTTGTTAGCTGTCGAATAATTAATTTATTTAATGATTTATATATCGATTTGGCGATATCGATAACTTAAAGTACAACGTTCGAACTTATAATTTATAATTATAATTAAAACGAACCTGAAACGTCGCGGCAGTTCGCAATTTGGCGATTCGAACTTCAACTGAATATACAGAATCCGTTTTAAGTCGAATTTCTGTGAAAACAAGAAACGTACGGATCTGTTGAACTATATTTTTCATATGGAAGAGAAAAATCGAGATTTCGTCGTGTAGATTTTGAGTTATGTCCAAATAAAATTTCAGAAAAGTCGCTGTAGAATTCCTTTATAATTTGCGACGCTTTATATACGTTATAAAAGAGATTTTCAGTATAAACTGAATACCGGGATAATCTGGAATCTGAAATATCAAACTGTATATTCTGATATGATATTCTGGAGCTGTACGATATCATATGTGAATATATACGATAATATAAATTTATTTATATTTAATTTAATTTTTATATTTAAATATATTTATATATTTAAATAGGTTATTTAGAACGTTAAAAATAGCCACTTTTGCAAACGAAGTCGGAATTCGACGAAACCAGTTTTGTTGGATCCGCAATATCAAATAGTTGTTAGATTTCCAGTTTCGTGATTTTTAGAGTCACTGTGTGGTCGTACGGATTTTTAGAGTGAGAAATAATCAGTATTTTGACAGTTAAAAATACGCTGTGTGAGCATACGAAGTCGGAATTTGACGAAACCAGTTTCATTGGGACCGTAATGTCAAACTATAGCTGCATGTCCAGTTTCGTGATTTTTGGGTATCGTATGTAATCGCAGGAATTTTTAAGGACCAGCAAAGAGTAGAAAATCGATAAAATAAATTATAAAAATCAAATTCAAAATATCTCCCCTCATTTCTACCGATCACAAGCAGGCCACGCGACCTCTCTTCTCAGCCACAAACTCTACCTACCAAGAACAACCTATATAACCCAAATTACACCGAACACAGCAAAGTTTGCACCAAAATAAAAATCAAAAGAAATCAAACTAAAATCCTAAAATCAAAGTATTTATTTCTTTGGATTCCTGGCGTGCTCGTCTTCAGGCCAGCACCATCCTTTTTGGGTTCGAAGTGTTTTTCCGCGGGTTCAGTTTTGGGCAGCGACCCTAGGGCAGACGATTGCCGACGATTCAGGCTTCGATACAGGACGTGGAGGAGAGAGCTGGGATCACCGAAGCAAGGCGCACCTCTCACCGGAATTTGGTGGCCTCCGATCACTTTTTGGGGGATGCGACAGTGGGCTGCAGCCAAAACATGGGCGAGATCGGATAAGGACAGGGAACACTGAAGTTTGGGTCGAGGGTAGGGGCAGGTGGAGGTCGACGCTCTGAGTGTGATGGTGGTGGTTGCGCACTGGGTTAGTCGCCGATGTGAATGGGAAGGATGGTCAACTGGGGGGGTCAACGGGGAGGAGTTTTCCTAGAACCAACGATCGATTTGGGAAGGGGTTAGTGCGACTTGGGTTTTAATGGATGGGTATGGGCCGTTTGAAAGGTTGGGAGGCCCAATTATAAATTATAAAGGGAAGCTAAGTTTTGTTTATATTTAAAGATCGATGAACTTGTAAATGTCATAACAATCTCGTACGATATCAGATTGACGAACCGTGAGTTGCGTTGGGATCGTATGGACGAGCACTACGCACTAGAACTGACCGTGAGTCAATTGGAGCATGTTACAATTTATAGCAAAATAAATTGTCCGTCAGAATCAAGAGATGGTTATCGTTATTAACGATGATCGTCCAATGTGAGTAAAACTCACCAACTCTGAACAGTTATATTTTTATAATGTATTTTTAGAACTGTTAATCATCTGTTGATTGTTGTGTGTTGGTTGATTGATTGAAACTGCTAGTCAGTTAGTGAAAATTATATATAAACCGTTAAATATTTATATATTGATTCTGCTATCAGAATAATTTATATTGAACTGAAAGTGATGATAATCATATTGTGTAACATCTGTGGATGCAGGGAGACAGGTTGGAGGAATCCGACTGGATTCCTCAACAGTTATTTTATTCTTTTTCATATATTGTTATATGATGTGATATAAAATCTGTGGGCGATTATATGTGCTTGGACGATATTGAACATCGTGATTTGATATGATTGAATACCATAACATACCGAAATGTTGATAAGGGGATTTTCAATGTTTATATTGAAAATAAATCTTATTTATAAAATCGATAGGATTTTATAAAAGGAAAACATTTATTTAATTAGAAAATAAATAAATGAAAAAGTAAACATTTATTTAGAAAATAAATGAAATAAAATAGAAACATTTATTTAGAAAATAAATGAATTAGAATATAAAGGAATATTTATTTAGGAAATAAATAAAGGAACATTTATTTAGATTATAAATAAATGGAATAAAGGAATATTTATTTAGGGAATAAATAAAGGAACACTTGTTCGGAAAATAAATAGAATTATACCAGGATAGATTTAAACACGTGCTTCGCACACAAGTATAACACGATATGGATTTTAAGGAGATATTAAATAGGAAATCTATTTTAAATAAAATATTTATTGTTTGATAAATGGGATATATAAGTTTGAACTTATATAGAGAAGTAGAAATTGTTTTTAACACCGATAAAGTAAATAAACGCTGTAAAAGGAAAATCCTTAGAAAGGGAGAAACGTTATTAAAGGAACATTTATAAAGTGAAGAACCGTTACTAAAAGTAAATATTTATAAATGAATAAACGTTGTTAAAGGAAATCTTTTAATGAATAAACGTTATAAAAAGGGAAATCTTTATAAGTAAATAAAGTATTCGAATAATAGTTATTCGAAGGAATAAATCAAATAAGTTATTCAAATTAGTTATTCGAATAGAGTTAAGTTATTCGAATTAGTTATTCGAATAGAGTTAATCACATATAAGCTATTCGAATTAGTTATTCGAATAGAGTTAAACACATATAAGCTATTCGAATTAGTTATTCGAATAGAGTTAAACACATATAAGCTATTCGAATTAGTTATTCGAATATAGTTAAACACATATAAGTTATTCGAATTAGTTATTCGAATAGAGTTAACCACATATAAGTTATTAGAATTAGTTATTCGAATAGAGTTAACCACATATAAGTTATTCGAATTAGTTATTCGAATAGAGTTAAACATATATAAGTTATTCGAATTAGTTATTCGAATAGAGTTAAACAAGCTAGAGTTATTCAAATTTGTTGTTTGAATAGAGTTAAATTAATAAGAGTTATTCGAATATTAGTTATTCGAGAAGGAATAAATCAAATCAAGTTAATTGAATATCAGTTATTCAATTTGAGTTAATCAAATTTAGTTATTCGATAAGAGTTAATTTATTTAAGTAAATCGAATATTAGTTATTCGATAAGAGTTAATCCATTTAAGTAAATCGAATATTAGTTATTCGATAGGGGTTAATCCATTTATGTAAATCGAATATTAGTTATTCGATAGGGGTTAATCGAAATAGAGTTTATCGAATATAATTTATTAACAAGGGAGTTAATCGAATAGAGATTACTCGAAAGAGAGTAATACGTCGAATTCAATTATATCGAATTCGGGAAAGTACTATTTACTTTCCAGGTTTTAAATCAAGGTTTAGTTATTGATTAAGAAATTAGGTGTCCGTTTAATTATTCAAGTTAGGAGATAAAGTTATAATTTAGGTTAGATATTGTAGAAGTAGGAATTATAAAGATATAGTTATAATCAAACGTTTTCATATAAGAAGTGGATTCGTAACCTGAATCCGAGAATTTGCGTAAATAGATGATTGGAAAAAGTGAGTGATGAGCTTCATCTATTTCATAGTAAAGGACGTTGTTCAATTAAGGTCTGAGAGGTAATTATACCCCAACTTGATTGACTTCAGAATTGACAAAGGAATAGTTGTGGTTCGATAGAAAATTTGATTTGAAATATAGTTAAGTAATAAGCAATTAATGGATTAAGCGTAACGATGTTTTATACAACGTTCATTTGAAATCCGTAAATGAGTTTTGGGAACGTTTTCCAAATATAATCAGATATGTTTTCTAAACATAGAAAATAAAATGTTTTCATTATAAGAAATTAAGAAATAGAGTTAAGCAAATTTAGAAACTGACTGGAGATTAGTTAAGTTGAACGGTGTCCTAAGTGACGATCAAATGTTGGTTTCAACCTTCGGGATTTATACTTAGGAGTTGTTCTCTTAGTGGTTTACCGTTCGGGACTGAGAGTTGTGAAATAATAGTGATGCGTAAATAAGCTATGGAAATGTTTTCCAATGATTAATAACATATATTTTCTAAATACATGAAATAAGGAAATATGAACATATATATGTATATGATGATTGATCGATCGAATTTCCATTTGGAAATAAGATCGTTGTTTGTACACCGACATGTTTTCATTTGATAGTTGAATCACAGACTATCAAAGTTTTGACCATATTTACGTTGTAAATATGGAGAGACCGGTTGGATTATTATCCGAAGAACCACTCCGTATTAGCATAAGCGTTGCGAATCAAGTACACTGAAGATAATTGAAGACGGAGTTAAGTGCAAGGGCTATTGTGAAAAGCCTAGGTAGGATGGATTCACTGAATAGTGCTTTTGGTTTATTCAGTCCCAGAACAACGTATATGGACGAGTGTCTGACAAAGTATTCTTAACGAATCATATATGTTGATCTCTTTAAACGTATTACGTTGGTGGCGGAGAAATTCGTTTCTCTTAGCTTTTATACCCGTGATGCCTTGAAAAATCGATAATGATTTGGCGGGTATGACGATGTGGCATTCAAAGTAATTGAAGAAATAATCTGTCAAAGTGATAAACGTGACCTCAAAACCTCACAACCGGAAAATAACAGAAGTTGGGCTAGGCATCATGGCTAGTTGGGCCATACCCAAGCAGGGTGTATTATCACCATCTAGAGAATATTCAATTGTACTTCTTTATAATCTATTTCAATGCTGTCCCTTATCGGGAAGGATGGTTGCTGATCCCAACCATCGGTGATAATATATTCGTTACACTCAAGCTAAATGAGTGGACGGTCATGTGTGGCCGGGTTGCAAGACGTTCTTATTGAAACATAGTGTATCTCCTCTAGAGTACACTGATCGTAAGGTGCTCCCATACCTTGTCTGTTGGAATCCAATCTCCAATAAGCGCTCACGGTTTTATTTGTATACTACGTATGTGGAACGTGAGATGCAAGCGTTCTGCTAGATTGATATCTATTTGTATTTAGACATTATTATAATATCAGAAAGATATCCTTTATTTAACCAAGTGTTGGAGTTTTATTCACACCAGTCCTTGTTGCTTGTGCGCTTGGTACGCATGATAGGGGGTTCTCGCTTCGCGGTTTGGTGGCGAACGGGAGACTCTTACCCCTACATGTCCCGACAATGTGGGTTGGTCGAGTCGAGAGGCTGGTCGTAAAACAAGGTGTTGGGGTACCTCTGTAAGCCATGGTGGGATGATAGCCCACTGCCATCGCGCCATTACAGTTGGTATCAGAGCTTAAGTTAAGTGATTACCTTGGCTCTGTGGCATAACTCGATAGAGATGGGATTAGTAATATCCTAGATGGAGTTTGAGTGTATATATATGAGCGCGTAATTGTTATTCAATATAAAATGGTTTTATATTGTGGAGATTTATTGGTTGAGTGGCTTATGAATTCTGGACGATCAGTTTGATCCACTGTATCATTAGGAGTTTTATAAACGCTTGAATACGATGAACCGTCATCGTATGTTTTAAAAAGAGGGTAAACGAAATAATTTTACCCAAGGTATATTTGATATATATTGGATTTATAATATGTGATATATATTGGTTGTTATTATAATCGAGTAAGATTATGAATATAATGGTTATATAAATAATCGATCAGAATTCATATAAGTGAAATATATGAAATCGAAATGAATTAAAATCTGAAATCTGAACCAGAATTGAAATGAAAACACTGGAAATTTGAATAAGGGTTTGTTAACAGAGATGGATTAAGTATACAAGTAAAATACGTGGAATCCGATGAGTTAAATCGGAAATTTAAATCAGAATTAATTAGAATTTAAATCCCAGAAATTGGAAGAGTGTTTGAAATTGAATCTGGATTAAGTATAAGGAAATTTTAAAATCCTGGGAGATTTTAAATTGGTTTAAAGTATTTCGAAGGGTATTTGAAATATATTCCAAGGTGAAAATGTTGGAAAATGGGTTTGAAAAGTGATATAGTATTGAACTCACTTTGATCGCTGGGAAATAGATTCCGATGATGAGCTAGACATCATCGGTGTTCATTTTCGAGGGTGTAAGTGACGGATTGCTACCAAAGAGATTGTTTTTGAATTTGTTTTGGGAAAAACAAGTCGTGTTGAATTTCAAAAAGGAAAATTTGATTTTTTTGAAAGAGGTAAACTGTTTAAAACTTCCAGAAAAAAAAAAGGGTTGTTTGAATTTAAACAAATTAAAGTAAAATTTGTAAAAACCCAATAGAATGGAGATTGGATTTAAAAAAAAAAATCAGTAAGTGGAAATCATTTAAAATAGATTAGTGTCAAGTAGAATTAGACTTGATTAAAGATAATCTGGAATTCTATTGGACTGGTAAGTAAGAATTTGAAATCCAGAATGGAAATTTGATTTGAAATTGAATTCGACTTAGGTATAAGCGAATGGTTGTGTTGAGGATTAATTGATCAGAGTTTGATTGGAAATACATTGGTATATGTGGATTGATAACAGGTGAAAGTTATAAAGTTAAATGCCCGACAAAAAGGTACAAGTTTATATCATATATGAGTTTGGATTTTATGAGCCGAATTGGCAAGCCGCTTGGCTATTTTGATTTCCTTTTGGATTGGAGAAGGCCTAGAGAGGCAAGTTGTGGTTTGACGTATTGAGCCGTACAAAGGAGGTTATGGCGAAATTTTTCGAAAAATTAAGGTGTTAGAAAATTTTCAGAATTTTTGAAAATTTTAGTTGGTCGGAAATGAATTAATAAATTAATTAAAATTAAACGGGTCCAGTCGAAACTGAAATTTAGAGGTAAACAAAAAAGATTTTTAAATCTAGTTAGTAGAGTTAGTAGCATTTTTCTAACTTAGCAATTTTGAGGACGAAATTATTTTAAGGGGGGAAGTCTGTAATGGCGCGTTTTGTTAGCTGTCGAATAATTAATTTATTTAATGATTTATATATCGATTTGGCGATATCGATAACTTAAAGTACAACGTTCGAACTTATAATTTATAATTATAATTAAAACGAACCTGAAACGTCGCGGCAGTTCGCAATTTGGCGATTCGAACTTCAACTGAATATACAGAATCCGTTTTAAGTCGAATTTCTGTGAAAACAAGAAACGTACGGATCTGTTGAACTATATTTTTCATATGGAAGAGAAAAATCGAGATTTCGTCGTGTAGATTTTGAGTTATGTCCAAATAAAATATCAGAAAAGTCGCTGTAGAATTCCTTTATAATTTGCGACGCTTTATATACGTTATAAAAGAGATTTTCAGTATAAACTGAATACCGGGATAATCTGGAATCTGAAATATCAAACTGTATATTCTGATATGATATTCTGGAGATGTACGATATCATATGTGAATATATACGATAATATAAATTTATTTATATTTAATTTAATTTTTATATTTAAATATATTTATATATTTAAATAGGTTATTTAGAACGTTAAAAATAGCCACTTTTGCAAACGAAGTCGGAATTCGACGAAACCAGTTTTGTTGGATCCGCAATATCAAATAGTTGTTAGATTTCCAGTTTCATGATTTTTAGAGTCACTGTGTGGTCGTACGGATTTTTAGAGTGAGAAATAGTCAGTATTTTGATAGTTAAAAATACGCTGTGTGAGCATACGAAGTCGGAATTCGACGAAACCAGTTTCATTGGGACCGTAATGTCAAACTATAGCTGCATGTCCAGTTTCATGATTTTTGGGTATCGTATGTAATCGCAGGAATTTTTAAGGACCAGCAAAGAGTAGAAAATCGATAAAATAAATTATAAAAATCAAATTCAAAATATCTCCCCTCATTTCTACCGATCACAAGCAGGCCACGCGACCTCTCTTCTCATCCACAAACTCTACCTACCAAGAACAACCTATATAACCCAAATTACACCGAACACAGCAAAGTTTGCACCAAAAGAAAAATCAAAAGAAATCAAACTAAAATCCTAAAATCAAAGTGTTTATTTCTTTGGATTCCTGGCGTGCTCGTCTTCAGGCCAGCACCATCCTTTTTGGGTTCGAAGTGTTTTTCCGCGGGTTCAGTTTTGGGCAGCGACCCTAGGGCAGACGATTGCCGACGATTCAGGCTTCGATACAGGACGTGGAGGAGAGAGCTGAGATCACCGAAGCAAGGCGCACCTCTCACCAGAATTTGGTGGCCTCCGGTCACTTTTTGGGGGATGCGACAGTGGGCTGCAGCCAAAACATGGGCGAGATCGGATAAGGACAGGGAACACCGAAGTTTGGGTTGAGGGTAGGGGCAGGTGGAGGTCGATGCTCTGAGTGTGATGGTGGTGGTTGCGCCCTGGGTTAGTCGCCGATGTGAATGGGAAGGATGGTCAACTGGGGGGGGGGGGTCAACGGAGAGGAGTTTTCCTAGAACCAACGATCGATTTGGGAAGGGGATTAGTGCGACTTGGGTTTTAATGGATGGGTATGGGCCGTTTGAAAGGTTGGGAGGCCCAATTATAAATTATAAAGGGAAGCTAAGTTTTGTTTATATTTAAAGATCGATGAACTTGTAAATGTCATAACAATCTCGTACGATATCAGATTGACGAACCGTGAGTTGCGTTGGGATCGTATGGACGAGCACTACGCACTAGAACTGACCGCGAGTCAATTGGAGCACGTTACAATTTATAGCAAAATAAATTGTCCGTCAGAATCAAGAGATGGTTATCGTTATTAACGATGATCGTCCATTGTGAGTAAAACTCACCAACTCTGAATAGTTATATTTTTATAATGTATTTTTAGAACTGTTAATCATCTGTTGATTGTTGTGTGTTGGTTGATTGATTGAAACTGCTAGTCAGTTAGTGAAAATTATATATAAACCGTTAAATATTTATATATTGATTCTGCTATCAGAATAATTTATATTGAACTGAAAGTGATGATAATCATATTGTGTAACATCTGTGGATGCAGGGAGACAGGTTGGAGGAATCCGACTGGATTCCTCAACAGTTATTTTATTGTTTTTCACATATTGTTATATGATGTGATATAAAATCTGTGGGCGATTATATGTGCTTGGACGATATTGAACATCGTGATTTGATATGATTGAATACCATAACATACCGAAATGTTGATAAGAGGATTTTCAATGTTTATATTGAAAATAAATCTTATTTATAAAATCGATAGGATTTTATAAAAGGAAAACATTTATTTAATTAGAAAATAAATAATTTAAAAAGGAAACATTTATTTAGAAAATAAATGAAATAAAATAGAAACATTTATTTAGAAAATAAATGAATTAGAATATAAAGGAATATTTATTTAGGAAATAAATAAAGGAACATTTATTTAGATTATAAATAAATGGAATAAAGGAATATTTATTTAGGGAATAAATAAAGGAACACTTGTTCGGAAAATAAATAGAATTATACCAGGATAGATTTAAACACGTGCTTCGCACACAAGTATAACACGATATGGATTTTAAGGAGATATTAAATAGGAAATCTATTTTAAATAAAATATTTATTGTTTGATAAATGGGATATATAAGTTTGAACTTATATAGAGAAGTAGAAATTGTATTTAACACCGATAAAGTAAATAAACGCTGTAAAAGGAAAATCCTTAGAAAGGGAGAAACGTTATTAAAGGAACATTTATAAAGTGAAGAACCGTTACTAAAAGTAAATATTTATAAATGAATAAACGTTGTTAAAGGAAATCTTTTAATGAATAAACGTTATAAAAAGGGAAATCTTTATAAGCAAATAAAGTATTCGAATAATAGTTATTCGAAGGAGTAAATCAAATAAGTTATTCAAATTAGTTATTCGAATAGAGTTAAGTTATTCGAATTAGTTATTCGAATAGAGTTAATCACATATAAGCTATTCGAATTAGTTATTCGAATAGAGTTAAACACATATAAGCTATTCGAATTAGTTATTCGAATAGAGTTAAACACATATAAGCTATTCGAATTAGTTATTCGAATATAGTTAAACACATATAAGTTACTCGAATTAGTTATTCGAATAGAGTTAACCACATATAAGTTATTCGAATTAGTTATTCGAATAGAGTTAACCACATATAAGTTATTCGAATTAGTTATTCGAATAGAGTTAAACATATATAAGTTATTCGAATTAGTTATTCGAATAGAGTTAAACAAGCTAGAGTTATTCAAATTTGTTATTTGAATAGAGTTAAATTAATAAGAGTTATTCGAATATTAGTTATTCGAGAAGGAATAAATCAAATCAAGTTAATTGAATATCAGTTATTCAATTTGAGTTAATCAAATTTAGTTATTCGATAAGAGTTAATCTATTTAAGTAAATCGAATATTAGTTATTCGATAAGAGTTAATCCATTTAAGTAAATCGAATATTAGTTATTCGATAGGGGTTAATCCATTTAAGTAAATCGAATATTAGTTATTCGATAGGGGTTAATCGAAATAGAGTTTATCGAATATAAGTTATTAACAAGGGAGTTAATCGAATAGAGATTACTCGAAAGAGAGTAATACGTCGAATTCAATTATATCGAATTCGGGAAAGTACTATTTACTTTCCGGGTTTTAAATCAAGGTTTAGTTATTGATTAAGAAATTAGGTGTCCGTTTAATTATTCAAGTTAGGAGATAAAGTTATAATTTAGGTTAGATATTGTAGAGGTAGGAATTATAAAGACATTGTTATAATCAAACGTTTTCATATAAGAAGTGGATTCGTAACCTGAATCCGAGAATTTGCGTAAACAGATGATTGGAAAAAGTGAGTGATGAGCTTCATCTATTTCACAGTAAAGGACGTTGTTCAATTAAGGTCTGAGAGGTAATTATACCCCAACTTGATTGACTTCGGAATTGACAAAGGAATAGTTGTGGTTCGATAGAAAATTTGATTTGAAATATAGTTAAGTAATAAGCGATTAATGGATTAAGCGTAACGGTGTTTTATACAACGTTCATTTGAAATCCGTAAATGAGTTTTGGGAACGTTTTCCAAATATAATCAGATATGTTTTCTAAAGATAGAAAATAAAATGTTTTTATGATAAGAAATTAAGAAATAGAGTTAAGCAAATTTAGAAAATGACTGGAGATTAGTTAAGTTGAACGGTGTCCTAAGTGACGATCAAATGTTGGTTTCAACCTTCGGGATTTATACTTAGGAGTTGTTCTCTTAGTGGTTTACCGTTCGGGACTGATAGTTGTGAAATAATAGTGATGCTTAAATAAGCTATGGAAATGTTTTCCAATGATTAATAACATATATTTTATAAATACATGAAATAAGGAAATATGAACATATATATGTATATGATGATTGATCGATCGAATTTCCATTTGGAAATAAGATCGTTGTTTGTACACCGACATGTTTTCATTTGATAGTTGAATCACAGACTATCAAAGTTTTGACCATATTTACGTTGTAAATATGGAGAGACCGGTTGGATTATTATCCGAAGATCCACTCCGTATTAGCATAAGCGTTGCGAATCAAGTACACTGAAGATAATTGAAGACGGAGTGAAGTGCAAGGGCTATTGTGAAAAGCCTAGGTAGGATGGATTCACTGAATAGTGCCTTCGGTTTATTCAGTCCCAGAACAACGTATATGGACGAGTGTCTGACAAAGTATTCTTAACGAATCATATATGTTGATCTCTTTAAACGTATTACGTTGGTGGCGGAGAAATTCGTTTCTCTTAGTTTTATACCCGTGGTGCCTTGAAAAATCGATAATGATTTGGCGGGTATGACGATGTGGCATTCAAAGTAATTGAATAAATAATCTGTCAAAGTGATAAACGTGACCTCAAAACCTCACAACCGGAAAATAACAGAAGTTGGGCTAGGCAGCATGGCTAGTTGGGCCATACCCAAGCAGGGTGTATTATCACCATCTAGAGAATATTCAATTGTACTTCTTTATAATCTATTTCAATGCTGTCCCTTATCGGGAAGGATGGTTGCTGATCCCAACCATCGGTGATAATATATTCGTTACACTCAAGCTAAATGAGTGGACGGTCATGTGTGGCCGGGTTGCAAGACGTTCTTGTTGAACCCTAGTGTATCTCCTCTAGAGTACACTGATCGGAAGGTGCTCCCATACCTTGTCTGTTGGAATCCAATCTCCAATAAGCGCTCACGGTTTTATTTGTATACTATGTATGTGGAACGTGAGATGCAAGCGTTCTGCTAGATTGATATCTATTTGTATTTAGACATTATTATAATATCAGAAAGATATCCTTTATTTAACCAAGTGTTGGAGTTTTATTCACACCAGTCCCATGACTGACCCGGAGTTTATTTTGTTTGTTTTCCCTAAACTCTTGGGTGCCCAAATTTGTATGGGCAGTCAAGTAGTCGGGATTTTACAGATACACTTGGAGAGCTTGGAGCAGGAGGCTTCAGGATTATAGCTATTATTATTCCGCTGTGTTGTTAAGTGTTGTACTTTGAAATGGTATGTATATACGAGTACTGATTTGTATTTCAAAGTTATGTTATATTTTATTCGTTCCGCTGTGAGATTCGTGTTTACTCTAATGATGTAAGTTCTTCTTCTTCTATTCTATTAGTTCTATCTTTTCTTCCTCACCCTCTACTTTCTTTCACTAACATCGCGGAATTTTCGACTCTCGAGGAGTCGAAAATTTCCAGCCGTTACAAAAACAGATAATAGTTTATTTGTTTTGGTTATAGACAGTTGCTTCAGGGAGCAATAATGTAACTTGTTTTATAAGAGGACATGGGATCATTGATCCATTTAAACCTCTTATATACACAGGCAGTGTTATGAACACTATTAATTAAATAAACATATATGTATAAATACTCCATTATAAAGATAATGATATTTGAATCGATGAAGCATCTGATGATATATATATATATATATATATATATATATATATATATGCAATCTGGTAAGTTACAATATTGATTAAAACTGCTTAATATATATATATTTGATATACCTTTTGCATACTCAGACATACAGTTTTTGTTCAAAAATCTATGACTGCAAATTTTATTTGCGACTTAACATATCTGCAAAAAATACAATACAGATTTGTATTACTCACCTATATATTTGATATATATAGTTGAGATTGAAAAGTGTTATATATATATTTATATATATATATATATAATGCGTGCTATGATGCACTGTTTGATTTCAATGGATATTGGATCTGTTGTTATATTTGCAGATATGACCCTGAACAATCCCATTACATGGGACAGTATGACTGATGTGTGCATCCGGGAGAACATCTTGGTGCAAGAGGATGGGCAATCCCTGAAGACAACATGAAGTTAAAACCTTTGGTGTATGACTGAATGAGTTTTAAATAAGAAGTGTACAAATATTCATATATTTGTTTATGTATAATTGTCTATATAGTGTAACCAATAATATTGTCTAATGCAAAATATGTTTACTATGTTGTAAATGTATATGATTCAAGAAAATGCAAAATAGTTTTGTATTTGAAGAATGAATGAAAGTACCTGTGTAAATGCTATGTCGAAATCTTTATACCGTTTGATTTTATTACTGAAGTTCATATGAATAAACCTATGGATGTAATCTACACTGGACTGTATATATATTGATATGTTTTGTTTACCTCCATGTCCTTTTGATTATTCCATTTTCTTATGGGCTTGCAAAATATAAAATACATTTATTTTGCAAATATCTTTTGGAATTAATCGTAAGTATAGTTTTGATACTCAACAAGGCAAAAGGATAAGTCCGACCGTAACTTTGAAATGTTCAATAAAAGAAGAGGAAGTCTACCTATATACACCATTGAATTTAAATATAATATATGTGATTCATATATTTTATTTAAATTCAATTTATATTACGAATATAAAATACATATATTTTGATATATGTAAATAACTCTAATATTTTTCCACTGCGAATTATAAATTCCCTCTAAAAGCAAATTTTGTTATATTAAGTCATGGTGACGTCTTCCAATAATATACTCATCACTGTCCAAAATCACTGGATGTAACTAACGCCAAAGCGTTGTGCACCTTTTATTTTGGTTATATGCGATGGAGTAAAATGTGGTGCTCCAACCTATTATTGGGTCTGACTTAACTAGGCGGCATAATACGATTATGGCCTTAGAGACAATAGCATGAATTATTCTATATTTTGAGCAAATGAATAATATTGAACAAAATGTTCATCATGCGATCCAAGAATTATATACGATATAATAGACATAAGATGTCTACCTAAAAGGTTGTGTTTTGGGTTTAGCCAAAGCTGGGTCAAGGCATGACTAGATATGGATCTAGGAACACCGTTATATATGTATACCGATATGTATATATAAACAGAGAGATGTTAATTTGAGTGGGAGCGTATTTTAGTTTAAATATTATATTTATGTTAATATAAATTTTGATTGTCAAAATTTTGAATTTATATTAAATGAATATTATAGAATTAGTTATTTTTTTCATCTACTGTAGATATTAAATAACAAAATAACTCCGATAATTCAAATTAATCCTTAAGAAGGACAAATTAAATTAAATCAAATTTCTTGACTAACATTAAAATTTGTGGATTGTCCTCAAACAAATTAAACGTAATTGTTTTAGATATAAAGAGAGGATCTAAAATAAGTTAAAGTATGACTTCAACTGAATAAAATATAAATGTTATAATAATCTACTTATACATTTCTAGTATTAGATACTAGATATAAATCACATAAATGTATGTTGATTTACAGAATAAGTAGAAATCTGATAAAAGAACAAGTGGACATACAATTGGAAATGAAGCAAATGTTGATAGATTATCCATAGCAAGTTGATTCTTGTTGAATATACTGGCTTAATTAAATAAACAAGATAATTGTTATTACGAAATTCCACTTAAAATAAATGTTATAATATATCTTGTTTAGACAAGTTTGAATTTCATTTGTAATAAAAGAATAATTGTTATTCATTTTATTTAAATGAAATATCGTATGGAATTTCACAAATAGTTAATGATATTTGTAAATCCTTAACTATAATGTACTTGACATTAATAATGACTGGATTAAATTTAGTGATTTAAATCCAATATACCTTTAGTATTACCAGTTAGCCCAGTAAACAAGAAAGTATATCAAAACTCCATAATGATGAAATTTTGAAATCAATTGTTTTCGAATCATATGAAGGATGCAAATCTTGTTTATTAGGCAAAATAACTGAATCACCTTTCACTTACACAGTGATTGAGTGACAAGTATTGGGTCTCGAACATAATGATGTATATGGAGCAACGAATACATAAGCTAGAGGTAGGTTCTATTACTTCATTATATTTACTGATGATATCAGTAGATATAGATATGTATATCTTATGAAATACATATCAGAATCCTTTGAAAAGTTCAAAGAATTCAAAGCGAAGTTAGAAACCAATTTTAATAGAAAATAAATATTTTTCGAACAGTTCGAAAGAGAACATTTAAGCCAATAAATTTAATGACTATCTGAATGAGTTTGGAATTGTTTCACAACTCTGTCCACCTAGAACACCATATTAGAATGGTATGTCTGAACGGAGATATCGAACCTTATAAGATATAGTACGATTAATGATAAGTCATATAGATCTTCCTATAAGTTAAATTTAGAACAATTATGTTAAATCCGACTAAAACGATTTGAAAACGTCCTTCCTCTGATAAGATCGTACCCAAATCAGATAACTATTTTGTGGATATAAATTCTCTGAGAATAAAATGTTTATTACTTGATTTGGTATCCTTATGAAGGAGAGTCAGTTTCTAAGATATCAATGGGAATAAAATAGAATTCGAGATATATCAAAAACTACAAGATACCATTAAATCTTGTATAGACAAGAAATTGAGTTGGAGTTACACAATAACTCTAATGTTATTTGATAACACATTGATTATTGTAAATAATGTTAGTTTAAAAAACAAGAAATAGATGCTGATTCTAAGAAAGAAAATGTTTGGATTAAGAAGTTCGTGATTGAACTTAATTCATTGTTGATCGAATGATACACATTGCGATAACAATATGGCTATTGCTCAGGCCTAAAACATTAAACTCATCATCAATCCAAACATATATTTTAAGAAATATAGTTCTTATGTGAAGTTGTTCACAGGAGAAATAAACATATCTGCAAAGTTACAAAAGTTGTAATGTTGCAGACCTACTGAATTAAACAATGTCGCAGCAGAAGTTTAATAGTCACACTAGTTTCATGAGTATACGATATGTGAATGATTGACTCTAGTGCAAGTGGGAGATTGTTAGAGTTTATGCCCTGGAGGCAATTCATTTGATGAGATAGATAACACTATTGATGTTATTATTTTATTTGGAATAAAATAAAATATTCTGTCATGTTATATTTACTACGTAATATAAATATTAACATAATAGAAGTCCTTAGAATAATAATACGGAATTATATAGTTCGAGTAAGACTGAACTTGAGATTATATAATGTGATAAGTATTATAATTCTTAAATGTCCCTAGTCGAGTTTTATTGTTTGTATAGGACAACAATAAAGTGTTGAGACTAGTATAATGATTGACTGATGTTCACATCTCATTGATCATTAATATACGTGATATTAAAGTCAAGATATAAATACGTATTAGAGAATAACGTATTGGGCTGACCCACCGTGAGATAGCTACATGGAATATATTCAATAGTATCATAAGTTGTTCTCATAGTGACAGTGATGAAATGGTCCTCAGACCTGAAATCATTATAATTTTATTCGAGGATATTTGTGTTTTGATATCATCTAAAGTTATTTCGTAACAAAGTAACGATAACGGTGATTGTTGGATACATCTCGAATCGAATGAAAATTATGAATGATCTAGATGGAATTTAACCCTACGATATATTCGTGGCGATATCCATGGGCCTCTTGATTGAGTGAGACTGTGAAATGCTTGGCCGTGCTCAAATATTGATTTGTTATAAGCAGTCTACTCATTGATCAAGAAAACAGATTAAACGATAAGGAGGATGATACGATCCATGACTCCAGTTTAATCTTGGATATAACGGTTAAAAGGACTAAATTATATTGATACACTACTCACAAAGGTCATATCGAATCATTGATATTGTTGTAGCTTGGGTAGTAGTGATGTACTACTAGGTGCCGCTCACTGTTTACAGTTTAAGTGTTTAAATTGTTGCCAACGCTGCAACAACCTATAGGGTCACACATATAAGCGTTGTATAAGGTGAGAACGTTTAGAATAAAAGGGAAATCAAAAGGTTTGACATATTCTTTTATTTTAAAACAAAGGTGAACGGGTTCTAAGGGTTAACTAAAATTGTGGTGTGAGACATTATAAAGGAGGCCGCCTCCTTTACATTTTAGTTTATCCGATTCACAAATCAGAAAACCCTAGATCCCAATCCTCTTGGCTAGTACCAGGCTCTCCTTCTCTCGCTTCCATCAGAGGATCTCGAGAACATCGTTTGTGAATACCAATAGAGGGCTCGGCGCCTCTGTCGTGCCTTTGATTCGATCGATCGAGTTTCTTCGTGGTGTCAAATCGTTTGTTTTCATCGTGAAAGGTATGAGTTCTAACCTAATTTTGTTTCGATTTCAATTTTATTGCATTGATCCGCGAATTTAAGTGTTAAATTGATAATTAATTTAGGGTTTCAGTTAGATCTAGTTTCCCTAAATTGCTTTCACAAAATGCCATTTAGAACTCCGAAAAGTATAAGCTTCGATATATTCCGATATCTGGAATAGTGGCAATTGGCAGGAGCTTTTCGGTTAGCAAAACATAGCCCTTAAAAAGTGAAATTTTGCATACGAGCTCAGAATTCGACGAGATAAATTTTTATGGATTCATAATGACAAATTATTGTTGAGTTCCAAAGGGCGCGTCGAACGGAGTCAGTATGTGGTTGTGCGAGCTAAAACAGTTCAGGGTAAAATGAGCAGTCATTTTACAAAGGAACATTACTGATACGACCTCGGAATTCAATTCTACTTTTTTTTTGGATTCGTATGGTCCAATAATGGTTAAATCCAAGAGGGCATGATTTTTGGTGTTAGTGTGTGAGCGTGCGAGAAGAAAAGGTGCGCCAAAATCGCATTTTTGAGCAATATCTGAGCATATTCGTGATTTTTTTTGAATGGTCAAACGAACTCGGAATTCGACGAAACTTGTTTCGTTGGACTCGTATTCACGTCTACTATCTCGTGTCCGAAATCCGCGGCGATAGGAGATCGTTAGCGTTCAGGCGATACGCGAGAAACTAGCATATAAACACTTTTACTTCCTTTTCTTCTTCACTTTCTTCCTCTTCCACTTTTTGCATTTTTCCTCTTTAATGGCCACCGCTCCCATACCACCGCTGCCCCTCCTCCCACCGCCACCGCCGCACCACCTCAGGCCGCCGCACCCCCTCCTCCTCTTCCCCTCCTCCTCCTCTTCCTCCTCCTCTCTCCTCTCTCCATTTGCAAACCCTAAGCCCCAAATCACCAACCACCACCACCACGGGCCCCACCACCGCCCTTAGCACCCTCCCCCACGTCCATCAGGCCCTCACCGCCCGCTGGCCACCCAACTCCGGCCGTGGCCCCCCCGGTCACCAAAAACCCATTTTACACTAATGGCCGTTTTGCAAATAAGCCCCTGACCGTATTTCGCCAATAACTCTCAAACGGTGCGTTTTTCGCCAAAGTCCCTATAGACCAAAGTTGTAGAGCACGAAATTCTCTTCGATTTGGCTATATGGAAGTCATGTTTTGGAGTTCGGAGCTGCTCGGAAAACGCGTTCGAAGTCTGCTGTTCAAAAGCGGTAAAATTCGTGTACTTTCGCGAATTCTGGCGAATTGGAGCATTTTCGGCAAAAAGTTCCTTAGGCAAAAGTTGTTCAGAATGCCGTGCTTGTGCTAGAAAAAATGATGGATTGAAGATTTGAGCTTGTATGCGAAGTCTGGAGCTCGAACAACAATTCAGCAGTTCAGAAAAGGCGTTAGGGAAAATCAATGTGAGAACTTCTCACTCTAAATTTCCTTTTCTAGTTATATATATATACTAGGATGTAGACGGTGTTTAGTAGCACCCGACACCGTCGTCCACAGACCATGGACTTGTTTGTTTGGTTGTGTAGTTGGTTAGATTATTTGATTTGAATTTGATTGTTTGGTGAAATGGAATGGATTTGTTCCGTTGTTAGACCGGGGATAAGGCTAGGCCTTGTCCCGTTTCTAGTACCGTGCCGTTATGCCGCCGGAATTTTCTAAAATAAGTTAGAAAAATAAAGATATCATTTTATTTAAAAAATGAACCGAATAGAATATTCATAGGTTGAATAAAATAGTTTGGTCGTTAAAAATATAATTTTTAACGTGAATGTGAATAAATAAATATTCATTTACAAACCGAACGGTTTGTTCATGTACACCTATTTGAAGGACATTGATTGGGACGATAAATTTTACACATCGCCCAACTGCACAAATAAAATCTGTGTTTGATTGTTTGAAACCCTACACGGGTATTGGGATAAAATACTACATACACTAATACCAGTAATTAGTTATATGTCGATCGATTGATTGACAGGCTGTTGTAAGCGTTAGATATCTATATTTGATGCTTATACAATGTAGTGCACTTTGGATGATGGTTGATTATTTATCGTTGCTATTATATACATGTGTTGTATGGAATCCATATAATTAACTTTATATGTTAATTGATTGGGCATCTTTCCAATCGGGAAAATAAAGAATATTATAAAATAAAGGTTCATGTGTTGACAGTACTCATCCGTTGAGATTAGTCATGTGTTGAACGAAATATTTTAACAACAAAATTTACATCTTTATCATATATAAATTAGAAACTAATTGGAAAATAGATAAGATGAGTGGTCTCCTGGATGTTGATCTGATGTTGGTTCGGCCTTCGGGGTTAATATTTAGGGAATCGTTCTCTTACTAATTTACGGTTGGAGTCTGATTTATATCGATTGTATTCGTTTTTATAATGAATATTGAAAAGAGATAAAAATCGAATATATATAAAGCAAATTCGAATTGAATTGAATATAAACCAAATTCGAATTGAATATAAATCAAATTCGAATTGAATTGAATATAGAATGAATTGAAGTTTGAATTGAATTAAAAATGGAAGTTGAAATGTTTTTGAACGAATTTAAAACTATTTATAAAATTCGTTTTAAATAGAAATCGACGAAATATATGTTATATATATTATATATATAATATAATGGCCTGAATAGAACGCGCCGCGCCGCGGCAGTTCGTGAGTTTCGACCATTGATTTCGAACGGACATTACGGGAGATCCGACCGTCGGATTCTCCTAAAACCGGAACCGTTGAGTTCATATCGAAAAGAGCTTACTAAAAAATATTAGAAATTTGAAATCTAATGGTTGGATTTGGAGATACGTCCAAATCAAATTTGGAAAAGGTCGCTGTAAGTGCAGTTCGATGGCCGTTGATGGAAATCGACTGTACGGGCCTTGATAAAATTATTAAAAATAGTAATAATTTGTGTAAAATCATAAGAAATGATTTGGCAAAAATTAGGATGAAAAACTCCATATTTGAAAAGATAAAAATAGATTTCAATCGAAATGAACTAGTTTTGAACTAAAATTAAAACCCATTTATTTTTAAATAAATAAATTGGATTTGAAATGGGTTTTAAATAGAATTGATCTGTGGGTTTATCGTGAACAGTGTTTTAAATAACACTTGTTCTTTAACCCGATAATAAATGGAATGTGATTTGGGTTTATCGTTAACTGTGTTTTAAATGACATTAGTTCTTTAACCCAGAAAAGGGAGTTTTGATGAATCTGCAATTAGATTGAAATGTGAATTGATAATTTAAATTATCAAATTTGGAAAATGAGCGAGAATGGAGTATCACCAGTTTTGCTCCAAAGCGATAGTTAAATCTTTAATTAGATTTGAACGTGAAATGGTAATTAATTTTACCGATAACACTGTGGTGTTAGATATGGAGTATTACCAGTTTTGCTTCATGGGATGAATAGGTTGGGATTGGGCAATAAAATAAATAATTACTTTGGTGTGGTTCGCTAATCTCGACTAGTTTGGAAAACCATAATTTGGTTTGAAATGACATCCAAAGGAAGATTAAAGAATAAATTCAAAGAATTTATCTTGGATAAAATTAATGGGAACCTTTCCCTAAGAATATGAAATTTAGAAACTAGCTGTAGGTTAGCTAAGAAGAATGGTTTCCTGGTATTGATCTGATGTTGGTTTCGGCCTTCGGGGTTAATATTTGGGAAATTGTTCTCTTGTTGATTTACGGTTAGTAGCTACTGAATTGGAATGAGGTGTATGTTGTGTTTGCGTAACATTTGTTCTTAATATACGCGGGTTGTTCGGAAAGTCCGGGTTTATACCCATTCTGAATAACCGATTCGACGATAAGTCGAAGATGATGACGGTGGTCGAAGACCAGAAGTCTTCACATCGTTTGGATAATTACTGATGATCCTGATTGGGCTATACACCCAAGAGGATGGAAATAGTTGGTGGTCGTCCAGACGTACTTGGAGATCGATGGATATGCGGGGAAAGTGCCTCCAGTTTCGTTTAGACCCAGAACGAACTTGTAAATGGATTGTGTGTCTGACATTGGATTTTATTCTGTGTTGATTGATTTCTGTTAAATATATATCTGTTTGGCGGTGGAGAATTTATTCTCTTGCATAACGCCCTTCTCTGAGACGTACGAGCTTAGAGGTTATATATCGATAGATATCAATCGCATGGCATGAATTGCCTGTGTGGCACGCTGAGTTGCATGGATCAAGGCTTCTGTTGAAAAGCAAAGTCTTGTGGTTGATGATCAAAGCACGGCCTACGTGGCAGCTTTGTGTATAACGTGAATTCGCGAGCCTCACACCTCGGTATGAGTTAAAAACGGGATAAGGACTGCGGGGAGAGCACGACGTTTCTTTCTAGCTTTGGTGGTGTCAGTGACTTACCAGCCCTGACATTTATATACTTTTCACCTATGTGGTTGTTGGATGAGGCGCCTCGATTTTAGCTCTGTAAGGACCGGGAAACGTGTGTTCAGGAACACTAATCCACTAACGTAAGTGTGGACCGGCCCTGAAGATCCAGGGGTTACCCAGAGTGTGTAGTCCCGAGGCATTTGCTAGAATGTCTCGAAGCGGAGAGGAGCTTGCTCCTTGCCTCGACTCATGACGGAAATCCAATTTCCAATACGTGATATTGCGGTTTTAATTGTAGAACTAGTATGGCGACATGATATATGGTACCCATGCCGTCTATGATTGATATTTATGATTGAAATTGTTTTGACACTATACACTTATAATAGTATCAAATGATTTGTTTTTAAACGTACCAAGCATGTTTGGCTATTATAAGGGAAAACACTATCCTCCGGCTTGCGTTGCATTGTGTGATGGGACCTGGGTCTTATACTAGCTTCATTTTTCGAAAAAGCATTGCGTTGTCTTTTCTATGCACTGGTATTCTTGGGAGGAAACCCGTTCCGTGTTATACGGCGTGGTCCCTTGAATTACTCTCTTTTAAAGTAAAGTTTTAAATAACTATTTTAGTTCTCACACCAGTCACATGACTGACCTGGAGTTTATTGTTTTAACCTAAACTCTGGGTGCCCTTATTTTCGACACGGGCAGCTAGTAGTTTTGGTTTTGCAGATTTATATTCACAGGATACTGATTTACAGCTGGAACGATGCTCGGAAAGCTCTGTATTCGTTTATTACTTTCATTTGTGTTTTATATTGTTTTTCCGCTGCTATGTAATTTATTGTAATCTCTGATATTTATCGAATGTAATTTATTCATTTATACTCTGTATATTCTTGTATCTGATGGAATTGTTGTAATAACAATGAAATGTTCTTCCGTCTGCGTTCCATTTTGTCCTGTTCTCAAAACGATCAGGGGTTTCGAACGGTCTAGATCGGTTTAACGACTGATTCGGATCGAGCGAAATTCCTTGCCGTCACAGTTTCCAATTAAATTGATTTTCCAACATAATATTCTTTAATCTTAACTAAAAGATTATACTTTCTTTCCAATTCCTCACTTTTAATTTCCTCAAATCAAAGATCTGATTAAATCCTTAAATTACGATATGAATTTCCATAACTCAATCTCATGGGGTTTCAAGAATGATATTATTGAATATATGATTCACGATAAAACCCAAATCAATTGATATTGAACATAAGTTACACAGAAATTGTATCTACTTATATTCGATATCAATTCTCATAATCAACGAATACTATAAGTGGAATAATGTTATAATAATATCTTCCAAATTCCTCAAATAGTATACATTTACACCACAGAATTTCATATCAAATATCTGAAGATTATTTCTATCCAACTTATCCCCGTCAACTTAGGAAACTCGTATCTTAATTAAAAGATTTATCCAACTCTTTGACATTAGATCTGGATATAAATACCATCAACTTATACTAAATATTAATCTCGATATCCAACCCACACTATAAGCGGAATAATGGTGAACTACCTTTTAAATTCCTCAAATAGTAAGAATCATCATCTACCGGATTAATATCAAACATCCGAAGATTTTCCTCCAACCATATCCAATTATTTAAAATTGAAAACTCATATTAATTATTAAATAAATCAATTTAAATCCCATATAAAATATTTCTAATACTTTTAAACCTTTGAAAATATTCCACAAATCATTACTTATAGTTCGGAAAATAGCTTACGGTTTAAAATTCAAAATAGATTGTTTTCGAAGGAAGCGTTACAATAGCATTTCAAAAGTGTTACAAAAGCGTTACAAAACAGTTATCTTAACTATTTTGATCAAAATATCATTTATCTTAGCCAAACCTTAAATTTTACAATTCAAAACACCTTCTCATATTTTGTAATGATTTTACAAATTTTCCATAATTTTAAAACATTTAAAAATAGCTGTTTATAGTTATGGTCAACAATTGTTCTTACATCGATCTTTTCCAAAACGGTTTCAAACATAACTTGAAATTTATAACTTGAGTTTGAAATCTCCTTTCACTCATTTGAAAGTTCTTGTTAATGGAAATCAAATGTTTTTAATTTTATGGAAATCCGATTTAGATTGCAAAAGTTATAAGCGTTTAAAGTTTGCATCTAAAATACGTAAATTGCCGTTATACGGCAAGCTCTATTTTGACCATGGTAACCATTATTCTACGATACTTCAAAATATCTTAAAAACCATTATATCCTTATATAACCCTTTTAAAATCATTTAAATTTATTTCCCAAATTATTTGGGATCTAAAATTCAACTTTCATATATTTCAATTCATTTCTAAATTCAAATAACTTCAAATTAACCTTCCCATTCGTCGGATCAGTTAGGGATTGCCAGGGAGAGCAGGAAACTTCATTCCCAAACCCAAACCTAGACACTATTCTCTCTGTCATCCTAGAATGTTTTGATATTTATTAATTCATTTAAAGGACTTTAACAATATATATGAATTCATACATATGGTGTTTTCCAATTATTAACCTTCAATTTCAATAATGATATTGCTTTTAATTATGAAGGAGATTTTTTGATCACTAATGTGATACCATAATTGTTGTGTCATAGTGTGTGCAAAACAACATCAACAACCATTTAAACATCCATAGCAACTGAGACGCCCCCAAACCCCGTACTGACGGTGGCAAGGGTAATCCTTGGAATATAACACAGAAACAGATAATAGCAGAACAGAATTAAATAAATACACCAGATAATGAACAATAGAATATACTGGATAAATGTAATCATCAGAGTTACACAGTATACAGGATCATACTTAGTACAAATACAGTTCAGCTATACATAAATGTCTACAGCGGAAAACAAACAAAATATGTATAATAGGAGCTGAACAGAATAAAATAGATAAATGATAGAATCCATCTTCAGCTCCAGCTCTCCAGAAAGAGCCAGCTAAACCTGAATACAAGGCTGCACGTGTAGAAAAAGGGGCACCCGAGTTTGAAAGTGAAACAAACTACGAGTCAATCATGGGACTGGTATGAGAAATCTACTCAACACATTTAATATATGGCAAATCACAGGACCATGCCACTTTCGCGGAACGGGTTTACTCCATTGGATTGCCAGTGCTTTAAAACAAATCATTCCTTTAAACATCGCAATGCTTTTTATAAAAATGAAGCCATTACAAGACTCAGTTCCCATCACATAATGCAACGCAAACCGGAGGATAGAGTTTTACCTTATAATGGCCAAAATATGATTGATACGAATAAAACAAAAGCATTTGATATTATTACTAGTGTTTATATGTTTCAAAAACAATTTCAATCATAACTATCAATCATAGGCAACATGGGTACCATATATCATGTCGCCATATATATATACAATCAAAACCGCACAGTCACGTAATTCGAAATTGGATTTCCATCATAAACCAAGGCAAAAGATAGTCCTTACCGAATTCGAGACGCTCTAGCCCGTGTCTCAGGAAAGCGCGCAGGCAAGCCTTGGATCGTCAGGGCCGGTCCACCGAGGTGGATTATTATGCCTGAACAATACGTTTCCCCGCCCTTTGGGGCGTCAACGAGCCAACGAATGACTCCATCGGACCCAGATCATCCGATCTAACCGAGGCGCCTCGCAACAGCAACAACCACATAAGTCAAACTCGTTAGGGCGTGTAAAACCACTGACACCACTACTAGCTAGAAGGAAACGCATGCCCTCCCTGAGGTCCTGCTCCCGTTTCTGGTTCATACCGGGGTGTGAGGCTCGCGATTTCACGTTATTCACAAAGCTACGCCACACAGGCGGTGCTTTGATCATCACCACAAGACTTTGCTTTGCAATAGAAGCCCTGATCACTGCATCTTAGCATGCCACACAGGCAATTCACACCATGCAACTGATAGCTATCAATCACACAAAATAAATTCCAATGTCAGACACTGTCAATTTGCAAGTCCGTTCTGGGTCTGAACGAAAACTGAGGCACTATATACCTCGCAAACCCATCGATCACCACGTACGTCTGGACGATCACCACTCATTATCCATATTTCGGGATGCCTCCCAATCAGGACCTCGGTTACCATCCAAACGAGGTGAAGATCTCCGGTCTTCGACCACCGTCTTCATCTTCAATTTCTTATCGTCGATACAGTTATTCAGAATGGGATAAACACGGTCGTTCTGAGAAACTCGCATATATACTAAACAAGTGCAACACTAACATGCACACGCATCATTTCAATTCATTAGTCACTAACCGTCAATCAGTAAGAGAGCGATTTCCCAAATATTAACCCCGAAGGCCGAAACAAACATCAGATCAATACCCAAGAAACCATTCGACTTAGCCAACCTTCAGTTAATTTCTAAATTTCACATCCATATCGTTTATAATATTTTATAACGATTTATCGCTATTTTTATTTATTTTAAAATAGCCAATTTATTCAAAACGACGCTTCGGGCCATAACGCGGCCGTGGCGGTGTTTTTCTTCAGATTTGATTTACACATTTCTGAAAATCTAACCGTTGGATCTTCACAAAATTTACATCATTAGAAAGATCTTTTCAAAAAGAATCCAACGGTTCCAGTTTCGGGAAAATCCGACGGTCGGATCTCCCGGTACAATCGTTTGAAGTTTCGATTTCAAAATACGAACTGTAGCGTCGTTATTCGATTAAATATAATTATATTTATATATATATAAATATAACCGATTCTGGCGCTGTTTTTCTTCAGATTTGAATTAAACATTCCAGACAATCCAACCGTTGGATTTTTACAAAGTTGGTGCCGTTGGAAAGATATTTCCAAAGCGAACCCAACGGTTGCGATTTCAGGAAAATCCGATGGTCGGATCTCCCGGTATAATCGTTTGAAATCACGGTTTCAAAATACGAACTGCAGCGTCGTTATTCGATATATTTTAATTCTATTTATATAAATATATCGATTCTTCGATTTCAAAGCTATATTCTTTTCATACATTTGATAAAAATGATATTTTTATCTAACTGTCTTCTATTTCAACATTTCACTATATTTAGCAATTCATGTATATAATAAAAATGTTATTTTTATTGTAAAGCAATTCATTTCAAAACACTATTATTTTATATAATTCATATAGGTAATAAAAATAGGATTTTTATTACAAAACAATTTCTTTCAAAAGGAGATTATTTTATATAGTTCATATAGATGATAAAAATGTGATTTTTATTATAAAACAATTTATTTCAAAGTATGAATACCATTCAACACATGAATTTCAATTCAACGAATGAATATCGATTCAACACATGAAGGTTTTCTATAGCTTATATATATAGATAAAAGTGTGATTTTTATATTTGAAACACGAACACCATTCAACACATGAATTTCAATTCAACGAATGAATATCGATTCAACACATGAAGGTTTTCTATAGTTTATATATATAGATAAAAATGTGATTTTTATATTTAAAACACGAACACCATTCAACACATGAATTTCAATTCAACGAATGAATATCGATTCAACACATGAAGGTTTTCTATAGTTTATATATATAGATAAAAATGTGATTTTTATATTTAAAACACGAATACCATTCAACATATGAATTTCTATCCAACGAATGAATATCGACTCAACACATGAAGGTTTCCTATTCAACGAATAAATATAGTTTCAACAAATGAAAATAATTCAAACATATGAATATTATTCAAAATTTCGGCAGCATAACGACAGGGTAGTTAAAACCGGAACCGTCCCTAGTACGGCTCCTCGCTCTACCTTAAAACCTTGCGGTTTTTGACAATGGGGAATCATGCATCTAGTTCGCACGCAGGCGGCATGTATATTTATTTCATTTCCACAAACTAATCCTATGTGGTTTCAACCAAATATTTCTCAACCACAAACGGGTATTTTTCAACCACAATAAATCAATATCAACCACAAACAATTCCAATCAACCATTCGCTATCAATCAATTTTCACACCAATCACAACCAAAAAATATCGTCCATGGTTTGTGGACGAGGGGCGTATATATATATATATTTATATATAGCAATTCACTTCTATTTCAACACATATATAATTTTTACAATGCATATACAACTTATACATCGAACGTACAACTTATACAACGCTTATACAAGGGGTGTACAACGCTTATATAACTCATACATCGAATATATAATTTATACATCGTCGTTTTCCATATCGTTTATAAATTAGAAATCTCACATTGGGTTCCACTCCACCAAAAATAGCAGAAGGCTCAGAAAAATATGTGGTCTCTTCTAGAAGGTAGAAGGCGTCCACACGACTCCACTGTCTCTTGTTTCACTGAATTTCGTCAATACACGAAAAAGATATGATTTTTAGAAGTTTGCAACGCTTTTATTTGTCGAAATCAGTTAAAAATAAATAGACCCGTACCTCTCAGCAAAAGGTTCCAAACTAGGTTTGGATTTTTCGTGCAAACGGTGAAGCGGTTCGACGATCGGCCTTCGCAGCGACGAAGAGGGGGGAGAGGCGCGCTAGCACCAGGGAGGGGGGCCACTTCGGTGGTCCCTGTAGGCGGCAGCAGCAAATTGAAGTCGTCGACTTTAGGGAGGTGATTCTCTCAATTCAGGCAACGAAAAAATACCACCCTTGTATGGATTTGAAGCTCTCGTCGAGCTCTACAAAATCTTCAACTGGAGGAGGGGTTAATTTTGCGTGGATTGATCGGAAAGTGGACGGGAAGATTTGAAAGGGTTTCCGCCGTTGCTCAATAATATACGGGGAGAAAGAAAAAAATTAACTGGCCAATGAGATAATTTTTTATATTTATAAATTTTTAAATTTCGAAAATACCCCCTTTCACACACGAACACCAATCCAAACCCAACGACTGTCGTCCCTAGCGTTTTACCCCCATTCCGAACACAATGGGATATGTTTCGAAGGCCCATTCGACTGTTTCAGTCGGTTTTCATTCAATTTAAAATATATAACATACAATATTTGATTTGAACGTACATTTCAATTTGCCAGGGCCACAAACTGATTCGAAAAATTCCAGAAAAATAAATCTGGCTATGTTTTGACGATACGGTCCCAACAAAACTAGTTTCGTCGAATTCTAAGACTGTTTGCAAAAAGTCCCATTTCTGGTCGATCCAATTTAACTATAATTGACCAAAAACACGTTTTCATTTGCCACGCTCACATACTAGCTTCAAAAAATTATGAAATTTGAAACCTAGCAATAACTTCACATTCCGGATCCAAAAAAAGTGGTTTCGTCGAATTCCGAGGTCGTTTGCAAAGTGGCCAATTTCACGGGCTATATAAATTCCATAACGACCTTTCTGAAAATTCATTTGGCCATAACTTTTGCTTTCCGCTATGAAACTTCGATTTTTCAGATTCATTAGAAAGGTATTTACTAACAGATTTAAATATTTTTGGTTTCACTCAAATCCGTTTTGTTTTGCACCCGGTACAGTTCGACAAATTTTGAATTCAATTTTTGAAACTGCAGCATGTAACGCCCCACACCCGCTAAGGTCACTCACTATGGGAATGCCTTAACTTCGGTGGAGCATTTTAAGTGAATATAGAACAGAAAAATTACACAAGACAGATATAAATACTTGAAAATCTAAAACATCATTTCATTGCAGCAGAAGGTAAACATGTTTAGTTACAACACCATAAAGAGTCAAGTACTAAATATCCATCCTGATAAAAACATAAGTACATAATCCCACTACATAAACAATAGCCATAAAAGAAAAGATAAGCTGGGCTTTACATCACGGTCCAAGCTCCAAGAGATAGATAAAGAAATCTGATCAAAGCCCACTAGTGCTAGGCCCAACCTGAGGACCTGAGGGGGAAAAAGATAAAAACAACGGGGTCAGACATAAGTCTGAGTGAGCCCTATAACTTTAACAACACAATCATTAAAGTAATTAGGGTATGATATAAACTTGGTACGGGATGACTGGGGATAAATGACTACACTAAGTAGCCAACTAAACATAGGATGAACTAAGATAACGGTAAAGACGCATCTACCCACCCAAGGGTAATTACTAACTGCACCACACCAGTCATTCCTACTTAAAGGTTGATCCCTCCCAAGGACTTAGAAAATTTACCAAGTAGTTTCGTGTACCCCTAGCTGACTACATAGGTGCCGTCTGCCCCTATCTCCACTAGGTGTACCCACTACTCCCCAAGCGATCGGCTCCCTACCGTAGATACCCGTGCTGGCCCCACAGTGGGGTGTATCACTCCCCAAAGTGGCAACCCGATACAACAAATGGTGCACGGCTTATACCTACACGATGCAACAACGTCTTACCTACCAGCCCGGGTCCACACACGCATATGAAACCCGTTGGACTTGCGTTGCCACCGCTAACCCGTTTTGGCCTCTTATAATCAAGCCCAGTACGCGTGTCCCGTCCTCGACATGGGTCGAGCCCAATAAGATACATATGGGTTACTGGGTGAAATGGGCCCCCCACAAGCTACCACCTAAGCTTGTCACTTTATCTAGTGCATCCCACTTAACCCTTTAATCATGTTTAATTACATGTTTCCACTTGGTTAAGTATTCTAATCGTATTTTCTATTGCCACCCAAGGCAACCCACTAGATTTCCTCATGCCACCCAAGGCACTTACTTGATTTCCACATGCCACCCAAGGCACCCACTTAACCCCTCATGCCCACTACATGCTTATCTGGTTAAGTGTTTCTTAATTGATTAAAAACGTAACTGTTGTAAAGACCTCTCACATTAGACTATCTTTTATGGCAGCTGGATTTGCCGGTTGGGTCCGGGCAGCCTTACGCCATAACCGAGTCTAACCTCGTGACTATACACTTGTCACGTATTTAGTTTGTGCCTAAGACCTCTGACATTGGGCCAATCATTTGTAGCCGCTGGATTTGTCGGTCGGTTCCGGGCAGTCTTACGCTACAAAAGGGTCCAACCTCGTGTCTTAGTCGATTAATTACACCTAATTAATCACCCCCATATTTCAAATTAATTTTCCCTAATTAATTCCAATTTTAACGATGTACATAATTGACTCAATTATGTCCACCCACTTTATGGTATGCATAATCATACCAACTTCACACAATTTCATTAACATGTATATTAACCCCATCGTTCCCCACGTAATTCGCTAACATGGCATAAAAGGGAAGATTCATCACAAATACAATGGGTTCAACTTGCATAACACATTAGCATCAACATGGGTTTAAAGGTGTCAACATGCATATAGCATCAAACCCAACTAGCATAAATAATCAACCCAAACTTGCATGAATCACATATGTCATAAAGAGGTTAACTTGCATAAGTTTCTTATGTCATACAAAGGGGTAAACTTGCATATGTATGTATGACATATAAAGGGGTTAACTTGCATATGTATGCATATCATCCAAAGGTGTAAACTTGCACATGTTACTTGCATATAATCAAACACCAAACTTGCATAATATGTCATATGTGAACTTGCATATAATCATACACCAAACTTGCATACATATCATATATGAACTTGCATATAATCATACACCAAACTTGCATAATCATGGTGTCATAATGGATCAATGTTTATCATAGCAATTTGCATAACTAGCATCATGAACACATAGCCTAACACTTGCATAACTTGCATAACATCATGATCATATAGCATATAACTTGCATAACTTGCATAACATAATGAACATGTAGCATATGACTTGCATAACTTGCATAACATCATGAACATGTAGCATATGACTTGCATAACTTGCATAACATCACAAACACATAGCATATAACTTGCATAACATGCATAACATTATTAACACATAGCATATAACTTGCATAACATGCATAACATCATTAACACATAGCATATAACTTGCATAACTTGCATTGATCCACATTCATAGCCATAACCTCATTATATCCTATCATAATCATTTCAATAATTGGTCATTAAGGCTATAGAAAACTCACAACTTGTTGATTAGCACTCCTAAGAAGAAGATTAAGTTGCTAGAGTTGATTAGAGATTGATTTGAGAAGCTATCTTCCTCTTTAGATTGATGGAGGCTCCTTTAAGTTGCATTTTGACGGCATAACGGTGTTGTAGCTATTTTTAGTATGAATTAGGGTAGTCTTAGGGTGTATTTATAGATTAGTTAGGTGTTTTAGGCCATTAGATTAACCCTAAATTAGATTAGAGCCGTCAGATCTCGTCCTAGCCACCAAAACACAGCCCAAAAGCCAAACTGATGCACCCAGGTCACCTGGGCTTGACCAGGGAGGTCGACCCCCAGGTCGACACTAGGGTCGACACCCTAGTCGACCTGGTGGGCAGGTCGACTCCCTGGGTCTGGCGGGATTTTTCCCGCCACTTCTGAAAATTGAAATTTTTGTATTTAAATCTGTTTTGAATTTTTCTGAAACTTCTTCGGGCCTTAACTGGGTCATACGGACTCCGATTTTCGAAAACTCGGACTCTATTTCGCGTATTTTTCCGAGACGAACGCAATGGCATAGCCAGTTTCCCCTAATTCAGATTTTAAAATTTAATTCTGCCCTGTTTTATATTATAGCAAGTTATTCAACATAAGGGGTGTTACATTCTCCCCTACTTAAAGGATTTCGTCCCCGAAATCTCTAAGTCAAGAAGAACGTATCCTACCAACCAAACAACCATCTACTCAAACCATCAAACACTGGCATCCATTGTCCTTAGAGTTTCTAATGCTGTATGAACATATGCAAAAAGTGTGTGTATATGTTCCCTGTCTAATGCAAAATCAGGCGGTTTACTGATTCAGTTGACCTCCTTAATGCAAACCATGATAGTGCCATGCATCCAATATGTATGCGAAAGAACCCTATCGACACATACTATTTCTACATGAGTGCACAACCATACACCAAAATGCATCATCCATATGATAATGCAACCATTATACATCCATTAATATAGCTACCTACACACAATTTTAAGCAATATGCAATATGAAGTGATTGAGCCGATCTAGTGCCTAGAGTGTGTGTATATGCATCCACGAGCAACCACTAGCAACCACTTGCATCCACACACATCCATCAAACATAACATGTCTCAAACACATGTTTCAACCATAGGTTTACCCTATCTAAAGGTCAAAGGTACTAATGAGAGGACATACTAAAGATAAGATAAGTACTAGACAAACGATAAAGGAGAAGTTAAAAGACATACCCACAAAAAGGAATGGGTACAATGAACGCATCTTCGCTTCTGTCTCCCAAGTAGCATTGCTCTCGTCCTCTCCCCATTGCACTTTGACTAGTCGCACCTCTCTGTTCCTCAACTTCCTAATCTCTGACCCAAGGATGCGGGTAGAAGCTCGTCGAATAGTCGCATCACGCTCTACCTCCACTTCTCTAAGCAAGCTCGGCTCTACCACCTCTGCGGTCTCATGTAGGCACTTCCTCAAATGTGACACATGGAATACGTCATGTACCCCACTAAGTCTCTCGGGTAAATCCACTCTATATGCCATCCGTCCAATCCTTTCCTTAATAGGTAATTGTCCTACAAATCTTGGAGCTAACTTCCCAACGGACCCAAAGCGAACTACATTCCGTAATGGAGATACTTTGACAAAGACCATGTCCCCAACATCAAACTCAAGATCCGTTCTCCTCTTATCCGCGTAAGATTTTTGCCTATCTTGCGCTGCTTTCATCCTTCTTCGAATCAAATCAATCTTCTCCGAAGTCTCTCTAACCATATCGGGCCCAAGCAAGATCTTATCCGTAGATTCCCACCAACATGTAGGTGATCGACAAGGCCTTCCATAAAGAGCTTCGAAAGGAGCCATACCAATACTGGACTGAAAGCTGTTATTATACGCGAACTCCACCAATGGAAGATGCTCTTCCCATGTACCCCCAAAATCTAAGATACATAGCCTCAATAGGTCTTCCAGAACACGATTCACCCTCTCGGTCTGGCCGTCCGTCTGAGGATGATATGCGGTGCTCAAACACAATTGAGTCCCCACTGCTTCCTGCAAACTCCTCCAAAACTCGCTAATGAAGATAGGATCTCGATCACTCACTATGCTAGAGGGTACCCCATGCAATCGAACTATCTCTCGAAGATAAACTGAAGCTAGCCATGGAGCAGTCCTCTTGCTCTTCACGGGTATGAAATGGGCGCTCTTAGTAAGTCTGTCTACCACAACCCAAATTCCCGTATTACCCTTCCTCGATCTAGGTAACCCATCAATAAAATCCATCGAGACACTATCCCACTTCCATTGCAGAACTTCCAATGGGTGAAGCAACCCACCGGGTTTCTTTTGCTCCACTTTCACTTGTTGGCACACCAAGCATCTAGCGACATACTCGGCCACATCTTTCTTCATCCCGAGCCAAAAGAAAACTCGCCTCATGTCTTGGTACATCTTGTCCCCACCGGGATGAATGGTCATCCTAGAACGGTGTGCATCATCAAGAATAGCCTTCCTCAAACCCTCGTCTTGCGGTACACAAAGTCTACCGTCTCTACGCAAGCACCCCCTATCGTCTAGGGTGTACCTACTCAAATGGCTGGACAACTCCCCCCTTATGAGCCTCTCTACCAACTCAACCAACTGTGGGTCGTCCCGCTGTGCCTCACCAATCCGTCCCAAAAGAGTAGGTCTGACCTCCAAGGATGCTAGCAAACCGGGTATATAGTCAACGGAAGGTCTGAAATCAAACATCGAGATAAATTCCAAGCTTCGTCGTTCCACGAACAATGGACTCAAGGACAACCTTTTTCTGCTCAAGGCGTCCGCCACCACGTTACCCTTGCCAGGGGTATACGCTATCTCGAAATCATAGGATGCTAAGAATTCCATCCACCTTTGTTGTCTCAAGTTCAAATCCTTCTGAGAAAACAAGTACTTCAATGATTTGTGGTCAGTGAAAAATTCGAACCTCTCACCAAGAAGATAATGGCGCCAAATCTTAAGCGCAAAAACAATAGCGGCCAATTCTAAATCATGGGTAGGGTAATTTTTCTCATGCATTCTCAACTGCCTTCCACCGTAGGCTATTACCCTTCCCTCTTGCATTAAGACTGCGCCCAGTCCTGTCCCACAAGCATCAGTATAGACAACAAATGGCTTACTCCCATCTGGCAACACTAAGACTGGAGCTGTGGTTAAAACCCTCTTTAACCGTCGGAACGCATCATCACAATCTACGTCCCATGCGAAGACTAGATTCTTCTTCGTCAAGCGAGTTAATGGGGCTGATATCTTCGCGAAGTCCTTGATAAACTTCCTATAGTAGCCAGCCAACCCCAGGAAACTCCTCACCTCGGTAGCATTCTTCGGAACCTTCCAATCTTGAATGGACACTACCTTCGCGGGATCCACAGCTATCCCTTCCTTGGAGACCACGTGCCCCAAGAACCGCACTTCCTTCCTCCAGAAGTGACATTTAGAGAATTTAGCCTTAAGGCTATGCGCTCGAAGAGTCTCCAACGCTTCCCTAAGATGTAGGGCATGCTCTTCTTCACTCTTAGAGAATACTAAGATGTCATCCACAAAGACCACCACGAACTAATTAAGGTACTCCCTGAACACCCTACTCATCAAATCAACAAAATATGCCGGGGCGTTCGTCAAACCAAATGGCATCACCAGCCACTCATAGAAACCATCCGGAGTCCTAAAGGCAGTCTTGTCTATGCTATCCTCAGCCACCCTCAACTGATGAAACCCCGTGGCTAAGTCCAACTGAGAAAATACTGAAGCGCCAACCAACTGATCAAAAAGATCATCAATCCTCGGCAATGGGTGTCTATTCTTCTTTGTGAGCTTGTTGAGTTCTCTATAGTCTACACAAAGTCTAAGGGACCCATCCGCCTTCATGGCAAAAACTACTGGAGCTCCCCACTCCGATATACTTCGTCTTATGAACCCCTTCTCAAGCAACTCCCCTACTTGCTTATGGAGTTCCCTCCTCTCACGAGGAGCCATATGGCGCACTGGTAAAGATACAGGTTTAGCATTATCCACCAGATATATTCGGAAGTCTATCTCCCGCCTCGGAGGTAAGCCTTTCACCTCCTCAAACACATCCGAGTATTCTCGGACCACTCTAACAGATCGCAAACTCTCGACCGAAGCGTCAAGCGATTTAAGATAACTTAGCATAACAGAATCCATGGGATTACAAGAGATCTCGAGAGTGTTACCCAAGCGGGTCATGAGCCTAACAACTCTCCTTTCGCAATCAAGAACGGCACCATTACTGGATAACCAGTCCATGCCCAAAATCAACCCATAGCCCGTGAAGCCCAAAACAAAAGCATCACATCTAAACTCAATGCTAAGTATAGAAATCTTCAAACCCAAACATATCATGGACAGGTAAGTGGAGCCCCCAATTGGGTTTGAAACAACCAAGGGATCATCTACTAGACTGGTGTCTAAGTGCAGTGACTCAACTAATGATGATGAGATAAACGAATGCGATGCGCCAGAATCAAACAATGTACGGACAGGATGATCAAATAGAAAAACCATACTTTCAACGGAAATAGTTCTACCGCTTTCCTGAATCGGTGGAACCGCGAGAGCCTGAACTTGCCCCCTTGCCTGACCCGGTGCCATAAGAGCTTGCACCTGTCCTCCTGAGGTAGATCCCGTCCTTTGCCCCTTCTTAGGGCAATCCTTCACTAGATGCCCTGCTTCGCCACAGTGATAGCAGCCAGTCTTCTTCTTCTTACGACAATCTTTGCTTTGGTGGCCTGGTATCCCGCAATTGAAGCACTTCTTCTTCCCCTTGCCACCGTTGCCTTTCCCACCCTTGTTTTGCTGTTGCTGAGGTCTCTTTTGATCTCCTTTCTTCTCGGGTGCCTTATTAGCATTGGGACCCTTCTCTTCCTCATGCATGAGTGCCATGTCAACTAGCTTCTCAAAGGTGGCCCCCATAGGGATGTGAGTCTTAGCCAATCCATGCATCGGTTCATTCAAGCCTTTCACGAACCTCAAAGCCTTCTTCTCCGGTGTTTTCACCATGTCTATGCCAAACCTTGCCAATTGATTAAACTTGTTAACATATTCCTTCACCGAGAGGTTTCCTTGCTTTAGAGTCAAGAACCTTTCCATATACAAGTTTTCCTCCGCCCTTGAGAGAAACTTTGCCACAAATCTTAGCCTGAAATCCGCCCAAGAGTCAACAGGGCGCTCTCCATTAGTGACCTCCCACCAGAATGAGGCCTCTCCCTTCATTAACCAAGCCGCTAACTTGACTTTCTTTCCTTCTTCCATCTCAAAGATATCTATCAACTCTTCCACCTCCTTACGCCAATCTCTAGCCTCCACAAAAGTTTTTGATCCTTGAAAAGGTTTCCCTCCCATAGCCTTAAATTCCTTGCAAGTCTTAGCAAAAGTGTCAGTGCGAGGAGGAGGAGGGGGAGGAGGAAGATCGGGTGCTACGGTTGGTGGAGGAACATTTGCTGGACCCGCAGTGGCGGCCCTAGCCTCCATCAATCTCCTATACCATACTGGTATCGTCACACCCTCCGGAAAGTTAAGATCTTCAGCCATGCTGAAATGAAAAAGGAAAGATTCAAAACGGAGAATTCGAAAGATAAAGATATAGCTATTGGGGATTATGCTTTTCTTTCAAAAACTTTTCTCTTTAAAAGACATGTTTTTGAAAATACTTCTTCCACAAATGTTTTTAGAAAAATAGTTTTCTAAAAAATTTATCTGTTCTGGTAACCTTTGCTCTGATACCACGTGTAACGCCCCACACCCGCTAAGGTCACTCACTATGGGAATGCCTTAACTTCGGTGGAGCATTTTAAGTGAATATAGAACAGAAAAATTACACAAGACAGATATAAATACTTGAAAATCTAAAACATCATTTCATTGCAGCAGAAGGTAAACATGTTTAGTTACAACACCATAAAGAGTCAAGTACTAAATATCCATCCTGATAAAAACATAAGTACATAATCCCACTACATAAACAATAGCCATAAAAGAAAAGATAAGCTGGGCTTTACATCACGGTCCAAGCTCCAAGAGATAGATAAAGAAATCTGATCAAAACCCACTAGTGCTAGGCCCAACCTGAGGACCTGAGGGGGAAAAAGATAAAAACAACGGGGTCAGACATAAGTCTGAGTGAGCCCTATAACTTTAACAACACAATCATTAAAGTAATTAGGGTATGATATAAACTTGGTACGGGATGACTGGGGATAAATGACTACACTAAGTAGCCAACTAGACATAGGATGAACTAAGATAACGGTAAAGACGCATCTACCCACCCAAGGGTAATTACTAACTGCACCACACCAGTCATTCCTACTTAAAGGTTGATCCCTCCCAAGGACTTAGAAAATTTACCCAGTAGTTTCGTGTACCCCTAGCTGACTACATAGGTGTCGTCTGCCCCTATCTCCACTAGGTGTACCCACTACTCCCCAAGCGATCGGCTCCCTACCGTAGATACCCGTGCTGGCCCCACAGTGGGGTATATCACTCCCCAAAGTGGCAACCCGATACAACAAATGGTGCACGGCTTATACCTACATGATGCAACAACGTCTTACCTACCAGCCCGGGTCCACACACGCATATGAAACCCGTTGGACTTGCGTTGCCACCGCTAACCCGTTTTGGCCTCTTATAATCAAGCCCAGTACGCGTGTCCCGTCCTCGACATGGGTCGAGCCCAATAAGATACATATGGGTTACTGGGTGAAATGGGCCCCCACAAGCTACCACCTAAGCTTGTCACTTTATCTAGTGCATCCCACTTAACCCTTTAATCATGTTTAATTACATGTTTCCACTTGGTTAAGTATTCTAATCATATTTTCTATTGCCACCCAAGGCAACCCACTAGATTTCCTCATGCCACCCAAGGCGCTTACTTGATTTCTACATGCCACCCAAGGCACCCACTTAACCCCTCATGCCCACTACATGCTTATCTGGTTAAGTGATTCTTAATTGATTAAAAAAGTAACCGTTGTAAAGACCTCTCACATTAGACTATCTTTTATGGCAGCTGGATTTGCCGGTTGGGTCCGGGCAGCCTTACGTCATAATCGAGTCTAACCTCGTGTCTATACACTTGTCACGTATTTAGTTTGTGCCTAAGACCTCTCACATTGGGCCAATCATTTGTAGCCGCTGGATTTGCCGGTCGGTTCCGGGCAGTCTTACGCTACAAAAGGGTCCAACCTCGTGTCTTAGTCGATTAATTACACCTAATTAATCACCCCCATATTTCGAATTAATTTTCCCTAATTAATTCCAATTTTAACGATGTACATAATTGACTCAATTATGTCCACCCACTTTATGGTATGCATAATCATACCAACTTCACACAATTTCATTAACATGTATATTAAACCCATCGTTCCCCACGTAATTCGCTAACATGACATAAAAGGGAAGATTCATCACAAATACAATGGGTTCAACTTGCATAACACATTAGCATCAACATGGGTTTAAAGGTGTCAACATGCATATAGCATCAAACCCAACTAGCATAAATAATCAACCCAAACTTGCATGAATCACATATGTCATAAAGAGGTTAACTTGCATAAGTTTCTTATGTCATACAAAGGGGTAAACTTGCATATGTATGTATGACATATAAAGGGGTTAACTTGCATATGTATGCATATCATCCAAAGGTGTAAACTTGCACATGTTACTTGCATATAATCAAACACCAAACTTGCATAACATGTCATATGTGAACTTGCATATAATCATACACCAAACTTGCATACATAACATATATGAACTTGCATATAATCATACACCAAACTTGCATAATCATGGTGTCATGATGGATCAATGTTTATCATAGCAATTTGCATAACTAGCATCATGAACACATAGCCTAACACTTGCATAACTTGCATAACATCATGATCATATAGCATATAACTTGCATAACTTGCATAACATAATGAACATGTAGCATATGACTTGCATAACTTGCATAACATCATGAACATGTAGCATATAACTTGCATAACTTGCATAACATCACAAACACATAGCATATAACTTGCATAACATGCATAACATTATTAACACATAGCATATAACTTGCATAACATGCATAACATCATTAACACATAGCATATAACTTGCATAACTTGCATTGATCCACGTTCATAGCCATAACCTCATTATATCCTATCATAATCACTTCAATAATTGGTCATTAAGGCTATAGAAAACTCACAACTTGTTGATTAGCACTCCTAAGAAGAAGATTAAGTTGCTAGAGTTGATTAGAGATTGATTTGAGAAGCTATCTTCCTCTTTAGATTGATGGAGGCTCCTTCAAGTTGCATTTTGACGGCATAACGGTGTTGTAGCTATTTCTAGTATGAATTAGGGTAGTCTTAGGGTGTATTTATAGATTAGTTAGGTGTTTTAGGCCATTAGATTAACCCTAAATTAGATTAGAGCCGTCAGATCTCGTCCTAGCCACCAAAACACAGCCCAAAAGCCAAACTGATGCACCCAGGTCACCTGGGCTCGACCAGGGAGGTCGACCCCCAGGTCGACACTAGGGTCGACACCCTAATCGACCTAGTGGGCAGGTCGACTCCCCAGTCGACCCCCAGGTCGACTCCCTGGGTCTGGCGGGATTTTTCCCGCCACTTCTGAAAATTAAAATTTTTGTATTTAAATCTGTTTTGAATTTTTCTGAAACTTCTTCGGGCCTTAACTGGGTCATACGGACTCCGATTTTCGAAAACTCGGACTCTATTTCGCGTATTTTTCCGAGACGAACGCAATGGCATATCCCGTTTCCCCTGATTCAGATTTTAAAATTTAATTCTGCCCTGTTTTATATTATAGCAAGTTATTCAACATACGGGGTGTTACACAGCGCCATTTCAGGCCTTGTTTATAATTAGAATTAATTATATTCATTTTCAAATGTTGATTCACTCTTACTTTTCATCTCTATTATTTAAAATATTTATTTTAAATATTTAAAATCCACTATTTTAGCCAATTTAAAAAATTTAAATTGGTTCAGATTTTCTGGGTCGTTACAATCACCCCCACTTAAAACTTTTCATCCTCGAAAAGGAACAAAGTCGAAAGTGGTTTGATTAATCAACTCTACGTTCGATCTGGCTTCCATTCTCCAACTTTTCAGTTTCTGAGAATTTTCAAATTCTTCAAAAATTTGGCTAGCACCCGGAATTTTTGAAAAATTTCGCCATAACCTCCTTTGTACGGGGAGAGGTTTGGAAATTTATTGGGCCGTATTAGGTACCCAATAAATCCTAATAAGCATACACATATTTATAGTGATATATTCTGGTGTTTACAGGGGAGCGTGTATTGATAATAACTCCAGAGAATAAATTCTCGTCACCCTGTCAAAGCCTGAGGGAGTGTGTATTTTAAATGCTCCAGAGGATAAATCCTCGTCACCTCGTCCCGTGTGGGAAATAAATAGTCCATGTGCCGTATCTAATAACTAGAGAGACGTGATTATTGTCAACTCCAGACCCGTGTGGGATTTTTATTAATCTGGGAATTTTATCGTTACAATTTAAATAGTCCATATCAGTCATCAGTTCAACCTGTAAAATATAGTCATCGCCATACAAGCCTCTCACTCGTATGGTAAATGTTACCTTGCACCGGAGTCAATCAGAGATATCCACTCGGCATTTAGGATAGGCTTTCTGAATGCTCTCCTCAGATTCCCAAGTACAATCTCGCGGATCTCCACTCCATTGCACTTTGACTAAGTGAACCTTCTCGTTCCTCGGCTCTTTGGTTTCTTTGCCGATAATCTTGAGTGGCTCTCTTCTCACAACTAATTCTGGAGTAATTTCAATATCCTGTTGAGCTGCTTCTTCCACGATCAAGTCTGGATCATGAACGTGCTTTCGAAGTTGAGATATGTGAAATACATCATGAATTCTAGGCAACCAATCAGGTAATTTGACCCTATAAGCGAGAGTTCTGATCCGTTCTAGAATAGGAAACGGACCAATGAATTTGGGCGCCAACTTTCCAGTTTTACCGAACCGGATAACTCCTCTCATTGGCGATACTTTCAAATATACATAGTCGCCAACAGCAAACGATAAATCTCTTCTTCTTCTATCGGCATAGCTCTTTTGTCGGCTTTGAGCAGCGATTAATCGTTTCTTCATAAAATCGACTTTGTCGGCAGCTTCTCGGGTCATATCAGGTCCTAACACAAGTCTATTACCGGGTTCGACCCAACAAGCAGGGGATCGACACGGTCTACCATACAATGCTTCGAATGGCGACATTGTCAGGCTCGCCTGGTAGCTGTTGTTATATGAGAATTCAGCCAAATGCAGATGGTCTTCCCATGATCCATCGAAATCTAGAACACAAGCCCGCAATAGATCTTCTATTATACGATTCACCCTCTCAGTTTGACCATCTGTCTGAGGATGATAGGCGGTGCTCAAGTTCAACTTCGTTCCCAGTTCTACTTGAAATGCCTCCCAGAATTTGCTAGTAAATATTGTATCTCTATCACTGACTATACTGAGCGGCACTCCATGTAGTCTAACTATTTCCTTGAAGTATATCTGCGCCAGACTCTGAGCAGTTCTGTTTGATCTGACAGGTATGAAATGGGCGGTCTTTGTGAAGCGATCTACAATCACCCAAATACTGTCATTCCCTTTTTTGGTTCTGGGCAGACCATCTATGAAATCCATAGAAATATGTTCCCACTTCCAACCTTGAACGTCTAGCGGTTGTAACAGTCCAGCAAGTTTCTGTTGGTTGCTTTTGACTAGCTGGCAAGTAGGGCATCGACTAACATATAAAGAAATGTACCTTTTCATCGACTTCCACCAGAAAGTGCGTTTGATGTCATTGTACATTTTGCTTACTCCCTGATGGATACTAAGTTTTGACTTATGGCATTCATCCAGTACTTCCTTTCGGAACTCAGGAATGTTAGGGACACAGATTCGACCTTTGAGCCTTAGAATCCCATCATTATCAACTTGAGAACTTGAGGGTTCGCCTTGTTGAATTATCTCTCTTATCTTCTGAATGAAGTGATCATCCTTCTGAAGAGCAGATATTTTATCTAGCAATGAAGTCGTGATAATAAAACTGGCGATCATTTCATTCTTTCGGCTTAACGCATCAGCCACGACATTAGCTTTCCCTGGAGTGTACATAATCTCAAAGTCATATGCTGCAAGAAACTCCAGCCAACGTTGCTGCCTCAGATTCAAGTCTTTCTGGGTGAACAGATACTTTAGCGAATGGTGATCTGTAAACAGTTCAGATCTCTCACCCAGAAGATAGTGTCTCCAGATTTTCAAGGCGAATACTATAGCCAATAACTCAAGATCATGAGTTACGTAGTTTTTCTCGTACGGCTTCAGCTGACGGCTAGCATAAGCAATCACTTGGCCCCTTTGCATTAACACTGCGCCAAGGCCTTCTCTAGAAGCATCTGTCCAGACTTTCAAATCCTGATTGCCATCAATGATGGTTAACAATGGAGCTGTCGTTAACCTTAACTTTAGCTCTTCAAAAGCCTCTTCACTTTCTGGAGTCCATTTGAATTTAGAGTGCTTCTTTGAAAGCTTCGTTAAGTGACCAGATATCTTGGAAAAGTTTTTAATGAACTTCCGGTAATAACTAGCCAATCCGAGGAAACTGCGGACTTCTGTAGGAGTACTGGGCTGTTTCCAATTCTGAATAGCTGTGATTTTACTTGGATCCACAGCAATTCCTTCTTTTGATATGACATGGCCCAGAAATTTTACTTCCTCTTGCCAGAATATACATTTGGACAGTTTGGCTTTCAATACATTCCTTCTGAGGATTTCCAGAACCTATTCCAGATGCTTTTCATGTTCGGCCTTTGATTTAGAGAATATTAGAATATCGTCAACGAAAACCAGAACAAATTTATTCAAAACCCCTCTGAACACTCTATTCATCAGATCGACGAAGTAAGCTGGAGCGTTACATAAGCCGAATGACATTACTAACCACTCGTAGAATAAGTCGGGACCTCTGAATGCTGTCATTGGAACACACTCTTCGGCAATTCGAAGTTGATGGAAGCCTGTAGCTAGGTCCATCCTTGAGAATACTTGTTCTCCATTCAGACGATCCAATAAATCATCGATCCGCGGCAATAGATATTTGTTCTTTATTGTCTGTTTGTTCAGATCACGATAATCCACACATAAACGTAGAGTACCGTCATATTTTGGGACAAACACCACTGCTGCACCCCAATCAGAGATACTAGGCCTGATGACAAAGATTGCACTCTCGGGTTATAGGAAACTTGCCCTTAGATTTAGACTCATGCTCTTTTCGTTTCTTTAAGGGTCCGCAGTTTATCGACAAATGCCCTTTTTGATGGCAGTTTTTGCATACGGCGGTCGTTACTGGTTCATTCTCAGATCTGGCCCTCTTCCGATTGACTTTGGGTTTTTTTTTGACCTTAGACATCATACTGGCCTTTGGAATATCAGTTTCCGACTCTTCTTTGTTACTAGAACAGGCTTCCTCTTCGTAGCGCAACATACCTTTCTTATGGAGATCTTCATACTGATAAGCCATATAAATCATTTCTGAGAAAGGAAGCTTCACATTCCCCATTATACTATTCTGATATTTCCTTTGCAGGCCATGAATAAATCTCAGATTCTTCCTCTTTGGATCTTGAATCAGATGAGGAGCAAAGTGAGAAAGTTCGTTGAATTTCTTATGATATTCTGGGACGGTCATATCACCTTGAATCAGATAAGAGAATTCATCGCATAATCGCTCGGTTGCTTCGGGAGGAGTAAATCTTTCTAGGAAAATCACTTTGAATCTATCCCAGGTGATATCACCCTCCGGATTATCCTTAATAACTGAATCCCACCAAAACAAAGCTTCTTCTTTGAGTGCCCAAGACGTCAGTAATCTTTTCTGATCGTCTCTTAGCTTTAAACCCTCAAAGATTTTCTCTGTAGAACGAATCCAAGCTTGTGTTTCCATAATGGACTCTTTGCTTAAGAATCGCGATCCACCCAGATTTCGAAATCTCTTGAATAGAACTTCTATATCTGATTCTGGCTGCGGGAGCACAACTGGCTCATTAGCTGGTCGAGCCATACGATTATTTCTTCTGTTCCTGTCACTCATTTTCGAGTATGTCTGCAATTAGCAGATAAAGTGTCAGGTCAAAAGAAAAGATATTTCAGAATATAGAGACAAATACTTCAATGTAAATGTGTCTACTGGGGTGTATTTCATTCTGCTTTACTTATACTAGGATATTACTGATCCTATCTGTATAGAGTTACCCATCCTAGAACACTACTGGTTTTATTTCTGATGAGTTCGTTCATATGTTATATTCCAGAACTAAGCTTAACCAAAGCTCTGATACCAAATGAGACGCCCCCAAACCCCGTACTGACGGTGGCAAGGGTAATCCTTGGAATATAACACAGAAACAGATAATAGCAGAACAAAATTAAATAAATACACCAGATAATGAACAATAGAATATACTGGATAAATGTAATCATCAGAGTTACACAGTATACAGGATCATACTTAGTACAAATACATTTCAGCTATACATAAATGTCTACAGCGGAAAACAAACAAAATATGTACAATAGGAGCTGAACAACATCAAATAGATAAATGATAGAATCCATCTTCAGCTCCAGCTATCCAGAAAGAGCCAGCTAAACCTGAATTCAAGGCTGCCCGTGTAGAAAAAGGGGCACCCGAGTTTGAAAGTGAAACAAACTACGAGTCAGTCATGGGACTGGTATGAGAAATCTACTCAACGCATTTAATATATGGCAAATCACAGGACCATGCCACTTTCGCGGAACGGGTTTACTCCATTGGATTGCCAGTGCTTTAAAACAAATCATTCCTTTAAACATCGCAATGCTTTTTATAAAAATGAAGCCATTATAAGACTCAGTTCCCATCACACAATGCAACGCAAACCGTAGGATAGAGTTTTACCTTATAATGGACAAAATATGATTGATACGAATAAAACAAAAGCATTTGATATTATTACTAGTGTTTATATGTTTCAAAAACAATTTCAATCATAACTATCAATCATAGGCGGCATGGGTACCATATATCATGTCGCCATATATATATACAATCAAAACCGCACAGTCACGTAATCGGAAATTGGATTTCCGTCATGAACCAAGGCAAAAGATAGTCCTTCCGAATTCGAGACGCTCTAGCCCGTGTCTCAGGCAAGCGCGCAGGCAAGCCTTGGATCGTCAGGGCCGGTCCACCAAGGTGGATTATTATGCCAGAACAATACGTTTCCCCGCCCTTTGGGGCGTCAACGAGCCAACGAATGATTCCATCGGACCCGGATCGTCCGATCTAACTGAGGCGCCTTGCAACAGCAACAACCACATAAGTCAAACTCGTCAGGGCGTGTAAAACCACTGACGCCACTCCTAGCTAGAAGGAAACGCATGCCCTCCCTGAGGTCCTGTTCCCGTTTCTGGTTCATACCGGGGTGTGAGGCTCGCGATTTCACGTTATTCACAAAGCTACGCCACACAGGCGGTGCTTTGATCATCACCACAAGACTTTGCTTTGCAACAGAAGCCCTGATCACTGCATCTTAGCATGCCACACAGGCAATTCACACCATGCAACTGATAGCTATCAATCATACAGAATAAATTCCAATGTCAGACATACTGTCCATTTGCAAGTCCGTTCTGGGTCTAAACGAAACCGGAGGCACTATATACCTCGCAAACCCATCGATTACCACGTACGTCTGGACGATCACCACTCATTATCCATATTTCGGGATGCCTCCCAATCAGGACCTCGGTTACCATCCAAACGTGGTGATGATCTCCGGTCTTCGACCACCGTCTTCATCTTCAATTTCTTATCGTCGATACAGTTATTCAGAATGGGATAAACCCGGTCTTTCTGAGCAAGTCGCGTATATACTAAACAAGTGCAACACTAACATACACACGCATCATTTCAATTCATTAGTCACTAACCGTCAATCAGTAAGAGAGCGATTTCCCAAATATTATCCCTAAAGGCCGAAACCAACATCAGATCAATACCCAAGAAACCATTCGACTTAGCCAACCTTCAGTTAATTTCTAAATTTCACATCCATATCGTTTATAATATTTTATAACGATTTATCGCTATTTTTATTTACTTTAAAATAGCCAATTTATTGAAAACGACGCTTCGGGCCATAACGCGGCCGTGGCGCTGTTTTCCTTCAGATTTGATTTACACATTTCTGAAAATCTAACCGTTGGATCTTCACAAAATTTACATCATTAGAAAGATCTTTTCCAAACGAATCCAACGGTTCCAGTTTCGGGAAAATCCGACGGTCGGATCTCCCAGTATAATCCTTTGAAGTTTCGATTTCAAAATACGAACTGCAGCGTCGTTATTCGATTAAATATAATTATATTTATTTATATATATATATATATAAATATAATCGATTCTGGCGCTGTTTTTCTTCAGATTTCAATTAAACATTCCAGACAATCCAACCATTGGATTTTTACAAAGTTGGTGCCGTTGGAAAGATATTTCCAAAGCGAACCCAACGGTTGCGATTTCAGGAAAATCCGATGGTCGGATCTCCCGTTATAATCGTTTGAAATCACGGTTTCAAAATACGAACAACAGCGTCGTTATTCGATATATTTTAATTCTACTTAACCCTACCAAACCATCGTGTCAAATTGGTTAAGTATATTCAAGCGGTTCGTGACCTAACCCTATCAAGTCATCGTGTCAAATTGGTTAAGTATATTCAAGCGGTTCATGACTTAACCCTATCAAGTCATCGTGTCAAATTGGTTAAGTATATTCAAGCGGTTCATGACTTAACCCTATCAAGTCATCGTGTCAAATTGTTTAAGTATATTCAAGCGGTTCATGACTTAACCCTATCAAGTCATCGTGTCAAATTGGTTAAGTATATTCAAGCGGTTCATGACTTAACCCTATCAAGTCATTAATTCATTTATGCACCCCAACCTCTCACATCATACCTGTTGTTGTGGTCACTGGATATGCCGGGCGGTACTGGGCAGATTTACACCACAACTCAGTCTGACCTCGGGTTTTCAAGTGCGATATGACCAACTACCCACATTGGATCCTATTGTTTACAGTAACTGGATTTGCTGGGCGGTTCCGGGCAGAATTACACTGCAAACTCAACCCAACCTTGAGTTGGCCATTTTCTAGTTCATTCTAAATGTCATGTCCATGATCAAGTTTCATGTCAAGTTCGTGTCTAGTTTCATGGCGAGTTTCATGTTTTCACTCATGCTTATTATCAAGTTAATGGTTCATATTCATAACCAATTCATGTTTCAAGTTCATAAGCATGTTTACGTGCCTTCTAAATGTCCAATACAAACCAACTACCCAAAACCCAACTTAGGCGCGTTCATATTAAACTTTCTCCAAGTCATAAATTATCATATATGTTTCTATTCCAAATTTTTCATAATTAACATATGCCCAAGTTCTAGGTTACATGTCAATTTTACATATGCCCAATTCGTATCAAATTTACATATGTTCAATTCATGCCGTTTTACATGTATGCTAATTTTTTTGCCAATTTACACATCTATCAAGATCCATGCCAAATTACATATGCCAATTTATATATGCCTAATCCTAGAAAATTTACATTTTTACCAAATTTCATGCTCTTTTACATATGTCAAGATCTAGCCAACATTACATGTATTAAGTTTCATATCCAATAAACCCAAATCGTGATTCATGATGTAGTTACCCCAAACCATAACCTTTTTATTACAATACAAGCCAGTTGTCCAATCTTTTGATTTGATTTACATGTTACCTTACATAGATCCAAATTTACGCCAAATTCCATGCATATAATATTTATGCAAATTTCCTCATAACAAGATTATACCAAAATTTACATATCAAGCCCAAACTCGCAAATACAATGATAATATCCAATTTCATGTTGCCAATAATTCCATCATATTCATATAGGCAATAATCCCATAATTCCCCCGTATACATATCGTACGGAAGTCGTGATTTTAGGCCAAGGTCCGAAATTGAACAAGGTTCATCGAAAGAAAATAAATAGGGGAAAGGTAGAATCTTGCATCAAAATAAGATCGGAGAGAAAAACATCATCACAGGCATATTAAGATTACAACAGGCTGAATAGACCATGAACTAGACATGAGAATAAAGATGAACAAGTCTCAAAACTCAAGGTTCAAGAAGCAACAGAAATAGATCTGAATCGATAAACATTCTTAAATCCAATTCCACTTTATTCCATGGCCATATTATAGTTAAATATTTAAATAGGAAAGCAACTAGAACTTACATTGATTGGCTAAGAGAGGACAAATCGATTCGTCGCGTTGAAACGTCTAACTTGATTAATCTTCTGATTTGATTCAATATGGTCTAGGCGTCGTTTCTTGAACCCTTAATCTCTAGTTTGAATTGAGTTGCCTGGGTTGATGTTGATTAGCTTCTAGTTTTGATTCCAGCAGAGTCGCGACGCCATTTTTATTTTTATTTAGAACAGAGGCAGAGTAGAAGCAGAATAGAATTGTGTGTAGAGAAGGCTAGGTTTGGGGCTGTTTAAATAGGTTTAGGCAGATGAATCTGGACAGAAATCGGACTAGATACATCAGAACGAATACTGGCCCAAAAATGGGCTCGGGGACCAGGTCGACACCCAAGTCGACTGCGAAGTCGACCAGGTCCTGGTGGTGTCGACTGCCCAGTCGACTCCCCAGTCGACATGGGGGGGTGTCGACTGACCAGTCGACTCCCCAGTCGACCTGGGGTGCTGGGTGGGAAATTTCCTGCCCAGTCTGTCTGGGTTTTGAAATTCGAATTTGAACTCGAATTCGAACTGTTTTGAACTCTGAAAATTTCTGAAACTTTGGGGAGCCATAACTTGGTCATACGGACTCCGATTTTCGAAAACTCGGACTCGATTTCATGCAGAATTCCGAGACGAACGCAATTGCGCAACCCATTTCCCTTGGTTCTTATTTTAAAATTTAATTCTGCATAGATTTATGATTTTAACATGTTGTTAAAATTCGGGTTGTTACATTCTCCCCTCCTTAAAGGATTTCGTCCCCGAAATCTTCAAGTTAAGGAGAATGTGTCATACCATCCAATCATCCATCTTCTCAATCATCAATCACAGGCATCCATCGTCCTTAATAGATTTCTAATGATGTATGAACATATGCGGAAAGTGTGTGTATATGTTCCTAGTCTAATGCAAATGATCAGGCCTGATTGATCTTCTAAATGCAAAATATGTTTAGTGCCATGAATCCACAAGTATGAAAATTGTCCTAGTCACATAAACACTATATGTGTGCACAAACATCCATCCATATGCAATATCCACATGATAACACATTCAAATTCATCCATAAACAAGTATAAACACTCATGCATATGCAATATGAAAGGTGACCGAGCCGATCTTATGCCTAATGTGTAAATGCATCCACGAGCAACCACTAGCAACCACTTGCAGCCACTTGCAACCATCAATCATAACATGTCTCAAACACATGTTTACACCCAATTGTTCCTACCTAAAGGTATAGCCGAATGATAGAAGCAAGTAAAAACCTTGTGCCCATTAGGCCATGTCAAAACTGGAAATATATGTCACATATATACTGATCAGGAGAAGAACTCCCTAAGTACCAGCCCCGAAGACCGAAATCAACATCAGGCTGACACCCAAAGAGTTACTCAATCAAACCAATATACGTTTCGAGGAAACTAAGCATGATGGACTCCTTTTAGGTCACAAGGGAATCCCTTCCTAAAACCAACCCGTATCCTATAAAACCCAAAGAGTTTAGTCAACCCAACGGACACCCTCAAGCCCCAAAATGTATTACTAACTGATGAGTCATACTCCCTATGGGGTTTGCAACAGAAATTTGATTGAGAATAGGACCGAGAGGAAAAAGATAACATGCAAGTAAGCTCTACAGGAAAAGAGGGACCAAGGATATACTCTTAAAAAGAGATATGATGCACATATCTAGTCTTCAATCTTCTAAGTCGCGTTTCCTTGAGCTTAACTCCATTGTGCTTTGACCGTCTTTAACTTCACAGATTCTTAATTCTTGTTTCCAAAATATGAGTTGGAACTCATTTCACTGTTGCCTCTCGTTCCACTTTCACTTATCCTCCTTCTAGTATACTCAGCTCAAACTTAACTACGTACTCATGGTTTCATGCAAGCTCTCCAAAATTCACTAGTGAATCTTGGATCTCGTTCACTTACTAGGAGGTATTCCACGCAGAAGAACTATCTCTTGAAAATAACAAATATCAACCATGTTGCCAAATGTACTTACAAAGGTGACTTTCTACAACTCATGCATAAGTGAAATGAACCATCCGCCTTAGTGGTGAACACTACTCGAGCGGATCAATAAATGTATCAAGAGATTCTAGGTAACTAATCATGAGAGAACCCTAAAGGTTACACGCGACTTCGAGGGTATTACCGAGGCAAGTCAAGAGTCTAACTACCCTCTTTTCAAAACCGAGAATGTCACCCTTACTGGATAACTACTCCATCGCTAGAATCAACCCATAGCCCAAAACATAAACATAAGCATTACTTCTAAAATCAACACTTAGCATAGACATTCTCAAATCCAAACAAATCATGAATACATGAGCCGATTCCCCAACAGGATTTGAGACAAAAATGGGATCCTCTACTACGCTAGTACTAAGGTGCAGAGACTCAACTATCGAGGCAGAATTAAAAGGATGCGATGTATAAAAACAAAGTTCCCATGGTATGATAGAAAAGAGAAGCTAAACTTTTAACAGAAACGTTACCACCTCTCTTAGGTATGCTAGTAGTGAGAGCATACAATTGCCCTCTCGACGATCTTGTTCTTTGCCTTTGTCCTTGTCCTATGATACTTAACTACATGTCCCTTTTTACCATACCAACGATGTTCTTTCTTGTCATGGGTTTTATTATTCTTTTACTTTGACCTCTTTACTTTCACCTTTTCCTCCTTCGTGGATTACGCCTTATCAACAAGTTTCTCATCCTTAGGCTTGTGTTCTTTATCCTCGTTCTTACTATCCTTGTATAGCTTGTTGACAAGTTTCTCGAAAGCTACCTCCATCGCACGGCAACCCTACAAAGCTTGAAATAAGATTAGTCGTAGATGGAACTACTGCGGCTACAGATGGAGGTTGGGCACTACTTTGCCCTCCGACATGTGTTGTATGCCTACAAACTATGGTGAAAAAGAAAGAGAGAAGAGACTCAAGGAGAGAATCAAAAGATAGTGCATATGGCTTTGGGGAACATGCCTTTCGTAAAACAAAACTTTTCTTTAGAAAAATGCTTCATTGTAAACGTTTTGAAAATAGTTTCAGAAGGTTGCCCAGTCTGGTAACCTTCTGCTCTGATACCAAATGTAACACCCCACCTCCGCTGGGGTCACTCACAAAGGGAATGCACTAGCTTTGGTGGAGTATTATCTAGGTAAACATACACAAAAATATTACAAGACAGAATATAAATAAAACAGCAGAAGGAAAACCCAAATTTAATTGATTTAAAATCTAGTAAGGTCTAAAGCCTTTTACATCAAAATGCTATTAAGTCAATTACATCGAAATCTGTCTTGTAATAGTAAAGAAGCATAAAACCATAGTTATAAATCATTCCCCAATAAAGCAAAGCAAGCCATAGCCAAGAGAAATCCAAGCCGTACATGAAAGAGCTTTGGAGCTTGGTAAGATCCGAACTAAGCTGTATTCCCACCCTGCGAACCTGGGGGGGAAACGGAAGAAAAAGAGGCGAAACAAAACGGGTCAGTCATAAAGACTGAGCAAGCCCCAGTGACTTTCAGCATAAAAACAGGTAAAGATAACATGGCATGAATAAACTGGAAGTAAACATAAGCATGATGACAAGATATGCTACAGGAAAGATAACTAAGAATAACCTCATATGGTTCTTGTCAAGTATAACATCGCCAGGTTTCCATTCAAGATAAACTAAGTATAATTTCGCAAGATTTCTATCAAGCATCGCAAGATTTCTCTTCTTTACCATTAAAATATTTCTATGATACCTATTTGCTCTGTACCAATCGTACTAGTATCCCAACTCGTGTCATGTGTTGACTATAAAATGATCCCTTGCCCAATGTCATGAAATGATCCATTACTTGGTCTCACGAAATGATCTATTAATCGATCGGCTCCCTTCAAGTCCTATCTCGTTCATGTGTCTGTGTCATACGGCCCTATCACGAATGTAGTCACCTGTGCTAGGTCCACCATAGGGTGTATCAAGCCCTAGGGTGCCAACCACCGACACGAATCAAGCGCGCACAGTGTGAACCTACTGGTGCCCAATGCCTGCCTTTTCAACTCCGGACTATGTGCACAACTGTAGTCCGCCTGAACCTACAATGGCGCACCAACTCAGCCGTCGTTCTGGTCGCTTACAATTAGCCCAGTAATCGTGCCCCACCCTGCCTAGTTCCAGGGTACCATGATACATCTAGTGGGTTACTGCTGAAAAGGACCGCATAACTAGGGTTTCCGTCCAACAGGTTAAGTGTTGTCATTTAAATTCGAGACTTAACCCCATCAGTCTAGCATGTCATGTTGGTTAAGTGTGGTCATTCAAGTTTGTGACTTAACCCGTCTATGTGTCATGTCAAATTGGCTAAGTGTTGTCGTTCAAGTTCATGACTTAGCCCTACGAATCATGTGTCAAGTTGGTTAAGTATGTTCAAGCGGTTCGTGACTTAACCCTACCAAACCATCGTGTCAAATTGGTTAAGTATATTCAAGCGGTTCGTGACCTAACCCTATCAAATCATCGTGTCAAATTGGTTAAGTATATTCAAGCGGTTCATGACTTAACCCTATCAAGTCATCGTGTCAAATTGGTTAAGTATATTCAAGCGGTTCATGACTTAACCCTATCAAGTCATCGTGTCAAATTGGTTAAGTATATTCAAGCGGTTCATGACTTAACCCTATCAACTCATCGTGTCAAATTGGTTAAGTATATTCAAGCAGTTCATGACTTAACCCTATCAAGTCATTAATTCATTTATGCACTCCAACCTCTCACATCAGACCTGTTGTTGTGGTCACTGGATATGCCTGGCGGTTCCGGGCAGAATTACACCACAACTCAGTCTGACCTCGGGTTTTCAAGTGCGATATGACCAACTACCCACATTGGATCCTATTGTTTGCAGTAACTGGATTTGCCGGGCGGTTCCGGGCAGAATTACACTGCAAACTCAACCCAACCTCGAGTTGGCCATTTTCTAGTTTATTCTAAATGTCATGTCCATGTTCAAGTTTCATGTCAAGATCGTGTCTAGTTTCATGGCGAGTTTCATGTTTTCACTTATGCCTATTATCAAGTTAATGATTCATATTCATAACCAATTCATGTTTCAAGTTCATAAGCATGTTTACGTGCCTTCTAAATGTCCAATACAAACCAACTACCCAAAACCCAACTTAGGCGCGTTCATATTAAACTTTCTCCAAGTCATAAATTATCATATATGTTTCTATTCCAAATTTTTCATAATTAACATATGCCCAAGTTCTAGGTTACATGTCAATTTTACATATGCCCAATTCGTATCAAATTTACATATGTTCAATTCATGCCGTTTTACATGTATGCTAATTTTTTTGCCAATTTACACATCTATCAAGATCCATGCCAAATTACATATGCCAATTTATATATGCCTAATCCTAGACAATTTACATTTTTACCAAATTTCATGCTCTTTTACATATGTCAAGATCTAGCCAACATTACATGTATTAAGTTTCATATCCAATAAACCCAAATCGTGATTCATGATGTAGTTACCCCAAACCATAACCTTTTTATTACAATACAAGCCAGTTGTCCAATCTTTTGATTTGATTTACATGTTACCTTACATAGATCCAAATTTACGCCAAATTCCATGCATATAATATTTATTCAAATTTCCTCATAACAAGATTATACCAAAATTTACATATCAAGCCCAAACTCGCAAATACAATGATAATATCCAATTTCATGTTGCCAATAATTCCATCATATTCATATAGGCAATAATCCCATAATTCCCCCGTATACATATCGTACGCAAGTCGTGATTTTAGGCCAAGGCCGAAATTGACCAAGGTTCATTGAAAAAAAAATAAATAGGGGAAAGGTAGAATCTTGCATCAAAATAAGATCGGAGAGAAAAACATAATCGCAGGCATATTAAGATTACAACAGGCTGAATAGACAATGAACTAGACATGAGAATAAAGATGAACAAGTCTCAAAACTCAAGGTTCAAGAAGCAAAAAAATAGATCTGAATCGATAAACATACTTAAATCCAATTCCACTTTATTCCATGGCCATATTATAGTTAAATATTTAAATCGGAAAGCAACTAGAACTTACATTGATTGGCTAAGAGAGGACAAATCGATTCGTTGTCGCGTTGAAACGTCTAACTTGATTAATCTTCTGATTTGATTCAATATGGTCTAGGCATCATTGCTTGAAGCCTTAATATCTAGTTTGAATTGAGTTGCCTAGGTTGATGTTGATTAGCTTCTAGTTTTGATTCCAGCAGAGTAGCGATACCATTTTTATTTTTATTTAGAACAGAGGCAGAGTAGAAGCAGAATAGAATTGTGTGTAGAGAAGGCTAGGTTTGGGGCTGTTTAAATAGGTTTAGGCAGATGAATCTGGACAGAAATCGGACTAGATACATCAGAACGAATACTGGCCCAAAAATGGGCTCGGGGACCAGGTCGACACCCAAGTCGACTGCGCAGTCGACCTGGTCCTGGGGGTGTCCACTGCCCATTCGACTCCCCAGTCGACCTGGGGTGGGTGTCGACTGCCCAGTCGACCTGGGGTGCTCGGCGGGAAATTTCCCGCCCAGTATGTCTGGGTTTTGAAATTCGAATTTGAACTCGAATTCGAACTGTTTTGAACTCTGAAAATTTCTGAAACTTTGGGGAGCCATAACTTGGTCATACGGACTCCGATTTTCGAAAACTCGGACTCGATTTCATGCAGAATTCCGAGACGAACGCAATTGCGCAACCCGTTTCCCTTGCTTCTTATTTTAAAATTTAATTCTGCCTAGATTTATGATTTTAACATGTTGTTAAAATTCGGGTTGTTACAACGAATGAATATCGATTCAACACATGAAGGTTTTCTATAGTTTATATATATAGATAAAAATGTGATTTTTATATTTAAAACACGAATACCATTCGACACATGAATTTCTATCCAACGAATGAATATCGACTCAACACATGAAGGTTTTCTATTCAACGAATAAATATAGTTTCAACAAATGAAAATAATTCAAACACATGAATATTATTCAAAATTTCGGCAGCATAACGGCAGGGTTGTTAAAACCGGGACCGTCCCTTGTACGGCTCCTCGTTCTACCTTAAAACCTCGCGGTTTTTGACAATGGGGAATCATGCATCTAGTTCGCACGCAGGCGGCATGTATATTTATTTCATTTCCACAAACTAATCCTATGTTGTTTCAACCAAATATTTCTCAACCACAAACGGGTATTTTTCAACCACAATCAATCAATATCAACCACAAACAATTCCAATCAACCATTCGCTATCAATCAATTTTCACAACAATCACAACCAATAAATATCGTCCATGGTTTGTGGACGAGGGGCGTATATATATATATATATATATATATATATATATTTATATATAGCAATTCACTTCTATTTCAACACATATATAATTTTAACAACGCATATACAACTTATACATCGAACGTACAACTTATACAATGCTTATACAAGGGGTGTACAACGCTTATATAACTCATACATCGACTATATAATTTATACATCGTCGTTTTCCATATCATTTATAAATTAGAAATCTCACATTGGGTTCCACTCCACCAAAAATAGCAGAAGGCTCGGAAAAATATGCGGTCTCTTCTAGAAGGTAGAAGGCGTCCACATGAGTCCACTGCCTCTTGTTTCACTGAATTTCGTCAATACACGAAAAAGATATGATTTTTAGAAGTTTGCAACGCTTTTATTTTTCGAAATCAGTTAAAAATAAATAAACCCGTACCTCTCAGCAAAAGGTTCCAAACTAGGTTTGGATTTTTCGTGCAAACGGTGAAGCGGTTCGACGATCGGCCTTCGCAGCGACGAAGATGGGGGAGAGGCGCGCTGGCGCAAGGGTGGGGGGCCACTACGGTGGTCCCTGTAGGCGGCGGCGGCGAATTGAAGTCGTCGACTTCAGGGAGGTGATTCTCTCAATTCAGGCAACGAAAAAATACCACCCTTGTATGGATTTGAAGCTCTCGCCGAGCTCTACAAAATCTTCAACTGGAGGAGGGGCTAATTTTGTGTGGATTGATCGGAAAGTGGATGGGAAGATTTGAAAGGGTTTCCGCCGTCGCTCGATAATATACGGGGAGAGAGAAAAAAAATTAACTGGCTAATGAGATAATTTTTTATATTTATAATTTTTTTAAATTTCGAAAATACCCCCTTTCACACACGAACACCAATCCAAACCCAACGACTGTCGTCCCTAGCGTTTCACCCCCATTCCGAAAACAATGGGATATGTCTCGAAGGCCCATTCGACTGTTTTAGTCAGTTTTCATTCAATATAAAATATATAACATTCAATATTTGATTTGAACGTACATTTCAATTTGCCAGGGCCACAAACTGATTCGAAAAATTCCAGAAAAATAAATCTGGCTTTGTTTTGACGATACGGTCCCAACAAAACTAGTTTCGTCGAATTCTGAGACCGTTTGCAAAAAGGCCCATTTCTGGTCGATCCAATTTAACTGTAATTGACCAAAACACGTTTTCATTTGCCATGCTCACATACTAGCTTCAAAAATTATGAAATTTGAAACCTAGCAATAACTTTACATCCCAGATCCAACAAAAGTGGTTTCGTCGAATTCCGAGGTCGTTTGCAAAATGGCCAATTTCACGGGCTATATAAATTCTATAGCGACCTTTCTGAAAATTCATTTGGCCATAACTTTTGCTTTCCGCTATGAAACTTCGATTTTTCAGATTTGTTAGAAAGGTATTCACTAACAGATTTAAATATTTTTGGTTTCACTCAAATCCGTTTTGTTTTGCACCCGGTACATTCCGACAAAGTTTGAATTCAATTTTTGAAACTACAGCGCCATTTCAGGCCTTGTTTATAATTAGAATTAATTATATTCGTTTTCAAATGTCAATTCACTCTTACTTTTCATCGCTATTATTTAAAATATTTATTCTAAATATTTAAAATCCACTATTTTAGCCAATTTAAATTTTTTTAATTGGTTCAGATTTTCTGGGTCGTTACAGCAACCATCATCAACATGATTCAATAAATCATAATTGTGCACAAGCGTTATAACACTAACGCTTAATAGTGTGTGTTCTAAACTTCGCATCCATCATCCATCGCAACAAATGTCAAACATTATTAACCAATAATAATTCATCACTATATTTAAATTAGTCTAGCTACTAGTTAAATATATAAACCGTGGTTAAAGATTACTCACCTAACAGCTTTCCAAATCTTCACGGTAGGCGAGCCTAGCTAAACGAATCGTCGGGCAATATTTCAGCGGAACGTCTTCTTCACCAAAATATATATAATATAATATACACTAATCTCTCTTTATATTATAAGAGGAGGAGGAGAATGACGAACTTTGACAAGGTGGTGGTGGAAAAGAAGAAGACTTATGCCATGGAAACCATGGCCATAAGCTTTAAGGAGAAGAGAGAAAGAAAAGAAGTGAGAATGAATGAAAAAGTCGAAGGAAAGTGTGGTATTTATGGGAAAAGAGAGTAAGGAGAGACTGACACATGACATGTGTATTTTATGCATGGAATGTTGCATGCAAAATTACAAGTGTCTTAACACTTGTAAAAAGGAGAAGGAATGTGTTTTTGGTAGCATTTACATTAAACGTTATGAAAACAAAGTGCAACGCATAATACTAATGCTATAAATTTATGTTATCTTTTGACAAATCCGATCGAACGACAAATAATATCAGTAAATCCAAACTTATTAATAATCATTTCCATTTATAAATGTTATAATTCAAATAAAACCTATTGTTTAACCTATCAAAATTATTAAATGATCTCAAACTTATTTTATGTTCAGAAAATTTAAATTAAGTACTAAAAATTCCAATTTCAAATTGGTTCAAAATTCTGGATCATTACACCCGAGCACCAACGAGGATGTCCACGCCTGAGCACCCACACAGGAATTCGCAATTTACAAGTGTTTTGTCTCTTGAATGTGTTCTCTAATCAACACGGAATAGTCGTGATGAAGTACAACCTTCCTATAATCTTATCCTCAAGTACTTGAAGTGTATGTGAAGGTTTAACGAAGTATGTTGCTTGGTTAATCAAGAGATGTGAAATATTATCAATGATTCAATATGTAACTTGAATTTTGGAGAGCTTTAGAATGCAAAGAATATAAAAGTTCAAATCATAAAATAGAGAGAATAGAATGATAATCAGTGATTTGGAAAACATATTTGTAGTGCTTATATAATTGTAGAAGAGTAGCATTCCTTCATGAAAGGTTTCAGCAAAAAGTTGCATCCATTTCCATTCATAATTTAAGAGAAAAATCTTCATGATAGAAGGTGACTCTTCATAAAAAAGGCTTTTGTTTTGAATCAGTCTACTGGTCTAAAAACCATCAGTCGATTGATTGAATCGTACTGTAAAACTTTTGGATTAAAAACCTTTCAAAACTAGCCGTCATTGTATAGAAACATGTTGACCTGCCGACTGGTCATATTTCTACCAGTCGACTAGTATAGTTGAGTCTGTACAGTCATGGATTTTTAAATCCTTATACTATATATATATTTATACCTTGGTTGGTATATTCGTGTTATACTTAAGGATAGATTTTAACATAATTCTAACACGACTCTATATGTATATATATATATATAAAAACTTAGCTCTAAGTCATGATTTCCACTGCTCTTCTCTTTGTTAACATTAATCAAAATTCTTGTTTTCAACATTCTCTCCCTTTTTGATTAATGACAACATATTGCAGTCTTGTTGAGAAGTTTTGAATTTCTCCCCCTGAATATCTGGCTCCCCTTGAATTTCTGCAACATTTTGTTGGTTCATAATTTTATAAACTTACCATTTGATTCCTGCAACAAAATGATAGCATATATATTTTCAATAAATAATTAGATCCATCATTGTGAGAATAGGAAATATAATTCTCCCCCTTTGTCATCGATTAAAAAGCATTTAAACAATATGATCACAAAGTAATCGAATAATCTTTCAGAGATCTATAAAAGAGACAATTCCTAGTTCTTGTCGAAGTCTTATGAAAGAACTTTCTAAAAGGGGTTTAGTAAATATGTTGGCAATTCGATTTTCCGAGTTTACAAACTCTAAATTGATAATTTGCTTTTCAATATTATCTTTCAAGAAATGATGTCTTATATCAATGTATTTAGTTCTAGAATGGTTTACTGGAACTTCAGATAAATTTATTGCGCTTGTATTATCGCAATAGATTGTGGAGTTAGATAAATTTACGTTAAAATCTTTTAGTGTTTGCTACATATATATTACTTGAGCACAAACTAGTGCAGCAGATATATACTCAGCTTCACATGTTGAAAGTGAAACGCAATTCTATTTCTTGCTGAACCAAGATATAAGTGATTTACCGATAGAGTGACATGTCCCACTTGTACTTTTGCAATTTGAAACACCCCACCTCCATTAAGGTCACTCACAAAGGGAATGCCTTAACTTTGGTGGAGGGTTATAGGTACAAGACACAGAAAAATTTACAAGACAGATAAATATAAGCAGCGGCAATCAAACATTTATTGCATACGTAGTTTAATACAAAAGCATTACATCAATTGTCTCAAAAATAACTTCCAAAACATTACAACATAACCTCTGTCTTGATTATTAAATAAAGAAGCATAAACCAAAAGTAAAAATGCATAAATCCCCAAGGATAATGTCCATAGCCAAGGTGAGAGAGAGTCCAAATCATACATCTACTTTTTGAAGCTTGCAAAGAGTCTGACTAAGCTGCAGTATTCCCTCCCTGTGGACTGGGGGGGGACAGAAGAAAAGAAGACAAGATAAAATCGGTCAGACAATAAGACTAGTAAGTTCAGTGATTACTAGTATTTAAACAAGGAAAGGGACCATGACAGTGATAACTAAACATAGGACAATACTCTAATATAAGATAAGAGGGACGTGTGATCGCACCCATTACTATAGTCTCTACACCTACTTAACCATTGGTTCAACCAGCCCACGTGTTTACAACAAACGATGTCCTTAATGATCGGCTCCTACTTGCATGAATTCATGTCCTGTGTCATTCCCCCCCGGTTGACTGTAGCTACCTGTGCTGGTCCCATCATGGGGTGTATCAGTCCCTCTGGTGGCAAACCGACACGATTCAAGATGTACAGTGTACACTACTGATGCCCAGTGCCTGATTTTTCCACTCCGGAGTACGTGCATGCCCATACTCCGTCGGAACCTACACTGGACCACCAACCGCCGATGTTTTGACTGCTTATAATTCAGCCCAGTAATCGTGCCCCACCTGCCTAGTTTCAGGGTACCATGATACATCTATGTGGGTTACTGCTAAAATGGGTCCCCGTTACTAGGGTTTTCTAATCAACATGTTTATTTAGTTAAATGTCCAAGTTTACCTAACCCAGCCCATTCGTTTAGGTTAACATGCTGAGTCGGTTAAGTGTTTTCCTAATTTACTTAACCCTACCAATCCTGACTTAGCTTTAATTTATTAAAGCACCAACCACTCACATTAGACAGGTCTTGTTGTGGTCACTGGATGTGCCGGTCGGTTCCGGGTAGATTTACACCACAACTCTGTCTAACCTCGGGTTCTTTTTGGGCATGATGCACTAACCACCCACATTAGAGAGGTCTCGTTGTGGTCACTGGATATGCTAGTCGGTTCCGGGCACATTTACACCACAACTCAGTCTAACCTCGGGTTAGGCATATTCGTCTTTTCTAAATTCATATTTTTATATTTTTCTATATATGTCAAATTTCTTTATGTAAATTAATTTTAATTTACTCATGCCATAATTATCTTTTCAAATATTGCTCACAATATATGGTATATCAAATATACCATCTTATGAACAAACTTATGCCATGAATTTTCATGTTTTCCCATCGTTATCCCGTAGAATGTACATATGAATTTCATAAAATGTTGGGCTAGCAAATTAGCCCAAACCCATAACAAAAAAGGGTAATAAACAAGGAATATGACATAATCATAAAATAGCATTCGTTTAACTTATCACATGTAACTTGGCATAGATGTATCATTATCTTAACTAAACAGGTAAAGGTGAACTTATGACTAAGTCATGTAAATTTGATATGGGTCTAACATGAATGTTTAACATATAAACACAATTTTTAAACCACAACTTAGCATACTAACTTATGTATGTCAAAACATAAGAAAGTCACTAAGAACATATTTAAATCACAACTTGGCATGATAACTCATGTGTCAAAACATAAGAGAACTACACATCCAATCTTACAACATAATTAGATTCAACTTGACATAATTCTAAATATTCATAAATGTTAATCTAACATGTAAACATGTGATTTAGATCCTAAACTTGCAAATAACTACCAAATTACAACATGACATGTTTCACCATTTTGTGGGCATAATAAGTTCTTTACCCAATCGTAATAGATTCCAATAACATACAATGTTGTACATCACCACAAGCATATAGACATGAAATATACAACATGTTCATCGCAATAAGCATATAGACATGAAATATACAACATGTTCATCGCCACAAGAATATAGACATGATTAATGACAATGATACTGTAAAATACACGAGAATCAAATCTTATACATAAGCATCATTCTATATCCCAATTACAACGTGTCATGATTCAAGCGAAAGAATGTTTAAATCTACGTAATAACCCACTTACAAACTAAAAAGAATTCTTGCGTTCTGAAATCTGAATTCTGAAATTGGAGATGCGCGCCTTTGAAGAAGATCGTTGAATTAGACTTGTTTTAATTTTGATTTTAGATGTAAGCTTTCGACTTGTCTTTGAGTTGAAAAGGGTGACGGCTACTCCAAGTCTTCTACGGACGGCATTTCAGTTCTAGGTATATTTTTCTGTGTGTTTTTAGGTTGAGAATTGAGTTTTTTATATAGAATTTCAGTTTGATTATAACCGTCAGATGAACCTAGGGTTAATCACAGCCACTCAGACCAGATTAGGACCATCCAGAAACCCTAGTGACTCAGCAGCATATCATCAGTCATTCAAATTTCAGATCTGGCCGAGGGCGAGGTTGACCCCCAGGTCGACCTCTAGGGGGGAGGTCAACACTAGGGTCGACCCCCTGGTCGACCTGCCTGGGCGGGAATTTTCCCACCCAGCCCGCTTTTGGCTTCTGTTTGAATTTGAACTTGTTTTCTTCGAGCTGTTTGAATTTATTTGAATTTTTGAAACTTCTTGAGGCCATAACTTCTTCATACGAAGTCCAATTTACGCAAACTCGGACTCTATCTCAACCAGAATTCCGAGACGAACACAATGGCATAAACCATTTCCCTTAATTCTCACATTTTAAATTAAGTATTCTAGGATTCATTATTATAACATTAATAGAAAATACAGGGTGTTACATTCTCCCCTCTTTTTAGGATTTCGTCTCCGAAATTCCCAAGTCGGGAAGAACTTATATCCTACCATCCAAACACCCATTTACTCAACCATCAAACACAGGCGTCCATTGTCCTTAAAAGATTTCTAATTCTTTATGATCATATGCATTGTGTGTGTATATGTCCTTATCTAATGCAAAATCATGTGGTCTACTGATTCAGTTGACCTCCTTAATGCAAATTATGTCAGTGCCATGATTCCATTATGAATGCAAATTTTCCTACTCAAAATTTCTTACATGAGTGCACAACCATTCATACAAATGCAATGTCCATATGATAACACATCAAGTTTTAATCCATAAACCAATACATATATCCATATGCAATATGGAAGTGACTGAGCCGATCTAATACCTAATGTGTGTGTATATGCATCCACTAGCAACCACTTGCAACCATCAATCATAACATGTTTCAATTACATGTTTACATCCAAATGGGTTCTATCCTAAGGATAAAGGATAGGATTGAGGAGATATACCTAAAAAGATAGATATGAGCATAAACTTAAGGAAAAAGAGATTAAAGATGTGCCCTCAAAAAGAAAAGGGTAGGTCGCGCGTATTATGTCCTCAGTTTCCCAAGTCGCGTCTTCCTCGGTGTCGCTCCATTGAATTTTGACGAGCTCAACTTCACAGTTGCATAGCTTTTTGACCTCTGTTCCCAAGATACGAGTTGGAACTCTCCTCACAGTTGCTTCTCGTTCTACTTCAACTTCCTCTAACAAACTTGGTTCTACCACTTTCGCAGACTCGTGTAAGCATTTCCACAGGTGAGAGACATGAAAGACATTATGAATCCCGACAGATCTTTTGGGTAGCTGTAGCTGTACCCTATAAGCCATCTTCCCAATCTTCTCAATGATAGGGAACGGCCCTACAAATCTTGGTGCTAGCTTTCCAGCGGATCCAAAGCATACGACGTTCCTCAAAGGAGATACTTTAAGGAACACCTTATCTCCAACTTCGAACTCAAGGTCAGTTCTTTTTTTGTCTGCATAGGACTTGTGTCTATCTTGGGCAGTCTTCATTCTTCTTCGTATCAAGTATACTTTCTCTGAAGTCTCCCTAATCATGTCTGGTCCAAGTATGAGCTTGTCTGTGGACTCCCACCACCAAGTTGGTGACTGCATGGTCTTCCATATAAGGCTTCAAAAGGTGCCATGCCTATGGTGGCTTGGTAGCTATTGTTGTAAGCAAATTCCACCAAAGGTAGACGATCCTCCCATGTTCCTCTGAAGTCAATAATGCATAACCTCAAGAGGTCTTCTAATACTTTGTTGACTCTTTCCGTTTAGCCATCGGTTTGAGGGTGATAAGCCGTGCTTAAGCATAACAGTGTGCCTACAGCCTCTTGTAAACTCTTCCAAAACTCGCTCGTGAAGATAGGGTCTCGATCACTCACTATGCTGGAGGGTATCCCATGGAGTCGAACTATCTCCTTAAGATATATGGATGCTAGAGATGAGGCAGTCCTTCTACTCTTGATGGGTATAAAGTGGGCGCTTTTTGTGAGCCTGTCCATTATTACCCAAATGCTAGTATTGCCCCTTCTTGACCTAGGCAACCCATCTATAAAGTCCATCGAGATGCTATCCCATTTCAACTGTGGGACTTCTAGAGGATGGAGCAGACCACCAGGCTTCTTCTGCTCCGCCTTGACTTGTTGGCATATTAAATACTTAGAAACAAATTCAGCTACGTCTTTCTTCATGCCATTCCAAAAGAAAACTCTTTTGACGTCTTTATACATTTTGTCCCCGCCTGGGTGTATGGTCAGCTTGGAATGGTGTGCCTCTTCTAGAACCGCATTTACCAAATCCCTTATTTGTGGGACACATAGTCTTCCATCTCATCTCAACCAGCCCTTGGCATCAATGGAGTGTCTATTGAGGTGACTAGAAGTTTCACCCCTAATTAACTTGTCCATCACATCGGCTAGCTGAGGGTCTTCTCTTTGCGTGGCTCTGATTGAGTATAATAGAGTTGGTCGCACTTCTAACGTTGCTAGCAAGCCAGGTACAAAGTCAGTGGAGGGTCTGAAGTTAAAGATTGCTATGAACTCCAAGCTTTGCCTTTCCACAAAGAGAGGGCTTAAGGTCAGTTTCTTTCTACTCAAGGCGTCTGCTACTGCATTGCCCTTGCTAGTAGTGTAGGAAATCTCAAAATCACACGAGGCAAAAACTCCATCCATCTTTGCTGCCTTAAATTGAGATATTTCTGCGAGAATAGGTGTTCCAACGATTTATGGTTAGTATACAGTTCAAATTTCTCTCCTAGGAGATAATGGCGCCAAGACTTAAGCGCAAGAAAGATGGCTGCCAATTCTAGGTCGTGGGTTAGGTAGTTTTTCTCATGTACTTTCAACTGTCTTCCCCCATAAGCCACTACCTTCCCTTCTTGCATCAGAACAGCGCCTAGTCCCGTTCCACATGCATCTGTGTATACTGTAACATCTTGCTTCCATCAGGCAATGTCAGAACTGGGCCTATTGTTAGAGCCCTTTTCAAATGTTGGAAAGCAATATCACAATCCAAATCAAAATTGAAAGATAGGTTCTTCTTTGTCAGTCTTGTTAGTGGAGCTGATATTTTTGCAAAATCTTTGATGAACTTTCAATAAAAGCCTTCTAGCACGAGAAAGCTTCGAACTTCGGTTGCGTTTCGAGGAACCTTCCAATCTTGCACAGCAACCACTTTCGCGGGGTCCACAGCTATCCCCTCTTTGGACACCACGTGCCAAAGGAACTTAACTACTTCTCTCCAGAAATGGCATTTTGAAAATTTCGCCTTTAACTGATGTGCATGGAGAGTATCCATGACTTCCTTTAGATGTTGAGCATGCTCTTCCTCATTCTATGAGAAGATCAAAATATCGTCTACGAAGACCACCACAAACATGTTGAGGAACTCTCGGAACACCCTGCTCATTAAATCAACGAAGTAAGCGAGTGCATTTGTCAAGCCGAAAGGCATGACAAGTCACTCGAAGAAACCATCCGGAGTTCTGAACGCGGTCTTATCAATGCTGTCTTCAGCCACTCTTAGCTGATGAAACCCGGTAGCTAAATCTAATTGGGAGAAAACCGATGAACCTACAAGATGATCGAACAAATCATCTATTCTTGGGAGTGGGTGTCTATTCTTCTTGGTCAGCTTGTTTAGCTCCCTATAATCAACGCATATGCGAAGCGAACCATCAGCTTTGGTTGCGAACACTATCGGAGCACCCCATTCAGAAATACTCTGTCTTATGAACCCCTTTTCAAGCAGTTCTTTGATTTGCTTGCTGAGCTCCTTTCTCTCCCTTGGGGCCATGAGCCTAACGGGTAAAGCAACGGGCTTTGAATTATTAACAAGGTATATGCGGAAATCTATCTCCCGCTTCGGAGGTAAGCCCTTTACTCTTCAAAAACATCCGAGTATTCACGGACTATCCTTACAAACTGTAAGTTCTCGACAGACGCATCAAGTGATTCTAGATAACTAAGCATGACGGAGTTCATGGGATTACAATAAATTTCGAGAGTGTTACCGAGGCGAGTCATGAGTCTAACCACTCTCTTTTCACAATCGAGGATGGCACCATTACTGGATAGCCAGTCCATGCCTAGAATCAACCCATAGCCCGTGAAGCCCAAAACAAAGGCAACACATCTAAACTCAACGCTTAGTATAGATATTTTCAAATCCAAACAAAACATTGAAAAATAAGCTGAGCCCCCAATTGGATTTGAAACAACCAAGGGATCCTCTACTATACTGGTGTCTAGGTGCAGAGATTCCACTGAAGCAGTAGATATAAAAGAGTGCGATGCGCCAGAATCAAATAGTGTACGAACAGGATGATCAAAAAATAGACTAAACTTTCGACAGAAATATTTCTACCTCATTCTTGTGGAGATGCCGTGAGAGCGTGAACTTGTCCTCCAGAAGATGGTCCAGCTCCTTGCCCTTGCTTCTTTGGGCATGCCCTAGCCATGTGTCCTGTCTCACCACAGTGGAAACAACCACCCATCTTCCTTTTCTTCTTCTTGCAGTCTTTGATCAGATGCCTGGGAATGCCACAGAAATTACACTTTCTCTTTTCATGGGGTTTGTTGTTCTTCCCGCCTTTCTTTGAATCAGCCTTCTTGTTCTACGACCCTTCCCCCTTCTTATCTTGAGGCACTTCTGCTTTTGCCTCATTCTTGCCCTTGTCTTCCTCATGTAAGAGTGCCATGTCCACTAAACTCTCGTAAGTAGCCCTATAGGTATATGGGTCATAGCCAAGCTGTGAAGTGGCTCATTCAATCCCTTAACAAAATGGAGAGCCTTCTTATGAGGAGTATTCACTTAGTCCAGTCCAAATCGGGCCAGCTGATTGAATTGATTGACGTACTCCTCGACCGTCATACTTCCTTGCTTAAGAGATAAGAACTTTTCCAGCTGTAAACTTCGTTCAGCTTGTGAGAGGAATTTCATCTCAAACCTTATCCTTAAATCCATCCATGTGTCAACAGGTCTTTCAGCGTTAGTGACTTCCCACCAATAGGAAGCTTCGTCTTTGAGCAACCATACTGCCAACTGTACCTTCTACCTATCGTCCACCTCGAAGATAACGAATATATCCTCTGTTTCTTTGAGCCAGTTACTCGCTTCTATGAATTAGTTCCCTTGAAATCCTTCCACCCACGGCCCTAAAATCTCTACAGATCTTTGAGAAAGAATTTGCAAGAGGAGGAGGAGGAGGAACCGCTGCAGCAGGAGGAGGAATATCTACTGGGCCTGCGTCGTTGGCCGTAGCCTCTAAGTACCTCCTGAACCAGCCGGGTATTGGCACACCCTCTGGAAAGTTAAGATTCCCAGACATGCTGAAACGAAAAAGAAAAGATTCAAAATGAAGGATAGAAAGATAGTGCATATGGCTTTGGGGATTATGCCTTTTTAAATTTAAAACAACACTTTTTCCTTGTAAAATGCTTCTTTATATTTCTTTTTGAAAAATAGTTTTCAAAAACTCTTATCTGATCTGGTAAACCTTTACTCTGATACCAAGTGAAACACCCCACCTCCATTAAGGTCACTCACAAAGGGAATGCCTTAACTTTGGTGGAGGGTTATAGTACAAGACAAAGAAAAATTTACAAGATAGATAAATATAAGCAGCGGAAATTAAACATTTATTGCATACGTAGTTTAATACAAAAGCATTACATCAAATTGTCTCAAAAATAACTTCCAAAACATTACAACATAACCTCTGTCTTGATTATTAAATAAAGAAGCATAAACCAAAAGTAAAAATGCATAAATCCCCAAGGATAATGTCCATGAGCCACAGCGAAGGTGAGAGAGAGTCCAAATCATACATCTACTTTATTGAAGCTTGCAAAGAGTCTGACTAAGCTGCAGTATTCCCTCCTTGTGGACCGAGGGGGGGGGGATGGAAGAAAAGAAGGCGAGAGAAAATGGGTCAGACAATAAGTCTGGTAAGTTCAGTGATTACTAGTATTTAAACAAGGAAAGGGATCGTGATAGTGATAACAGAACATAGGACAATACCCTAATATAAGATAAGAGGGATGTGTGATCGCACTCATTACTATAGTCTATGCACCTACTTAAACATTGGTTCAACCAGCCCACGTGTTTACAACAAACGATGTCCTTAATGATCGGCTCCTACTCGCATGCATTCATGACCTATGTCATACCCTCCCCCCCGCTTGACTGTAACTACCTGTGTTGGTCCCACCATGGGGTGTATCAGTCCCTTAGTGGCAACCCGACACGATTCAAGATGCACAGTGTACACTACTGATGCCCAGTTACTGATTTTTCCACTTCGGAGTACGTGCACGCCTATACTCCGTCGGAACCAACACTGGCCCACCAACCGCCGAGGTTTTGACCGCTTATAATTCAGCCCAGTAATCGTGCCCCACCCTGCTTAGTTTCAGGGTACCATGATACATCTATGTGGGTTACTACTGAAATGGGTCCCCGTTACTAAGGTTTTCTAATCAACATGTTTATTTGGTTAAGTGTCCAAGTTTACCTAACCCAGCCCATTCGTTTTAGTTAACATGTTGAGTCGGTTAAGTGTTTTCCTAATTTACTTAACCCTACTAATCCTGACTTAGCTTTAATTTATTAAAGCATCAACGACTCACATTAGACAAGTCTTGTTGTGGTCACTGGCTGTGCCGGTCGGTTCCGGGAAGATTTACACCACAACTTAGTCTAACCTCTGATTCTTTTTGGGCTTGATGCACTAACCACCCACATTAGACAGGTCTTGTTGTGGTCATTGGATATGCCGGTCGGTTCCGGGCAGATTTACACCACAACTCAGTCTAACCTCGGGTTGGGCATATTTGTCTTTTCTAAATTCATATTTTTATATTTTTCTATATATGTCAAATTTCTTTATGTAAACTAATTTTAATTTACTCATGCCATAATTATCTTTTCAAATATTGCTCACAATAAATGGTATATCAAATATACCATTTTATGAACAAACCTATGCCATGAATTTTTATGTTTTCCCATCGTTATCCCCATAGAACGTACGTATGAATTTCATAAAATGTTGGGCTAGCAAATTAGCCCAAACCCATAACAAAAAATGGGGTAATAAACAAGGAATATGACAAAATCATAAAATAGCATACGTTTAACTTATCACATGTAACTTGGCATAGATGTATCATTATCTTAACTAAACAAGTAAAGGTGAACTTGTGACTAAGCCATGTAAATTTGATATGGGTCTAACATGGAGGTTTAACATATAAACACAATTTTTAAACCACAACTTAGCATACTAACTTATGTATGTCAAAACATAAGAAAGTCACAAAGTACATATTTAAATCACAACTTGGCATGATAACTCATGTGTTAAAACATAAGAGAACTACAAATCCAATCTTACAACGTAATTAGATTCAACTTGACATAATTCTAAATATTCATAAATGTTAATCTAACATGTAAACATGTGATTTAGATCCTAAACTTGCAAATAACCACCAAATTACAACAATGTTTCACCATTTTGTGGGCATAATAAGTTATTTACCCAATCGTAATAGATCCCAATAACATACAATGTTGTACATCCAGACAATCATACAGACATGAAATATACAATATGTTCATCGCCATAAGCATAGAGACATGAAATATACAACATGTTCATCGCCACAAGCATATAGACATGATTAATTACAACGATATTTTAAAATACACGAGAATCAAATCTTATACATAAGCATCATTCTATATCCCAATTACAACATGTCATGATTCAAACAAAAGAATGTTTAAATCTACGTAATAACCCACTTACAAACTAAAAAGAATTCTTGCGTTCTGAAATCTAAATTCTGAAATTGGAGATGCGCGCCTTTGAAGAAGATCGTTGAATTAGACTAGTTTTAATTTTGATTTTAGATGTAAGCTTTCAACTTGTCTTTGAATTGAAAAGGGTGACGGCTACTCCAAGTCTTCTACAGACGACATTTCAGTTCTAGGTTTATTTTTCTATGTGTTTTTAGGTTGAAAATTGAGTTGATTATATAGAATTTCAGTTTGATTATAGCCGTCAGATGAACCTAGGGTTAATCACAGCCACTCAGACCAGATTAGGACCATCCACAAACCCTAGTGACTCAGCAGCATGTCATCAGTCGTTCAAATTTCAGATCTGGCCGGGGGCCAGGTCGACCCTAAGGTTGACCCCCAGGTCGGCCTCTAGGTGGGAGGTCGACACTAGGGTCAACCCCCTGGTCGACCTGCCTGGGTAGGAATTTTCCTGCCCAACCCGCTTCTAGCTTCTGTTTGAATTTGAACTTGTTTTCTTCGAGCTGTTTGAATTTATTTGAATTTCTGAAACTTCTGGAGGCCATAACTTCTCATACGAAGTCCAATTTACGCAAACTCGGACTTTATCTCAACCAGAATTCCGAGAAGAACACAATGGCGTAACCCATTTCCCTTAATTCTCACATTTTAAATTATGTATTCTAGGATTCATTATTATAACGTTAATAGAAAATACGAGGTGTTACACAATTCGTCTGTGATCCTCCAAAATCAACATCACTATATGAAACTAATTCGAAGGAACAATCTTTTGGATAAAAATGTCCAAAATCATTGGTACTGCTAAGATAAGATAATATATGTTTTACTGCCCTCAAATGTGATTCTTTTGGATTAGCTTGAAAACGAGCATATAAGCAAACACTCATCATAATATCCAGTCTACTAGCAGTTAAATACAGAAGTGAACCTGTCATGCTTTGATATAGTTTTTGATCGACAATTTTACTATTTTAATCTTTATCTAAGTGTGGCGTCGTACTCATTGGTCTAGGTGTACTTGAAGTGTTTTCCATTTCAAAACGCTTTATTAGGTTAGTGCAATATTTTTCCTAGTTAATGAAAATTCCATCTGATAATTGTTTAATTTGCAAACCCAGAAAGTAAGATAGTTTACCGACGTGTGACATTTCAAATTCACTTGTCATTATTTTTGAAAATTCTTGACATAATTGATCATTTATTGAACCAAAAATAATGTCGTCAACATATATTTTCACTATTAAAATATCTTTATTAGCTTTCTTAATAAAAAAGTGTTTAATCAACCTTTCCAACTTGAAATCCTGACTCTAATAGATATTTTTGAAACGTTCATACCAAGCATGAGGTGCTTGTTTCAAACCATATAATGCCTTTTCAATTTTAAAACATGGTCAGGAAATTTTTTATGAGAAAATAGTGGAGGTTGTTCCACATATACTCTTTCTTTAATATAACCGTTTAAGAAAGTGCTTTTATCATCCACCTGATATAATTTAAAGTTATGATGACATGCGTATGCTAATAGAATTTGGATTGCTTCTAGTCATGCGACTGGAGCAAAAGTTTCTTCGTAATATATGCCTTCTTCTTGATTGCAACCTTGTGTAACAAGTCTAACTTTATTTCTAGTAATATTACCCAATTCATCTGCTTTATTTTTGTAAACCCATTTTGTTCCAATTACAGTTTGATCATTCGGTCTTGTAAGTAATTCCCAGACTTCATTACGTTCAAATTGGTTTAATTCTTCTTGCATGACAATATCCAATTTTCATCTGTAGATGTTTCTTTAGGGTTTTTGGGTTCGATATTTAATAAGAAGGCTACATTACTTATTAAATTAAGTTGACTTCTTGTTCTTACGTTTGAAGTTATTTCTCCAATAATATTTTAAGTTGGATGGTCTCATAATATCCTTGGTGGAGATCTAACTTCATTAATAGGAATATTTTCATTATTGATATTATCTTGAATTTTTATAGTATTATTTCCTACGTTATTATGAACAATGTTTTCATCTTTTCTATACATATCAATATCACCGTCATGCTAAGAATTATTTTTCACAGTATCTGTATTAAAAGAATTTTGAATATAGTTTTCATCAAATGAAACATGAAGCGATTCTTCTATTTTACTAGTTCTCTTATTGAAAATACGATAGGTGTAACAACCCGCAAAATCAGGACCAATTTAAAAATTTTTATTTTAGAAAATTTTAATGAATTTTGACAATATAAAATAATTTATTTAAATAATAACGATCACAAATTTGATTTAAATCGAAGTTAGAATGAATGATTTAATTTTAATTAACAAAAGAGTTAGAAATAACGCGTAGTTTGAAAAGTCAAACTTGAACTTTGACTGACCGTACAGGATGCAAAATTTAACGGATTTTAGTGAAACCAAAAATATTAGAATCTATTTAAATTTATCTTTCCAACGAATCCGAAAAATCGAAATTTCATAACGGGAATCAAAAGTTATGGCCAATTCAATTTTTAGAAGGTCGCTATGAAATTTATAAGGGCCAAAATGCTAAATTTTGCAGAATAAGGAATTAGGACCCGAAACCATCTCCATTGGTTTTAGAATGTTGTTTACATATAAAAATGACTATAAGAACTTATATTTTTGAGTTTCGGAAAAATTCCACTATTTTTGGTATTTTTAAATATTAAAATATACACCTTAAAAATAGTCATTTTTCAAACGACCTCTGTTTTCGACGAAACCACTTTTGTTGGAACCGGAATGTCAAATTATTGCTAGGTTTCAATTTTCAGAATTTTTCGAATTAATATGTGAGCGTGGCGAAATAAAATGTGTTTTGACTATTTACAGTTAAATTTGAACGCCTTAAAAATAGCCATTTTTCAAACAGTCTCAGAATTCGACGAAAATAATTTTGTTGGATTCGTATCATCATAAGAAAGCTAAAAATATTTTTTTTAGAATTTTCTGAGGTCGTATGTGGCCCCGGCATATTTAAATGTACGGTAGAAATTAAATAATTAATTTAATATTGCATTTTTAAATTAAAACCGAAAAAAAAACGTGTAGACATCAGAACTGGACCTTGGGACATAGCCCATCGCGTTCAGAAGGCCTCAAAACGTTAAGATCGACAGTAAGCAGGCCCAAATCCGAGAAAGTCCGAAAATCCACTTTATTTCACGAATTTCGAAATTTATATTATTAAAATATTATTAAATTTCTGGCCGAAACCCTAATCCTATCCATGGTCAGCCGCCACCCTTATTTTCGAAGGCCAGAAAACACCGAACTTCAAACGCTAATATCTCCCAATCCGTTCAACGAAAATTTATGTATGACCTACCAAATCGAAGAGAATTCAGAGACCTTTCAATCTATACGGCTATGATCATCATTAGGATCGCGGATTTTGCGGATTTTCAGCCTGAAGTGGCTGCGTTTTTGGGTGCTTTTGGGGTGAGATTGGAGGCCGAGTTCGACATGCTTCTGGGTGGTGGTGGCTCGTGGCAAGGCGGTTCGAATGGAGGTGGTTGATCGATGAACGGGGCTGTGTGGAGGGGTGTGAATTTGGCTTTGGAATGGCAAGATGGGTTCGGCCGACGTGAAGGTGAGGAAGAAGGAACCCGTATCTTTTTTTTTTTTTTTTAATATTATTTTATTATTTAATTATTTAATTGTCCGATCTTTAAAAATTCATAACTCTTTCATACGAGGTCCGTTTGACGAACCGTAAATTGCGTTGGAATCACAAAATTAAGAGCTTCGCGATGGCGCAGACCGCAGTTGAAAAGGAGACAGTAAAATTTTGGCCAAAAATCTAGGTGAGAATTCTAATTTTATTTATTTAATCAATTATTAATTATTTTCTCGCGCTAAAAATAATGGTATTATCATATTGATTCAGTTCTGAAATGTTCTGTGTTGTTTGAATTGTTGATTGTTGCTTGTTGTATGTTTTGTTGTGCATGATACGCTAAATTCGCATTGGAATTTTATATATATTGTTGAATTCATTTGCAGTTAGAAATTTAGATCTAAAACATATTTTATTCAGAATAAAATCATATTTATGCAAATCAAGTTATTATAATTTCATGTTATAAAATAAAAAAAAATATTTTATTTACTCTGTAATGAACAATAGAATGGGAACGACAAATAAAAACTTATATTTTTATCTGTTGGCATAACAAAAGAAAGTGATCGCCAAATAAAAAGTTTATTTTTATTTGTTGATATTACAATGCAAATTGGACAATGAGTAAAACCTCATTTTTATTTGTTTATATTACAACAGAGATTGTTCAACAAATAAAAAACCTTATTTTCATTTGTTTGTATAACAGCAGAATTTGAACGACAAATACAATATTATTTTTAATTTGTTTATTTACAATAGAATTTGAACAATGAAAAATAATATATTTTTAATGTGGATTTGTTTATATTAAAAAGGAATGATTAAAAAGAATAAATTTTTATTGTAAATTTGTTACATTAAGAATAGTGGATTAAAAAGTATATAATTCTAATATGAATTTGTTCCATTAAAAAGAATGAAAATAAAAGATCACATTTTTATGAAAAAAAATAGTGATTTAAATAAAGAGTCATATTTTATTTGTCACCTTGATTTCAATAAAAGTTGTAACATTAAAAATCTCACTTTTAACGTAATATTATTTCGATAAACGAAGTAACATTAAAACTTCATTTTTAAGGTAATAGTGATTTCAATAAAAGAAGCAATGTAAAAGATTATGTTTTTAGGTGTTGATTGTTTTCAATAGAAAGACGTTGCATAAAAAGATTATATTTTTAATGTGATGTAGATTGCACTGTAAAGATGAAAATAAAAAGATTATATTTTTATTTTCATTTTGTCGCCATGAAAAGTTCATAAGCTAAGATTACATTTTTTATTGTAATTTTATTCATTGTGATAAATAGAAAAGATTACATTTATATGTAATGAAAGAATGAATAAAGAAGTTATTATTTTCATTGTAAAATAGAAAAGGTCATATTTTTACATTGTAAAATAGAAAAAGACATATTTTTCTTTGCATAACAAAAGTTACATTTTTATATGTGCTTATACATGAATTTACACTGCATGACAAAAATTGCATTTTTCTATGATATAAAAAGGTAAATTTACATTGTATGATTTAAATTACATTTTTCAATGTAATTTAGAGATGAAAAATAACGGTAGAATGAAAATTACATTTTTTTTCATGTAATTAAAAATGTGAATTTGTATTGTAGGATAAAAATTACATTTTTCTACGTAATTTAAATATGAATTTATGTCGTATGAGAGGAATTACATTTTTCTATGTAATTAAAATATGAATTCCCATCGCATAATAAAGATTACATTTTTCTATGTAATTTAGAGGTGAATTAGAACGATAAAAATGATATTTTTCTTTGTAATTTATATATGAGTTATAACGGTATGATAAAAATGTAGAAATATATATTTGTTTACATTTTCTTATGTAAGTAAAAGAATAGAAATTGAAAATGCGATTATTTACATTCTCTTATGTAAATAAAAAGAATATAATTTAGAAATATATTTATTTACATTTTCTATGTAGTAAAAATAGAATTGTTAATGTTGAATATTTTATCGTCATTTTGAACGCGGTGAAAATAGAATAGTTAATGCTGTCATTTTTATCGACATTCTTGGTGCGATAAAAATAGACAATGTTAGTGATTCATTTTTATCGACATTTTTAGTGCGATAAAAATAGACAATGTTAGTGATTCATTTTTATCGACATTTTTAGTGCGATAAAAATAGACAATGTTAGTGATTCATTTTATTCGACATTTTTTTTTATGCGATATAAATAGCGATGTTAATAGTACATTTCTATCGTCTTTTAGTTGTGATAAAAAAAAAAAAAAAAAGAACAAAATAATGTGAATCCTTTTATTTACATTTTCTATTGTAAAGAAAAATAACAAAATTGTGTGAACCATTTTATTTACATTTTCTATTGTAAAGAAAAGTAAAAAGAGAGTTATATTTCTTATTTGCATTTTTAGATGCAAATAAAGCATAGAAAGAAAATTATACTTTTATTTGTCATTGTTTTGTTAAATAAAAGTAAAAGAGTTAAAAAGACATTTTATTTACCATTGTTTTGTTAAATAAAAGTACAAGATATAAAAGAACATTTGTATTAACATTGTTTGTCAAATAAAAAGACAAATACATGAGATACACTTTTATTTGTGTTTTATGTACAAATAAAAGTACAAGATTAGAAACACACTTTTATTTACATTGTATTTGTTGAAATAGAATCGTTAACAAAATGAGTATATCACTTTCACTCATCTTGGTAGGAAACACAATTTATGTGCAAATATAAGGATTACTTTTATTTGCATAATATACAGTAGAAATTGGTTAAACCTATTAACTAATTCTAGATTTATTTATTTGTATGAATTGTTTGTTGGCTGAAAACCCCACACGGGTATTGGGACGATACTTGAATGACACAAATCCCAATGTTCAATTATATGTCTATCGATTGATCGACAGACTGCGATGAGCGTTATTATTTTATTTTAATGCTCACACAGTTGACATTGTCACTCTGGTTGTTAATGGATGGATTGAGGATTATTTCTTGTTATTACCCTATACATGAAATGTATGAAACCCATATGACCCAAATTATATGGTACATGGTTGAGTCGCATTCCAATGCAGAATTTCTTTTTAAATAAAGAAATTTTATATAATGAAAGAATCTTTGTAAAATAAAAGATTGTGTATTATAAAGAATATTTTACATTCAGAATCTTTTATATATAGAATATCTTATTGATTATTTTAAAATGTGTTTCTTTTTATATAGTAATGAATTAATATCTTTAAGATAAATATTTTATTTAAGATTATTAGATCTTAACAATTATGTTTGGTGATCGATATGTAGATTGGATTTGTAGTGGACGATGTTTAAATAACATTTATCCTTTAATCCAGTTTACATTGAAATTACTATTTGAAATTTATAAATCTATTTTATAAATTAAATCAAAATTGGAATATTAATACATCTTTTTAGAAAGATTAAAATGTAATTTATTTTATCTTTGATAAAATTAATGATAACCTTTTAACATAAATAATAATTTTTATTAAAAAGGATATTCAAAGTTGGAATGTGGCGTATGGTTGATTTTAATTAAGAATACGCGAGTTATTCAGAAAGACCGGGTCTAACCCATTCTGAATAATCATCACGACGATCAAGAGTCGAAGATGAAGACGGTGACTGAAGACCGGAGAGCTTCACATCGTTTGGTTGATGGTGACTAATATCTTGAATTGGGACTGATCCCCCAAGGCAAGGTAAAAGTGATGATCTTCCAGACGTACTGGAGATCGACGGATACATTGTTTCGTTCAGACCCAGAACGGACTTATAAATGGATAGCATGCCTGACATTGAAATTTATTTCATGTAATTAAATCGGTTTTTATTTAATATATAAATGCATGGTGGCGGAGGATTTATTCTCTTGCTTAACACCCTTTTTGTATGTTAAATATTTACCGATCGCATGATATGAGTTGTTGATGTGGTATGCCAAGTTGCACTTGATCAAGGCTTATTGTTGCAAAGCAGAGCCTTGTGGGATGATCAAAGCATAGTCTATTTAGGCATAGCTTTGTGTAACGTGACTTCGCGAGCCTCACAGCCCGGTAGAGTCTAAAACGGGAGAAGGGAACGCAGGGAGTGCGCACGTTTCTTTCTAGCTAGAGTGGTGCCAGGGACCTACCAGCGCTGGCATTTATTCATTGTGGTTGTTGGATTTTCGAGGCCTCGGGTTTATGCGGTCGCTACTGGCCGTAGGATAGGTCCAAAAGGACCGGGAAGCGTGTGTTCAGGAATAACTAATCCAGTCCATTGCACCAGTTGGACAGAGTACCAACACGGGGACGGACCGGCCCTGCAGGATCCAAGGGTTGGACAGAGTACCAATCCTGGGGCATTGCTAGAGTGTCTCGAATCGGTAAGGATCTCCTCCCTAGCCTTGACTCAGATGGAAACCCAAATTTCCAATACGACATCACGCGGTTTTGATTGTATACCTATATATGGCGACATAGTGGGATGGGGCACTCATGCCGTCTAGGATTAATACATTTACTTTGATGTATTTCAAATTGGTTGCACACTATTATTATATAATACCGTGTTTATCGTATCAAGCATCTTTTGACCATTATAAGGTAAAACCCTATCCTCCGGTTTGCGTTGCATTGTGTGATGGGACTTGGGTCTTATAATGGTTTCATTTTTCTAAAAAGCATTGCGCTATTTTGACGATTTACTTTAGTCATGCACTGGCAATCCATAGGAAAAAACCCGTTCCGCGAAAGTGGCGTGGTCCTGTGATTAGCCTTATTATATTATATAGGTTAAGTAGAATTCTCACACCAGTCCCATGACTGACCTGTAGTTTTGTCCACTGGCAAACTCGGGTGCCCATATTTTCCACACGGGCAGTCGAGTAGCTATTTTTGCAGATATATTAAACAGGATTCTGGGTTGAAGCTTAAAGCTGTGTCCAGAGATAGAGAGTCTTCCGCTGTGTTCTTCCGCTGCAATATATTACCTTTTTATTGTACTTATCTTCCGCTGTAATTGTATTTTATTGTACTCTGATATGTATATTCTGTACTCTGATGTAACATTTATTATAGTGTTATAAAAGTCTTCTGTTGCTGTTTTAATATGTTGTATGCCCAAAGTTAAAGTATTCGTAGATTTTCACTTTTTGGGTCAGACCTGTGTGGTTTATGGTCGATTCAAACGGTGGGGATTTGCGGGTCTTTACAGTTGGTATCAGAGCTCTGGTTAGCTCAAATCTTTGGGGTACAACTTGTTAGAACTGAACAAAAGACTCATCAGAGATTGGATTAGTAATATCCAATAAGAATACTCATTAGAGATAGGATCAGCAGTATCCTAGAATGAGTAAACTCGTTAGAGATGGGGTTAGTAATGCCCTAGAACGAGTTCAGAGTTACGAATTTATAATTAACGTATTTTTGATATTTATAATCTATTCTTTGAAATATGATTTTTATATATATAAAGTTATATATATTTTGAAAGGATAATTAACCATTAAAACTTAAAATTAAGATAGTTAATTTTACAATTTTTAGCTACGTTCCTTTTCGAGGACGAAAAGTTTTTAAGTGGGGGCGATTGTAACAACCCGCAAAATCAGGACCAATTTAAAAATTTTTATTTTAGAAAATTTTAATGAATTTTGACAATATAAAATAATTTATTTAAATAATAACGATCACAAATTTGATTTAAATCGAAGTTAGAATGAATGATTTAATTTTAATTAACAAAAGAGTTAGAAATAACGCGTAGTTTGAAAAGTCAAACTTGAACTTTGACTGACCGTACAGGATGCAAAATTTAACGGATTTTAGTGAAACCAAAAATATTAGAATCTATTTAAATTTATCTTTCCAACGAATCCGAAAAATCGAAATTTCATAACGGGAATCAAAAGTTATGGCCAATTCAATTTTTAGAAGGTCGCTATGAAATTTATAAGGGCCAAAATGCTAAATTTTGCAGAATAAGGAATTAGGACCCGAAACCATCTCCATTGGTTTTAGAATGTTGTTTACATATAAAAATGACTATAAGAACTTATATTTTTGAGTTTCGGAAAAATTCCACTATTTTTGGTATTTTTAAATATTAAAATATACACCTTAAAAATAGTCATTTTTCAAACGACCTCTGTTTTCGACGAAACCACTTTTGTTGGAACCGGAATGTCAAATTATTGCTAGGTTTCAATTTTCAGATTTTTTCGAATTAATATGTGAGCGTGGCGAAATAAAATGTGTTTTGACTATTTACAGTTAAATTTGAACGCCTTAAAAATAGCCATTTTTCAAACAGTCTCAGAATTCGACGAAAATAATTTTGTTGGATTCGTATCATCATAAGAAAGCTAAAAATATTTTTTTTAGAATTTTCTGAGGTCGTATGTGGCCCCGGCATATTTAAATGTACGGTAGAAATTAAATAATTAATTTAATATTGCATTTTTAAATTAAAACCGAAAAAAAAACGTGTAGACATCAGAACTGGACCTTGGGACATAGCCCATCGCGTTCAGAAGGCCTCAAAACGTTAAGATCGACAGTAAGCAGGCCCAAATCCGAGAAAGTCCGAAAATCCACTTTATTTCACGAATTTCGAAATTTATATTATTAAAATATTATTAAATTTCTGGCCGAAACCCTAATCCTATCCATGGTCAGCCGCCACCCTTATTTTCGAAGGCCAGAAAACACCGAACTTCAAACGCTAATATCTCCCAATCCGTTCAACGAAAATTTATGTATGACCTACCAAATCGAAGAGAATTCAGAGACCTTTCAATCTATACGGCTATGATCATCATTAGGGTCGCGGATTTTGCGGATTTTCAGCCTGAAGTGGCTGCGTTTTTGGGTGCTTTTGGGGTGAGATTGGAGGCCGAGTTCGACATGCTTCTGGGTGGTGGTGGCTCGTGGCAAGGCGGTTCGAATGGAGGTGGTTGATCGATGAACGGGGCTGTGTGGAGGGGTGCGAATTTGGCTTTGGAATGGCAAGATGGGTTCGGCCGACGTGAAGGTGAGGAAGAAGGAACCCGTATCTTTTTTTTTTTTTTTAATATTATTTTATTATTTAATTATTTAATTGTCCGATCTTTAAAAATTCATAACTCTTTCATACGAGGTCCGTTTGACGAACCGTAAATTGCGTTGGAATCACAAAATTAAGAGCTTCGCGATGGCGCAGACCGCAGTTGAAAAGGAGACAGTAAAATTTTGGCCAAAAATCTAGGTGAGAATTCTAATTTTATTTATTTAATCAATTATTAATTATTTTCTCGCGCTAAAAATAATGGTATTATCATATTGATTCAGTTCTGAAATGTTCTGTGTTGTTTGAATTGTTGATTGTTGCTTGTTGTATGTTTTGTTGTGCATGATACGCTAAATTCGCATTGGAATTTTATATATATTGTTGAATTCATTTGCAGTTAGAAATTTAGATCTAAAACATATTTTATTCAGAATAAAATCATATTTATGCAAATCAAGTTATTATAATTTCATGTTATAAAATAAAAAAATATATTTTATTTACTCTGTAATGAACAATAGAATGGGAACGACAAATAAAAACTTATATTTTTATCTGTTGGCATAACAAAAGAAAGTGATCGCCAAATAAAAAGTTTATTTTTATTTGTTGATATTACAATGCAAATTGGACAATGAGTAAAACCTCATTTTTATTTGTTTATATTACAACAGAGATTGTTCAACAAATAAAAAACCTTATTTTCATTTGTTTGTATAACAGCAGAATTTGAACGACAAATACAATATTATTTTTAATTTGTTTATTTACAATAGAATTTGAACAATGAAAAATAATATATTTTTAATGTGGATTTGTTTATATTAAAAAGGAATGATTAAAAAGAATAAATTTTTATTGTAAATTTGTTACATTAAGAATAGTGGATTAAAAAGTATATAATTCTAATATGAATTTGTTCCATTAAAAAGAATGAAAATAAAAGATCACATTTTTATATAAAAAAATAGTGATTTAAATAAAGAGTCATATTTTATTTGTCACCTTGATTTCAATAAAAGTTGTAACATTAAAAATCTCACTTTTAACGTAATATTATTTCGATAAACGAAGTAACATTAAAACTTCATTTTTAAGGTAATAGTGATTTCAATAAAAGAAGCAATGTAAAAGATTATGTTTTTAGGTGTTGATTGTTTTCAATAGAAAGACGTTGCATAAAAAGATTATATTTTTAATGTGATGTAGATTGCACTGTAAAGATGAAAATAAAAAGATTATATTTTTATTTTCATTTTGTCGCCATGAAAAGTTCATAAGCTAAGATTACATTTTTATTGTAATTTTATTCATTGTGATAAATAGAAAAGATTACATTTATATGTAATGAAAGAATGAATAAAGAAGTTATTATTTTCATTGTAAAATAGAAAAGGTCATATTTTTACATTGTAAAATAGAAAAAGACATATTTTTCTTTGCATAACAAAAGTTACATTTTTATATGTGCTTATACATGAATTTACACTGCATGACAAAAATTGCATTTTTCTATGATATAAAAAGGTAAATTTACATTGTATGATTTAAATTACATTTTTCAATGTAATTTAGAGATGAAAAATAACGGTAGAATGAAAATTACATTTTTTTTCATGTAATTAAAAATGTGAATTTGTATTGTAGGATAAAAATTACATTTTTCTACGTAATTTAAATATGAATTTATGTCGTATGAGAGGAATTACATTTTTCTATGTAATTAAAATATGAATTCCCATCGCATAATAAAGATTACATTTTTCTATGTAATTTAGAGGTGAATTAGAACGATAAAAATGATATTTTTCTTTGTAATTTATATATGAGTTATAACGGTATGATAAAAATGTAGAAATATATATTTGTTTACATTTTCTTATGTAAGTAAAAGAATAGAAATTGAAAATGCGATTATTTACATTCTCTTATGTAAATAAAAAGAATATAATTTAGAAATATATTTATTTACATTTTCTATGTAGTAAAAATAGAATTGTTAATGTTGAATATTTTATCGTCATTTTGAACGCGGTGAAAATAGAATAGTTAATGCTGTCATTTTTATCGACATTCTTGGTGCGATAAAAATAGACAATGTTAGTGATTCATTTTTATCGACATTTTTAGTGCGATAAAAATAGACAATGTTAGTGATTCATTTTTATCGACATTTTTAGTGCGATAAAAATAGACAATGTTAGTGATTCATTTTATTCGACATTTTTTTTATGCGATATAAATAGCGATGTTAATAGTACATTTCTATCGTCTTTTAGTTGTGATAAAAAAAAAAAAAAAAAGAACAAAATAATGTGAATCCTTTTATTTACATTTTCTATTGTAAAGAAAAATAACAAAATTGTGTGAACCATTTTATTTACATTTTCTATTGTAAAGAAAAGTAAAAAGAGAGTTATATTTCTTATTTGCATTTTTAGATGCAAATAAAGCATAGAAAGAAAATTATACTTTTATTTGTCATTGTTTTGTTAAATAAAAGTAAAAGAGTTAAAAAGACATTTTATTTACCATTGTTTTGTTAAATAAAAGTACAAGATATAAAAGAACATTTGTATTAACATTGTTTGTCAAATAAAAAGACAAATACATGAGATACACTTTTATTTGTGTTTTATGTACAAATAAAAGTACAAGATTAGAAACACACTTTTATTTACATTGTATTTGTTGAAATAGAATCGTTAACAAAATGAGTATATCACTTTCACTCATCTTGGTAGGAAACACAATTTATGTGCAAATATAAGGATTACTTTTATTTGCATAATATACAGTAGAAATTGGTTAAACCTATTAACTAATTCTAGATTTATTTATTTGTATGAATTGTTTGTTGGCTGAAAACCCCACACGGGTATTGGGACGATACTTGAATGACACAAATCCCAATGTTCAATTATATGTCTATCGATTGATCGACAGACTGCGATGAGCGTTATTATTTTATTTTAATGCTCACACAGTTGACATTGTCACTCTGGTTGTTAATGGATGGATTGAGGATTATTTCTTGTTATTACCCTATACATGAAATGTATGAAACCCATATGACCCAAATTATATGGTACATGGTTGAGTCGCATTCCAATGCAGAATTTCTTTTTAAATAAAGAAATTTTATATAATGAAAGAATCTTTGTAAAATAAAAGATTGTGTATTATAAAGAATATTTTACATTCAGAATCTTTTATATATAGAATATCTTATTGATTATTTTAAAATGTGTTTCTTTTTATATAGTAATGAATTAATATCTTTAAGATAAATATTTTATTTAAGATTATTAGATCTTAACAATTATGTTTGGTGATCGATATGTAGATTGGATTTGTAGTGGACGATGTTTAAATAACATTTATCCTTTAATCCAGTTTACATTGAAATTACTATTTGAAATTTATAAATCTATTTTATAAATTAAATCAAAATTGGAATATTAATACATCTTTTTAGAAAGATTAAAATGTAATTTATTTTATCTTTGATAAAATTAATGATAACCTTTTAACATAAATAATAATTTTTATTAAAAAGGATATTCAAAGTTGGAATGTGGCGTATGGTTGATTTTAATTAAGAATACGCGAGTTATTCAGAAAGACCGGGTCTAACCCATTCTGAATAATCATCACGACGATCAAGAGTCGAAGATGAAGACGGTGACTGAAGACCGGAGAGCTTCACATCGTTTGGTTGATGGTGACTAATATCTTGAATTGGGACTGATCCCCCAAGGCAAGGTAAAAGTGATGATCTTCCAGACGTACTGGAGATCGACGGATACATTGTTTCGTTCAGACCCAGAACGGACTTATAAATGGATAGCATGCCTGACATTGAAATTTATTTCATGTAATTAAATCGGTTTTTATTTAATATATAAATGCATGGTGGCGGAGGATTTATTCTCTTGCTTAACACCCTTTTTGTATGTTAAATATTTACCGATCGCATGATATGAGTTGTTGATGTGGTATGCCAAGTTGCACTTGATCAAGGCTTATTGTTGCAAAGCAGAGCCTTGTGGGATGATCAAAGCATAGTCTATTTAGGCATAGCTTTGTGTAACGTGACTTCGCGAGCCTCACAGCCCGGTAGAGTCTAAAACGGGAGAAGGGAACGCAGGGAGTGCGCACGTTTCTTTCTAGCTAGAGTGGTGCCAGGGACCTACCAGCGCTGGCATTTATTCATTGTGGTTGTTGGATTTTCGAGGCCTCGGGTTTATGCGGTCGCTACTGGCCGTAGGATAGGTCCAAAAGGACCGGGAAGCGTGTGTTCAGGAATAACTAATCCAGTCCATTGCACCAGTTGGACAGAGTACCAACACGGGGACGGACCGGCCCTGCAGGATCCAAGGGTTGGACAGAGTACCAATCCTGGGGCATTGCTAGAGTGTCTCGAATCGGTAAGGATCTCCTCCCTAGCCTTGACTCAGATGGAAACCCAAATTTCCAATACGACATCACGCGGTTTTGATTGTATACCTATATATGGCGACATAGTGGGATGGGGCACTCATGCCGTCTAGGATTAATACATTTACTTTGATGTATTTCAAATTGGTTGCACACTATTATTATATAATACCGTGTTTATCGTATCAAGCATCTTTTGACCATTATAAGGTAAAACCCTATCCTCCGGTTTGCGTTGCATTGTGTGATGGGACTTGGGTCTTATAATGGTTTCATTTTTCTAAAAAGCATTGCGCTATTTTGACGATTTACTTTAGTCATGCACTGGCAATCCATAGGAAAAAACCCGTTCCGCGAAAGTGGCGTGGTCCTGTGATTAGCCTTATTATATTATATAGGTTAAGTAGAATTCTCACACCAGTCCCATGACTGACCTGTAGTTTTGTCCACTGGCAAACTCGGGTGCCCATATTTTCCACACGGGCAGTCGAGTAGCTATTTTTGCAGATATATTAAACAGGATTCTGGGTTGAAGCTTAAAGCTGTGTCCAGAGATAGAGAGTCTTCCGCTGTGTTCTTCCGCTGCAATATATTACCTTTTTATTGTACTTATCTTCCGCTGTAATTGTATTTTATTGTACTCTGATATGTATATTCTGTACTCTGATGTAACATTTATTATAGTGTTATAAAAGTCTTCTGTTGCTGTTTTAATATGTTGTATGCCCAAAGTTAAAGTATTCGTAGATTTTCACTTTTTGGGTCAGACCTGTGTGGTTTATGGTCGATTCAAACGGTGGGGATTTGCGGGTCTTTACAATAGGCTATACTATGCTTGGAATATCCTAAGAATATTCCTTCGTCGGATTTCGAATCAAATTTTCCATGCTGATCTTTTGCATTTAAATAAAACATTTTGATCCAAATACTTTAAAATATGAAATATTTGGTTTTCTTATAGTAAAGAGTTCGTATGGAGTATTTTTAGTAAGAGGTCGAATGGAGAAGAGATTCAAAACATAACAAGTTGTAGCAACTACCTCAGCCCAAAAATGTTTAGGCAGTGTGCTTCCATTTAATAACGTTCTGGCACATTCTTGCAAAGTTCTATTTTTACGTTCTACAACTCCATTTTGTTATAGGGTTCTAGAAAAAGAAAAATTATGAAAAAATCCTTTCTTTTGACAAAATAAATCAAAATTTTCATTCTCAAATTCTCCTCCATGATCACTTCTCTTATATTTTTTATTTTTAAATCAGTTAAATTCTGAATTTGTTTAACAAAATTTTTAAAGATATCAAAAGTATTGCTTTTATTCTTTAAAACATAGTCCAAGTATATCTTGAAAAGTCATCAATAATTACAAACACATATCTACTATGATTTATGGACTGAACCTGAGTTGGTCCGAATAGGTCTATGTGTAGTAATTCAAGTGATTGTAATGTTGATATAACCTTTTAAGATTTAAAAGAGGATTTGGTTAACTTTTCAAGTTGACAAGCATCACACAGGTTTTCAGTTTTGAATTTTATTTTAGGTAATCGTCTTACAAGATCGTCTTTAGAAATCTTGTTTATCGTTTTCAAATTAATATGGCAAAATCGTTTGTGCCATAACCAAGGATCATTGTCTTTGGCTAATAAACACGTACTTGGATTATTGCTAATAGCCATGTTCAAAATATATATGTTTTTATCCGAATTTCCTTCAAAAATAATATTTTGGTTTGAATCTAATATACTACATTTATTTTCAGAAAAAGATATTTTAAAACCTTTATCGCATAATTGGCTAATTCTTAATAAATTATGTTTTAAGTTCTTAACTAATAAATCATCAGAAATGAGAGGTGAATTAGATATACCGCAATTTCTCACATCGCCTTTGCTGGAGATATATCCTTTGGAATTATCTCCAAACGTGACAATTCCTCCTTTTCAATAAATGATATTTGTTAGCATCTCATTATCTCCTGTCATGTGTCTTGAGCAACCACTATCAAGTATCCATTTTCCTCTATTTTTGTTGAGTGGGACCAGCAAAAAATAATTTAGAATTTTATTGGTACCCACTTTCTCCGTTAGGGTCCTAAGGGTTAAATCTTAGGAAGCCAAACCCAAGAGGGTTCAGGATTCTTTTTGAAAATATAATTAATATTGTTATGAACAGTATCTAAAAAATTCTTTATATATTTATTTCTAATAAGAACATTATTGGTTTTTGGAACCCATATATTAATATTTACTAAGTAAATTTTCTTAAAAGAAATATATAATTTACTGCTAAAAATTACCGGTTTAATATTAGATTTCTTAGAACTAGATTTCTAATTAGCTTTTTGATCATATCCTAGTCCCTTTTTACTAGAAACTGGTTGAGAATTTTCTAATATTTTAGATAAATTCTCTCTATCTTTATTAAAAATGTTAACATTTTTAGAAATACTATCTAGTTTAACTTTTAAACTAAAATTTTCTAATTCTATGATTTTAACTTTAGTATTAAAATCATGATTCTCAGAAGCTAGTATATCATTTTTATTCTTTTAAGTCTCGATTTCTTGACTCAGCATAGAAATCTGAGAATTTGCTAATGAAAAAGATTCTTGTAATTTTCTAATCTCGTCTTCTAAAATTTCTTTTTCATCTTCTAATAAGTCTCTTTCAAATTTTGCTCTTTTTCTATCTTTATTAGCTTATTTATACTTTTTCTTAAAATTATTTCTAGATTCTAAAACTTCCATATTAATTTCCATTAATTCATCACAAGTAAATTCACTAACCTCGTTATCCTTTTCCATGAAGCATACATTTGCTTGCTCGTTGCCACTATCGCTGTCACTATTGGAAGATGATGAACCAGAATTATCCCAAGTGATTGAGAATGCTCATCGTTTTTGTTTTTTCATTTTTGTTGCGATTCTTCTTCAATTTTGGACAACTCTTTTGATAATGTCCGGTTTTGTGACGGTTAAAGCATTCCACTAGTGCCGGGTTAGGCTCTTTAGACGAATTCTTTTTCACATTCTTACTTTGGCCTTTTCCATATTTCAGAAACTTTCTAAAATTATTTGCTACAAAAACAATATCCTCTTCGTCTGAATCTGAATCTTCTTTCTCAGTACGGAAAGCTAAATTTTTCTTGTCTTGTACATGTGCTTTTTTTGCCAGCAAATTTACTTCACAAGACATGAGATTACCGATTAACTCTTTGGGTTTCATGGCAGGGAGATCATTAGCTTCTTCGATAGCTAATACCTTTCTTTCCCATTCATCCATTAAAGAGTTTAAAATTTGTGAGACTATATCAAAATCAGAGTATTTTTCTCCTAATCCTAATAGAGAATGATAAATGCTTTGAAAACGTGAATACATGCCATTTATGGACTCATTTTCGTTCATTCTAAAATTTTGAAATTGTTTTTTAAGCATGGATATCTTGCTTTGTTTGACTTTGTTAGTTCCTTCACGAGTAACTTTGAGTGTTCTCAAGATTTCATATGCTGTGTTGCACATACAAAACTGGTTAAACTCATTTCTATCCAAGGTACAATGCAAAATATTCATGGCTTTAGCATTGGCGGTAGCCTCTGCTTTTTCATTTGCAGACCATTCAGTATATAGAGTAGTGGGTTGTGTATGCTCTTTTTGTGCAATGTTCCAAGCATCAAAACTATTAGCTTGCATATATATTCTCATTCGTGTAGCCCAATAACTATAGTTCATGCCATTAAAACAGGGTGGCCTTATAGTAGATTGGCCTTCAATATATCCAATAGTAGTGCTAGTACTAGTGTTGTTATACGATTGATGCTTACTAAGGAATTAGAAAAGCGTGAATTTGTTGTAATAACTACAAGTGCACAGATCGTGTGTAACACCCCACGTCCGTTAATGTCAATCACTAAGGGAATGCATTAAGTTCCGTGAAGCATTATAGGTAATCAGACACAGATTAATTACAAGACAGATATAAATAAGATAGCAGCGAATATTTAAAAACTTTTATTAAACATAAAGCATGGTTACACCATATGTCTGAAAATACATAAACTCAGTATATCATTTAAAATTTTGTCTTGTACTTTAAATATCATAGTATAATAACAAAGAAAGCATAATCCCCAAATCATGAGCCATAGTAGCAAAGATAGAAGCTTGAGCAATACATCTAGAAGCTCCAAGCAAGACGATAGCAGAATCCTGACTAAGCCTGAGAATTCCCTCCCTTGAGAACCTTGGGGGTTGGGGGAGGGGGGAACGGCAGAAAGAAGGAGAAACAAAAAGGGTCAGACATAAAGTCTGGCGAATCTAGTTACTTTTGGCCAGTAGGTAAATAAAAGTAACATGATAGGCATATAAAGTGGATGAGAGAGAGACCACTACATAAATAACAGATGTGACAAGGTAAGTAAGATAAGGTGTACATGCCTCACTAATGATTACTTTGCAATGTTACTAGTATATCCAAAAAGAGATGATCCCTCCAACTATAAGGTGGTAGACTTAGGTATACGTCCAAATGTATACTAACAACTACCCTGATCGATCGGCTCCCTAACCCTCGTAAATACCTTGAGCTAGCCCAGAGTAGGAGGTATCACTTCCTAAAGTGGCAACCCCTCGTCGTAAAAATGAGCACAACCATATTTACAGGTGTCACGGTTGTCTTATCCCCCCCCCCCCAGCCCGGCTCATGCACGCACATGGCCCAGTCGGTTTGCGCCGCCCACACCGTGCTCCATGTTTGGATCTCTTACAATCAATCAGTAAGCGTGCCCCTTTTCCGCCTAGTACGAAGTACTTTATTTGAAACATACTCCAGGTTACTGACTGAAATGGGTCCCACACAATATGATACAAGCTCTCCCCTTTGTCTTGTATCCCCTACTAGGTTTTCACTGACTATGTATACCACTTGATGTCTTTAATTACATGGCCTTGTTTATGTCTACCGGTTATGCTTACCTATAGGTGTCTTTAATACATAACCCCTGATCTTCGAACCAGTTATGCTTACCTATAGGTGTCTTTAATTACATAACCTTATTACTTCTACAAGTTATGTTTACCCTAAGAGGTATCTTTAATTACATAACTTTATTATTTCCACCGATTATGTATACCACTAGGTGTCTTTAATTGCATAATCTTAACGGGTTAAGTTTGTTGGCCTATTACCCATCCCCTTTTCAGGTTTACTTAACCCACCACTCAACCATGTTTATTTAACCCCCAACTTATATTTAAGTTCATAAAATCCCTATGGATTAACCAAGATTAAGTAGTCCAATTCTTTACCATGCCCATTTATGGTTTCATAATGGGCCAGACCTCCCACATTAGATCTACAACATGTGGATGCTGGATATACCCGTCGGGTCCAGGAAGACTTATTCAACAATTGGGCCTAACCTCGTGTCATAGCCCGATTTGTATTTACGTACTTAGACCTTCCACATTAGGTTCACCATTAGTGGCTGCTGGATATGCCGGTCGGGTCCAGGTAGACTTCCACCACAAATGCAACCTAACCTCGTGTCATAAGTACAATTACAATTCCTAATTGTAATTACTAGACATTCCATTTTTAATTAATTAATGAATCAATTAACCCTTTCCTTTTATAGGTGTCAATACCTATTTTGCCCAATAATTTGAGTTACATGTCGATAAATGTTCATATTCAAATTATGCCATTTTTTATTAGTTAACCAATTAATTAATCCTTTCCTTTTATAGGTGTCAATACCAATTTTGCCCAATAATTTGAATTACATGTACATAAATGTTCATATTCAAATTATGCCATTTTATCACTTTTCCCCCCATTCCTTAACTAGCGCCCTCACAAAATTGGCAACATGCCTAGGCTAGACAATAGCCTAGTCATAAACGATAATAGGGAAAATAATGGGAATATACTAAAATGATCATCTTGGCATAAACATAAACTTGTATGATAATAAGGTGAACATACATACTAGCATGGACATGAAATTTTCATCATAACAAGGTGGACATAAAACTGATGAACTATGATGTCACAATATTTAAATTAGTCATTTTAGATATCCAATTGGTTTAAATCTAACATAATAACATAGGGTGACAATTTAGATCACATAAAATAGATCTAACATGAATCATAATGTGACAAATTTAGATCAGATAGGATAGATCTAATATGAATCATAAGGTGACAAATTTAGATCACATAGGATAGATCTAACATGAATCATAAGGTGAATTTTTTTTGATCACATAGGATGAATCATAAGGTGACAATTTTAGATCACATAGGATAGATCTAACATGAATCATAAGGTGACAAATTTTGATCACATAGGATAGATCTAACATGAATCATAAGGTGACAATTTTAGATCACATAGAAGAGATCTAACATTTAAGATCACATAGAATAGATCTACATACATCCGCATCATAGCATATCATAAAAGTTACAACCCAAGATCCATAATGATAACATAGTAGAACAATTGAAATGGATCCAAAGAAATAGATCTGTCATGATATAGCATAAGATCTAACAATAACATAGATTTAAAGTCCACAACGTATCCAAATCACAGTCTTTCATAATTCACTATTATTTATCTAAACCTAATAGCAACTAGAACTCACTGTGATTGGATTGCTAAGATGATAGAAAAGGAGCTGAGTCTATGTTTGAATCTCAGAATTTGATATGCTTTAGAAGAAGATGAGAGACCCTAGTTCAGTTCAGAATCCGGTATAGTTTGGCCACCATGACTTCTAATGAAGAAATATGTGAAATTGCCATATATTTAGCTGCAGAACCATCTGGAACTGACTTCCACATAAGCCCTAGTGTAAATCAGGTCGCGGGTCGCCTCCCACTTGGGCAAAGGCCCAAATACCCAAAAAAATAACAATTATGGGCGCACTTTACAGGTGCGCCAGTGTAAAAATACATGGGCACACTTGTCAAGTGCGCCGGGAATTCCTGCTTTTTCTGCCAAACTTCTATCATCCATAACTTCTTCATACGTTATCCGTTTTACGCAAACCAGGTGTTTATCTTGACTATAATTTTGAGACGGACGCAATGACGCGATGTGTTTCTCTTAATTATGAATATCAAATTAATTATTCTTTAATTTGTCTTCTTTAATGTCGTTAAAAATTCGGGGTGTTACATTCTCCCCCACTTAAAGGATTTCGTCCCCGAAATCTCCAAGTTGAAAAGAATGCATATCCTACCATCCATCATCTATCTATTCATCCATCAATCACTGACATCCATTGTCCTTAAGGATTTATAATGCTTTCATGAATATATGCAAAAGTGTGTGTATATGTCCCAATACTAATGCGAAAACCAGGCGGTCTACTGATTCAGTTGACCTCCTTAATGTAATGTATGTTAGTGCCACGAATCCAATATGTATGCAAATAAGCCTATTACAACATATAAGCTCTACATGTGTGCGTACTCATTCATCCAAATGCAACATCCATATACTAGTTCATCCATTTCCATCCATAAAAGAAAAGAAAATGCACACACAGCCATATGCAGTATGAGAGTGATTGAGCCGATCTTAGTGCCTAATGTGCGTGTATATGCATCCACCGACAACCACTAGCAAACACTTGCATCCACTTGCATCCATCAAACATAACATGTTTCAAACACATGTTTACATCCATATCCTATCTAAAGGTCGAAAATTCTATGGATAGGATGTTTTCAAATGATAGAAACAAGTACTGATAATGCTTTTGGAAAAAGGAGTTAAGAACATACCCTCGAAGAGAAAAAGGTACAAAGCACGAATCTTGTCTTCGGTCTCCCAAGTTGCATCCTCTGGGTTATCTCTCCACTGAACCTTTAGCAACTTGATCTCTTTATTGCGTAGTTTCTTAACTTTTGATCCCAGAACACGGGAAGGAACTCGCCTGACTGTCTCCACCCGTTCCACTTCTATCTCTTCCATTATGCTCAGCTCAACAACTTCCGCGATGTTATGCAAGCATTTCCGCAAATGAGAAACATAGAAAACATCATGAACATCAGATAGATTTTCAGGAAGCTTTACTCTATAGACCATTTGGCTAATCCTCTCGGTTATGGGAAATGGTCCCACAAACCTAGTTGTCGACTTCCCTACCGATCCGAAGCGAACCACATTCCTTAGAGGTGACACTTTGATAAAAACCAAGTCTCTTACTTCAAATTCGAGGTCAGTCCTTCTCTTGTTTGCATAGGCTTTTTTCCTACCTTGAGCTGTCTTCATCCGCCGTCGAATAAGGTCAATCTTTTCGGACGTTTCTCTAATCATGTCTGGTCCAAGTAATAATGTTTTTGTAGATTCCCATCAACAAGTTGGTGATCTACAGGGTCATCTGTACAATGCTTTGAAGGGTGCCATGCCAATGCTGGCCTGATAGCTGTTGTTATATGCAAACTCTACTAAAGGAAGATGCTCTTCCCAAGTCTCTCCGAAGTCTAGGATACGCAGACTTAAAATATCTTCTAAGATTTTGTTCACTCTCTCCGTTTGTTGATCGGTCTAAGGATGATACGCGGTGCTCAAATGCAACTGTGTACCTAATGCTTCTTGTAAGTTCCTCCAAAAATTCGCTGGTAAAGATGGGGTCACGATCGCTCAAGATGCTGGAAGGAACTCCATGATGACGAACTTTCTCTCGGACATAAATTGTTGCTAACCATGATGTCGTGTCTTACTCTTAACTGGAATAAAGTGAGCGCTCTTTGTGAGTCTATCTACCACCACCCAGATACTGGTGTTGCCTTTCTTCGATCTAGGCAAATCATCTATCAAATCCACAGAGACGCTCTCCCATTTCCACTGAGGAACCTCCAAAGGAAGAAGTAAACCACCGGACTTCTTTTGCTCAGCTTTGACTTGCTGGCAAATAAAACATTGGGAAACAAATTCGGCCACATCTTTCTTCATGCTAGCCCAATAGAAAACCCTCTTCATGTCCCTGTACATCTTATCACCGCCTGCATGAATGGTCATCTTGGAATGGTGGGCTTCTTCTAGGACTGCATTTATCAAGCTTCTAATTTGAGGAACATAAAGCCTTCCATCTCGTCGCAACCACCCCTTTTCGTCTATGGCATATCTGCTGAGGTGACTAGAAGTCTCCCCTCTTCTGAGCTTATCCACGATGTATAGAATCTGTAGGTCACCTTGTTGTGGATCTCCTATCTGGTCAATAAGAGTCGGTCGTATCTCCAAGGATGCAAACAAATCAGGCAAAATCTCAATGGAGGGTCTAAAATCAAAAGCTGATATGAACTCCAAGTTCTTTCTTTCCACAAACAGAGGACTCAGGGCCACCCTCTGCCTACTTAGTGCATCTGCCACCACATTACCATTGCCAGGGGTATAAGAAATCTCAAAATCATAAGAAACTAGAATCTCCATCCACTGCTGTTGCCTTAAGTTGAGACCCTTCTGCAAGAACCGATGCTTGAGAGATTTATGATCGGTGTATAACTCGAACTTCTCTCCAAGCAAATAATGACACCACGTCTTTAATGCAAATACTGTGGCAGCTAACTCTAGATCATGGGTGGGGTAATTCTTTTCATGAACTCTCAGCTATCTACCCCCATAACACACTACTTTCCCTTCTTACATTAGGACTGCACTAACCCCTATACCACACGCATCAGTGTAAACAATAAACACCTTATTCCCGTCAGGCAAGGTAAAGGATGGGCTATTGCCAGAGCCCTCTTCAGTCATTGGAAAGCAATGTCACAGTCTATATCCCATGAGAATGCCAAGTTCTTCTTCGTCAGCCTGGTGAGTGGGGATGATATCTTTAATAAGTCCTTGATGAACTTCCTATAGTAACCTGCTATCCCAAGAAAGATTCTCACCTCAGTTGCATTTTTACGAACTTTCCAATCTTGCACTGCAACCACCTTCGCGGGATTTATAGCTATCCCTTCTTTGGAGATCACATGCCCAAAGAATCTCACCTCTTTTTCTCCAAAAATGGCATTTGGAGAACTTTTCTTTAAGCTGATGGTCACAGATAGTTTTTAAAACTTCTCTCAAATGTTGGGCATGCTCTTCTTCGCTTTTGGAGAAGACCAAAATATCATCGAGAAAGACTACCACAAACTTATTTCGGAACTCCCGAAACACCCTATCATAAGATCGACAAAATAGGCGGGTGCATTCGTAAGCCCAAAAGGCATAACTAGCCATTCAAAGAAACCGTCCGGAGTCTTAAAGGAAGTCTTATCTGTGCTATCGTCAGCCACCCTCAACTGATGGAACCCCGTGGCCAAGTCTAACTGGGAAAATACCGAGGCACCAACAAGATGATCAAATAAATCATCAATCCTCGGAAGCGGGTGCCTATTCTTCTTAGTGAGCTTATTCAGCTCCCTATAATCAACACACAAACGAAGCGAACCATCTGCCTTAGTTGCAAATACCACTTGAGCAACTCATTTAGATATGCTTCGTATGATAAACCCTTTCTCAAGTAGCTCCCCTACTTGCTTACTCAGTTCCCTCCTTTCCCTTGGAGCCATGTGGTGCACTGGTAATCAACTAGCTTTGCATTATCCACCAGATATATGCGAAAGTAGATCTCGTGCCTTGGAGGTAAACTCCAAACCTCATAAAAAACATCGGAAAAATCTTGGACTATTGGAACAGATTGTAGATCGTCGATAGATGCATCAAGAGACTCTAGGAAACTAAGCATAACCAACCCTTGTGGGTCATACGAAATCTCGAGAGTCTTCCCATGACAAGTCAGAAGCCTAACAACTCTGTTCTCACAATCCCATGACAAGTCAGAAGCATAACCGATGCCTAACACAGATATTTTCAAACTCCGACAAATCATAGATAAATGAGACGAACCACCAATGGGGTTTGAAACGACTACGGGATCTACTACCATACTAGTAATTAAGTGCAAAGATTCAACTATAGAGCTTAATATAAATGAATGTGAGGCACCAGAATCAAAAAGTGTTCTAACAGGATGGTTTGAAAGAGAAATTAAAACTTCCACAGAAATTTTTCTACCTCTATCAGGAGCACTGGTCGCGAGAGCATGCACCTGCCCACCAGAATTTCCTTCCCTTTGACCTTGTCCATGTGTTCCCCGTTTCTTCAGGCACTCTTTAGCAAAATGTCCGACCTCTCCATAGTGGAAGCAACAATTCTTCCTTCGCTTATAGTTTTTAACCAGATGACCATCCTTCCCACAATGGTGACATTTTCTCTTATCCTTGCATTTATCATTTTTTTCTGCCCTTTCCTGGGTCATACCTTTTTATTTTGTGTTTCCTCAACCTTAACTTCTTCCTTTTCAGATTTATTTGAACTTTATCTATGCTCCCTTCCCGTGCCATCATTTTTCTCATCCTTGGGTTGTACTCCTTAGCCCTAGCTTCTTGTTCTCCTTTTTACCATATTTGTGTAACGAACTAACAAGCCTCTTGAAAGTTGTCTCCATCACACGGAAATCCTTACGAAGCTCAAGAAAATTAGCTATAGGTGATACTACTGCAGCTTAAGATGGAGGTTAGGAACTTCATTGCCTTCAATATGTGCCGCATTTAAAACATACCTATGGCATTATGCCAGAATGGGCACCTTTAGGGAAGAATCAGTCTTCTAGACAAAAGAGAAAAAAGGAATCAAGTGGAGAATCGTGAGATACTTCCGATGGCTTTGGGGAATATGTTTTTCAAAACAGAATTTTCTTTTTGAAAATGCTTTCTTTTATAACCTTTTTTAAAATAATTTTCAAAAATGTTTATCTAATCTGGTAACCTTCAGCTTCGATACCAAGTGTGACACCCAAGTCTGTTAATGTTACTCACTAAGGGAATGCATTAAGTTCCATGAAACGTTATAGGTAATCAGACACAGAATAATTACAAGACAGATATAAATAAGATAGCAGCGGAAATTTAAAAACTTTTATTAATCATAAATCATGGTTACACCATATGTCTGAAAATACATAGACGCGGTATATCATTAAAACTTTTGTCTTGTACTTTAAATATTAGAGTACAATAACAAAGAAAGCATAATCCCCAAATCATGAGCCATAGTAGCAAAGATAGAAGTTTGAGCAATACATCCAGAAGCTCCAAGCAAGAAGATAGCAGAATCCTGACTAAGCTTGAGAATTCCCTCCCTTGAGAACGCCAAAGGGGGGGACGGAAGAAAGAAAGAGAAACAAAAAGGGTCATACATAAAGTCTTGCAAGTCTAGTTACTTTTAGCCAGTAGATAAATAAAAGTAACATGACAGACATATAAAGTGGATGAGAGAGAGATCGCTACATAAATGGTAGGTGTGACAAGGTAAGTAAGATAAGATGTACATGCCTCACTAATGATCACTCTGCACCATTACTAGTATATCCAGAAAGAGATGATCCCTCCAACTATAAGGTGGTAGACTTAGGTATACGTCCAAATGTATCCTAACTACTACCCTGATCGATCGGCTCCCTAACCCTGGTAGATGCCTTGTGCTGGCCCCACAGTTGGAGGTATCACTTCGTAAAGTGGCAACCCCTCGTCGTAACAATGTGCACAACCATATCTACAGGTGTCACAGTCGTCTTATCCCCCTCTGCTCGGCTCATGCACGCACATTGCCCGATCGGTTTGCGCTGCCCACACCGTCCTCCACGTTGGGATCTCTTACAATCAGTCAGTAAGCGTGCCCCTTTTCCGCCTAGTATGGAGTATTTTATTTGATACCTACTCCGGGTTACTGACTGAAATAGGTCCCATGCAATATGATTGTTAGCCCACTTTGTGAACTAGGCTACACAAAGAGCAAACATTGAGAAAGCCACCAAACGGTCCGGATCGGTTCGGATCGAAGAGATACCTCAGCAATATCAAAGGATAGCGAGTGGCCTCATCGGCTCGGATCGGAGAGATACGTCAGCAATATCAAAGGATAGCGAGTGGCCTCATCGGCTCGGATCGGAGAAATACATCAGCAACATCAGAAAATAGCAAGTGGCCTCATCGGATCGGATCGGAGGTAGCCGATCCGAACCCCTTTCTCTGAGCCTATGACCGTTGCTACACACGTTTCCTGAAGACTCGGACCAAACATGACCATTTCTCCCACGATCTCCCACTAAATCATTGCGATGTCACCAACTGGAAGCCTCCGAACCCGACTCTTATGGGATGGGTGCCACGCAATTCTGAACCGGAGCCTCTTCGAAGAGATTTTTCACCTATAAATACACCATCAAGTGGCATTTGAAAGGATCTTTTGGAAAATTCTCAGTTTTAACATCCTCCATAGCCGAATTTCATAGCTACATTCAGATCAAAATCATCTCTTAAAGTTTATTTTTGAGATATTTGAGTGAGTTTATGCATTGTAATTGTGAAGTTGAGTGAGAATCATTGCTGTATTTGCATTCAAATCATCAATTAAAAAGAATAGAAAGTGGACGTAGGCTCGTTAACGCTGAACCACTATAAATCGTGTGTTCTTCATTGCTTTTTAGTTCTATTTCATTAAAATCATAGCTCATTTGGGTGTTAGAACCAATTTTTGGTCTAACATTTTGGTTCTTTCACTGGGAAACCTTCGAATTCTTAGTTTTTCGGGATTATCATTCTACTATTTGGACTTTCAAGTTCAAAAAAGTTAATCCCTTCTCTCTGTCATCCTTCAGTACTTGTTGACTAACCGTTGAAGAATCAAGTATTATGGCTAAGACCAAAGGAAAAGAAGTGCAAGGCGCTACGGGAAATGATTCCAGAGAAGATCAACAAGCTATTGTGTTAACAAGGTCACGCGCTCAAAGCTCTGGAGTAGAACGTTCCGACCAGGAGGATCCAAATCGGATGGAAGGCACCAATCCGAACCGGGTGGAAGGCACCGATCTGATCCGATCTAGTGAGGTTGAAGGCTCTCACTCCCTCCTCCGAACCGCCCTGACCAGGCTGTTGTGAACCGATTCGATCCGAACCAGAGTGAAGCTGGAACTTCTACTCGAGCCCCCTCCAACGCTCCAATTCTAGCCATGATGACTAATGTTCAGCCTGATCCATCTGCACCCATTACTTAGGGAGACTTTTCACGTTTTTTTGACATGCTTTAGAGCACTAAAGAAGCATTGGAAGCCCAAAGGCGTGACAACCTTCGCATGCAGGAAAACATGATCACTATGGGTAGAGAACTATAGGAACTCCGAAGGTAGAAGTCTCCTTCCCCGACACGCCGTCTTACTACAGACGATTCGTCTTCTTCGGAGGAGGAATGCCCTCGCGAGAGGAGGCCGCTTGAACGACCTCAGAACCTTGATCAATTGACTTTTGGATCTTCAGGATCCCGAGAAGACGTTGCTCGTGCATTGGGCCTTGATGAAGCCTACAACAGCCTATGTTGCTACCCATGCACGGATCCCACGTCTTACCTAGAGATCCTAATTTACCAACCCCACGCAACAACAACTTCTCCAACCTCTACCTCCTGAGATCGACCGGGAACACAGAGAGCAACGTAGAGCAGCTGCCGCCAGAAACAGGAGGTTATTTCCTGATCAGGAACCTAGGGGTAATCCGAACATTAGATCAAGAGAGCCTGTGCAGACATTAACAAATGCCGATGTATGGGCAATGGTGCGCAAGATCATGTCTGAAAGCCGACACTATACTAATGAAGATTGGGGCATTGAACGAAGTCATACCCCCTTCACAGATGACATACTGAATTTCCAGTTCCCCTGGTAATTCAACTTGCCTCAAATGGATCGATATTCAGGAAGAACAGACCCAGGGCAGCATCTAATGAGATATGCATGGTTCATGAATGCGGCAGCAGCTCCGGACGGCGTAAAATGCAAAGCTTTTCCAATTTATCTTGAAGATGTAGCATTGATGTGGTTCGCCCGACTCCCTCCTCGGTCGGTATCAAATTTCACAGAGTCGAGTGAGCGTTTCATGAATCAGTTTCGACTCCATGCCCAAAAGTCCAAGACCGTCGTAGAATTGTCACGAATTAAACAGGCCCCAGGAGAATCTTTGAAGCCATATCTGGATCGCTTCAACGTGGCCGTCACCGAAGTTAGTGATCCCCATGAGCCCACTATCCTGATGGCCTTAATAGAAGCGGTAGATCCTGACATAGAGTTCAGGGATTACTTGGCTAGAAAACCACCTCCTACTAGAGAATTGTTCTATGAAAATGCTAATGTCTGCTTAAGGCGAGAAGAAGCTAAGGCATATCGAAAGAGAAAGTCCAAAGGGGCCTCGAAGAAGGGTGTCTAGAGTAACATTGCTGTGAAACAATCTGGTGACAGTTCAGGGAAGGTGGAAGTAAATGTTGGCAACCAGAGTGGTGGCAATAGCAACAGAAATGGGAACGGCAATAGAAGGAACAGAAACCGAGGTAATAGCTCTAATAAAAGACCCAGATTCCAGACTTTTGAAAATTACATGCTATTAAATGATACGTTGGAGAACATTTATTTAGATACATATAGCATATTGCAGTACAAGAAACCACCACCCAGAGATTCTACTGAGAAAGAGATTGCAACAGGAAAGTTTTGCTTGTTTCATGGTGCCCACGGTTGTCGCCCCGAGGGACAGGGGGCAAGGGGTACAAGCCCCGAATCAAGATCAACCTGCTTCAGAACCGACGGCTGAGCAAAAAGGTAAGAGGATCGTCATTAATACTATTATAGGCGGACCTCACTTAGTTGGCCGTAGTTTTAAAGCAATGGACCAGTACGTCAACGCCGTCAAGCATTTTGAAGTAGGAGAATGCAGTAGCCTTGAAGACGTCACTCCAATAAAACAACAAAAAACGATGTCAGATGATGATGTATTCCGCAACAGAGATGATTCAGGAGTTCAATCTCCAACCGACGATCCACTGGTGATTACCACGACAATTGGCCCTGCTTTAGTCCATAAAGTGTTAGTGGACAACGGGAGCTCGGTTAATATCCTCTTCAAGAAAGCTTTCGAACAAATGAGACTCGAAGCAAAAGACTTAAAGCCATGTAAAGGATGGATACGTGGCTTTAACGGAGCATCTACAGCTCCGATGGGTTTTGTGGAATTACCAGTCATACTAGGGCAGGGAGATTACCAGAGAGTAAGGATCCTGCCGTTTGTAGTTTTGGATGTGGAGTTGCCTTACAATGCCTTCCTGGGCCGACCGGCTCTTGCTGAATTTAGGGCATGTATCGCACCTTGGTGCTTGCTGCTTAAATTCCCGACTGACTCAGGATTTGGGGTGATGAGGGGCGACCAAACTACGGGACGAGCTTGTTACGTGACAAAGTTAAATATGTTAATGAAGGGGTTGAATATAGATGCTAAAGATGATTCCGCCCTTCCAAAGGAGGCCTTAGCATAGCAACTAGGGGGTCCTGCCCCAATAGAGTCGCCCTCAGACGTGCTCGAGGATATAGATCCCAGAGAGGATAGAGAACCTAGGGACAGGACGGCAACTCCCAATGAAATAACAATCGATATACCTATTGATGAAATAGATCCAAAAAAGTACTAAAGATCGGCTCGCAACTGGACCCCGTTAGAGCGAGAGGATTGGCTGATTTCTTAAAGGAAAATCTGGATGTGTTTGCCTGGACTCACGCTGACATGCGTGGGATTTCGCCTACCATTATAAGCCACTCTTTGTGCAAGCACCCACCAGTCAAGCAGAAGAGACGGGTGTTGGGCCCAGAGCGGTCAGCAGCCTTGAAGGAAGAAGTAGAGAAATTAAAAGGTAACGGATTCATTAAGGATTCAAAATATCCCGACTGGATATCGAATCCTGTCCTGGTCAAAAAGTCAAACGAGAAGCGGAGAACGTGCATTGACTTTTCTGATTCGAACAAGGCTTGCCCGAAGGATAGTTTTCCTCCCCCCAGAATTGATCAACTAGTAGATTCGACGACCGGGCATGAACTTTTATCCTTTATGGACGCCTATTCCGGGTACAATCAAATTCCCATGCACATACCAGATCAAGAGCATACGAGCTTTATCACAGACTTGGGATTATATTACGTGGTAATGCCATTCGGGTTAAAAAATGCGGGTGCCACGTATCAGCGCCTAGTCAACCGCATGTTTTACAATCAAATTGGGAAAACCATGGAAGTTCACGTAGATGATATGCTTGTGAAATCCAAACAATCTCCCGATCATACGAAGGATTTAGCAGAAATGGTCGGCATACTACGAAGGTATGGGATGAAGTTGAATCCCTTGAAGTGTTCTTTTAGAGTGGCATTAGGCAAGTTCCTTGGCTTTATCGTGAGTTCCAAAGGAACTGAAATCAATCCGGACCAAATAGCAGCAATTCGGAATATAGAGGAGCCGCATAAGATTAAGGATGTTCAAAGCTTAGCTGAGAAGTTTGTGGCACTGGGCAGGTTCATCTCCAAAGCAACAGACAAGTGTGTACCTTTCTTCGATCTCATAAAACGGGGAAAGCGAAATTTTGAGTGGACTCCCGACTGTGTGGAGGCGTTCCAGAATCTATTAGATTTGTTAGAAAAGCCTCCAATATTATCAAAGCCTGTGGAACACGGGGATTTGTTCGTCTACCTGCGGTATCATCTCAAGCCGTCAGCGCAGTATTAGTACGTGAAGAGGATAATGTCCGGAAACCTGTGTTTTACATAAGCAAAAAACTATCTGCTGCAGAACGTAGCTATCCAAACATAGAGAAGCTTGCTTATAGCCTCCTGATTGCTTCCCGCAAACTCTGCCATTATTTTCAGGCACACCCGATAGTTGTATATACCGACCAACCTTTGAAATAAGTGTTGCAGAAACCAGAAGCATCGGGGCGGTTACTTAAATGGAATATCGAGTTGAGTCAGTTTGATTTGAACTTTCAGCTGCGAAGATCAATAAGTGGTTAGGCCTTGGCTGACTTTATAGTTGAATTTACAATTCCTGAAGAGGAAACAGTGGGTGACAAGGTAGTTACTTTGGATCGAGAATTAGAGCTTAGTCCGTGGAAAATATATACAGACGAGGCCAAGAATGACAGAAAGTCCGGCGCCGGAGTTGTTTTAATAACTCCTGAAGGACGATCTATCTACTATGCATTACAGTTAGAGTTCGCTGCTACAAACAACGATTCCGAGTACGAAGCCCTGATTGCCGGGCTGAAACTCGTCAAAGATTTGGGAGTGAAGACACTAGATATATATTGCCATTCCAAGATAGTTGTATGTCAAGTTTGGGAAGAATTTGCTGCTAAAGGACCTCGACTCATCACTTATCTCAAGAAGGTAAAGGATTTATTGGAAGGTTTGGAGCATTATAGCATTACACACATTCCAAGAGCGGAAAAATAGAAAGCAGATCGACTGGCGAAGCTAGCAAGTTCTGATGACCCTAATGAAACCGAAATAGTTCCGATAGATGTGTTGGAATCACCTAGTTTCGACCTAATGGAAGTAGAGCTAGCCTTAGAAGTTGAACCAGAAAGAGAATCCTGGATGACATCGATTAAGAATTTTCTCAAGAATGGAACCCTCTCGTTAAAAAAGAGCGAAAGACGAGTTGTAAAATGCAAGGCTGCAAGATATGTTTTACAGGACGACGTCCTTTATCGTCAATGGTTTTCAATGCCCCTGTTACGGTGTATCGCACACGACGACATCAAATGTGTACTGCAAGAGGTGCATGAAGTTGAGTGTGGAGATCACAATGGGGGCCAAACCCTAGCAAAGAAAGTGTTAGGTATGGATATTTCTGGCCTACCGTGAATAAAGACACGGCAGATTATTCACGACGCTGCGATAGGTGTCAAAGATATGCCAAAGTTCCCAGAGCGCCTCCGACTCAGCTCAAGTCAATGGTAAGTCCGTGGCCGTTTTCCATGTGGGGAATTGACATTATTGGAGTGCTACCTATTGCCCGAGGAGACTAAGTACGTGATCGTTGTCGTGGACTACTTCACAAAATGGGTGGAAGCTGAACCTATAACAACCATCACGGCGAGGAAGGTGATCAGTTTTGTGGTCAGTAACATTATTTGTCGATTTGGGATTCCGAAGACCATCATAACCGATAATAAGACGCAATTTGACAACATCGAGTTCAAAAACTTCTGCCCGAAATATAAGATTGATAAACGATACACTGCAGTAGCTCACCCGCAATCAAATGGCCAGGTCGAAGCCGTAAATAAAGTCATTAAATCGATTCTAAAGAAGCGGTTGGAGAAGGCCAAAGCTAGATGGGTAGATGAGTTGCCATTAGCTTTATGGGACTACAGGACGACCTTTAAGATGGCTACCGGCTATACTCCCTATTCACTCTCCTTTGGATCAGAAGCAGTGATCCCGGTAGAATTGGAAGTCCCTTCCCATCGAGTTGCGTACTATGACCCGATGAAAAATAAAGCACTCCTCCTAGAATCTCTTGATAAAATTGAAGAAAAAAGAGATGAAGCCGACTTGCGTGCCTCGAGACATCGACATCAAGTAGCACGTTATTATGACCGGAAAGTTCGCTTCAGAACCTTTGAACCAGGAGACCTAGTATTGAAACGGGTCTTCCCGCCTTCAACCCAATTGGGTCCAAAATGGGAAGGGTCATACACCATCCAACGGAAGCTTGATACAGGAGCATTCAAGCTAACGACCGTCGATGGTGAGGAGATTCCCAGAGCTTAGAACGCTCAACACTTACGACGATATCTGAGCTGAATATGAAATGTCTTCTCTTTTGTTTTCATAAGCTATGTAAAAAGGCACAACTTGCCTTAAAAAGTCTGTTTATGTGAACAAAGGATTATAAAGTGGATGTAGACTTAGCTGAACCACTATAAAAATATCGTGTGTCATTTACTTTCCTTCATTATTTATATCTTCAACAATTATTCTATCATGACTGTGAAACACGAAATGTTAAATTAAATTTGGAAAGTTGGAGATGACCTATGTGCAGGAGCAAATAAAATGACTGTCTGTACGATAAAAAACAGAAGAATGGGAAGATGACATTCTTAACTCTAACTCTCAAGAATCGAGAGAGAGTTTAAAGGACGGGAAGACGACGTCCTATGAGGCGTGAAGGTGCACCCAGATGAGAGACCGCCTCAACGATACTCTAACCTGGTTATGAGACAGGAGAGTATAAAGATGCTAGAAAGAATAGGCATCAACGACAAAAGGAATATGGCCCCGTCAGAGAATCGGGGGCAGTTGGATTTTTTAATTTAATCAATCTTGAATATTTCTTGCTCAGTTATCCAAGATTAACTGGAGGCACATATGTGCACACATATTCCCCTCAACCATGACTTTATTACATAACTTTAGTATGATATACTTTTGTATTTTCACTTAAATGCTGAACTAACAACTATCAGACATTGCAGGAAATAAACTATTTTTATTTACAAACATGTGAGTTTGTACAAGGAAAACAAGCAAAAAAAAAAGATGCGAGGGCCGCACTCGCTGCAACAATTGCGGACCAATTAAATGCCAAAATACAGTAAAGCACTCCGTCACTTGGGTTTTGGATCGGACTTGGATTTTTTGGCAGCTTTCTGAGCAGCCTTAGCTTCCCTTTCAGCATCAGTCATAATGCGTTTCGACCTTTTCTTCTCTACAGTCGAAGTACTGGAGTCGGTTGATTTCTTACCAGGATTTGGAACACTGGGATCAAGAGAAGATTTTTTAGTAAGTTCCTCTGTAATAGACCTAGTTGAAAGCTTAACAACTAACCTTGATCCAGGATCCACCATTGCAAGGGGTTTAAGGCTTTCGGGGTTCAAGTCTTCAACTTTCAGCTACATACGTTTGTCTTGTTCGGCTCTCATTTCAGCCAAAGTGATGTCATCGGCGCTTTTTGAATCCCCGATTATAGCCACATCAAAGTCTTCCTCATGTCCCTCGCTACCGCAATCGTCTTTCAAGGCATCTATCATCTCATCGTCATGAGGAGCATCAGCCTTAGGCAGTTCAGCTCCCCCTCCAGACCCTACAGTAGTAGCCTTATCCTGTTCTCCTGGAGCCTTTTCCACGGATTTCACCCCAGTGGTGGTTCCTTTGGGCACGTCAGTCTTCTCAGTCGGTTCAACACCTACAGAATGAGAAGCAACAGTTATCAACTCAGGAGAAAATAAAGGATCCTCCATCGATTGCCCAATTATGTGATTAAAAGTGGAGACAGCCTTGACGAACTGGGGTGAAAAGGTAGAAATACCTTCCGATGATTTCTCAGCTAGAGTGATTGCCGCCTCTGACGCCATCTCAGGTACGGGAGATATGAGAGATGCTTGAGGGATCCCTGGGTTTTCAGGATCATATCCCTCGACTTTAGAAGTTTCGGCGGTAGTAGAAGAAGAACCAGCCTCAGGGATATTCTTTTGTTCGGCCATCCGCTTCTCCTCCTCCATAGCAGCGGCGATGAGGCGACGCCCTTCGGCCAGACGTGCCGGCTCATCATCTCTTAGATATTTTTACATGAGTTTATCTTCGTCAATGGAATCTGCCTTGAGTTCCTCTTTCTCCATTCGATAATTTGACTCTATATGTGAACCAAGGTAGTTGGATAATCTTCAATCCAAGAGATGTTTCGGCAACGAATTATATGCACGAAGAATTCAATCAGTAATTCGCCGAAACCGTGCACTTATTTCTGAGCCTCTGACAGCTGCTTGCGGGTCTCTTCGGCGGACTTAATAACATTTTCCACATTAGCCTCAGCTAGGGTAGCCCTATTCTCGGCCTCCATCAACTTGGAAGTCAAGTCAGTGTTTCGCTTATCCAATTCAGCATTCCTTCTCGCTAACTCTGCCTTTTCTCACTCAAGAATATTGTAAGCAAGTTGCCTTTTGGCGTTACCCGACTTAGCATCTTCTGCTTTCTTTTTCAACTCCAAGCGCTCATGACTATGGGATTCTAGCAAGTCATGATAACTCTTTTGTAGCTCTTCAAATTGCTGTTTGAAGTTGGTAGCATCTCGTTGAGCGATGACAAGTTGGGCCTGCGTGTCCTGAAGGTCCTTCTCCAAATTTTTCAAGGCCTTTGCGTCGGCATCTGCAGTCTTTTCCATCGAATTAACATCCGTAATTAAAGTCCGAATAATTCTGTAGAGATTACGTGAATACTTGAACATCTCCGAATATTGTTTTTCGACTGCGTCAATCCTTGCTTCGGCCTCGTCTTCCCACCTTGAGGAAATAGGCTCGAGAGCAGGTAAGAAAGTCAGATTATCAAAATAGTTGTCAGGGAACTGCTTCTCCAGATATGCCCGCTTGACTTTAGATTCATCATCCAATGGTGGAGGTTCGCAGTATGTTAGCTCAGTATCCTTATGCTTAGTGGGCACAATGGCTGCATCACCCTTTCTTGGCCGCTTATCAAAAACCTTATGTTTGCCTCGTGAGTCGGTATCTTTCGGCGGGCTCTTCTCCCTACTGTGTTTGTCTTGAGGAGAAGTTCGGTCTTTGGGCTGCGATGTGTCTTCTCCTCGACGACTCTGGTAGCTTTTATATCGGTCTGGATCCGACCGGACAGGGGAGCGAGAGCGCGAGGTGCGCGACTGATAAGAATCATGAGGCCTTTTGTCCTCTCTACCCCGGCTTTCACGGTGATCATGCTCGACATCGGAAGGGGTCTAGTCATGCTACGACGTATTTTCCTGATGTCATAGTAAGGGCGAGACATTGTACCTGCGCAACAATGTAAGTGGAATTCAGAATCAGTATTCTCATGAGAAGTAAGTGCTGTGAAGTGTGGTGCTATTGTGTTAAGTGCATCCTAAGTGGTGTTCCCCCTCGACAAACCCGAGTCCGAAGCCAGGCCAGCGCGAGTAGGATTTTTGGCCTTAACGGGAGTAGTCTCCTCTAAAGAAGTTAAACTAAAGGATTTGTGCCAAAATCCTCTGAAGTATAGATAGTTTCAGGTAGGGGGAGATCTCCTAAATCCTGAAATGTGGGATCATCGGTAGTAGGGACATCTCCTTGGGAAGCGTCTATTGGCAGTTTTTTAGGAGATAGTGACTTCTCAGGAGAAATAGCATCCCCAGGGAAGATGTACCCATCTCGGTGCTTTTCGGCTATGTTGGCCAGCTCATCGTCTTGAGTTGAAGATGGAGAAGGTGAAGTACAAAGAGGTATTGTTGGACTTTTCGAGCCCTCGCCCGTTTCAGGAATTATGTCCACTGGGGGATGTATACATATGGACCCGACCCATGACCTATGCTACGGGTAATGGAAAATAGCCCATGATGATGGAGGTATTCATCCTTAAGAACTTCATCGATGGTAAGAAATTTTTGGTCGCCATTGAGAAGCTGATGCATCCGATTAAAGTACAATTGATCTGATATTTGTTTTGGGTTATCAACTGCAAACAAAACAGAAAGCAAGTTAATGTATTGGCATGAACGTTCAAAATTGAGATCTAGAAAATCAATGCTTTACTTAATTTTGTCCATCTCCTGGCACACCCCGGCCGTTGCCTTATATAAAACCATTCTAGTTTGGAATCGTCGGCCTTGCTGCTAAATGGAGCTGAAATAATTTTCCTTTTTGGGACTGATTCGAAGTAAGAGGAGGAAGGAATTTCCCGAGTCCGATGCTTGGAATTATAAAAAAAGTGGACGTCGTCGAATGTGAGCTCTGTACCTAAAATCTCTCGGTATGCTATATATAAGTAAGCATAGGAGTTGGGATGTAACTGCATGGGGGCAATCCGCATCTGTCTCAGAAAGTCGACAACAAAAGGTGGAAATAGTGGAATAGCCCTAACCATACACATCAATCGGGTAATTGCCATAAATCCTTCTGGGGGATTGTGAGGACGGTCAGTTTTCGAAGGCACACGGGTATCCCTTTTCAGTATCCCGTGCTTTAAACATATGCGAACAAGTTTGTCATCATCAATCGTTGATTCAACAGAGTTTATGGATGACTCCAAGATAATGGCAGACTCAAACTCATCAGGAGCTCGATTATCTCCTATCCCTCCTTCCTCTTCATCGCCCAAAGAGGCTTCACTATCGGAAGGTGTTTCATTGTTATATGTTCCTACTTTATAATCTGGGCCCTCATCGTCGCACTCAGGGTCTGAAGAAGAAGATATGTCATTAATTAACTTTCTCGGAAGTTCCCGCAACTTCCATCTTCTTTGCTAACCTAGATGAACGTCTCTCGGCCATGATCACTTGACTATTGAAGAAACAATAGTAAAGATTAGAGTAAACTTGCCCCGTGTCCCCCGTGTGTGTATGTGAGCTAAAGTGTGTGCTACGTGTAACAAAGATGCAAAGTAAACACATGAGAGCGTGATATACAAATTCAAAAGAGTAATAATGGTTCGGAATAGTTCTTTATGTTTGTTATGTTCGTAAGGCGCTATCCTAACTGTTCATCAAGTTAAAGGTTATGCCAAGCATTGATTAAGCTAGTTGGAAAAATTCTTGCACATTGAGTTAGACTGCTTCGGTTCGGTTCAGATATGTGTATTAAGATCGGATCAGAGGGCAAAGTCGTGTTTCGCTCTGAAGCAAATATTCACACCCAGTGAGTAGAACCAGATCGGTTCGGATGTAGGCTTTTGGATCGGATCGGATCAGCTTGAATAATCCTTCTTCTCTTTGTCTCTTATTCTGATCCGACCCGATCAGGTAGGTTTTGTTTTCCCTTTTTTGCCTTTTCCTACTCCGACCCGATCCGGTCTTGTAAACACCATCTAATCCGGTTAAGTAGGTTTTGTTTTCCTTTTTTCCTTTTTCTGCTCCGACCCGATCCGGTCTTGCAAACATCTTTCCCTTTCTTTCATTCCAACGTTTCTTCACCCGAACTGATCCCTGTCCCTCTCCTCTCCTTCATCTCCTTCATTTTCTACCTCGCCTAATCAATACCCAACCCAACTCCATTTCACAAACTCCAATTTAGTCCAAGCTCTTGCGTGCTCAAATATACTGTAGAACCCAAATTCTCCCTCTCAACGCCTCGAGGTGGTGACAGAACCACCAGCGACGACGACGAGGAGAGAGGAGCCCAAGGCGTTGAAACCAGGCAAACACCATGATCGAATCGCCCAATTTGACCACAAATCTCGACTGAAATCAGTTATTACAAGGATAATCAAAGCTTTTAACCTACCAAATTGTTTAATTTAAGGAAGAACAAGAGTGTTTCGAAGCTTTTGAAATTTTAAGGTTTTGATGCTAAATCGGTTGAATGAGAATAAAAAAAGAAGAAGACGGGAGAAAGACTTATATGAAGTTGTGGTGACTACTCGTATTCCCAATTTTCTCTAACCCGTTCAGAACAGGAGTCAGGCCCACAAAGGTACTCTGGCCTGTTAGTCCATGGTGAAGCAATACTGGAGAGCCCATACGGGTGTGCCACTGGAGAAAATCCATTCGGATCGGAGTCTGAACCGAAAGAGACCATATACACTGATTTGACACGCAGGGTGAATTTGAGGAAAAGTAAAGAAAAAACTCACCTGGAAGAATCACTGGACATTAAAAGGAGCTCTCAAAATTGTTTGACAATGAAGAAAATAATTCATATGGTTTGTGGGTATATATATATATAAGCAGCAAAGGGCTCGACTTTATGAGGTGACACAACACTAAAAGTAAATGGAAGCCATCATTCAATGGTTATAATTCAAAGAATGTTTTGTAAACTGCTTCGAAGCACACTTTATCTTAAATAAGAGTGTACTTCGAGGGGGCAAAATGTTAGCCTAATTTGTGAACTAGGCTACACAAAGAGCAAACATTGAGAAAGCCACCAACCGGTCCGGATCGGAGGGAGATAACGCATGAAAAAAGTAGAGATCAAAGACGCGGAAATCATATCGGTTCGGATCGGAGAGATACATCAGTAATATCAAAGGATAGCGAGTGGCCTCATCGGCTCGGATCAGAGAGATACGTCGGCAATGTCAAAGGATAGCGAGTAGCATCATCGGCTCGGATCAGAGAGATACGTCAGCAACATCAGAAAATTGCAAGTGGCCTCATCGGATCAGATCGGAGGCAGACGATCTGAACCCCTTTCTCTGAGCCTGTGACCGTTGCTACACACGTTTCCTAAAGACTCGGACCAAACATGACCATTTCTCCCACGATCTCCCACTAAATCGTTGCGTTATCACCATCTGGAAGCCTCCGAACCCGACTCTTATGGGATGGGTGCAACGCAATTCCGAACCGGAGCCACTTCGAAGAGATTTTTCAGCTATAAATACACCATCAAGAGGCATTTGAAAGGATCTTTTGGCAAATTCTCAGTTCTAACTTCCTCCATAGCCGAATTTCATAGCTACATTCAGATCAAAATTGTCTCTTAAAGTTTATTTTTGAGAGATTTGAGTGATTTTATGCATTGTAATTGTGAAGTTGAGTGAGAATCATTATTGTATTTGCATTCAAATCATCAATTAAAAAGAATAGAAAGTGGATGTAGGCTCGTTAATGCCGAACCACTATAAATCGTTTGTTCTTCGTTGCTTTTTAGTTCTATTTCATTAAAATCATAGCTCATTTGGGTGTTAGAACCAATTTTTAGTCTAAAATTTTAGTGCTTTCACTGAGAAACCTTCGAATTCTCAGTCTTTTCGGGATTATCATTCTACTATTTGGACTTTCAAGTTCAACGAAGTTAATCCCTTCTCTCTGACATCCTTCAGTACTTGTTGACTAACCGTTAAAGAATAAAGTATTATGGCTAAGACCAAAGGAAAAGAAGTGCAAGGCGCTAGGGGAAATGATTCCAGAGAAAATCAGTAAGCTATTGTGTTAACAAGGTCACGCGCTCAAAGCTCTGGAGCAGACTGCTCCGACCAGGAGGATCCGAACCGGATGGGAGGCGCCGATCCGAACCGGGTGGAAGGCACCGATCCGATACGGTCTAGTGAGGATGAAGGCTCTCACTACCTCCATCCGAACCGCCCCGACCAGGCTGCTGTGAACCGATCCGATCCGAACCAGAGTGAAGCTGGAACTTCTACTCGAGCCCCCTCCAATGCTCCGGTTCCAGCCACGATGACTAATGTTCAGCCTGATCCATCTGCACCCATTACTCAGGGATACTTTTCACGTTTTCTTGACATGCTTTAGAGCACTAAAGAAGCATTGGAAGCCCAAAGGTGTGACAACCTTCGCATGTAGGAAAACATGATCACTATGGGTAAAGAACTACAGGAGCTCCGGAGGCAGACGTCTCCTTCCCCTAAGAGGTGTCTTTAATTACATAACTTTATTATTTCCACCGATTATGTATACCACTGGGTGTCTTTAATTACATAATGTTAACGTGTTAATTTGTGGGCATATTACCCATCCCCTCTTCAGATTTACTTAACCCACCCCTCAACCATGTTTACTTAACCCCCAACTTAAATTTAAGTTCTGCAATCCCTATGGATTAACCTAGGTTAAGTAATCCAATTCTTTACCATGTCCATTTATGGTTTCATAATAGGCCAGACCTCCCACATTAGGCCTACAACATGTGGATGCTGGATATGTCAGTCGGGTCTAGGAAGACTTATTCCACAGTTGGGCCTAACCTCGTATCATAGCCCGATTCATATTTACGTGATTAGACCTCCCACATTAGGTTCACCATTAGTGGCTGTTGGATATGTCTGTCGGGTCCGGGCAGACTTCCACCACTAATGCAACCTAACCTCATGTCATAAGTACAATTACAATTCCTAATTGTAATTACTAGACATTCCATTTTTAATTAATTATTCAATTAATTAACCCTTTCCTTTTATATGTGTCAATACCTATTTTGCCCAATAAATTGAATTACATGTCCATAAATGTTGATATTCTAATTATTCCATTTTTAATTAATTTACCATTTAATTAATCCTTTCCTTTTATAGGTGTCAATACCTATTTTGCCCAATAATTCGAATTACATGTTCATAAATGTTCATATTCAAATTATGCCATTTTTATCCCTTTTTCCCCCGTTCCATAACTAGCGCCCTCACAAAATTGGCAACATGCCTAGGCTAGACAATAGCCTAGCAATGAACGATAATAGGGAAAATAATGGGAATATACTAAAATGATCATCTTGGCATAAACATAAACTTGTATGATAAAAAGGTGAACATACATAGTAGCATGGACATGAAATTTTCATCATAACAAGATGGACATAAAACTGATGAACTATGATGTCACAATATCTAAATTAGCCATTTTAGATGTCCAATTGATTTAAATATAACATGATAACATAGGGTGACAATTTAGATCACATAAAATAGATCTAACATATTAACATAAGATGATATTTAGATCACATAAAATAGATCTAACATGAATCATAAGATGACAAATTTAGATCACATAGGATAGATATAACACGAATCATAAGGTGACAAATTTTAGATTACATAGGATAAATCATAAGGTGACAATTTTAGATCACATTGGATAGATCTAACATGAATTATACGGTGAAAAATTTAGATCACATAGGATAGATCTAACATGAATCATAAGGTGACAATTTTAGATAACATCGAACAGATCTAACATGATAATTTTAGATGACATAGAATAGATCTACATACATTTCCATCATAGCATAATAACATAGATTTAAAGTCTACAATGTATCCAAATCACGGTCTTCCATAATTCACTATTATTTATCTAAACCTAAAAGCAACTAGAACTCACTATGATTGGATTGCTAAGATGATAGAAAAGGTGCTGAGTCTATGTTTGAATCTCAGAATTTGATATGCTTTAGAAGAAGATGAGAGACCCTAGTTCCGTTCAGAATCCGGCATAGTTTGGCCGCCATGACTTCTAATGAAGAAATACGTGAAATGGACATATATTTATAGCTGTAGAACCATTTGGAACCAACTTCAACATAAGCCCTGGGGTAAATCAGTTTGCGGATTGCCTCCCACTTGGGTAAAAGCTGAATACCCAAAAAAAAACTATTCTGGGTGCACTTTACAGGCGCGCCAGTGTAAAAATACATGGGCGCACTTGTCAAGTTCGCCGGGAATTTCTGCTTTTTTGCCAAACTTCAATTGTCCATAACTTCTTCATACGTTATTCATTTTATGCAAACCAGGTGTCAAACTTGACTATAATTTCGAGACGGACACAATGGCGCAGTCCGTTTCTCTTAATTCTGAAAATTAAATTAATTATTCTTTAATTTGTCTTTTTAATGTCGTTCGGGTGTTACATCGTGTAATACGCAGGTTGAATCACAGGAAGGAATTTTAAATTTTATTATTTATATATTTCTTGGACGAGTTAGACAATATTTGGAGATGGTTTTGAATTAATGCTAATGAATTTACTATGGATCTGAATCTAATCAAAACAGGACCAAATTCAACAACTAAAACAAATGAAAATTACTAAAAAAAAGACAGTAAACAAAAACAACAAAAAATTAAAATTAGTATTGTCGTTGAATCTAATCAAACAGTCAATCCTAATATGCAATAAAAACTAATAATAATAACAATTCTTGTTCTAACAAAACAAATTGATTGGAAAACACATATTGTTATGAAGAAAATAATAAACTGGAACGAAGAAAAACTTTATTAAGAATAAGAACAAAATACAGAATAAAATGGAACTCCCTTTTACAATGAACGCCAGGGATATATCCTCTCCTTTTGATGTATGACACAGTCAATGGGAAGATAAGCATATGTTTAATTGGAGAGATTTGTAATTAAAGCCTTCCCTTTCTTTTTGCATGGCAATTAAATGTGATTGATTGGACTTGAATTGTTTAAGAGGATTATGCTAAATTTCAAAAATCCTTATTAAGTGCATATTATATATATATATGCATAAATATGAGACTATATATATATCACTTAGTTCATTTGTTCTTCAAAACATATGAGGCGGGGTATGAAGCATTCATGTTCCCCTCTTCATAAAAATAGTACTTGCCATAGATCGAACTCAGGCCACTCTGTACACATTTCTATGCCTTCATCAGTGAGCTACAACTTCTTTTGCAATTGAGACTGCGTTGACATGGGGAATTAGCTTTTTCTTTGTAGTTGGCCTTTAATTGAAATGAAGGGACATTAATTGACAATCTGTAATAAAACACATAAAATGGCCCAAAGTATCATTTTTTTTATTTACAAAAGATAAAATATAAGAGCATAAAATAAACACGTTTCTATGTTAATCAAATACCCCTACGCTTATCTTTTACTCATCCTCGAGTAAAAAAATTGAAAAGCTAAACTAGGTAAGTCACACTTTCATAGGAAACACGATTGCATTGAGCATATGCAACAAGCCATTAAACCTCTAGGTGTCCCTAGTAGGACGAGTGGTGTCTTATGAGGGTTTTCAGTGAATATTACCCACAAAATCCAAAGGAAGTATGTTGTGGTTCTTATGCAACTACATGAATGCAAAAAATATATGCAAATGAAAAAAACAGTGAAAACACGACTTGTTTCGAGAAAGTGGTACAACAAATTAAGTTAACAATTTCTAGTCAGTTGATTTTATTTTACATACCTCAACTTGTCACAAATTTTCATTATAATTCAAGTTTTCAAATGTTATGTTCTAGTTTGGCCAGTTGGTTCGGTTGATAAGATAGTGCAGCCATGAAATAAATTCTTAGTTTGATTGTCACAGTTCGCAAAGTGGTATTCTAATTTCCTTGTGTAAGACTAGTCAAATCAATAAGGTCAAGAAGTGCTTAGGCTTCATCGCTTATTCTCTATCTCTATAAACTTGAAATTTATGATTAATTACATACAGCTAACTTAAAGACCAAGGTATACCACCCTTGCACTGCATCGCGGACTAACGAAAAGTTGGGAAGGAGCTCAGCGGATTGTGCAGACCAAAGCTGACTTTGTCAACAACATGTCAGTAATCCTTAGGTGTCCAACTCATAAAATGAGAGCAAGATATACCAACGCTGCCTTTCTCAACAATATGTCGGATAGAGCTTGGAGAGTTTGCACACCAACGCTAGATTTACAAGCAATGTTGGACACCCTTGGATTGCTATTATTATTATTATTATTGAAAATATAAGATCAAGAAAGTTATGCGAATTCAGCTTAGCACAACTTAGTTTTAAAGATTCAAAAAGCCAATATAAGTATTTAAGTCCTCCAATCATTAAACAAAGACTACAATTCAGAATAGACTTCATGGCCATCACCTAAGAATCTCCCTATGTACCAGTTACACCATTATCCCTCAAAATTCAACTTTTCTTATTCGATCTTAGTTGTGATTAAAAATTGTAAACTTATTTCGTTGTACCAATCTAAAATGAGTCACATTTCAAAAAAAATGGCATTGTTAATATGATCTAAAATGCATGACGGTCTAATCTAAATGCATGAAAATGAAAAGGAAAAAAAATAAAGAAAATAAGAAGGATGCAATTCAGACTCCCCCACACTTGGACTAAACAGCGTCCACACTATAAACACGTTTCCTGAATGTGAAAGATAGAACCCAAAGATGGATTAAATGCAAAATGATTTGTAAAATAAAAAGCAATTAACAACTATATGCATGTGAAAATCATGTGCAAGATGAAATCTATGAAGTTGATAAATGGTTTGTGAAGAATGAAATTTCCATTCCCCCTCACACTTGCCTTTATCAGTAATGATGCATGATGATTTCTTATCAGATTTGTGAGGTACAATAGGCATGTCAATGAATTATGAAATCAAAATCTTTCCAGTTAAAATTTTGTCATGCCAATGATTTATATAGTCCAACTGAAGATTATCATAATCGCATAAACATGAGTTTTTAACAACCATTTCATTCAATGATATGGAACTAAGATTATCTATTAGACATACTTCCAATTTTTTATTTACAAATTTAAGCTCATCTTCAAATAATTCTTCAAAAGACATAGTGGACACGTCTATTTAGGAAAGTGAAGCTCTATGAGGAGATAAATTAGATCTGTCATCTAAAACTGTTTCTATTATGTCGACTTCTCCTATTTCCATCTCTTTGGGTTGTTAAAAAATATTCAATTCATTGGTTAAGTGCCCAAATGATAATCGAAGTTGTCCGCTCCTGCAATTTATGATAACATTCAAGGTGGCTAAGAAGGGGCGACCCAAAATAAATGGAATTTGACTATTAGGATTCGAAACAGGCTGGGTTTCTAGGACTACGAAATCCATAGGGAAATAGAATTGTTCAATTTGAATCAAGACATCTTGAATAATGCCCAATGGCTTTTTAACAGATCGATCAGCCAGTTGAATTTTTATGTTTGTAAGCTTCGATTCCCCTAGTCCAAGTTGATGATAGACGATGTAAGGAAGAAGATTGACACTTGCACCAAAATCAAGTAAGTCTTGACTGATGTGAGTATTTCCTATTTTACAACCGATTGTAGGGCAACTAGGGTCCTTGTACTTGATGGGTGATGGATTTGAGAAAACAGAGCTAGTGTTTGTAGTCAAGAAGGCAGTTTTACGAACATTACTGGCTCGTTTTCAGGTGCATAGCTCTTTGAGACACTTGGCATATTGAGGAATTTTTTCGATGGTATCTAAGAATGGAATATTGATACGAATTTGTTTGAAGATTTCAAGATTTTTTTCGAAATTCACATCCTTCTTCTTATTTTTAAGTCTAGGAGGATATCGAGCTACTAGTTTATAGACTCTTTCAAAATTTTGATTGTTCGAAGAAGAAGGTTTCAATATAGGGGGTGAAGGAGGTAAGGGTACAGAAGATGTGATGTTGGGATTGCCAACATTAGAGGAAGATATATTGTCGGGGTTGCCGACATTAGACGAAGAGATGTTGGGATTGATAACATTCGAAGATGATGGAGATTGGAAGGTGAAGAAGAATCATGGTTTTCAACCATTTTTTGAACTTAAGGGTGGTGATTTCATTAACCGAATTTATTATAATAGCTACAACGGTGCCAAAAACTTGATCGACACTTTCTAAGGAACTAGAAAAGCGCGAACTTATTCTAATAACTGCAAGTGCCCAAATCATGTAATATGCAGGTCGAATCACATGGAGGAATTTTAAATTTTATTATTTATATATTTCTTGGGCGAGTTAAACAATATATGGAGATGGTTTTGAATTGATGCTAATGAATTTACTATGGATCTGAATCTAATCAAATCAATACCAAATTCAGCAATTAAAACAAAATGAAAGATTACTAGAAAATAAACAACAAACAAAAACAATGAAAAATTAAAATTAGTATTGCCGTTGAATCTAATCGAACGGTTAATCCTAATATGCAATAAAAAATAATAAAAACAATTCTATTCAAAAAAAACTAATTGATTAGAAAACACATATTGTTATGAAGAAAATAATAAACTGGAACGAAGAAAAACTTTATTAAGAATAAGAACGGAATACGGAATAAAAATGGAACTCCCTTCTACAATGAACGACAGGGATATTTATATATGATGTAGTCCCCTCTCTCTATACGAATATAGGGCCTGAAAAATATATGAAAAAATACTTTCCAAAGATGAAGGAATATTCCTTTCATGGTGCTTGATTGAATATTGTAATCCAAGCATTTCCTTTTGATATATGACACAGTCTATGGGAAGATAAGCATATATTTAACTAGAGATATTTGTAATCAAAGCCTTCCCTTTCTTTTTGCATAGAAATTAAATGTGATTGATTGGATTTGAATTCTTTGAGAGGATTATGCTAAATTTCAAAAATCCTTATTAAGCACATATTATATATATACAGATGAATAAATATGACTATATATTGTAACGACCGACATTTCTACGCATCAGAGGATCGTAGAATATTCATTTCATTCTCATGCGAAGTCGTATAGTTGTGTAACTTTGTGGAATGACTATTGGGGTCATTTCCCATGTTCACGATTTTTGCCGAATTTAAATGACCGTTTTGCCCCTAGTGAATCTTATTTCGCCTATAAATCTTGATTAGTAAGGAGTTTTGACCTTAAACCACTTCCATTGGATTTGGCTGATGGTTTACGTTTCCGTAGAGTGGTCACATTTGTCAAACGGACTTATCGTTTGGGAGATATGGATGAAATAAGGTTTAGAAGGTGAAAAACAGCTTAACCGGACCTAACTAGGGTAACTAGCGGGTGGGCCCATAACCTATTTCGGGATTAGGGTTAGGGGGAGGCTGATAGGGTTCGGGAAATCAGTTTTTGTCATTTTTTAGTGGCTATTTATCACCTCTTGAATCCTAGCATTGGGCTCCACGTTCTAAAATCATCCTTAATCAATTTCTAACCACATACTGGCCTAATCAACATCAAATTAAAGCGGATTAGCATAGAGATCGAGGTAGTGCTGTTGTGTTGCATAGATATTCGATCCAAATCAGAAATATTTTTAGTTCTAAGATTTATTTGTGGCTAAGGTGAGTGATTAGCATGTTTCTTCACTAATTACGGATAATTAGGGGTGATTAGTGTTAATTAACGAAATTATGCATTATAAAAATCTAGAAAAATATGTAGAAATTCTTATATGTGATTTTATGCCTCTGTTAGAAATTTGGGTTAATTTGGATATATTTTGTAGATCCTAATGTTAGATTTGATTAAACGTGATTAAGGGGAAAACAAGGCTTTTTGGGTATGTTTGATTTGCATTGGCATGTTAAATTGGTGTTTGGTGTTTATAGTCGATTATACATGTTGCTATTACTGTTTGGAATGTTTTGTGATTGCCTAGAACTATTAGATTGGTCAAAAACGACGTCGAGTAGCGTAAATAGTTGTTGGAAAGAGTTGCAGGAAATCGATCATACCCCATTCGTGAGACACCCCCGATCATGAAGGACCATCACAAGTCGACCCCCCACTCGTGCTCCACCCTACAAGTCGCGAACCAAACCTGATGGAGGTGGGCGAATTGCGAGCCAATGGCCAGGAAAGTACCATGAACCCTAGTGGAGCATCTCGACTCAGATGCTTATCACGAACCGGACCAGGGCAGAGACCACGAGCCACCTTCCCACGAACCGATCAAGCACCACTAGTGGACCCCGCGGGTGTATCACTAACCGAGCAGGGTGTTTAGTCATGAACGGAGGTCATGACCCAGCTAGAAATCCACGAACCAGATATCTGAACTGAAGTATGATCGCTAAGGGATGCTCCATACATATCGAACTGAATGGAGTCCGAACGGAGTGATGACCAAAACCCGAGATTCAAAGGTAGTCCAAATGAGAAGTTGTAGTTTAGGATCCAGATGGGAACCAATGAGTTAACTTCATGAGTTGGGATTTACTGCGGGATGTGTCCAAAGGGGTTATCGATGTCTATAACTTTTATTCACCACCGAGAGACGGTGATTAGGTTACGGATCAGTGCAGTGGAGTAGCCATTACTCCAAAGGAGCAAAGTTATCGTAGCATGGCTATGAGCCAGTGCAGTGGAGCCGTCATGACTCCATGGTTCAAAGTGGACATAGCAAAGGAGTAGTGGCTACGGATCAGCGCAATGGGGTCACTATGACGTCCAAGGGAAAGTGATCATAACAAAGGATTGGGTGATCAGAGTAATTGATATCGTATGCTTTACGCACTGAGTGAGAGAAGTGAGGACGATTGCTATGTTTGATGTTTGCTATCACCATGTTATGTACACTCCTATATTATCTTTGCACATTATGTTAGTGTTACCTTAGACTACTGTACATCCTATTGTGCTAACTCTTTGGTTGCAGGTCCAGGTTTAGGTATGATTATTTATACCTGTTATTGTTCTGTTTTGTTGCTATCGCTCATACCAGACTTTTTTCTGACCCGGAGTTTTATGTCTCTCATTATTACTCTGGTGCTCTTAAATGGGCAGACTAGAGACAGGTTAGTTGGTATGCACGAGTAGTTGTCCGAAGACGAGAAGGAGGCTTCCACGTACTATATATATGTTATCCCTGTGTTGTTATTGGTCACTACTTTGGGAATTAGTAGTGTACTTTATCTATTTTGCTTTAGATATAGTATTTTGAGGTTGTAATAATGGATTGGATCATAAGCTGTATTTTGAATTCCACTGCTATAATGGTTTAGTTTTCAGCTTATGCATTGTCTCTCCTGTTTTATGTCAAGTTATATTATTATTATATTATATTCCATGCGATGTGAGATATACTGTAGGTTCTTTGGTGATTCATAGTTTCAGATCCTTTTCCTTTGATGACCGTCCCGTGTTGGTCGGGCAATGGCACAGCGCATTTCGGGGAAATGTCGGCTGGCCCGGGTCGGCCCGTCACACTTGGTATCAAAGGCTAGATTTCATAGTTAACCTAGGGGAAGACAACAGGGGGAGATAATATACGTATATGAGAGCGCGTATTTTTGATATTGGGTTTTCAAAAGCTATATATATATCTAATATTAGTACATCTAAGGAAGAGGTCGCACTGCCTAGCACCACTATAGAGACGGTTAATCAATTTGTCTTTACAGACTGAACGATGACCCGATATATGAGGAGTCAGGTTCAGGGGCCAATAATAGGAATGATATCGATTGGAGGACGATGTTTACTACCTTCATGAGAGAGATGCTTAGTGATGTTCGGGGGGCAGTTCCTAATGCTATTAATGGTGGTGGTGCAGCGGTGCAGGCACCTAGAGTCGATTTCGCCAAGCTATGCAAGGATTATACTAGCCTTGGTGAAAAGCCGTTTCATGGAACGGAATCGGCTACGGATGTCCAAGATTGGCTTGATAGCTGTGAGCGCATCTTCGAGGACTTGGGGATCGAGGATGCGATGAAGAGAAAGCTAACATCCCGTCAGCTACAAGGACGGGCAATGAATTGGTGGAATGCTAATAAGGCAGCTGCTCCTGAAGATCAAGTTACTTGGAATCAGTTCAAGACTCGATTCAGTGATAAGTTTATCCCAGCTGCTCAAAAGTCAAAATTGTTTAGGAAGTTCTTGGAACTTAAGCAAAATGGTAGGGAAGTCTCCTAGTGTATTGCTGTGTTCGACACTCTATCGAAATACGGATTATCCCTTGTTGACACTGCCGAGAAGAAGAACAAGAAGTCCATAACTGGCTTAGATGGGTACTTGAGAGAGAGACTTATAAACTACTTCAATGAGACTTTTGAATCCATTGTGGGAAAGGCATTGAGATCGGAGAGTCTTTACCCTAAGTCAAAGACCGAGGTTACTATTGCATCTACAGGAGATCCAAAGCTGCAAGCAAGCAGTGGGGGCAAGAATAACTCTCAAAATAAGAGGAAGCAGAGTCAGACCAAGGATGGTTAGAAAAAGAAAGATAAGAAGGATGTCGAGTGTTATAGCTGTGGCAAGAAGGGCCACTATGCCAAAGATTGTACGGCCAAGCCAGCGGACATAAAGTGCTTCAACTGTGGCCAAGTGGTACATCTTAAGGATGAATGTCTGCAACCTCCGAAAGAGAAGCAGATCGTGAAAGCATATGCTATCAGTTTTGTTCCTTCTTCGTCAAATGCCCCAACTGCGGCAGAGAAGGGAAAGAATGCCCTTATTCAAGGTATGCTTTCTATTTATGATGTTCCTGTTCGAGTTCTGTTTGATATCGGGGCTTCCCATTCCTTTACATCTAGTAACCTGGTAGATTGGTTGGAATTCGAACCCGAGATAGTCATACACCTTTAGTTGTGATGAACCCGATTGGTGGTTCGACTAGCCTTAATATGATTTGCCGAAATTTGGTCTTATCGAGTCATGGATGCACGTTTGTTTATGATTGCTTTGTTCTGGGCTTTACTGAGTTTGGCGTTATTTTGGGAGTCAATTGGCTCCAAAGATATGGGGTAGTGGTGGACTGTGATAGATCTTCGGTGACCGTTAGGGCGGATGATGGGTGGAGGGTACTGTTTGGTAGTCTACCTAGTGACGGGGTGATGGCTAGTTTACTAAATTCCCTCGACATCCCGCATGATGAGTTGTCAGGTGTGCCTATTGTTGGCGAGTATCCGGACATCTTCAAGGAAGTGAACGGACTTCCACCACACTGAGAGATCGAGTTTCGTATTGATTTAGTGAAAGATGCTAGACCTATAGTGATGCCTCTTCATTGTATGGCGCCAAGGGAGAAGCGAGAACTCGGGTGCAATTAAGCGATCTTTTGAAGAAGGGATTTATCAAAAGAAGCATTTCCGAGTGGGGAGCACCAGTTGTATTTTCTACTAAGGCAGATGGTTCCCTTCGTTTATGTGTAGACTACCGTGAGCTGAACAAGGTGACTAGGAAGAATAAATATCCTCTTCCGCGGATAGACGATTTGTTTGATCAATTGAATGGAGCGAAGTGTTCTCCCAGTTAGATCTCGCGATAGGATTTCATCAGCTCCGAGTAGCAGTTGAGAGTATTCCTAAAACGGCATTTCAGACGCCGTCTGGATTCTATTAGTGGTTGGTCATTCCATTCGGGTTGACCAATGCACCAGCATATTTTTTGGATCTTATAAATAGGGTATTCAGGGATCAATTGAATAAGTTTGTTCTTATGTTCATGGACGATATTTTGTTTACTCAAAGATCGAGGAAAAACACAAGGAACATTTGAGGACAGTGATGGAGGTGTTGATAAAACACCAATTGAAAGCAAAGTTTTCTAAGTGCCACTTCTGGAGGAGGGAAGTAAGATTCTTGGGCCATGTTGTTTCAGAGAATGGTATTCCTGTGGACCCTGCAAAGGTAGCTACGTCGTAAGATTGTCCTACGCCCAAGAATTTAACGGACGTAAGAAGTTTCTTGTGGTTAGGTGGATATTATCATAAGTTTATCCAAGACTTCTCCAAGATAGCGACACCGTTAACTCAGTTGACCAAGAAGAACAAAGCCTTCGTTTGGGACGAAAGGTGTGAGAATGCGTTTAAGAGTCTAAAGCAGAAGTTGACGTAGTTATTCCTAAGGGGAACGAAGAGATGATGGTATACACGGATGCCTGTGGTACCGGACTAGGTGTTGTATTGATGCAAGGAGGTAAGGTTGTAGCTTATGCTAGTCGGCAACCGAAACCACGGGAGAAAAGATATCCTACCCATGATTTGGAATTGGCAACGATCTTGTTCGCATTGAAGATGTGGAGACACTATCTCTTGGGAGAAAGATTTGAGTTGTTTACCAATCATAAGTCATTAAAGTACCTTTTCTCTCAAAAGGATTTAAATCTCCGTTAGTAGAGATGGTTAGAATTCGTGGCTTCCTGTGATTTCGACATCGCATATACATCAGGAAAGGGCAATGCAGTAGTTGATGCATTGAGTAGGAGACATGCCAGTTTTGGGGGCTATGTTTTTGGAATGGAAGCAGCTGGAGTATATCATAGGATTTGATTTCAAACCTAAGTGCAAATTGGATTCAGAGATGTTAGCAAGTTTGACGATCAAGCCAACCTTGATTGAGTGAATTGGTTCCAGTCAGAGGGACGATCCTAATCTATTGGAAATCATCTCCAAGTTAGAGATAGGTATTGATGAGGAGGTGAAAAAGTATGAGATTGATCGAGATGGAAGGCTTAGAAAGAATGGAAGACTGGTTGTACCCAACATTAGTGGATTGAGAGATGAAGTGCTTAGATTGTCATCACTTAAAACTGACTATACATTCAGGTGGTAACAAAATGTATCAAGACATGAAGCAGACCTACTACTGGGAAGGGATGAAAAGAGACGTTAGGAAGTTTATATCTAAGTGCATGAATTGTCAGTTAGTTAAAGTTGAGAAAAAGAAGCCAAGTGGTTTGTTACAACCATTGGAAATTCCAAAATGGAAATGGGAACAAGTTTCAATGGATTTCATCGATGGGTTGCCGAGGACGAGATTGGGTCATGACGATATTTGGGTGACTGTGGACCGATTGACCAAAAGTGCAAGGTTTATACCAGTCAAGTCAAATAGAACGACAGCTAAGTTAGCAGAACTGTATATGAACTGGGTAGTGAGATTTCATGAACTACCTAAAAGTATTGTGAGTGACCGAGATCCATTATTTACTAGTGAGTTTTGGAAGAGCTTACATGAGGCTTTAGGGTCAGAATTATATCTCAGTACCGCATACCAACCTCAAACCAACGGCCAAACAGAGAGGGTGAATCGTATATTAGAGGATCTCTTGAGGGCTTTTATATTGGATTTTGGTGGATCATGGTATGACCCTTTGCATCTAGTTGAATTCGCGTATAATAATAGTTAACAATTTAGTATTGGCATGGCTCCATTTGAAGCTTTGTACATGAGACCGTGCAACTCACCATCATGTTGGTTAGAGACTGGTGAGAAGTTTATGCTTGGACCATATGTGATAAGAGAAACTTCAGATAAGATCAAGGTCATTAAACAACGGATGAAAGCTGCCCAAGATAGGCAGAAGAGTTGTGCTAATAAAAGGCGAAGAGACTTGAAATTCTCCGTTGGCGACTTGGTGTTTGTCAAGATTTCTCCGTTAAAGAGTGTGATTCGATTTGTTAGAGAGGCAAGTTAGCACCAAGATTTGTTGGTCCATTTCCAGTTCTTGAGCAAGATGGGAATCTAGCATATAAAGTTGAGTTGCCTGACAAGATGGCGGGAGTTCACAACGTATTTCATGTTTCCCATTTAATGAAGTTCGTGCATAACCCTGATATGGCTATTTCACCAGATCAGTTAGATTATATCAAGGTGGAATCAGAGGCGGTTGGGAACCGCATGCCGATTTGTATTGTCGAGCACGATACGAAGCAACTTCGAAGGAAGACGGTGAAACTGGTCAAGGTCCAATGGGGGTGATAACGAGAATGACAGTACTTGGGAAACAGAGGAAAACATAAGGAAGTCGTATCTAGAACTCTTTGCCTAGTAAGATTTTGATTGATGTTTAGTAATCCCCTTATTAGTAAACCGCATGCTAGGATAGGCTTATTGTGTTGTTGTGTATGTTTGATTGTTGCAAATGTTTGATAGGCATGCGGGATACCATTGTATGTTTTGGTTAAGGAATCTCGAGGGTGAAATTTCTTAGGGGGGAGAATGTAACGACCCGCATTTCTACGCATCGGAGGATCGTAGAATGCTTATTTCATTCTCACAAGAAGTCGTATGGTTGTGTAACTTTGTGGAATGACTATAAGGGTCATTTCCCATGTTCATGATTTTTGCCGAATTTTATATGACCGTTTTGCCCCTGGTGAATCTTGTTTCGCCTATAACTTTTAATTGGTAAGGAGTTTTAACTTGAAACCACTTCCAATGGATTCGGTGATGGTTTACCTTTCCGTAGACCGGTCACATTTGTCAAACGGACTTCCTGTTTGGAAGATATGGCTGAAATAAGGCTTAGAAGGTGAAAAACAGCTTCCGGGACTAATTAGGATAATTAGCATATGGAACCATAACCCATTTCGGGATTAGGGTTATGGGGAGGCTGATAGGGTTTGGGAAATCAGTTTTGTCATTTTTCAGCCGCCACTTATCACCTCTTGAACCCTAGCAATGGCCTTCACCTTCTAAAATCATCCTTGATCACTTTCTAATCACATATTGGCCTAATCAACATCAAATTAAAGCGGATTAGCATAGAGATCGAGGTAGAGCTGTTGTGTTGCATAGAGATTTGAACCAAATAAGAAATATTTTCGGATCTGAGATTTACTTGTGGCTAAGGTGAGTGATTATCATGTTTCTTCACTAATTACGTCTAATTAGGGGTGATTACTGTTAATTAACGAAATTATGCATTATAAAAATCTGGAAAAATATGTAGAAATTCTTAAATGTCATTTTATGCCTTTGTTAGAAATTTGGGTTAATTTGGATATATTTTGTAAATCCTAATGTTAGAGTTGATTAAACGTGATTAAGAGGAAAACAAGGGTTTTTGCGTATGTTTGATTTGCATTAGCATGTTAAATTTTTGTTTGGTGTTTATAGTCGATTATACGTGTTGCTATTACTATTTGGAATGTTTTGTAATTGCCTAGAACTATTAAATTAGTCAAACACGCCATCGTGTGGCGTAAATAGTTGCTGGAAAGAGTTGCAGGAAATTGGTCATACCCCGTTCGTGAGACACCCCCGATCGTGAAGGACCGTCACGAGCCGACCCCCCACTCGTGCTCCACCCTACAAGTCGTGAACCAAACCAGATGGAGGCGGGCGAACCGCGAACCAATGTCCAGGAAAGGACCACGAACCCAAGTGGAGCTTCACGACTCAGATGCTTATCACGAACCAGACCAAGGCAGAGACCATGTGCTGCCTTCCCACCAATCGATCAAGCACCACGAGTGGACCCCGCGGGTGTATCACGAACCGAGAAGGGTGTTTGATCACGAACGGGGGTCACGACCCGGCTAGAGATCCCCGAACCAGATATCCAAACTGAAGTATGATCGCTAAGGGATGCTCCATACATATCGAACTGAATGGAGACCGAATGGAGTGATGACCAAAACCTGAGATGCAAAGGTAGTCCAAATGAGAAGTTAAGCTCAGGATCCAGATGGGAACCAATGAGTTAACTTCATGAGTTGGGATTTGTTGTGGGACGTGTGCAAAGGGGTTATCGATGTCTATAACTTTGATTCACCACCAAGAGACGGAGGTTAGGCTATGGATCAGTGCAGGAATAACCATTACTCCAAAGGGGCAAAGTGATCGTAGCATGGCTATGGGACAATGCAGTGGAGCTGTCATGACTCTATGGTTCAAAGTGGACATAACAAAAGATTATTAGCTACGGATCATCGCAATGGGTCATTATGATGCCTAAAGGCAAAGTGATCGTAGCAAAGGACTGGGTGATCAGAGTAATGGATATCGTGTGCTTAATGCACTGAGTGAGAGAAGTGAGGATGATTGCTATGTTTGATGTTTGATGTTTGTTATCACTATGTCATGCACACTCTCATATTATCCTTGCTCATTATGTTTGTGTTACCTTAAAGTACTGTACATGCTGTTGTGCTAACTCTTTGGTTGCAGGTCTAGGTACAGGTATGATTATTTATAGATGTTATTGTTCTGTTTTGCTGCTATCGCTCATACCTGACTTTTGTCTGACCCAGAGTTTTATGTCTCTCATTATTACTCTGGGTGCTCTCAAACGGGCAGAATAGAGATAGGTTAGGTGTTATGCACAAGTAGCTGTCCGGAGACGAGCAGGAGGCTTCCACGTACTATATATATGTTCTCCCTGTGTTGTTATTGGTCACTACTTTGGGCATTAGTAGTGTACCTTATCTGTTTTGCTTTAGAGAAAGTATTTTGAGGTTGTACTTATGGTTTGGATCATAAGCTGTATTTTGAATTTCGCCGCTATGATGGTTTAGTTTTCAGGTTATGCACTGTCTCGCCTGTTTTATATCAAGTTATATTATTATTATTATTATATTTTATTCCATGTGCTATGAGATATACTACAGGTTCATTGGTGATTCATTGTTTCAAATCCTTTTCCTTTGATGATCGTCCTATGCTAGTCGGGCACTGACATAGCGCATTTTGGGAAAATGTCGGCTGACCCAAGGCGGGTCGTCATACACACACAAACATACACACACACACATATATATATATAATATCACTTAGTTCATTTATTCTTCAAAGCACATGAGACGGGGTATGAAGCATTCGTGTTCCCTTCATCATAGAAATAGTACTTCCCAAGGAACAAACTCAGGCCACTCTGTACACATTTTTATGCCTTCACCAGTGAGCTACAATTTCTTTTGCAATTGAGACATCATTGACATAGGGAAGTAGCTTTTTCTTTGTAGTTGGTCTTTAATTGAAATGAAGAAGACATAAATTGACAATCAGTAATAAAACACATAAAAATACCCAAAGTATCATTTAGTTATTTACAAAAGATAAAATATAAGAGCATAAAATAAACATATTTCTATGTTAATCATTATCCATATTAATTATGTATCAGATAATGATTTTACGATTAAATGATAGCTCTGCTCTGATACCAAATGAAAAGTCGGTGTGTATGACTTAAGCAAGATCTTTATACGGATATGGCGGAAATAATAAACTAGTTAGCTACAATAGTTATGCAGGTAAAACTAAGCTATATAGATATATCACAAATAAAAGGTAAATGCAGTAAGTTAAGACACCAGGAATTTTATACTGGTTAAGACTTCCCGTCCTACCTCCAATCCAGAAGTTCCTCTTCGGATTTCACTATCACACCCTCTCTTGACCCAGAGGAATAGATCACACCCGAGCACCAACAAAGATGTCCACGCCTGAGCACCCATACAGGACTTCACAATTTACAAGTGTTTTGACTCTTGAATGTGTTCTCTAATCAACACGGAATTGTCACGATGAAGTACAACCTTCCTATAATCTTATCCTCGAGTGTTTGAAGTGTATGTGAAGATTTTAGGAAGTATGTTGCTTGTTGAATCAAGAGATGTGAAATATTATCAAAGATTATACAAGTAACTTGAATTTAGGTGTGCTTTAGAATGCAAAGAATAGAGAAGTTCAAATCAGAAAATAAAGATAATAGAATGATAATCGGTGATTTGGAAAACATGTTTGTAGTGCTTATATAATTGTAGAAGAGTAGCATTCCTTCATGAAAGATTTCAGCAAAAAGTTGCATCCATTTCCATTCATAATTGAAGAGAAAACTCTTCATGAAAGAAGGTGACTCTTCATAAAAAAGGCTTCTGTTTCGAATCAGTCAACTGGTCTAAAACCATTAGTCGACTGATTGAATCATATTGTAAAACGTTTGGATTTAAAACCTTTTAAAACCAGCCGTTATTGTACAAAAAAATGCTGACCAGTCGACTAGTCAAATTTCTACCAGTCGACAGGTACAACTGAGTCTGTACAGTCATGGCTTTTTAAAGCCTTATACTATTATATATATATATATATATATATATATATACACACACACACACCTTGTTTTGTATATTCGTGTTTTACTTGAGGATAGATTTTAACATAATTCTAACACGGCTCAGTATGTATATATATAAACTTAGCTCTATGTCATGATTTCCATTGCTCTTCTCTTTGTTGACATTAATCAAAATTCTTGTTTTCAACACCATCATCGGCAGTCAGTGTGATGCGAAAAGACTAGAGCTAAAACAAAGACGCCATCAACCTTTCACTATCGGGGCATGGTGGTTGGTAGATATGCCAACTGGATGTTTAGATTAATGTTAGGGGCACGTCACGTAGATCTTGTAGTCTTTACTAGTTGAGGGAGGGGTCCGATGGGACCATAGCCATTGAAAATGCAGACCATAGCATTTGTGTATACAAATATCTAGAAAAGTTCCCAACCGAGTTCTGTGTTTTTGATACAGCCCTGTTACGGAACTCGGTGCACAGTAGATAATACGTGCGGATACATGCATACTGTTTCCGGATGATGTATCGTAAAAGTTAAGGCATCGGGTATGATTGATGATACATACGTGAGAAAGTCTAGATACATGCATGTCTACGCCGGTTGGGATATCGTAGACTCTAGTGCATTACTCTATGATGGGATCTGATTCGATCGAAGGTGGCAGTCAGTATGCTTATATAGCATGGCGATGGCAGTTCTATGCGGAACGTAGCTTTGTTATACAAAGATTAGTACGTCATTCCGGTGTAGGATGAAGGACGGTGTATATTTCTATGGCATTATTGCGGAGACCGTGCAAGTGAGGTACCATGGGGTGTACCGTAATAGTGGGGGTAGTTATACGTATATTGTATTAGGTTAATCCATTAGGATGTAGATGTGTACGACGTGTGTGTAAGCCTTAAGTGCTATTAACCCAAATGACCAAACAAATAAGAAATTATAACTGAATGATATATATAGGATTATCCAAAATGTGTTGTTAAATCCAGTCACCAGAACTTGTGTTCTGACCCCCTCCTCATAACATACTCGCAGATTAGATTTGTGGCAGAGATATGATAGCTGTGAATACTGGTTAAGCAGTATTATTATTTGGGTAAGGCTAGGTTTTGATTATATTATATTTTATTCATTCCACTGTGAGATGTTTTATGAGCTCTGATATATTTTATATCTCTTTCTTTTCTGCGGAATACTATACAAACCAACACGAGTTTCAATAGATTAGATTTTGGAAAAAAGATTGGTCTTTCGGAATTCGGGTTGTTACATCTGGTATCAGATCTTAGGTTTAGAACTCATGTATAGATAATGAGTGAACATATTTGTATTTTTTTAAAATACGAATATATATATATATATATATATATATACCTAGTGTAACGACCCGGAATTTTAGGGCCAAATTAAAATTTTTATTTTAATGAATTTAAAGTATTTTTAATGATTTATTTATTTTAATCGAAGTTAGAATGAATAAATTAATTTTAATTATAAAAAGAGCTAGAAATAGCGCGGTAGTTTGAAAAGTCAAACTTGAACTTTGACTGACCATACAGGATGCAAAATTTAACGGATTTTAGTGAAACCAAAAATATTAGAATCTATTTAAAAATATCTTTCCAACGAATCCGAAAAATCGAAATTTCATAGCGGAAATCAAAAGTTATGGCCAATTCAATTTTTAGAAAGGTCGGTGGGTAATTTGCATAGGACAAAAATGCTACTTTTTTGCATATAAAGGAATTTGAACTCGAAACCACTTCCATTGGTTTCAGAATGATGTTTCTGCATTGAAAAACAGTAAACACTTATATATTTCGAGTTTCGGAAATTATTTGTTTAAAAATATATTTTTAATATTAAATATATTGGCCTTGAAAATAGCCATTTTTCAAAAAGTCTCAGAATTCAACGAAATAAATTTTGTTGGATTCGTATCATCAAAACAAAGCAAAAAATGATTTTTTGGTAATTTTTAGAATTAAAATATAATTATAATTGATTTTTCAGTGTAAACTGGCAAATTTTTGACTTTAAAAACTCATTAAAAATTCATACAGGCTCAGAATTGAACGAAATTAATTTTCATAAGTCCACAGCATCAAAACATAGCTAAATATATTTTTTGAGAATTTTTGAAGTTAATTTGTGACCTCGGTGAATTTTCATGTACGGTAAACATTAAAATATTAATAAAATAATATAATTATTCCAGAACTCATAATAAATTTCGGAATTGGGTCCTGTAACATGTTCCATTGCGTTCAGAAGGCCTCAAAACCTTATGAACGACAGTAAGCAGGTTTAAATCGGGGTTCGGACCAAAACGGGCTTAAGCGGGCTAATTAATAATTAGTTAACCCTAATATTATATTATAAAAGGACGAAAATCACTGTTCATCATCTCCAAGCCGTCATTTGCTGAAGCTCCAAACCCACCTCCCTTCGAAAATTCAAACTCAGTTTTCTCTCTCATTTCCTAACGGAATTTGGCGCGTGAGTACTCGTTTCGAAGCTCTCGCCGAGCTCTTCGATTTGGTACCAACCTCAGCCATTCTCGTGCCTCGATCCGCCCGCCCCATCCCTCCAAAGGTCCGCCGGTCGCGCCCCCCTAGGCCCCCACATGCCGCCGCCGCACCTCGCCACCTTCTGGCCGTGCGTAGTTCTCTCGTAGCCGGTCCTTCTCCAACAAACGGCTCGTCGTTTCGTCAACTACAACTCCAGAAAATCGAATTTGAAGCTTTGAACAAATTCTGAAAATAAGGTATGCTTCAGATTTTGCGACGCTTTTAAGTGTTGCTGCAGCAGTTGTTAAAAGTCAGAATTATTCAAACATTGATAACTAATGCGTATGAACCCCGAATCTGAAAATTTCAGATCCGACAGGACCGTGGTGACGAGTAGGCTTTGCTGAGACTGATTAGGGTGAGAATTTTATTTTTAAATTTAATTTAATTTATTTAATTATTATTTGCATGATTATTAACAGTAGAATTAATATGACACGATGTTTAAACATAGTTCTAAACCGTTCATAACATATGATGTGAAATCTAAATTGCCTATAGTGCTATGTGATTAGATCTGAAATTTTAGGCTAAAATCTGAATTTATAATTAATTAAAATTAATTATGTGTTATTTATTTAACCATGCCATGTTGATTTTACATATGCTGTGTGAAACCCCATCTTGCAATTTACCTCGATGTTAGTATCGAATCTGATCCTATTGTTGTATTTGGATGTTGTTATGCGATGTGATGAGAATTTACAGTTATTCGATGTAAATAAGAACGCGACTTGTGATGAAATTTACATTTTTTTTTTGTAAAGTTGAAATAGGGAAAAATTAACATTTATTTTGGTGTTATTAATAAGTAATTTTCAATGCATGAAAAATTAACATTTTTAATGTTAATTAAATAGTAATTTTACCGCAAGTGTACATTAACATTTTTAATGTTAATATTATAAAAATTCAACCGTATGTACATTAACATTTTTAATGTTAATATTATAAAAATTCAACCGTATGTACATTAACATTTTTAATGTTAATATTATAAAAATTCAACCGTATGTACATTAACATTTTTAATGTTAATATTATAAAAATTCAACCGTATGTACATTAACATTTTTAATGTTAATATTATAAAAATTCAACCGTATGTACATTAACATTTTTAATGTTAATATTATAAAAATTCAACCGTATGTACATTAACATTTTTAATGTTAATATTATAAAAATTCAACCGTATGTACATTAACATTTTTAATGTTATTATTATAAAAATTCAACCGTATGATGACATTAACATTTTTAATGTTAATATTATAAATTAAATATTGGACATGTAAAATTTCACATTTTTACTTATGTGAATAAAATAAATTATTAGACATGTAACACATTTTTATTAATGTGAATAAATTGTAATGTGAATAAAATGGTAATTTTAACTGTATGCACAATATGCATTCTTATTAATGTAATATATATAAGAATTTACTCCGCAAGTGAAATTTAAATTTTTAGAAATGTAACTAAAGTTTACCTTTTATTTTATGTAAACAAATTGAGAATGTGAAATGTAATGAAAGTTTACATTTTATTCAATGTAAATAAGTAAGAATGTGACATGTAATTTCAAGTTTGCATTTTATTAAAACAAGGATGCGATATGTAATGAAAGTTTACATTTTATTCAATGTAAATAAGTAAGAATGTGACATGTAATTTCAAGTTTGCATTTTATTAAAACAAGGATGCGATATGTAATGAAAGTTTACATTTTATTCAATGTAAATAGGTAAGAATGCGACATGTAAATGCAAGTTTACATTTTATTAAATGTAAAGAAAACAAGAATGCGATATGTAATGAAAGTTTACATTTTATTCAATGTAAATAGGTAAGAATGTGACATGTAATTTCAAGTTTGCATTTTATTAAATGTAAAGAAAACAAGAATGCGATATGTAATGAAAGTTTACATTCTAATTAATGTAAATAAAAATATGATTTTGAGAATGCGTCGTTAAATAAGAAGTTTGACTATTTTAAATAATTAAAATAGAATGAATTGTTAATAAAAATAATTATTAACAAATAAGAAGGATTTTCAAGATATATATATGTATATACATACGAGGATTGTCTGGGAAGTCCGAGATATTCTCATCCCAAATTAATCCAGCGGCGTTAAAGATCGAAGTAGAAGACGAAGCATGAAGACCGTAAACCTTCCCTCGAATGGACAGCAATCGAGACCCTGAATTGACTTGCTACCAATTCATGGGTCAAGGTCATTGCCCAAACGTACGTGTTGGTTTCACGGATTTGACTTTCGTTCAGACCCAGAGCATAAGTTTAAATGGATGGTGTGTCTGACATCGTACTTCGTTATATATCATATTGTTGATTTTCTGTTAATATATAAATATTGGTGGTGGAGAATTTATTCTCTACTTAACACCCATTTATGTATTGATGGAGAAGCAATGGTATGGCATGGAGTGACAGTGTGGCATACTAAGATGCAATGATCAAGGTTTCTTGTTGAAAAGCAGAACCTTGTGGAGACGATCAAAGCATGGCCTGTTTAGGCGTAGCTTTGTGTAACGGGACTTCGCGAGCCTCACACCCCGGTTGAGTCAAAAACGGGCGAAGGGAACGCAGGGAAAGTAGCACGTTTCTTTCTAGCTAGAAGTAGTGTCAGGGACCTCCCAGCGCTGATACTTTACTTATGTGGATGATGGAATGTGGCACGCCTCGGATATTAGGTCCTATAGGACCGGGAAACGTGTGCTTAGGAATTGCCAATCTGCTAAGCTGTATTTGCGGACCGGCCCTGCCATTTCCAAGGGTTCTCCGCGGGGAATCCTGAGGCACTAGCTAGAGTGTCTCGAATCGGTAAGGAGCTTCGCTCTAGCCTTGACTCATGATGGAAACCAAAATCCAAATACGAACCGACGAATTTGATTGTATTACTAGTATGGAGGCATAGTATATGGTACCTATGCTTCCTAGGATTAATACATTTACTTTGAAATGCTTTTATATACACTAATAATAATATTAGATGCGTATTTGCCGTATTTAGCATGTTTAATCACCATAAGGTAAAACCCTATCCTCTGGTGTGCGTTGCATTGTGTGATGGGACTTGGGTCTTATGGTGATTCCATTTTTTTCCAAAAAGCATTGCGTTGTTTACGATGTACTTATTTATTTGTTATGACACTTTAAATTATGCACGGCAATCCATTAGAGTAAACCCGTTCCGCGTTAGCGGCGTGGTCTTTTGGATTTGCCTTATTTCTGGTAGTTATTTTTAGTTAAGAATTCTCACACCAGTACCACGACTGACCCATAGTTTGTTTCACCTTTTTGCAAACTTGGGTGCCCTCTCTTATACACGGGCAGCCAAGTAGACAGGTTCATTCTTTGCTTGGAGTTTTTCTTTGGAGCCGCTTATCATTTTTCTTGGATTTGCTTTTGTGGAGAGGTGATGACTTGGAGCTTGAAGACATTTATGTTTTTTTTCTATGGCATCTTTTCTTTTCTTTTTAGACATCAAACTTATTTCTTTTCTGCAAACTTGTTGTAATAGCTTAGATTCTGTGACTGTGGATTTTCTGTGATTGATGACATTATATTTTTCCGCTGCTATAATGTTATTACTCTATGAATTTCCTTTGCTATATTGTATCTGTGTTCTGTTTTATTGTATTTATGTTGTATTCCAAAAATGATTACTCCTGCTTTCATTCCGTGGAAGTTTGGGGTCATCACACCTAGGCCCATAGAGGAACCTACTATATAAAGAAAACATAATATGATAGAAGTGGGATATTTGTTTTGTACACTAAAGGAATGAACAAGGAAATTGAGACCCTCAAGTAATTCGGGTAGGAAGTGTACAATATGCTTTGTATTGGAGAAAGGTGAATCCCGTATGTTAGTATTTCAGGTTGGTGGGTTTTGTTGTAAAACCTTATGAACTGGAAAAGGTTAAAAGGAAAAATGGATTAGGAATATATATAGTTGAGAGAATTGACTTTGTGGGAATATTTAGGAAAGCCTAGTTAAGTTGGAAACTTACTTTGAATCTAGCTGCATTGTTAACTTTTCAGTACTTGACATTTTAAAAGATGGTTTATGGTGCTTTCAAGTTTTGATCTTAAAAGTATTTTTGATGTTTAAAAATATGTAAAGAATTACATATTGGGTTTTGGGGTAAAATGGGGTTTATTTCGGAGATAGTAATTTCTTATGAAAATTTTGAATAAAATAAAATTCTCTCAGTAAAAAGTGCACATTATATAACATGTATAGCTCACTAGTTTTAATGTTATATGGTATGAAAAGATTTAAAAGCAAAACATAGAAATGTTGCATTTTGTTGAAAATTGGAATTTTCAATAAAGGAAGTTTTGAAATCTCTATTCTTTTGATAATCATTTTAGATAATTGTTTTGAAAAAAAATTGTTAGGTAGAGAAATAAGTTGTAGAAATTAAAATAGAGTAGATGCTTGCACTAGTTGTAAGAAACTGAACTGGCATTGTAAGTAAGATTCGTTGTAAACCTGACTAAGTAATAGTTGCCCTTGTCTACTCCAATTTTTGTGATTTGAAAAATAAATGTTATTTTTGAGATGACATGTTTTTATGGTTTGGCAAAAATAAGTTTTCACGAGAAAATTGAAGTTTTAACATTTTTAACTTTTGGAAGGAAAATAAGATGGGGAAGCTAAACCACGTTTTTAAAAATCATGGAGTAAGTAAGGATAAGTGCCTAGGGAATACAGGAAAAGTTTGAAGCTATGTAGTACACAGCGAGAATTTTCTTGGAATAATGGTAAAATTCACGTAGAATGCGTAAGCATGGAAAATATTAGGATGTTTCCTGGATATGATTGTTAGTACACAGCCAGGGCATGGTCCTGAGATTCATGGCATTAGTAGTAGCTGTGTAGAGCGTCTGTTTCCTATTTTAGTTGAAGGACTAGAAGGTTTATTTGAAACTAAACTTAGATCAGAGGACTAAGTTAAATAAGCTAAGAAAAGAGTAAAGGGCATAACCAAAAATGAAACAACAAATTCAGTAAAGCAACAAACATGACAGTTAAAGAAAGATGGAAAATTTTGAGAAAAGGTGAATAAGAAATTTTCCAAGATAAGTTGAAAAAGAAAATCTATAACAAAGAAAGTTTTCTTATGTGGGTTGTGCTTGGATAGGAAAATTGGGAATCTTTAAAAAATAGTTTCATAAAATCCAAGTGTGGTTGGAAAAAGGTTGAAAAAGAAAAATGGAAGATGTGAAGTTTTCTATTTTCTACCTTTTTGTAACATAAGAAATCAAATTTAGAAAATTAGATTTTTCTAAAATTCAAAAAATAAAGTTGCTTGGTAGGGTTTTGGATGAGAAAATTGGATGAACTACGCTCTTGCTTAGTAAAAGTGTGAGAAAATTTGGATGAAAAAGTATTTCGATTTTCAAATATTGCATTCTTATAGAATTTGCCAGTATATTTAGGATGCATGCATCATGTTTTCAAAGAGATTTTCAAGAAAAAGTTGCATTCATATAGAGGTATCCCTTAGGCATTCATTCCATTCATGAATTATTATGTTGTGTTACATTTTGCACGAATGCACAGAATTTTGCAAAAATTGGATGCACACATGATGGACATATTATGTGAGGGATTATTTAATTTTACCCTTATCAAATTTCGGGGACGAAATTTCCTAAGGGTGGGAGAATGTAACACCCCGCATTTTTAACTAAATAAAATTTGAAAAGTTTCAATAATTTGGTCACGGGATTAGCGCCATTGAGTCTGTGGCGATTTTCTCGTCAATTTAGACCTATGGATTGTAGAAAACATATTTAAGATGAAAGAGATACCTTTAAATGAAATATTACAACAAATATGAAAAGGAGGAATAAGAAAATAACAATGACCACCATTGTTTTAAGCCTTGTTAACAAAAGCCTATGTAATCTAGTTAGTAAGAGCATGTGACTTTCATGAGAGTGGCACATTTTCGATTCTCGCGGGCGCATATTTTTATTTTAGAGGAACAACTAGAAAAATACATATTCTATATAGAAGATATGTATAAATGCACGTATATGGAAGATTATACATAAAAGTGGATATAAAAATATATGTATACGTGTATATGTTAATATATACGTATATATGTGCAAATATATATACATATACACACACACAAAGGATAAATTCAAAATAAACCTGCAATCAATGAAAATAGGTATTGAATTTTGAAAACAAAATAAAAGTTGTGCGTATATATATATGCATGTAAAATGGGCATTTGAAGTTTTGTATACATGTAAGGTGATTATATGTAAATATAATATTTAAATAAATCAAAGAAAGTATAATGGGATACTAATCAAACTTTTAAATTAAAAACGTTAAAGCAGTAAACATTATTCCCAAAACCGCTCGCGGGACCTAGTCGGGTCGACCCAAATTTGCATAGGTCGACATATGGGTCGACCTAAGGGTCCGACCCACCCACAGGGGGTCGACCTAGGGGTTGACCCACCTCAGATATAGGTAGATTCATTTGATGAATCCGGACTGTTTTTCAAATCATATTCGTTGCTGACTCAGCGCTACGTGTACAAGATCATATCCACTTTCTAGCACACCTATAATAGGCTAGTAGAGCATAGGCTAAATATCATATTTTCCAAGAGACTGCCTAATATCTGCCATTCTTCTTCCTTCCCAAATTTCTTCAGAAAAACAAAATAATTAGCCTAAGGAAATTCTGATTCAAGATCTGGAGGAAAAGAATGTATATCTGCAAATGGGTGTTCAGAACTCTAATCGAAGTGAGGTAAATTCTTGGATCCGGTCAATTTAGATTTCTCTTCTTTCTTCCCTTTTTTCTTTTAGTTTGAGAATTGTGAATCCATGTTTATTTAGATTTTAAATATAGTTAAGAGAGCCATGGAATGCTAGGTCTGGACCAAATTCATGAATTGGAAAGCTATTAGGTGCGTGGAATTAAGTTATGCCTTTTTGATACTGGTATATTTATTGTTTGGCATTCCCAGTTAATATATATAGACCTACTGAAATGTAAATCTACTGAAATGTATAAACTAGTTAAAATATGTGGAAAGGATTACTTTTGTACATAGACATGTTCCAATAACTTGTTAATTGGATAATGTAAGTTAAGTTATAGTAAAATTGGGAATAATTGTTGTGTAAGACCCATTTTCCATTAATCGTCTGTCTGAGTTGGAATTTACTGTAATTGCTGTAATTACGAAATTTGCAATGAACATGAATAATTTTTTAAGAATATTATTATGCCAAAAGATTGTAAATAAATATTACAGTTAAATTTGGAAGAATGAATATGCCTAAATTTACAGAAAATAGAAAATTATAACCGCACTTAAACATGACATTAAATTCAACTTGTTGTAGAAGTCTTCCTGGAACCGCCCAACAGATCTAACATCCACAAATGGTTAATTTTATGTGAGAGGTATGGTGTGTGAACATACATATAACGGTGCTAAGACACGAGGTTAAGTCCAATTTGTGGCAGAAATCTACCCGGAACCGCCCGACAAATCATGCATCCAAAAGTGGTCGGCTTAATGTGAAAGGTCTAGTGCATAAACATATATATATATATATATATGTATGTATGTATGAATATATGTATATAACAGGATAGAAATAAAGGCATTGACTGTAATTAATGGAAATGAATGAAAGTTACAACATTAAAAGAATTGGAATGAATGGGGAATGATAATATCTGTTATGATTAGTTATAAAAATGTTATATAATAGGTAGGCTTGTCCTAAGGACAAGTAGAAATTATAACATAAGTTATAATAAATGAAAAGGAAATTTATTTATAAACCTTAGTTAGGAAAACTTAGTTAACAAAAGTTGTAATGATAGTGTAAGATGGAATTATGATTAAATAAGAAAGAATGAGGTGAACATATGAAATGAAATAAGTTATACATAATAAGTGACATGTTAAACAAAAAACATGTGGATTAAGATAAAATATATTTAATTATATATTAAATATGTTGTTGTAACTATCAAATCATATAATGAGTTACACGGTAATAATATAAAGAAATTGTGGATTACAGACCCTTGGATTACAATCTAGAAAATAACGTGTTATAGACTTATTAATAAACTTAAAAGGATTAAGTTATATAACTGGAATTAATAAGCAATAGTCCATTCCTTAGAGATATAAGGTGCTCGTATTGAACTTTCTAACTTGAATAAGAAATTAATATAATTGGAAATAACCAGTTTAACCGGGGATGAGGTAGAACAAGCGCGTAATTAAACATTTAGGCATAGGGTTTAATAACATGTTAGCTTGATGCGCTTAGGCCAGTCCGCACGTCTGAAGGTGAAGAACCCAATGGGTAGATCATCAGGGTGTCTAGAGACATGAGAGGAGCACATCCACTTGATTACTCGGCTCGACTTACGGCTTGATTTCTTGGTGGGACTGGAAGGAAGCACGCGGCTTTCGAGGGACGTGGAGGGTACTCATGGTAGTCCTCTATGTGGTGACAACGCTTAGGCTGTTCTCGTAGGGGTTGGGTCTGCACGTTACTAACCGGTGAGTATACCTTGACTGCAAAAGTAGCTTTGCAATCAGAAGGCTGTGGCAGTATACAACGGTGATTTGGCGTTCGCCTTGGCATGAGGCTGGGTCAGGACCAACATAGGATAGTAGATCGTCGGGCACCTATCATCGGCAGTTAGTGGGGTGCGAAAAGACTAGAGCTAAAACCAAGATGCCATCAACCTTCACTATCGAGGCACGTTTGTTGAGGGACACGCTAACTGAATGTATAAATTGTTTGTTAGGGGCACGTCACTTAGCTCTGTAGTTTTATTAGTTGATGGAGGGTTTGGGTGGGACCATATCCACTGAAAATGCAGACCATAACATCTGTGTATACATATGTCTGAAAAATATCCCGATCGAGTTCTGTGTTTTTTATACAGCCCTGTTACGGAACTCGGTGCACAGTAGATAATACGTGCGGATACATGAATATCATTTCTGGATGGTGTATCGTAAGGTTTAAGGCATCGAGTGCGATTGGCGATTCGTACGTGAGAAATTCTAGATACATGCATATCTACTCTAGGTGGTATATCGTAGACTCTAGGGCATTACTCTGTGCTGGAATCTGATTCGATCGAAGGTGGCAGTTCATACTTTTACTTATCATGGCGATGGTGGTTATATGCAGAATGCAGCATTCTTATACAGAGATCCTTACGTCTTTCCGATGCAGAATGAGTGACCGCGTATATTTCTGTGGTATTATGATGAAGACCGTGCGAGTGGGGCACCCATGGGGTGTACCTTAATAGTGGGGGTATCTATACATATATTGTATTAGCTTAATCCACTAGGAAGTAGATGGGTAGATGTGTGTGTAAGCCTTGAGTGTTTTTAACCCAAGTGACCTAATAAATAAGGAAATGTAACTGAACGGTACACGTAGGATTATCCAAAATGTGCAGTTTAAATCGAATCACCAGAACTTGTGTTTTGACCCTCTTTCCTCATAACATTCTCACAGGTTAGATTTGTGGCAGAGATATGATAGTTTTGGATACTAGATAAGCAATATTATTATCTGGGTAAGGCTATGTTTTGATTATATTATATTTTATCCATTCCGCTGTGAGATGTTTTCTGAGTTGTGATATATTTATATCTCTGTCTTTTCTGTAGGATACCAGACAAACCAACATGAGTTTTGATATATTAGAATTTTGGAAAAAATTTGGTCTATCAGAATTTGGGTTGTTACATGCTTCTTGCTAAGCTCTCTCCATTCCCTCGGAGCCATGTGACGAACATGAAATGCTACAGGCTTCACATTCTCACTAAGATAGATCTGAAAATAAATGTCTCGCTTTGGAGGTAGCCATTTTACCTCCTAAAATACATATAGAAATTTGCGCACAACTTGCACAGAATCAATGTCATCAATAGAAGAATAAAGAAAAATCAACATGACTGACCCATGTGGGTCACAAGAAATCTCGAGGGCCTTTCCACAACAAGTCATCAAACGGACAACCCTCCTCTCATAGTCAAGAATAGCCACATTCATGGCTAAATAGTTCATCCCTATTATCATTCCATACCCAAAGAATCACAGTACATAGGCATCACTGTAACACCCCATGTCCGTTAATGTCATTCACAAAGGGAATGCATTGACTTCTATGAAGCATTATAAGTAAACAGAACAGAATATTACAAGACAGATACATAAAGTAGTACTTGAAAATTTTATAACTTTATTACAGAAGAAACAGAAATAAGTTTGGTTACATCCTTCAAAATCACAATACCAAAACCCAAGTACACAATTATCAGTCTTATACCAAAATCCTTCAGAATGCATAATTTTAAAACCATAATGCCCAACATAAACTGCCATAAGAAGGTAGAGTCAAAGCCAAGCAATACTTCAAGCACTTTAGGCAGAGAGAATATATATCAAGCTCCTATGTTTCCACCCTGAGCACCTTGGGGGGAGGGCGGAGGGGAGGCGGAAACGGAAAGAAAAAGAGGCGAAAACAAACAAGGTCAGATATTAAGTCTGGCGAGTCCAGTAACTTTCATTATATAAACTTATAGTAGTATCATGACATGTAAATAAAGCTGGATGAGAGATTACAGCATCAGGAGTAGTAGGTATGCTTAAGTTAAACAGAAGAAACAGAATGATATAGACCAAGATATGCTTCTTACCTATGTCTTACTTCTCTACACTAATACTTCGTATAACAGGATTAGGTGTTACCCTAATGTCTAAACTGAAGCAGAAACGGAAACAGAATAATCTCCACAGAAACAGAATGCTAATAATGGGCCTTTACCACCCCAACAGAGATAGAAGGTACAGAAATAGAACGCTAATAATGGGTCTTTACCACCCCAACTAGTGGGCCTTTACCACCCCAATAGAGATAGAAGGTACAGAAACAGAATGCTAATAATGTGCCTTTTCCACCCCCAACTAATGGGCCTTTACCACCCCAACAGAGACAGAAGGTACAGAAACAGAATGCTAATAATGGGCCTTTACCACCCCAACTAGTGGGCCTTTACCACCCCAACAGAGACAGAAGGTACAGATATAGAATGCTAATAATGGGCCTTTACCACCCCACTAGTGGACCTTTACCACCCCAACAGAGACAGAAGGTACAGAAACAGAATGTTAATAATGAGCCTTTACCATCCCAACTAGTGGGCCTTTACCACCCCAACAGAGACAGAAGGTACACCAACAGAAACAGACAGAACTAGGTGTACCCTAATTCTACCCCAAGCGATCGGCTCCCTAATACATAAATACCCTGTGCTGGCCCAACAGAAGGGTGTATCATTCCCTAAAGTGGCAACCTATAGACACAGACCTATTTACAGATGTCACGGTGTCTTACATCCTCAGAGAAGACCGGATCCATGCACACACATGACCCGGTTGGAATGCGCCATCGACACCCTTAGCCATTATCAGAGTGAACCTCTTACAATTAGTTCAGTAAGCATGCCCGGACCCCTCCTAGTGTTGGGTCATAGTTTTGGTACCAGAAAAGGGTTACTGACTAATATGGGTTCCACACAACAGATGACACAAGTAATTACCCCTCCTAACCTTGTGTCCCCAGACTAATAGATTTCAGATTAACTTGCTTACAGATTTCAGATGTACAAAGTTTAGATTAACTAGTTCTCAGATCAGACATATAGGTTAACAAGTTTTCAGACTAACGGATCAGATCTACAAATTAACAGACTTACAGATTGTTTCACCTAACCTTGTATTGGGCCTACAGATTCACGAAACGAGTTTATTAGATTCATCTGCCCAGTTGATTTAACCTTATCCACCCAACACGTTTTAGGCACCATATTTATCCTAGATTTGCATTAATTAATTACTAATGCATAGACCTCTCACATTAGGTCGGTAGCTTGTGGCCGCTGGATGTGTCAGGCGGTTCCGGGCAGACTTCTGCCACAAGCCAGACCTAACCTCGTGTCTAAGCATCTTTTAGTTATGCCTGCGACCTCTCACATTAGACTGACAGTCTACGGTTGCTGGTTAAGCCGGTTGGGTCCGGGCAGGCTTCTACCGCAAACAGAGTCTAACCTCGTGTCTTAGCATTCTTATTTTTAGCTAAAGTATTCATTCACAAATTATGCCAATATCAGACTAATTATGCCAATTCAACAAATTAAACTTGTTTACAAGTTACAGCAGATTATTCAAAGTTCTATTAACTTGTTTTGCTCAATTTTAGATTGAGCCTACAGATTCTCATACTCCAAATTTACCGTATTCAGTTTCAATAGATTTAGCAGATTAGGCAATTTAACAGATTTAATAATAAAATTAAGCCTAATTTTACATGCCCAAATTATGGTCATAATTCACAATATGACATATGCCCCAAATTTTTGTTAAATTTACACAGTACAGAATATTCTCTAAAAACCCCAAATCATGATATAAAATACAAATTATGCCAAATTATAGCCTTTGATTTCTGCGTATGCCAAATATCCAAAATCCTCATTTAGGCATATTCACATTTAATAGTTATCCTATTATAATATAGATCTTTGCTCCTAAGTCATATACACAATAATTCTCCTTCTTCCAAACCACAGACTATCATATATAGTATGCCCAGATCCCGATCTTAAATTACAACATATGTTCTTTCCTCAAATCAGTCACAAATCAGTCATGTCTAATTATGCATCATTTACTATTTTTCCCAAATTTAGTGTTCGTGTGTCAATCTCTTACGAGTTTTGGCTCAGGCTCGTGGTAGCCTGGCTATAGAACAGAAGGAAGGAAGAGCTATAGAATAGTTACTATAATATTAATAAGATAGATTTACACAGAAAAACAGATCTGATAAACAAGAATATGCATAATCTCAAATTCAGATTTATAGCCATGTCAAGATCATAATTAAATTTCATATCTGAAAATAATTGTACTCACCTTGGTTGAATTCTAAAAGAAAAAGGGTTGTAGTTGTTCTATTTTAATCCTATTCAGATTGGAAGAAGAAAAAGCACTACTTATAGCTTAGGTTTCAGCAGAGTAGAGACGCCATTGATTTATTTTAATTAGAATTGAGGAAACATAGCGTTACAGTGGTTTAGCGCGGAGAGAAAGTGGGGTTTGGGGGTGTTTAAATAGCATAGGGATCAACGAATCTGGTTAGAACGGGCGTCCAAATGCAGAAAAATGAACCAGTCCTCGGATCTGGAAATAGGGGGGAGGTCGACCCCCTGGTCAACCTTTGTGACCCAGGTCGACCCCCTGGTCAACCTGGGTCCTGGGAGGGAAATTTTCCACCTAGCCCGGGTGTGTGATTTGAATTTCAAACTCAAATCTGAGCTGTTTTAATTTATTTAAATTCCTGAAACTTCTGAGGGCCATAACTTCATATGGAGTCTGATTTACGCAAACTCTGACTCTATCTCAAGCAGAATTCCGAGACGAATGCAATGGTGTAACCCGTTTCCCTTAATTCTTCTTTAAAAATTAAGTATACTTTGTTTTGTTACTTTTATGTTCACAGAAAATACGGGGTGTTACAATCACTGTCAAACTCAATGCCTAATTAGAAATTTTAAACCCCTAAAAACCATAGATAAGTCCGTCGACCCACTTATAGGTTTGAAACAACTATGGGATTGTTGAAAATTGTGATATCTTAGTGCAAACAATTGATGAATGTGCTAGAAGTAAATGAATGAGATGCTCTCAAGTAGAAAAGATTACTGGTGGGAAAATCAGAAATAGAAATCAAACCTTCTACAACCACTTTCCTAACTTGATTTGGACCACTACTAGTCGGAGGTTCCTCTGACTCATGCACCTATGCCATCGATGTACCTGCTCCCTATCTTCCTTCTATGGACATGCATTAATAAGATGCTCAGGCTTCATGCAATTAAATGACTTTTCCCTCAACATGGTCTTTCTGCAATCCTTACCGAGTTGTTTTGGCTTTTCACAGCTATGACACTTAAGCTTTGCCTTAATCTATCCTTTCAGAGACGCACCAGCTTGCTTCTTCTTTCCTTTCTTGTGTTTCTACCATTTCTTCTTCTAGCCATTATGATTTGGAACTTCTCCTTTAACACCTTTTGCCTCTATTTTTCTATCGTCGTTACTAATGCATAAAGAGTACCTCCCATTTTTATATGATTCATAACAATCCTAGGAGAGGTTGACTTAGCCCTCTCAGAAATTTGATAGCTTTCTTATTAGCTGCATTGAGCAAGTCCATTCCAAACCTTGATAACTCATTGAACTTATTTATTTACTCCTTGATAGAAGGATTTTCATGCTTTAGCCCAAGAAACCATTCTAGCGATAAATCTTCCTCTACTTGCGATAGAAATTTCACTTCAAATCTGTGCCGGAATCTAATCCATTCCAAGTCTTTAACCTCAGCCTCTAAAATCTTCCACTAGAGTGATGCTCCCCCCTTTCAATTGCCTAGAGGCCAACTGAACTCTTTGTCTGTCCCCAATGTCTGGCAATACAAAAATCCGATATGTATCACTAATCAAAGTACAAGCTTCTACAAATGTCTCGGTGCCCAAGAAAGTCTTTCCACCTAAATTCGCGAAGTCCTTACTGATAACCCTGTTATAAAAATGCAGTTCAAAAATACTACATCAGATCGTCAAAGCATCATGAATCAAGCCGTTCGTTCAATTAAGCACGAGTTGTCACTTATATGATGAATCATAGAGAGTACGTACTTGTTAACGATATTTTTCGTCAACACCAGAGATAGGCCTATGAAAGTGGATCTAAGAGAAAAATAGGTTGTTTAGCCTTTGCAAATTTGAGCTAGTTCACCTTTTCCTGGATATCAAGGTTTAGAATCTAAAAGAATAGTTGCCCTTACCTCGATGGGGTGAGTATCACGCTTAGGCGATTCAAGAACCAACAGTTATCCCGAGAGGATGAATTTCTAAACACAACCCTTGATAAGGACTTAACAGAGGGTAGAAAGGGGTTATGCGCGAAGCTTGTTGAAGGGTATAAGCTTGCAGGAAGGGTTTAGGCTTGTGGGAAAGGGTGTTTCAGTTGACAGCGGAAAGGCTTGTCGAAGATTTATGTATATGTAGGAAACAAACAGTAATCTGCAACACACATAACTACGAAATAGCATAGCAAACCCACAAAAAAAATCATAAATATCGATTCACTCTTTATTGATCTTTGATTTGGAATACAAGAATAGAATAAAAGAAATCCCCAAATTGATTTAAGGGTTAGGGTTTACCCTAGAGAAAAGAGTACAAGACTCAGAATGAGAAAAATCGTCCTCAAAATGTGACCCCTGGGGTCTTATTTTATAGAGAATACGGGGCCTCTTCTGCTGTTGGGCCGTTGGGCCTGCAGGAACCTCTATCGGCTTCTTTTTCCTTCAGTCACGGGTGCTTTAGCTTTTGGTCGCTTCATGGTACTGATTATAAGTTCTGTAGTGAAGGTTCTGGTCAGTTGGGACTTCTTTGAGATTGATATAAGCTAACGGTTATAAGCATCTAGATGTAGGCATCCGGTTTTCCCATGAATACTTATAAGAGATTTCCCTTATGATGTATGTAGATAGCTGGCGGTTCGGAACCACTGTCGATGTGTGTAGTAGGTATACTAGTATGGATAACTTGTATCCCTTATGGGGTTCCGGTTGGCCTTTCAGTGGAGCCTCTGGGTATAGCCTAATCTTCTGGAAGATGGCTCCAGGTGATTTTCTTATTTTCTGTCAAACGTGACCTTTTCATATTTATGCAGTAATGTTTCGGAAGCTGGTTCCGGATATTCTTTATGTATTTTTTGTTTGATACTTTTGACGTCTTCGCTTCTTGATGTATCGGTATTGAGCAGGTTAATACCAATAGCCCTTCCGTCCTTTCGAGTTTCAATTTGCGAAGCCCTTGCCTCCCGTCTTTTTTAGCTTTTGACTTGGATGACCTTTCGCTATAAGATCACCCTGCCGGGTATATCCTGCCGGATATACCTTGCTGGATATAGGCTGTCGATATGACATATATTTTGAGCTATTTCTTCCCAAGAAGGTGTTGGTTGATGTAGTCCTCGGATCACTCCTTCTTACTTTTGGATATTTCTAATGTTTGACTCTTGCTTTTGAAGAATTCCTATGTACTTGCTGTCATCCGATACCCCTTCACAATCGGCTTGTTTCGGAGTTGATTTTGGTAGTAACATCCCCCCCCAGTGAAGGGGTATTTTCGGCTTTTCAAGTCAAATTTTTAGGCGGCCATGTTATCTTTCTCCTTCAGTATATGTACTTCCTCTCTATTGGCTCCTTTCTTCCCTTTATCATTTCTTGAAAGACTTATCTCGAGGAAGTATTAGCTATTTAAGCAACTATATTGCTAAGTCATCCATGTTTTTAGCTTCTTACGGTAGCGTTTGAAAGAAAAATATCCTATTACTGATGGTTTATGCATAGAATAATAAAGTCCGTATCCTTTCGGATATTGATCTCATCTTAGATGTGTTGAATTTAACTGATCATACCAGTCATTATGGGGAAGAAGCATATTGCTTTCAAACCTGATAGTAATGGCCCTTTGTCAATCGATCCTTCTACATCTAGGAAAGTTAATGTTTTGGGAAACACTCTTTGATTTCGTCTCAAGAGCAAGTAGATGCTATCTTCTAGGATTTTAGGAATTCGGGGGTTGACGCCATCCCTCCAGGTGAAAAGGACACGATCTCCTCTCCTTTGGAGGGTTATTTTTCTTTTACGGCAGTCCATATTTGGCATGCAGGTTTCATTCCTTTCCCAATTTTCCTTCATTGTTATCTACAATACTTGAGAATTTCTCCCATTCAATTTTCTCCCAACACCTACCTATTGGGTTTAGAATTTTTGTCTTTAGAATCCGGTAATGGTTCCTTGAGTCCCTCCACTCTTGACTATTTGGTTCATCCTTCTAAACTTAGTGACGCCAATCATAAGAATTTTCGTGCAAATCCTACTAAGAAACTGTTGTCTGAGGGAATGACGAGGTTCAAAGATTAAGAGAATCAATTTTTCTTTATCTAATGCATTCTCAAAAGCCCTCCCTTTTTTTATATCCTATCTTCCTCTTTGCAGATGTTGTTCCCAAATTGCCAAGTTTCGTGAATATGGAGTTGAATGATGCCCTGGGTGCGGCCTCCGGAAATTTTTGTAATCGATCTCTACTGCTTACCACTATTATCATTCGGAGGCATTCTTTATTGCCTTCTGGTCAATTCGTCATTGGGTAACTGCCTTTGGTCCTATTTAGTAAGGGGATTCCTTTTTTGTCATTGGGGAGAGATGCTCCTTTCTCCTTTAACTCTCCCTTATTCCTTGATAGCTCAGGTATGCTTTTTCTTATCTTTAAGATGGAATTGTACTTTGTCTTTTTTATCGTTTCTTTTCACTATGTATTTTTGAAGCTGCTTGTACTGGGTCTAGTAAGACTGGTTCTGTCTCCTTGGCTCCGAGAGTTGGGGCCTCTTCACTCAAGGATGCATTATCAAAATATAGGTAAAATGTAAAGAGGAAATTCTTAGAGAAAGGTTCAGAAAATACTTCGCTGAAGCGGTCCAAAGTTGTGGGGGACCTAGCTGCTCATTCCGCTGCGGTCCTTGATACCCCAAAGATTACTTCTCCAATGAAGGTCCCTGGTTCGAATCCTCGTTGTGTTGGGTCTTCCGAAGTCTCTAATGAGTTAAATCAAACAATGGGATTCTCTTCTTCCTCTGAGGACATTATCCCTTGTGATTTTATCAACCCTACCAACGGTGGTAAACTCAATGAATTGGTTGGCCAGATTGTTTCCTCTTCTTCTTTTTCTGGTGTCGACTCTTCATTTGATTCTGCCCGAAGCTATCAAGCCTTGGTCAAGCAAATACTTACGGTATTATGTTTCCCTCTTTCCTATTTTTTCTCTCTTCAAGCACATTGTTCTTGACTGTTATGTTATTTATAGGCTATCAAGCAGTGGTTTGTGATTCAAGACGATACTCCAGATCCTAGTTCTGAACTGTTGAAGCTTAGAAGAGACCTATGACCTTGAGGAAGGAAAAAGATGCTCTGGCTCTTGAAAAAGAGTGGCTCGTTGTGGAGTAAAGAAAGTTGGAGCATGATTTATCGGAAGTTAGGAGTTCTATTGCCTTGTTAAAAGAATCCTACTTATCCCTAGTCGAAGAAAATAGTGTTCTGTAGAGAAGCTTGGAGAAATCCAAAGAGGACATCGACTTGCTCGATTCTCGTTGTTCTTCCTTCCATGATTAGAATTTTCTTCTGGAAAAAGGGAATGGCTCCCTTAAAATCGAACTTGGTAAGAAGAAGGCATTACTTCCAAGTTTTCTATCTATTAGGAGGGAGATTGGTATATATAAACTTTTGTTTATGTAGGATGCTCCTCTTGAGGATCTTTGTGCCGATGATGAAGGAGGCCTTACGATGGTGTCGTGGGCTGTTTGTGTCAATGATGACAACTCTCAGTGTACAAATATTACTGCGGGTGACGAGGAAGGCAGAGGCGACTCTTCTATGGGTGTTACTTTCTCTGCTTTTGGTACATTAGATACGGTGGGGATCAAAGGAACCAAATCCATTGAACAAGATCATATCCCAAATGGCCCTCCTGACCTTTTGGAAGCATGAAGGATGGGGAAGGGCCCAAACTCCCTGGGTTCCCTTCCTGTTGAAAATTTACAAGTTCTTGTCCCTACTTCTGAGGTATGGCATCTTTTCCTATTTGCAGATTCTTTTGCTTTTTTTGACAATCAATCAATAATTCTTTTCGTCTAGACGGGAAGAAAGCGGATAAGTTATAGGGATTTCAACCTTAGAATGATTCAACTGGAAGTGATTCACTTTACTAGGGAATTGAATAGACAGGTGGATGGGTATGACACACTGTCCCACAAATATCATCTCCTTCATAAGAATGCCGCGAAGTTACTGTATTTTAAGGATAAAGAAGTGGTTCCTAGGCTGCGAGCGGCCCGGTTGCGGTGTGAAAGGATCTTAAAAGAAAATTTCGAGCTTGTGACTTTGATTTGGATGTTAATCGAAGATTGAGATATATTAGTAAGCTTTTTATATCAAAATTTATCATAGATATGAAATCATAGTTTTCCTCTTTTTAGGTAACCATAGCGGGGGCCTGCTTAAACGTCTTCACAAAAGGTGCCTAAATGAACGTGGCGTGGACCTACACCTTAGCAAATGCTCGAACCTTCCATGAGTTACTTCCGTTCTTAGAAAGCCGCCTTTAGATAAACTTAAATTTAACAAGCATCGATTTGTAACTGAAACCTTTAAAAAAATCAATTTTGTATGAGCAAGAGAAATATCCGTAATGAACGTACTTGCTTGGTTGACAATATAATGATTTACTCTCTTTCTAATTCCCTTTGATATTTTTCTTCAGAACTTGTCTTCTGCCTCGCATTTACTCTCTAGGGACATCCTAGAAGATTACATTAAGTCAAAGAGAGATTACCAGGAGAAACTTTCTCTTATAAAGTCTTCTTCCTTGGCATGATAATGCTTTTTAAGGGATCTTGAGAAAGTTATATTTATTATCCTCGGATTCGCCTCTAATTCCTAGGCGAGAACAAGGGTCAATTTTTAAGAGAGGTCCACACATTTCAGTTGAGGTTGGTTCCCTTTGATTCCTCGCTTTACCTTACGGCAGACATTCTAGATAAAGTGAGGAAGGCTACCTCCTTGCCCTGATACTCATGATAAACACTTATAATGGTGGTTTATTGAGAGCTAGGTCATGCTTATATGAGAGGTATAGTATCGGGGTATGGGTGTTCTCTCCTTTGAAGATGTTTTTATCTTACAATCTTTCTTGTAAATAGTTATGTAAGATATAAAGTACTTGGCGTATCACCTGACGCATGTAATATTTTATAATGATGGTGCTTATGAATAGATGCAGGACCTATAACAGTATTACTTAACGTGTGATCACACATTTCGATATAAACATTTTTCTCTCCTTATGTCTTTACCATGACATGGCGTACATGTCCGACACACTTTGTTAGAATCTTGCCTTATAGGCCTTCGCAAAGCGCCATTCGCCCTTTGTGGGGTTAATGATACTGAGGTGTGTCAGATATGAAATGTCTGTAGTACTTACTTATGTTTTGTGCTTTAGTGCAAACATTTGATATACCTGGATAATAAATTGATGAATTTATAAGTTAAAGACACTTCCCTGAGCAAGTGAGAAGGTCATAAGTTTACACCAGGTAATAGCGGAAATGTGACTCCAAGCTGAATTCGAGTTGGTGAGAAGGTTGAACAACTCCCTCTTGTTTAGTTTTGAGCATCTTAATCAATCCAGATCTGGATATTTGTGATGAGACCATAACCCTACCTCCAGGTGTTATTCACATCTGAATCGGCCTACATTTAGGCACTAAGATAATAGGCCAAGAATCTGCTTCTGGCCTTTGTTGAAAGTTGAATCAACCTGGATTAAGTGTTGAGATAAGACCAAGATTCCCTTTTTGGTATTTGTGAAGATTGAACTAATCCAGATTCTAGTTATTTAAAATAGGAGACTGAAAATCCACTTCCGGTACTTGTGTGGTGCTGAACCAACCCAAATTTGGGTACAAATATAGAAGACCTAAACCAACCCTTGTTCAAGAAATTACAGATTTAAGACCAGAAATTCCCTTTTGGTTCAACTATTAATGTTTTTACGTCCCCCCTTGGATTTGATTTGTGAACAGAGGTTGTGCATGCTTCCTGAGCCTCTCTCTGGGATTTGATTTCAAAGCAGAGGATGTACGTGCTTTATTGGCACTCTTTGGGCATGTGGGTCCGATGCGCTTGGCTAGCTTATCCACAAGCAGGGCCCAAGGACTTACCCGACCTCCCTCTAGGAGGCGCCTTATCCCGACCATCGTATATGATGATAAGATCTTAGAAACTTATATTGGGCCACTGTAGACATAGTACCGAGGTCTACTCTTTTGATGCTCCATACTGACCATCGTAGGTACTGATAGAGGCTTACACGCCACCCCCCTCCAAGGGGTTCCCTATCCTGACCATCGTAGGTAATGTGGAACATAAGCACAGGTAGGACGTGCTCTTCTGCGAGCAGAGGTGGGACGTGCTTAGTTCATAGCAGAGGCAGGGCGTGCTCTTCTGCGAACAGAGGCAGGCATGCTAACGTTAGATGCACCACCACGACCATTTTTGGTGTGAAACGGAGGCTTACGCTTTTGATTCTTTAACCTAGACCCCTTTGATTTGGGCATGGAGAAAGACTAGCACACCATCCCCCTCCGAGGGATGCCTTATCCTGATCAATTTGGTGATGACAAGGGATTTGATCCATTTGTGGTTTTACCCCTTTTGGGTTTCTTTAAGCTTCGAAGGGAGGGTTTTCCGTACCCTCGATCAAGTTTGTTAATCCTTTTCCTAAGGACTTTTATTGAACTTAATCTGATCTTTTTATAAACTCTCGTAATTGGCCTTAGTTGATGAATTTGATGACCGTTTCCTCAAAGATTCTACCGTGGTCAGTTTCATGTCCATTCATCATGTGGTAATGATAATAGGGTCCTCCTGTTTTCCTTTCGCATTTGGGCTTTTTCTCTGTGATTGGCCAATAGTTGAGTTCGTGAAGTACATATTTTCCATCGAGTTGGTGAGGTAGAATTCCTTGGGTAATCCTGATGTAAACCTCTCTTCTTGTTGCTAGAACTTAACCCTTTTATGACCTAGTCTTGTAGTTTTACCTACATCTTTGTTCCTACTTCCTAAAATATACTGAGGTTGGGGTGTTATCTTTTCAAACCATTTATTGGCAAAGAGGTCAAAATCATTCATTATTTCTTATTCAAGCACCATTCCTCCAATTTGATTGTAGAGAGTTTCCCATAGGTAAGAGAAGATGTTAATGTCCTTCGATGTTGAGCCATTTGGAGGAGGTTCTAGGGTTTGTCCTATGTGGGAAAGGCCATAATCCCCGGTGTCGGAAGCATATTGTTCTGTTTCTCTTTTTCGCTTTACTATCTGCAAGGCTTCCACACTCAACCTTCGTTCTTCAATCAATCTTAGGTCATTAATCTCTGACTTATCCATTCGAGATCTAAAAGGCTTTTGTTGGGACCTCTTACCCATAACTTTGCTTCTTCAAAGATTTAGTCCAATCTGGGACGGAATAGCACAGGTAGATATGTGGTAAGTTTAACCAAAGGATCGGAGGTTCAGGCCCTTCTTCTAGCGCCAAAATATTAAAGATATTTTTCGTTAACACCGGAGATAGGCCAATGGAAGTGGATCTAATAGAAAAATAGGTCGTTTAGCCTTTCCAGGTTTGAGCTAGTTCACCTTTTCCTTGATACCAAGGTTTAGAATCTAAAAGAATAGTTACCCTTCCCACGATGGGGTGAGTATCATGCTTAGGCGATTCAAGATCAATAGTTATCCCAGGAGGATGAATTTCTAAACACAACCCTTGATAAGGACTTAATAGAGGGTAGAAAGGGGTTTTGCACGAAGCTTGTTAAAGGGTCTAAGCTTGCAGGAAGGGTTTAGGCTTTGTCGTAAAGGGTGTTTCACGTGACCTGCGGAAAGGCTTGGTCGAAGGTTTATGTATATGTAGGAAACAAACAGTAAGTTGCAAAAACCATAACTAAGAAATAACATATCAAACTGATAAAAAAATATCATATAAATATTGATTCTCTCTTTATTGATCTTTGGTATAGAATACAAGAATATAATAAGAGAAATCCCCAAATTGATTTAAGGATTAGGGTTTAATCCAGAGAAAAGAGCACAAGAATCAGAATGAGAAAAGTCATCCTCAAAATGTGACCCCTGGGGTCTTATTTATAGAGAATTCTGGGACCCTTCTACTGTTGGGCCATTGGGCCTATAAGAACCTCTTCAGCCGCTTTTTTCTTCAGTCTTGTGTGCTTTATCTTCCGGCCACTTTATGGTACTGATTATAGCTTCTGTAGTGAAGGTTCCGGTCAATTGGGGCTTCTTTAAGATTGATATGAGCTCTCGGTTGTATGCTCTCGGTTATAAGCATCTGGATGTAGGCTTCAGTTTTCCCATGAATACTTAGAGGAGCTTGACCTTATGATGTATGTAGATAACTACCAGTTCGGAACCACTGTTGATGTCTATACAAAGTAGAATAGTATGGATAGTTTGTATCCCTTCTGGGGTTCTGGTTGGCCTTTTAGTGGAGCCTCCGGGTGTAGCCTAATCTTCCGGAAGATAAGTCCAGGTGATTTGCTTAAGGTCTATCAAATATGACCATTTGGTGTTTATGTAGTAGATGTTTTAGAAGCTGGTTCCGGATAATCACTATGTATTACTGGTTTGATACTTTTGATGTCTTCATTTCTTGATGTATCGGTATTGAGTAGGTTAATACCGATAACCCTTCTGTCCTTTCAGGTTTCAATTTGCGGAGCCTTTGCCTCCCGTCTTTCTTAGCTTTTGACATGGATGACCTTTCGCTATAAGTTCCCCCAGTCGGGGATAGATATACCTTATTGGACGTACTCTGCCGGTATGGTATAGATTTTGAGCTCTTTCTTCCCAAGTGTTGGTTGATGCGGTCCCTGGATCATTCCTTACTACTTTTGGTTCCTTTTAATGTTTGACTCTTGCTTTTTGAAGAATTCCTATGTGTTTGCGATCATCTGATACCCCTTCACCGTCAGCTTGTTTCGGATTGTAACAATACTTAATTATGTGCAATAGCTTCCTACATGGTTTAATTTTATATTATATCAGGCATATATATATATAAACATATATATATATATATGACGAGAAACATGGGCTCAGCGTTGCATAACATAACTTTTCATACATTAGAGCATTTTATATAATAGAGGCATGGATATGTGAAGTATCTAGCTGACGTGGCATGTTAAAAAATATCTGGGTCATTAACCAAAGCAGATCGTAGGTCGTCGTTGCCATGCCAGCTCAGCTTCTGTTCGTTAACATGAAGATCAGGTCGTCTCCATGTTGTCAGATCGTGAATATAATTCAAGCCATTAGCCTGTTTTAAACTCGTCACGTGCTTGGACCGTTATGGCTTATACAAATGGCCTGGACCGCATAGATTCATAATGTTAAACGTGGAAAATATTCGGAACGAGGCAAATGAAATTTTGGATGGTACACGTTCACTGCGACTTCACAAAGTAAAGGCAAACATGCAGATTGTGTACAACAATACACGTTTCAGGTCGTTCTAATTCAACATGAATGCTAGGTCGTTAAACACGTTAGATCATTATGTGCTAGCCAGGTCGTTCACACAGAATAGAAGTCAAGTTGTGAAAACCAAGTATCCCAAATCATTGTATACATAATTAGAAAACTGTCACTCCGCTCCAAACTTCACCTATAAATACCCCATCGCCACAAACATTCAAGTGACCGATTTCTTCACCCACGAAGTGCTGCCGTTTTCATTTCTCAATGACTCCAAACCATTCTAACCTCCATTAATCCTCTTTGAAGCTTAGATTCAACATCTTAACCACCTTGAAATTGTAACACCCAGGAAATTCTGAACCAATTTAAAAAATTTGTTTCAGCTATTTTATTGAATTTTGAATATTTAAAATGATTTATTTTAAATAATAATGACTAAAAAATTATTTAAACCAAAGTAATAATTTAATTTAATTTTAAAAGGAGTTTGAAATGGCGCGATAGTTTGAAATTTTGATTTTAAACTTTAATTGAATGTAAAGAATTCAAAATAAATCGGATTTTAGTAAAACCAAAAATATTTGAATCTGTTTGATTATATCTTTCTAACGAGTGTGAAAAATTCAGATTTCATAACGGGAATTGAAAGTTATGTCTATTTTAAAACTTAAAATAGTCGTTGTGAAATTTATATATATATTTTATATAATATATAGCCCTTCAAAATAGCCATTTTACAAACGACCTCTGTTTTCGATGAAACCACTTTTGTTGGATCCGGAATGTCAAATTATTATTAGATTAAAATTTTCATAATTTTTGGAATTAATATGTGAGCATGGTAAATTAAAATGCATTTGGTAATTTCTATTGAATTGGATCGACAAATAAAAAGGCCAATTTTCAAACGGTCTCCAAATTCGATGAAATTAATTTTGTTAGAACTGTATCGTCAAAACATAGCTAGATTTATTTTTTAGGAATTTTTGGAGCAGAGTGTGGCCCCAGTAAATTAAAATATATGTTCAAATTTAATATTAAATGTCCTATATTTTAATTTAAATAAAAACAAGCTAAAACGGTCAAATGGGCTTACGAAACATAGTACATTAGGTCCGAAATGTGGGTATTTGGCTAGGGGTGACAATCGCTGGGCTTAGTTTGGAGTTAGTATGAATTAACGGGACTTTTACTGTTAAAGAATTAGATAATATAATATAATAAATACCCCCAAAATACGCCAAACCCTAATCCCTCTTTGAACAGCCGCCAGTCCTTATTTTCCATGGCTACAAAGGTCCCATTTTTTATCATCAATCTCGCCCAAACTACTGTGAATTAACCTATGATGTTTGAATGAAAATGGAAGAGGATCTTGTACTCTTTAATCCTGTACGGTTATGATTGGGTTTTCATCACCATGGATATCGGATTTTCCCCTCAAATGCTGGCGTTCGAACGAGATTTTAAAGGTTTTGGGGTGCTGAGTTTACTGGTACTCACGTAGATGGCATAGCTTGAGGAGGCCGACGTCGTGGCGGTAGGTGATAGGGTTCTGATCCCCCATGGGATGGTAGCGAATGGGATTTTATTTTTGAGCAATGGGTTCGATCAAAATAGGAAGATGGCAGCAGGTTTCTAGAAGAAGTGTGTTGGTGGAAATTGATTAGATTAATTTAATTATTAATTAATTAATTATTAATGTAATAAATGTTTAAAGCATGGTATCTTGTTCATCTAACATCAGAAATCGATGAGATTCGGTGCGTTAGAACCCTAATTTCGAGAGCTACAACATGGAATCAACTGGAACCAGTATGGAGCTGGCTACAATCAAAGGAGTAAAACCAATGTGAGATTTCTAGTTTAAAGTTAAAATTAATTGTGATTGCGATGTGAAATTTATAGATGTACACTATTAAAATTCATATGTGTGATGTATGAGATTTGAATTGATTGATTGAATGCGGTTGCAATGAATTGATTGGATTGAATTGTGTAGATTTAAAATTTGTTTATACAATAAAAATCATAGATTTATTGTATATATGTAGATAAAATATTCATGTTGAATAAAATTTGTTTATTCATTAAAATTTGTTTATACAATAAAAATAATATTTATAATATATATATAGATAAAATATTCATGTTGAATAAAATTTGTTTATTCATTAAAATTTGTTTATATAATAAAAATCATATTTTTATTTTATATATGTAGATATAATATTCATGTTGAATTAAATTTGTTTATTCATTAAAATTTGTTTATACAATAAAAATCATATTTTTATTGTATATATGAAAATAAAAATGTTCATGTTTGATTAGAGTTTGCTTATACAATAAAAATCATTTTTTTATTGTATATATGAAAATAAAAATGTTCATGTTTGATTAGAATTTGTTTATACAACAAAAATCATATTTTTGTTGTATTTATGAAAATAAAAATGTTCATGTTTGATTAGAATTTGTTTATACAATTAAAATCATATTTTTGTTGTATATATGAAAATAAAAATGTTCATGTTTGATTAGAATTTGTTTATACAATTAAAATCATATTTTTATTGTATATATGAAAATAAAAATGTTCATGTTTGATTACAATTTCTTTATACAATAAAAATTATATTTTTATTGTATATGTGAAAATAAAAATGTTCATGTTTAATTAGAATTTGTTTATACAATAAAAATCATATTTTTATTGTATATATGAAAATAAAAATGTTCACGTTTGATTAGAATTTCTTTATACAATAAAAATCATATTTGTATTGTATATATGAAAATAAAAGTGTTCATGTTTGATTAAAATTTGTTTATACAATAAAAATCATATTTTTATTGTATATATGAAAATAAAAATGTTCATGTTTGATTAGAATTTATTTATACAATAAAAATCATATTTTTAGTGTATATATGAAAGTAAAAATGTTCACGTTTGATTAGAATTTGTTTATATAATAAAAACCATATTTTTATTGTATATATGGAAATAAAATGTTCATGTTGGATAAAATTTGTTTGTACAATAAAAATCATATTTTTATTGTATATGTGGATAAACAAAATATTCATTGTTTGAAAGGAAAATGTTCATATAATAAAAATCATATTTTTATTGTATATATGAATAAACAAAATATTCATTGTTTTGAAAAGAAAATGTTTATACAATAAAATCACATTTTTATTGTATGTATGAATACACAATATATTCATTGTTTTGAATAAAAAGTAACATGTTTTAAATAAATTGTTTAGACATTAAAAATAACATGTTTATACATTAAGAATGACATTTGTGGGTGTATGTTAGATTCATAAAAAAGGTAACATGTTTTAAATAACATGTTTATACATTAAGAATAAGATTTTCAGTGTATGTTAGATTCATTAGAAAGTAACATGTTTTAAATAAATTGTTTAGACATTAAAAATAACATGTTTATACATTAAGAATGACATTTTTAGTGTAAATTAGATTCATTAAAAGGTAGAATGTTTTAAATAAATTGTTTAGACATTAAAAATAACAATTTTAGTGTATGTTAGATTCATTAAAATGAAACATGTTTTAAATAAAATGTTTATATATTAAGAATAACATTTTTGGTGTATGTTTGATTCATTGAAAGGAATCATGTTTTAAATAAAAGGATTAGACAACAAAAATTATATTTTTATTGTAGGGTTGATTCATTAAAGAGATTTTGTTGATTAAAATGAAATCCTTTACATGTTAGCAACGTAGAAAAATGATCATTTATTTATACATGTTTTGCTTGTTGAAATGGAATCATTTACATGTTAGCAACGTAGAAAAATGATCAATTATTTATACATGTTTTGTTTGTTGAAATGGAATCGTTTACATGTTAGCAACGTACAAAATGATCATTTAATTATACATGTTTGGTTTGTTGAAATGGAACCATTTACATGTTAGCAACGTAGAAAAATGATCATTTATTTATACATGTTTTGTTTATCAAAATGTAATCGTTTACATGTTAGCGACAAAGAAAAATGATCACTTGTTAATACATGCTTTGTTTATTAAAGCATTACTATTTGCATGTTAGGGAAGCAGAAAAATAATATTATGTATTGATTTAGTAGAGTAATGTCATATTAGCAAAGTAGAAAAATAATTTATATGTTAATATATGTTGTGTTATTAAAAATAACATTTTTAATATGTTAGATTAGAATAAAAACAGATTTGTGTTAAAACATGTTGTGTTATTAAAATATCATTTTTAATGTGTTAGATTAGAATAAATAGAGATTTGTATTAAAACATGCTGTGATATTAAAAATAACATTTTTAATATGTTAGATTAGAATAAAAAGAGTTTTGTGTTAAAACATGTTGTGTTATTAAAAAATAACATTTTTAATATTTTAGATTAGAATAAAAGAGATTTTTATTAAAAAATAAAAAGAGATTTGTGTTAAAACATGTTGTGTTGTTAAAAATAACATTTTTAATATGTTAGATTAGAATAAAAAAAGATTTGTGTTAAAACATGTTGTGTTATTAAAAATAACATCTTTAATATGTTAGATTAGAATAAAAAGAGATTTGTGTTAAAACATGTTATGTTATTAAAAATAACATTTTTAATATGTTAGATTATAATAAAAAGAGATTTGTGTTAAAACATGTTGTGTTATTAAAAATAGTTTTTTTAATATGTTAGATTAGAATAAAAAGAAATTTGTGTTAAAACATGTTGTGTTACTAAAAATAACATTTTTAATATGTTAGATTAGAATGAAAAGAGATTTGTGTTAAAACATGTTGTGTTACTAAAAATAACAATTTTTAGTATGTTTGATCAGAATAAAAAGAGATTTGTGTTAAAACATGTTGTGTTATTAAAAATAACATTTTTAATATGTTAGATTAGGATAAAAAGAGATATGTGTTAAGACATGTTGTGTTATTAAAGATGACAGTTTTAACATGGTAGTTAGAATTAAAAAGAATTATATGTTAAACATGTAATGTCATTAAACATGACATTTTTATCATGTAAGTTAGAATAAGAAGAATGTTATGTTAAACATGTTTTGTCATTAAAAAAATGACATTTTTTTCATGTTAAATTAGAATAAAATAAGCATATGTTGGAATATGATCTTGTTTGATTAAAACATTATTTTTTAACATGTTATTTAAAATTGTCGATCGAATTATATTTATATATATAATATAAATAAATAAAAATTAAAATAAAATGAATCGCGCGCGGTAGTTCACGTTTCGGAATCGTAACTTTAAATGATTATACCGAAAGACCCAACCGCCAGATTTTTCCAAAACTGGAACCTTTGGGTTCGATTTGGAAAGATCTTTCCAATGACATTAAATTTGTTAAGATCCAACAGTTAGATTCCGAGAAAAGTGTAATTCAAATTTGGATAAAAACAGCGCCAGGGTCGCGTAATGACCTGAAGCGTCGTTCGTATTAAATAGGCTATTTTTATATAAATAAAATAGAGATAAATCATTATAAAATATTATTAACGATATGAAATGATTTGAATTATACATATTCGAGAATTATTTGAAAAGACTGAGTTAAATCTCATTTCAAATAATTACATGACGATTTAAAGTCGAAGACATTGAAGACGGTGGTTGAAGATCGGCGATCTTCACATTGAATGGACAACTACTGATGCCCTGCATTGAGTAGCTCCCAGTAAAAGGTTAAAGTGGTAGTTTTCCGGACGTACTTGTTGATTGTTCGGATATGCGAGAACCTCTCTTCTTTATTGGACATATGGGACGAGGAGTAAGGCGTCTCCGGTTTCGTTCAGACCCAGAACGGAATTTTAAATGGATGTGTGTTTGACATTGGATTTCGTTCTATATAGATTGATTTATATTAAATATATATCTGTTCGGTGACGGAGAATTTATTCTATTTCTTAACACCTTTCTCTAAGACGTACGAGCTTAGAGATTATATATAGATAGGCATCAGTCGCATGGCGTGGATTGTCAATGTGGCATGCTAAGATGCAAATGATCAAGGCTTTTGTTGAAAAGCAGAGCCTTGTGGTTGATGGTCAAAGCACAGCTTTATTTAGCATAGCTTTGTGTATAGCATTACTCCGCGATCCTTACACCCTGGTATGAGTCAAAAACGGAATGAGGACGGCAGGGAGTGCATGCATTTCTTTCTAGCTAGAAGTGGTATCATCGTATGGAGCCCAGACATTTTTACTTGTGTGGATGATGCATTGTGAGGGCCCTCGAATATTGGTTGCCATTGGCCAAGTGATAGGTCCAATAGGACCGGGAAATGTATTGTTCAGGAATAACTAATCCACTAAAGTAAGGGCTCGCCAACGTCGAGATCAGTGAGGATGATTCCTAGCCTCGACTCATGATGGAAGCCCAATTTCCAATACGACATTACGGATTTGATTGTAAACCTATATATGACGACATAGTATATGGTAGCTATGCCATCCAGGTTTGATATATTTACTTTAAAAATGTTTTAAACTGACTAGACACTAATAATAATATCAAATGATTATTGTTTTATACGTGTCAATTATGTTTGACCATTATAAGGTAAAACTCTATCCTCCGGTTTGTGTTGCATTGTGTGATGGGACTTGAGTCTTATAATGGTTTCATTTTTCTAAAAAGTATTGCATTGTTATAAAAGATTTAGTTATTTTATGCATTGGAAATCCAGTGGAGTAAACCCATTCCGCGTTAGCGGGTGGTCCTGTGATCAGCCTTATTATTAGATAAGTTAAGTAAGATTTCTCATACCAGTCCCGTGACTGACTCGTAGTTTGTTTTCACTTGCAAACTCGGGTGTCCTTATTTTCCACACAGGCAGTCGAGTCGCTTGTTTTGCAGATATTTATTTATTGAGCAAGATTTTGGATCAAAGCGAAAAGCTGTATCTAAAGTATTGATAATCTTCCGCTGTGTTAGTTTATTGATTCCGCTGCATTGTATTAAATTTATTGTAAATTAATCTTTCGCTGTATTATTATTTTTCCAATATACTCTGATATATTCTATACTCTGATGTAACATTACTATGATGTTTATAAAAGTCTTCTGTTATTTGTTCTGATGTGTTATATGCCCAAAGTTAGCGTATGCGGGATTCGAACGGTCTTGGTCTGTTTAGCGACCGATTAGGTCCGGGCGAAATCAGCGTTGTTACAGAAATCGTCAAAGATCATCTATGTGCTCAATTGTTGAAGATCTACAACAACAATCATCGCAATCAAAGAGATCTAACCATTTCCATGGTGAATTCGAGTGAATCAAGAGATTAAAGAGAAGAGAGTGAGAGGAAATCATTGTAAAGAGAGAAAATTAGCAAAGTTTGAGAAATCATGTACCTTGTAACATTGAAAGTGATAATTAAATCTCTCTTGAAAGTGGGCGTAGGGCAGATCTAGGATGAACCACTACAAATCTCCTCGTTTTTACTTACTTTCCATGTTTGTGGCTAACTTTCAAGATCTTAACTACTTGTAAAGTGTTGAATTACACCTTGGGTTGTTAGTGCCATTTTCCGCATTAACATGTTTGGCACCCACCGTGGGGTCACATCCACATCCTAAAGGTCAAGTTCTTTGTAGGAGATTCTAAAATTGAAGGCTTGTTTTTTACGATATATTCTCAAAATCTATGACTCAAGCTAGTCGAGATATCATCTTCAAAGTTCCAGAGAGTTTTCTGAGACAATGCCGCTAAAGAAGCCGGCTAGTAGTCTATAAGAGCTTCGGGCTCGGGTAATGTCATGGATAACCCTATAAATCCGCAAACTAATTTTCATGAAGTTGGCCAATCCTTAATATCAGGAGTTGGTGTGACTAGGAATGGATTGAACGAAGCCATTACCAGTTTGACTCAGCAGATGGAGATCTCAAACAAAGCTATGATGGATATAATAGAAGCTCTTTTCACTACTCAAACCAATGCGGCAAAGGCGAACGTAAATGTCAACCTTGTGGATAATGCTAATTCTTCTTCAAATCTCAATCGTGATCATTCTGTTCAAGAGATCGATGAGTCAGATGCTGCTGATGATGAAGAATCTAAACCAAACGCTAAGAACCACTCCGTAAGAGGAACATCTCAAACCGTGGATAGTCTCACCAAAGAGGCACCTCCCCGAAAGGAGGTACAAGGCCCCGGAGCCTGAATCGAGATCGTTCACTTAAATGAACATCCGACAAAGGTGATGGCGCCCCACTCCATCAGTCGACATGGTAAAGAAGGATGTCTTTCAGATATGGTGAGGCAGATTATGAAAGAAAACATGGAAAGAAATGATGAGTGGGAAGAATGCGAGTTTCCTCCTAATAAGACTCCACTCACTAAAAGAATTAAGAAGGCCAAGTTCCCAAAAAAGTTTACTCCACCAGCGATTCCAGCTTATGGAAGAAATGGTGATCCTAACTTGTTTTTATACAAGTATGACCAACACATGGATGGTGCACGGGCTATCGATGAGATATGTGACAACAACCCATAACCCCTGCACAAAATAAGAGAACTAATCACTGAAAGGTGTGTCAGTCAGTTGTGGATGATCATCAAGGTATGGTAACAATCGGAACCTATCGTAAAACTCACAACACAAGGATAAAATATAGTAGAACATATACAACAGGTAGAAACAATAGAGCATCATATAGCAAACTTTGTAAATTTTCACAACATCCTGAAAGTTATCCATACATCATAGGAATATCAAAGTCTGTACATGAAGCCTCACTATAACAGTCAGAAAGCAACTCAAATAGAGGAAATAGAAATACAAGATAGTAAGTAAGTTAATACGCCAACCTCCTGCTTGCCTCCGAATTGAAACATCGTCCTCACTAAGCTATCACCTTCTGCCAAGTCTGCCCATCCACAACCGGATGAACAGCCCAAGCTAATAAGAGGGAAACATAAAATCTTGAGTCAGACAGCAGTCTTAGTGAGTGATAAAACAGCTAACAAACATAAACAATAAAGTATATGAGAATTGATAGATTAACATACTAATCTACCCACAAAACCAGAGAAGAACTCAAACCTGTCTTCCCCATATCGGACAGTGATAGCCTTCACATTAAACACTTCAACCATTCATTCATGGAAACCATAACAACCATTCATTCATGGATATCATAAGCAAACACCACTATCACTAATAACATCCAGATTATATGTATCTCACATAAACCATCCTAATCGAATTTAACATCTCACAAGCATAAGCCCCAGAGGCCTAAACCAATATCAGACAAGCACCCAAGAAACATCTCCTCCTACGTTGGACAATCTACGTGAGATGGTACAAACAAAGTAACCTATCAACCATGGCAGACTCTGGCTATGACTGCCAATCCTGCTTCCAAACGACCGTTAATCGTATAACGACCAACCTTGCCATATGTCAAGGGCTAATGGTAACCCCGGTTCTAGCATAAACTCCATACGCCTTTCAACGATATGTATGTACATCCAACCTTGACAACTAGGCCTTTCAACGATACCCAGGTACTGGACCAGCAACCTTCCGATCTTTTGGGTGCCCCTATTGTACCCTTTCTTTAAGCCTGCTAGAGCTTACGACAATGATAGTCTCTCTACCTTCGTATCTCTGGTCATCTAACCCAGCGACTTTTCATAGCTCAAGCAACCTTCTCAAGCAACCATTATCCACTAATTCACAACCTTTTAGTTGCCACCTCATTCGTTATTCTGCATCGATCAACGAACAAATACAACACTTCGAATATTCCCACTTGAATTTACTTTGAAGTCACAACATTACTGGGCCAAATTACGTCACTGTGCTATGGTTAGGGTTCGAGGGGCTGCCCTACAAAAAAAATCAGCCCTTTTTATTTAAATTTGGGTCGTACCCAAAAAATATAATTTTTTCAAAAATAACCCTGCGCGACTGACCCATCCTCTTGGAGGCGATTGACCCAAAACAAACAAACTGATCAATCTTGATCGATCACCCTCTTACACCCTCACCGACCCGATCACTTCTATGTGCTCGTCCGACCCAAAGTGGCCGACCCAAGTGTGACCGACCCATACCTTTGAGCTCGACCCACTTGCTTTACAGCACGACCGACCCAATCACTTTCGGACCGACCCGAGCTAACCACTTCGGACCGACCCAACTCAAACAATTCGGACCGACCCGACCCATGGCATGCCGACCGACCCGGAAACGTGTACTACCACTTGTACCACAACCGTAATACGCTTTACTACATGGCTAACCCAAGGCATTACAACCCTAATTCAAGTCTAATTTTGGTCAAAACTTCGCCAGTCGACACAATCGACGAAATATACTCATCTAATTCATTCAACATAACCATAAGCATGTTATGAAATCACTAATAACATGAATATGATGATTATCCCTAAAATTATGCAGATTTCACCAAAATCATGATAAATGAACATATAAATTAAATTATGTATCTAACTTGCATAAACATATGAAATAGCATAGAAGTTACCAGTTTTAATTTGCTAAATTAGATCCTATCGCGATTCATATGAAAATAGACTTAAAATGGTGTAGATCTAAGGGAACGACATGAAAATTATGAATTTAAGATCATAGAAATCATATACTTGCTTGAATTCGTATGAGAGATGATATCACTCACAATTCTCCAAAATAACCCAAAAGCAATGAATTATGATTTTTTACAGCTAATAATTTGATCCAAACTCTTCAATTCGATGATATCTCTCTTACATTTGCGTAGATCTAGCCTCAAATATTGTAGATCTTCGATTCTCTAACCTTTAATGGTGCAAAGGTGAAGAGAATGAAGGAATGAAGAAACTCTAGCACGTCCAAATGAGAGAATGGAGAAAGTAAACTATTCTCCATACCCCATACCCCCTATTTATAGCCCGCCACTAGCCCAATAATGGGCCTCCCCAAATCGGCCTATTATGGCATACCAAACCTAAGCAGCCAACTGTTAAATCTTAAAATAACGATTCCTCCCAAACCGCTGAGCCAAATCTTTGATATAACCACTCTACGGAAAGGGGAGCATCATTTCCTTTCCAATGGCACAGGTCTCAACATTTGATTCGACCTTAGTCAAAAGTTATGCCCTGTACAAGACTGACGGGGGAAAAATGATTACAAACAAAATTGGTAAAAATTACAGACATGTCTCAGATCCTCATGAGCAACATATTAAAAATATGAGAATGATTTAACCAATAAGGAATAAAATAAAAATATTTTACGATCTCCCGATACGTAAAATGCGGCTGTTACAAGATCAAGTGCTTATACTTTCGTGTCTACCTGGAAGGAGCGGCATCGCTTTAGTTCACTAAGTTACTGACAAAATCTATGGATAATTCTTCTCTCTTGGCAAAGAAATTCAGAGAGCAGTTTAGGCTGCAGACCACCAATGTCAAAGATGTGATGCCGCTAAATGACTTGGAGAAACGATCGGAGAATCGGTTAGAGCCTTTCTGACTTGATTTAATGCTGCTGCAGAAGAGGTGGAAAATCCAAAACCTCAATTAGTCTTGATGGCACTTAACCGAGTTATAAACAAGAAGTCAGAGTTCGGAAGGTGGATCAAGATGAAGAAGCCAAATACTCTCGAAAGATTCTGTACGAAAGCAGAAGAGCTCATTAGTGTGGAGGATGATCCTGATGTTGTTGAAACAATTACTGTGACGGAAAGGAAGGATAATAGTGTTCAAGCCAGTCAGAAGAATCCTAGAGGTCAAAAGAGAGGAAACGATGGGAAACATAATCGAGATGTCAGAAGGTCTCGGTTATTCACATCCCTTGAATTAACTCCTCTAAATGATACCCCGGAGAACATTTTCTTCGCTATTAAAGATGCAGAACACTATCTAGAACCACCATCGCTGAATATTTCAAAGAGAGCTGTGAATTCTAGAAAATTCTATCACTTTCAAAATCAACCCGGTCACAATACAAATGAATGTAGACATCTCAAAATCTTGATTGAGGAGTTGATTCAAAAGAATAGACTACAACAGCATGTGAAGAATCTGCAAGGTTCAAACTCTGCTCTAGCTCTTTAAGGGAAAAGTGCACCCGTTAATCAAACTGGTCCAAGTAACGAAACCCCAGCATGGGTTAATAAAAGGTCGGTGATTAACTAACGACCATTGATGGCATTCCAATTTCAATGGCTCAGAATAAAGCGGTCATCACCACTACTTTACTTCATGCTATATTCAAAACTTCTTATAAGAAAGTAAATAATATTTTACAAGCAATTTACTGAACATTAGCTCTTTGACTAAAAGCATATCTACCTGATTAAATCTCTTATATGCAAAATTTTGTTTATTCAAAATTTGCTTAAAGATGATTCTATATTACAGGCCATCCGACGAGCGCTTGTTACTTTAAAATATGATAAAACATCGCGACCCAAACAAAACTAGTTCAAACGCCAGTGTTATAAACATCAATATGCGCAGATGCAAAGATAAAGAGAATCGCCTTGAAAAATGAATGGAGAGAGTCGTGAAGAGTCAAATAATGAACAAGTGCCGTGGCAAATCAACTAAAAGGTTATAAGTTTCGTCGGAGGGGCACCTCCCAGAGTGGGAGATCCAAGGCCCTAGTTTTTTTTAACTAAAATTGCTTGCCAAATGAAGTGTCCAGTGAAGAAACTAGCTTCTGCCCCATGGAGTGATACAAAATGTAAAGACCTTCCCTAGCGAGGACATAAAATTAAAATACCTCCCCGAGCAGGGTTACAAAATTCAAAGACCTTCCCGAGCGGGAGCACAAAATCAAAAGACCTCCTTTAGCAGGGACACAAAATTACAAGACCTCCCCGGGCGGGGGAACGAAATCCAAAGACCTCCATGAGTATTGGCACCAAATTAAAAGATATCCCCGAGCCGGGGCGTAAAAATCTAAAGACCTCCCAAAGTGGGGGCACAAAATTCAAAGACCTCCCCGAGTAGGGGAACAAAATTCAAAGACCTCCCCGAGTGGGGGCACAAAATCCAAAGACCTCCCCAACCGGGGGTAAAAAATTAAAAGACCTCCCCGAGCGGGGGCAAAAAATTCAAATACCTCCTCGAGCGGGGGCACAAGATTAAAAGACCTCCTCGAGCGGGAGTACAAAATCCAAAGACCTCCCCGAGTGGGGGGCACAAAATTAAAAGACCTCCCCGAGTGGAGGCACAAAATTCAAAGACATCCCCGAGCAGAGGCACAAAATCAAAAGATCTCCCTGAGGAGGCACAAAATTAAAAGACCTCCCTGAGTGGGGGTAGGAAATCCAAAGGGGGCACAAAACTAAAAAACCTCCCCAAGCAGGGCACATAATTCAAATTCCTCCCCAAGCAGGGCATAAGAACCAAAGTCCTCCCAGAGCGGAGGTGCAAAGATATATAAAAATCTTCTCCAAGTAGAAGCACTGAACCGGCCAATAAAGTCGGGATTCCTATTTTATTGACAACCTCAGAGGATCCATGCATGTTGGCAAGTTTAAATAGATCTTTCTAACAAACTTGAAGCTTCTAGCATGTCAACCACAATCAAGGAAACTCGACAAGCTGAACACATAAGGATTGAATAATGCTTGGAAAATATACCACGGGTTCATCACGACATCATCATAATCATAAAATAAAATGGGGCATTTGAAAAATTCTACGAAATCGGTGCGCTCGATATGTCGATAAGACTGACTGCACCAATAAAAATCAACCATGGAAATTCAACCAGAATCTCTTAATGCAAAGGCTTCCTCGTCTACAAAGCTCCAACCATAAATAACTCAAAGAACCCAAGGGTATTCTATTTCAAACTTCATAATAAGCAATACTTAAAAGGCAACTATGCGAATATGGCATAGTTCGAATAAAAAAAAGCAATACTGTTTTCTAAGGAATTGAAGCTCATATCCATTAGTGGTGTCAATATGAGATATACAATAAAGACTAAGCAGTAGTAATACACTGTGGGAGCCATTGCATGGTTGAGATTCAAAGTTTCATATAGCCCGGGATGATCCACGATATCAAAGCGAATTCAAATTCAAATTTCTGAATCTGACTAAGCTGCTGCAGCAGACCTAAAGATGAACATTCAGCAAATTCATCTTTTCCTAGAAATTTTGTGACAAACTCGGGGATGTTAAACTAAATGTGTGCTTAATTAAAAACATATTGAGTTGACATAGAGTGACATCTCTTTGGTGGATTGTCAGGAGGACGGGGAATAACCAAGGATTGATTCGTTTGCAATTCAGAAGTTCTGCAGTAACTCTAGCCCCAGAAATTCAAATTGAAGCTCCAGTTTAAGAAAAAGTGATCTCCTTTCTATAATAATAACTGCTCTTCTGCTTGGTATTCACTCTGCGCATGGTACTTCATTTTTCAGCAAAGTACAGGTACACGTTTCATAAAACGTAAACCGTCTTACAGAATTATATAAGTCATGAAAATTTGAAGCTTGGTATCTATAATCGGTATGTGTCAATTAGTTGATTTCAAGAATCATTGTGAATTCAAAATAGAGAATCATATCTATATAAGCACATTTCAACAATTATAAATTTAACTATTAAACGAAGTAGTCCTGTGTAGGCATGTCATTCAGTTTAAGTCTGAAAATTCATTGTAAGTCATTCTTTAATTATTAGCTAATCCTTTGTCAATGTGGACGGTCGATGAAGAAGTATGAAGTCCAAAAATGTGCAAGTGCTTCTTTTAGTTACAGAACATGTGGCATGAAGCATATAAGTTCAACCACTAAGTCGTGAGCTTGGGTCACTGGAAGTCAATAGGTCGAGTAAGCGTGCTCAACAACTCAGGTCGTCCAAACGACCCAAGGACTCAGGTTGTCTAATGACCCGAAGTCCCAGGTCGGTGGAATGACCCAAAAGTATAGTGCGTCCAATGACCAAGATTCCCAGGTCATTAAAACGACCCAAAGGCCCTATGCGTTCGCCGACCCAAAGCTTTAGGTCGCCCACATATTTAAAATTTGGATCATGCACGGACATGGAAGTGTTAGTCATCATCAAATTAAGGGCCCATTGTAACACCCCAAACTATAATAAACTATAACCATAATAAATATTCATATTTAACTGAAACTGGCATTACTATTGCGTTCGCCTCGAAATTCTAGTTTAGATTTACCCCAAATTTGCGTAAAACGGATAACATATGAAGAAGTTATAGGCTCTAGAAGTTTGTATACATATATGAGGCTTATGTATATATAAATTAAATATAAAGTTCCATAATTTCAAACGAAACAAGTAGGAACATAAGCGGGACAACATCCCATTAGGGGATGACCCGCTCCAGCCATGGTCGACCCATGGGTCGACCCAAGGGTGTCTAGGTCGATTTTAAGGTCGGCCCATGGGTTAGGTGGGTTGACCTACCCCTGATCCATCCGGATTCCTTCTGCAAAACCTGGCATGTTTTATGTCTGCTTTCATGCTTACTCAGCATCACATGTACGATTCAGATATAAAGCCTAGATCTAACAGTTAATGTTGGCTCTGTAACTCTATAAATAAATGGCTTCCCTCATTCTGGAATTCACACAAATTGTTCACATCTTACTCTGCCTCTAAATTATTCTGAAAAATATAAACGCATAATGGGGGAATGTTGCTAAAGATTGGATCAAACAGAAGCAACATCTACTAAGACTTACAACATACACCTGGATTGGACTTGGACTTTCTATGGCCTAGCGTTATACATATTTATCTTCACTAAGACTCAATGTTAGTTATAGTTATTTGCAGATCTGATTTCTTAAGCCTTGAACATAACAGTTAAATAAAACAGGTTAGGATCTATAATATCAGTAAAACAAATACACATGTTTTTACTATTAACACCTCTGATGTTATGCCTAGTTATACCTATACCTATGATGTTATGCCCAGTTATACCTATACTTTTGAAGTTATACCTATATATGTAATGTTATGCCAAGTTATACCTATACCTATGATGTTATACATATGCATGTGATATTGTTAATTAAACAAATTATACATATGCTTGTGGTGTTGTTAATTGGACAAGTTATGCATATGCTTGTGATGATATTAAACAAGTTATACATATACCTGTAATTTTGGAAAGATTAATGAGTTATATGTATATGTCTTCCTTTTCCCATTTTCTATGTTTATTTCCAGCCTTACCCATACACATACGTGATTTGATTCCATTCATCTCATGTTGTTTTCCATTTTATTTTACGCTAAGCCTAGGCATTTGGAAGCCTTAACTATACCCGATTAAAATGGGCGTACAATTGGGGTAGTAATGAATAATATAAAAAGGGACTTAGGCATGTTATTCACTTGGACTAAAATGATTATAATTTGGAAAAAGGATATATATATACCTATTTAGACTTGTTATAGACAATTTCTGTATACGAACATTATGCATAAACATGTAACTTGGGAATGTAGTTGATGAATAATATGCATATTGACTAGACATGTTAACTTTGACATAAATGGACATTAATTAAATGACATGTTAAGAATAGGGTTGTATACACATAATGACATTACAACCATGCTTACTTATAAACCTGAACCTGCTAGGTTAAACATAATATCAATGAGCAAAGAGGTCCCCCGTCTGCTGTTGTATCGAGTTTTTGGGACTCTTAAATCCTATTTACTTTGGGGCACAATCTTACGGGGTTTGGATTGTGTCAATCTGCTACTTGGAACCTATATCAGTTAGTATCCCTATAGGTATCTTATCTAAGGGTCTCGCATAAGTAGGGTTAGGGCACGCTTTACTGAACTTAATAGTAAGAGGTTCACTTGGGGGTAGTTATAGGCATGTTCTGACGGAGTCATGAGCGTGCATGGGTCCGACTAGGGAATATAAGCAGCTATAACACTAGTAAATAGGTCTATGTCATATAGATTCTGGATTAGGGAGTGATACACCCTACTACCGGGGCCGACAAAGGGTATTTACATTGTAGGGAGCCGATAGCTTGGGTAGTAATTAGGGTACACCTAATACTGTTATTATGTATTAGGTTAACACATAATACTATTATGTAATTAGGGTACACCTATTCCTGTTGTTTATTTATGTTATTAATCGTGTTGTAATCCTGTTGATAAGTAATTAGGCAAAGAACTTAATTCTGTTGAACCTGTTATACTAGTATTGGTGCAGACAAATATATTCAAACATTACCTATTTTTAGGAAATAGATGTGAAGCACTATCCAATCATAAGTTTATTCCTATTATTTTGTCCATCCTGCTATTCTGTTTAGTTTATCCGCTGAACCTTTCTTATCCAATCTTATTTACTTGTCTTGGCATTCCAATTTTATGCATATTTGTAAGTCACTAGAACTCACCAAACTTTATTTCTAGCACTTTTTCTTTCGTCTCTTTCTTCCTTTCCCCTCCCTCAGGTCCCCAGAGTGGTAGCACTCAGTTGTAGCTAGGATTTCTCTTTAGCTTGGACTTGGCTTGGACTTCTTGATATGCATAGCTTTGACTTGCTTTCTACTTTAGTGTGGCTTACGACACGGGATATGATATTATGTACTTTGGTATTTTATTTTCTGAGATGACTTGAAAGACAGATTTGAGACAGTTTACTCGTTATAAATGGTTTTGATATATTTTTGAGACTATGCTTTATTTCTTTTATAATAAAGTTTAAAAAAATTCTGCTGCTTATTTTATCTGTCTTGTATATTCTCTGTAATGATTGCCTGTTGCGCTTCACATAACTTAATGATCTCTATCAAGAGTGACAATAACAGACGTGGGCTGTCACATTTGGTATCAGAGATGAAGGTTACAAGACTAGAGAAAAGTTTTTTTTAAAAATCGTTTTCAAAAAGCAAAGTATTTTTAAGCAAATTTCTGTTTTTGATAAATATATCGCCACAAGAGATGGTTAAAATTCTCTCGATTTCTTATTGTATCCAATTCCTTTCTTTTTAGCATGTCTGTGGAACCCAATCTTACTAAGGGCATTCAGATACCAGCATGGTTCCGTAGGTATCTTGAGGCTACGACACCCGCCCGAAGGTCAATTAAATTCCCTTCCCCAGCTGCAGTCGTTGTTCCTCTACCTCCTCGAGTAGATAACTTTTCTAAGATATGCAAGGACTTCTGCTCTATAAAAGGAAAACCGTTCTATGGAACCAAAAGTTTTGTTGAAGCAAGGAATTGGTTACGAGAGACGGAAAACTTATTTGGACTTTTCGAGGTCGACGACCGAAGGAAATTTGAAACACCCCACCTCCGTTAAGGTCACTCACAAAGGGAATGCCTTAATTTTGGTGGAGGTTTATAAGTAAAAGCCACGGATAAACTCAAGACAGATATAAATGCACATATTTTAAACAGCGGAAACCAACAGACTTTTATTCATCAATACGTGTTCCAAAACATAACATTCCATAATTGTTTCAAAATACTTCCATCATTACAACAACATAAATGTCTTGATTATTAAAGAAGCATAAAACATAAATAAAATGACAAAAATCCCCATAGTGATATCCAAAGCCATAGTCCGAGCAAAAGAGACCCAAACCATACATCTACGTTCTTGGAGCTTGAACAGATCCTGATTGAGCTGAGCTGTTTACTCCCTATGGACCTGAGGGGGGAGACGAAAGAAAAGAAGACGAAAAGAAAACAGGGTCAGACATAAAGCCTGAGTAAATCTAGTCACTCTTCAGTATGTGAATAAGAAAAGGGCATGATAGATATATTCTGAAAATAGGATGGTGTCACAAGCTAAGAGATTGTCGAATGTACTATCGCACCCATACTGTATCTCTGCATCTATTTGTGGCACCCTATGGTGAGGGTGAAGTGATCCCCAACTTTACTTAAAGATCGGCTCCTACTCGCGTTAACATGTGTCATATGGCCCCCAAGAATTGTAGATACCTATGCTGGTCCCACCATGGGGTGTATCAAGACCCATGGTGGCAGCCCAGATACAAATTCTAGAAGGCATAGGTTATACTACTAGTGTCCCCAGTGCCCAGGTTGTCTGCTCCGAAGTGTGTGCACGCCCGCACTCCGTTAGACCTGCACTGTGCACCCACCGCCATCGTTTGACCGCTTACAATCAGCCCAGTAATCGTGCCCCACCTTGCCTAGTTTCAGGGTACCATTGATACCTAAATTGGGTTACTGCTGAAACGGGTCCCTCGTTACCAGGATTTTCTAGTCAAACATGTTAAGTGGTTAAGTGTCTGTATTTACCTAACCCCCACCCATCAATTCTTGTTAACATGTTGAATTTGGTTAAGTGTTATAGTTGACTTAACCCTACCACCTGTCCTTAGCCTCTTAGGAGCACCAGACCACTCACATTAGACAGGTATTGCTACGGTTACTGGATATTCCTGTCGGTTCCGGGCAGGTTTACACCGCAGCTCAGTCTAACCTCAGGTCTTTATTGGGCTCAATACTTAACCACCCACATTGGATATGTATTGTTGTGACTACTGGACAGCCGGGCGGTTCCGGGCAGGTTTACATCACAACTCAATCCAACCTCGGGTTAAGCACGTCGTGTTTTCTAGATTTACATATTTTATTATTTCTCAAATGTATATATGTAAATGTCATATCTATTATTTTTGGGCATAACAATTCATACCGCTTTAAATGTCATTGTCATTGGCATGTGCCAAACATGCCAACATATATTTTCATGTTTTACACCCAACGTTATTAACCCCTTTTATACGTTCGCAACGTTATAACAAATGTTGGGCTCGACACAATTCAGCCTAACTTTATAAGCGTAAGAAAAGGGGGAAATCAAGAACATGTAATATTTGACAACATATAAGGGTGTGTGGCACATGAACTTGCAATTTAGCGATACTAACATAAATGATGGGTCATGTGAACTTGCATTCAAATCAAAGTACAACTAAGTAGGTGACATATGAAATGGCATAGTTTACATCTTGTGTTTAATTATGTTTAACTTGGCATAATGTCAAACACATAACTAGCATGATGTATATTCACCAAAAGGTCCAATTATAACATTTAATAACATAGTCTATTTCAACATGAACTTGCATAGTTTTTGAAACCCAAACGTTACTTAACATAGATCCAATTACACTTGCAAATAAACATGAATTTGCATAGTTTATGAAACCCAAACGATGCTTAACATAGATCAATCATACTTGCAAATAGACATGAAAATGATATCATAGGTTTTGGGTCATGTAGGCATAAATAGTTTCAAGTGTCATAGGAATATACATAGTATATACATAGTCCAAGCCTTCGACATATACATAAAGGAATCAATTTCTAATCTTTGCCACAAACTTGCAAGAGTCATTATTTTCATATACAATTGTTCAATAGGCTTGCATCAATCAATTTATGCCACAAACGTCAATACACAAGTTATGACAGAATCATCACAATACATAGAATTTTATACAATATAATAACACAATTCTATTTTCATTCACATCGAATCACATCGCAATTCTTATTCATTATTATGAAAGGTCACTATACTTACAACGAATGCAGAATCTTGAATTCTGGATTCTGAATTCTGAAATTGGAATGCGCTCCTTTGGGTAGACTAACGTTGCATTGAAAACTTTTGATTTAAACTTTAAATCTTCTTCTTAGTTTGAATCGTCTCTAGGCTTTTCTCTTAACGGCTATGTTCAATTCCTCCCTAGCAGCATGACGACTCCTTTCTCATATTTTTGTGTGAATTTTCAGTTGAGATTTAGGAAGTATTTATAGATTTTTAAGTTGTTTTGAGCCGTCAGATGAAGATAGGAGGAATCTAGGCCATTCAAAATTCAGAGAGCCAATCAATAGGTGACACGTCAGCCCTAATGACACACAGGGCCTCAGAAATTCGAGTCAGATTCAGACCTGGCCAGCCAGGTCGACACCTAGGTCGACACTATGGTCGACCTGGGGGGGACCAGGTCGACACCATGGTCGACCTGGGGTGACCAGGTCGACTCCATGGTCGACCCTATGGTCGACCTGGTCTCTTGGGCGGGAATTTTCCCGCCCAGCCCAGTTTGAACCTAAATTTCGAATTTTGAATTTAAAACTGAGCTGTTTGAGTTTAAATTTGATTCGAAAACTTCCGAAGGCCATAACTCCTTCATACGGAGTCCGATTCACGCAAACTCGAACTCTATCTCAAGCAGAATTTCGAGACGAACGCAATGGCGTAACCCGTTTCCCTTAATTCTTTCATTTAGAATTAGTTATACTTTAATTTGTGAAGCTTAGCGTTAAAGAATTCTCGGGGTGTTACATTCTCCCCCCTTAAAAGGATTTCGTCCCCGAAATCTTCAAGTTAGGAAGAATGTACATCCTACCATCCAACAGTCCATCTACTCAACCAACAAACATAGGCATCCACTGTCCTTAAAAGACTTCTAATGCTTCGTGATCATATGCATAGTGAGTATATATTTCCTTATCTAATGCAGAAATCAAGCGGTCTACTGATTCAGTTGACCTCCTTAATGCGAATCATGTAAGTGTTATGAAACCATTATGTATGCAAAATTTTCCTACTCATAATTCTACATGAGTGCACAACTATCAATACAAATGCGACAACCATATGACAACATATCAAGTTTCAACCATATACAAATGAGAGTACACATATGCATATGCAATATGAAGTGATTGAGCCAATTTATAACCTAGGGTGTGTGTATATGCATCCACGAGCAACTACTAGCAACCACTAGCAACCATTTGCAGCCATCATCCATAACATGTTTTCAAATACATGTTTGCATCCATTTGTTTTCTACCTAAGGAGTTAGGAAAAGGACCGAGGAGATATACCTAAAAGATAGATAAAGCATAACTTAAGGAAAAAGAGAGAGATCAAAGATGTACCCAAAAAGATGAGGGTAGGCAGTGCGTATTCTGTCCTCAGTTTCCCAAGTCGCGTCTTCCTCGGCGTCGCTCCACTGAACTTTAACGAGTTTGACTTCGCGGTTGCGTAGCTTTTTCACTTCCGTTCCTAAGATGCGGGTTGGAACTCTCCTCACAGTTGCTTCACGTTCCACTTCGGCTTCTTCTAGAATGTTAGGTTCCACCACTTCCGCTGACTCATGCAAACACTTCCGGAGGTGAGAAACATGAAAGACGTTGTGAACCCCGGCCAGTCTCTCGGGTAGCTCTAATCTATAGGCCATCTTTCCAACCTTCTCGATGATAGGAAACGGTCCTACAAATCTTGGTGCTAGCTTTCCTGCGGATCCAAAACGAACGATGTTCCTTAAAGGTGATACCTTAAGGAAAACCCTGTCCCCATCCTCAAACTCATGGTCGGTCCTTCTTTTGTCGGCGTAGGATTTCTGTTTGTCTTGGGCGGTCTTCATTCTCCTACGTATCAAGTCCACTTTCTCCGAAGTCTCTCGAATCATATCTGGTCCAAGTATAAGCTTATCTGTAGACTCGTACCAACAAGTTGGTGATTTGCACGGTCTTCCGTACAAGGCTTCGAAGGGTGCCATACCGATGGTAACTTGGTAGCTGTTGTTATAGGCAAATTCCTCTAAAGGAAGGTGATCCTCCCACGTCCCTCCAAAGTCGAGAACACAAAGTCTCAAAAGGTCCTCTAAAACTCTATTCACCCTTTCCGTCTGGCTGTCGGTTTGGGGGTGATAGGTCATGCTCAGACATAACTGTGTGCCTACAGCTTCTTGCAGACTCCGCCAAAATTCGCTTGTGAAGATAGGGTCTCGGTCACTAACAATGCTGGAGGGTATCCCATGGAGTCGAACTATTTCCTTGAGATAAAGAGATGCTAGAGATGCGGCAGTCCTTCTACTCCTGATAGGTATGAAGTGGGCGCTCTTAGTAAGCCTATCCACTATTACCAAATGCTAGTGTTGCCTTTTCTAGACCTAGGTAGTCCATTGAAATGCTATCCCACTTCCACTGTGGGACCTCTAAAGGATGAAGTAGTCCTCCAGGCTTCTTTTGTTCCGCCTTGACCCGTTGGCAGGTCATGAACTTAGAAACGAAATCTGCCACGCCTTGTTTCATGCCGTTCCAAAAGAAAGTCCTTTTTATATCCTTGTACATCTTATCACCGCCAGGGTGTAAGGTCATCTTGGAATGATGCGCTTCCTCGAGAACCTTCTTTGTCAATTCCCTCGCTTGTGGGACGCATAATCTTCCATCTCGCCTCAACCAACCCTTATCATCGATGGCGTACCTACTGAGGTGACTAGAAGTCTCACCCCTAATAAGTTTATCAATCACATCAACAAGCTGAGGGTCTTCACGTTGTGCAGCCCCTATTGAGTCCAAGAGAGTAGGGCGTACTTCGAGAGATGCTAGCAAACCCGGTACAAAATCTGAGGAGGGCCTAAAGTCAAAACAGGCTATATACTCCAAGCTTTTCCTTTCCACAAAGAGAGGGCTTAAGGTCAGTTTCTTATGGCTCAACACGTCTGCTACTACGTTGCCTTTGCCGGGAGTATAGGAAATTTCAAAGTCATACGAGGCAAGAAACTCCATTCATCTTTGCTGCCTCAAGTTAAGATCCTTCTGCGAGAAGAGATATTTCAACGATTTATGGTTAGTGTATAATTCGAACTTCTCACCTAGGAGATAATGGCGCCAAGACTTAAGCGCAAAGACGATGGCGGCTAACTCAAGATCGTGGGTTGGGTAGTACTTTTCATGAACTTTTAATTGTCTTCCACCATAAGCTACTACCCTTCCTTCTTGCATTAGAACAGCGCCTAGTCCCGTTCCACATGCATCCGTGTATACCGTGAACATTTTGCTTCCATCTGGCAAAGTCAGAACTGGGGCTGTTGTGAGAGCCCTTTTTAATCGTTGGAAAGCAAACTCGCAGTCCAAATCCCAAGTGAATGCCAGATTCTTCTTTGTTAGCCTTGTGAGTGGGGCCGAGATCTTTGCTAAATCCATAATAAACTTTCGGTAAAAACGGGCTAGCCCAAGAAAGCTTCGAACTTCGGTTGCATTTCTTGGTGTCTTCCAATCTTGCACTGCTACCACTTTTGCGGGGTCCACGGCCAACCCTTCTTTGGACACTATATGCCCCAGAAATCTTACCTCTTTTCACCAGAAGTGACACTTGGAGAATTTGGCTTTTAGTTGATGAGCTCGAAGAGTTTCCATGATTTCTTTCAGATGCTAAGCATGCTCTTCCTCATTCTTTGAGAAGATTAAGATATCGTCCACGAAGACAACCACAAATTTGTTGAGGAATTCTCTAAACACCCTGCTCATTAGGTCTACGAAATAAGCGGGTGCATTTGTCAAGCCGAAAGGCATGACAAGCCACTTAAAGAAATCGTCTGGGGTTCTAAACGCCGTTTTATCAATACTATCTTCATCTACTCTTAGCTGATGGAACCCAGTTGCTAGATCAAGTTGGGAGAAGACCGTTGCACCTACAAGCTGATCAAACAAATCGTCGATTCGGGGAAGAGGGTGCCTATTTTTCTTGGTCAATTTGTTTAACTCCCTATAGTCGACGCAAAGGCGAAGCGAACCGTCCGCTTTAGTTGCGAACACCACTGGAGCACCCCATTCCGAAATGCTCCGTCTAATGAACCCCTTTTCGAGAAGTTCTTTAACCTACTTACTGAGCTCCTTTCTCTCCCTTGGAGCCATGTGTCTGACAGGTAAAGCTACAAGCTTTGCGTTATCCACAAGATATATGCGGAAGTCTATTTCCCGCCTCGGAGGTAAGCCTTTCACCTCCTCAAAGACATCCGGATATTCCCGGACTACTCTAACCGATTGCAAATTTTCATCAGAAGCAACAAGCGACTCTAGATAACTAAGCATAACAGCATTCAAGGGATTACAAGAAATTTCTAGAGTGTTACCAAGCCGAGTTAAGAGCCTAACTACTCTTTTTTCACAATCAAGGATGGCACTGTTACTGGATAACCAGTCCATGCCTAAGATCAAACCATATCCCGAGAAGCCTAAGACAAAGGCATCACAACTAAACTCAACGCTGAGAATAGAGATTTTCAAAACCAAACAAACCATTGACAAGTAAGCGGAGCCCCCAATTGGATTTGAAACTACTAAGGGATCTTCTACCATACTAGTATCTAGATGCAGAGATTCTACTAAGGCAGAGGAAATAAAAGAGTGTGATGCGCCAGAGTCAAAAAGTGTACGAACTGGATGATCATAAAGATAGACTACACTTTCTACAGAAATATAACTACCTCGTTCTTGCTGAGGTGCCACTAGCGCATGAACCTGACCCCCTGAAGTGGATCCAGCTTTCTGTCCCTTCCCTCGTTTCCTTGGGCAGTTCCTAACCATGTGTCCAGTCTCACCGCAATGGAAGCAAGTAGCACTCATCCTCCTTTTCTTCTTTCTGCAGTCTCTCTCCAGATGTCCAAGAATGCCACAGAAATAACATTTCCTTTTCTCACGTGTCTTGTTATTTTTGTTGTGGTCCTTTCCTCCTTGACTATTATCCGTCTCCTTGTTCTGTGATTCTTCCGCTTGCTGGTTCACGTAGAGGAGGAGGAGGAGGAGTAAAAGCGTCTGTAACTGGGGAGTAGTAATGTCGGCAAGGCCCGCGTTATTGGCCCTTTCTTCTAAGTACCTCCTAAACCAGCCGGGAATCGGCACTCCTTCTGGGAGGTTAAGGTCTCCAGACATGCTGAAATAGAAAGGGAAAAATTCAAAATGAAGGATAGAGAGAGATAGATAGGGCACATGGCTTTAGGGGATTTCGTCTTTTCATAAATTTTACACTTTTTCTTGAAAAATGCTTCTTTAAATTTTCTTTTTGAAAACAATTTCAAAAACTTTTATCTTGTCTGGTAAACCTATGCCCTGATACCAAGTGAAACACCCCACCTCCGTTAAGGTCACTCACAAAGGGAATGCCTTAATTTTGGTGGAGGTTTATAAGTAAAAGCCACAGATAAACTCAAGACAGATATAAATGCACATATTTTAAACAGCGGAAACCAACAGACTTTTATTCATCAATACGTGTTCCAAAACATAACATTCCATAATTGTTTCAAAATACTTCCATCATTTCAACAACATAACTGTCTTGATTATTAAAGAAGCATAAAACATAAATAAAATGACAAAAATCCCCATAGTGATATCCAAAGCCATAGTCCGAGCAAAAGAGACCCAAACCATACATCTACGTTCTTGGAGCTTGAACAAATCCTGACTGAGCTGAGCTGTTTACTCCCTATGGACCTGAGGGGGGGAGACGAAAGAAAAGAAGACGAAAAGAAAATAGGGTCAGACATAAAGCCTGAGTAAATCTAGTAACTCTTCAGTATGTGAATAAGAAAAGGGCATGATAGATATATTCTGAAAATAGGATGGTGTCACAAGCTAAGGGATTGTCGAATGAACTATTGCACCCATACTGTATCTCTGCATCTATTTGTGGCACCCCATGGTGAGGGTGAAGTGATCCCCAACTTTATTTAAAGATCGGCTCCTACTCGCGTTAACATGTGTCATACGGCCCCCAAGAATTGTAGATACCTAATGATGGTCCCACCATGGGGTGTATCAAGACCCATCGTGGCGGCCCCGACACAAATTCTAGAAGGTATAGGTTATACTACTGGTGTCCCCAGTGCCCTGGTTGTCAGCTCCAAAGTGTGTGCACGCCCGCACTCCGTTAGACCTGCACTGTGCACCCACCGCCGTCGTTTGACCGCTTACAATCATCCCAGTAATCGTGCCCCACCCAGCCTAGTTTCAGGGTACCGTTGATACCTAAATTGGGTTACTGCTAAAACGGGTCCCTCGTTACTAGGATTTTCTAGCTAAACATGTTAAGTGGTTAAGTGTCTGTATTTACCTAACCCCCACCCATCAATTCTTGTTAACATGTTGAATTTGGTTAAGTGTTATAGTTGACTTAACCCTACCACCTGTCCTTATCCTCTTAGGAGCACCAGGCCACTCATATTAGATAGGTATTGCTACGGTTACTGGATATGCCAGTCGGTTCCGGGCAGGTTTACACCGCAACTCAGTCTAACCTTGGGTCTTTATTGGGCTCAATACTTAACCACCCACATTGGATAGGTATTGTTGTGACTACTGGACAACCGGGCGGTTTCAGGCAGGTTTACATCACAACTCAATCCAACCTCGGGTTAAGCACGTCGTGTTTTCTAGATTTACATATTTTATTATTTCTCAAATGTATATATGTAAATGTCATATCTATTATTTTTTGGCATAACAATTCATACCGCTTTAAATGTCATTGTCATTGGCATGTGCCAAACATGGCAACATATATTTTCATGTTTTACACCCAACGTTATTAACCCCTTTTATACGTTCGCAACGTTATAACAAATGTTGGGCTCGACACAATTCAGCCTAACTTTATAAGCGTAAGAAAAGGGGGAAATCAAGAACATGTAATATTTGATAACATATAAGGGTATGTGGCACATGAACTTGCAATTTAGCGATACTAACATAAATGATGGGTCATGTGAACTTGCATTCATATCAAAGTACAACTAAGTAGGTGACATATGAAATGGCATAGTTTACATCTTGTGTTTAATTATGTTTAACTTGGCATAATGTCAAACACATAACTAGAATGATGTATATTCACCAAAAGGTCCAATTATAACATTTAATAACATAGTCTATTTCAACATGAACTTGCATAGTTTTTGAAACCCAAACGTTACTTAACATAGATCCAATTACACTTGCAAATAAACATGAATTTGCGTAGTTTATGAAACCCAAACGATGCTTAACATAGATCAATCATACTTGCAAATAGACATGAAAATGATATCATAGGTTTTGGGTCATGTAGGCATAAATAGTTTCAAGTGTCATAGGAATATACAAAGTATATACATAGTCCAAGCCTTCGACATATACATAAAGGAATCAATTTCTAATCTTTGCCACAAACTTGCAAGAGTCATTATTTTCATATACAATTGTTCAATAGGCTTGCATCAATCAATTTATGCCACAAACGTCAATACACAAGTTATGACAGAATCATCACAATACATAGAATTTTATACAATATAATAACACAATTCTATTTTCATTCACATCGAATCACATCGCAATTCTTATTCATTATTATGAAAGGTCACTATACTTACAACGAATGCAGAATCTTGAATTCTGGATTCTGAATTCTGAAATTGGAATGCGCTCCTTTGGGTAGACTAACGTTGCATTGAAAACTTTTGATTTAAACTTTAAATCCTCTTCTTAGTTTGAATCGTCTCTAGGCTTTTCTCTTGACGGCTATGTTCAATTCCTCCCTAGCAGCATGACGACTCCTTTCTCATATTTTTGTGTGAATTTTCAGTTGAGATTTAGGAAGTATTTATAGATTTTTAAGTTGTTTTGAGCCGTCAGATGAAGATAGGAGGAATCTAGGCCATTCAAAATTCAGAGAGCCAATCAAGAGGTGACACGTCAGCCCTAGTGACACACAGGGCCTCAGAAATTCGAGTTAGATTCAGACCTGGCCAGCCAGGTCGACCAGCCAGGTCGACACTATGGTCGACCTGGGGGGGACCAGGTCGACACCATGGTCGACCTGGGGTGACCAGTTCGACTCCATGGTCGACCCTATGGTCGACCTGGTCTCTTGGGAGGGAATTTTCCCACCAAGCCCAGTTTGAACCTGAATTTCGAATTTTGAATTTAAAACTGAGCTGTTTGAGTTTAAATTTGATTCTGAAACTTTCGAAGGCCATAACTCCTTCATACGGAGTCTGATTCACGCAAACTCGTCTATCTCAAGAAGAATTTCGAGACCAACGCAATGGCGTAACCCGTTTCCCTTAATTCTTTCATTTAGAAATAATTATACTTTAATTTGTGAAGCTTAGCGTTATAGAATTCTCGGGGTGTTACAAAAATACTACTGGCTGCATGGCAACTCAAAGATGAGGCTTCCTACTGGTGGGAAGTAACACAAGCTGGTCAACCGGTGGGGACGTGGGATGTTTTTAGGCAAAGGTTCGAGGTGAAATTCTTATCTTAGGCAGAAGATGGACTGCAAATGGAAAGGTTCTTGGCTTTAAAACAACGAGACATGCCGATTAAGAAATATGTGAATAAGTTTAATAAACTAGCAAGGTTTTGACTAGAATTGGTGAATAACCCTACAAAAGGGCGCTTAGATTTGCGAGAGGCTATAAAGACTTACTTTGTATCACATACCAATGGGTGAAACTTTTGAAAGGCTATTTGATATGGCGCTTATGCAAAAAGATGGCATGGGAGAAAAGAAAAAGACTAAGACTTAGGAAACTCAAGCAAAGGGTGGAAAGCAGATTTTTGGCCCAAGAAAGGAAAGCAAAAAAAGAAAGATTGAAAGCCTGACAAGTCTCAAATAAAAAAGGATACAAAGTGTCATGGATGCAGTGCTATAGGTCACATTGTAAAAGACTGCAGAAAGACTAATGGAGCTTGCTTTAATTGTGGACAGATGGTACATTTCACAAAGAAATGCCTTAGTAATTAAGGGCAAGGCGAATGAACTTTTGTACAAGTGCATGCTCTGGAAGCAAGTAGACCTGATCGAAGTAGGGAAATCACAGTCGAAGGTTTGATTTCCCTTTTTGACTATCCTATTTGAACCTTGTTTGATTCTGGCACTTCACACTCATTATATCATGTTCTTTAGTAGATAGTCTGCACCTAAATACTAGTATAGTCTCTGAACTTGTAATAGTCTCAAAACCCATAGGAGGATCAGCTCATTTATGCAAGATGTGTAGGGGTTTGAATTTTTTTACCTTGGGCATTGAATTTGAATGCAACGCAAATGTACTGGGCTTTATAGGCTATGGTTTGATTCTAGGCATGGATTGGCTAGCCATGTATGATGTCATGATTGATTGTGAAAAGGGAGTGGTTAGACTTCTTTTTTATCATGGTTGGACTCTCGAAATTTCATTCGACCCGAGGATTCAGTGATGCTCAGTTTTCTAGAATCATTTGATACTTCTGTTGACAACTTGCGATCTGTTCCCATAGTTAGAGACTTCCCGGATGTGTTTGAGGAGGTTAAGGGACCACCTCCAAAGTGCGAGATAGACTTCCAGATTTACTTAGTAGAGAATGCGAAGCCAACAACTCTACACATGCACCACATGGCCCCTAGGTAAAGGATGGAGCTTAATAAGCAAGCAGAGGAGCTTTTCGAGAAAGGTTTTATTAGGTGAAGCATTTCAGAATGGGGAGATCCTGTCATCTTCGCAACTAAGTAAGACAACTCACTTCGTCTATGTGTGCATTATAGGGAGCTGAATAAGCTCACTAAGAAGAATAGTCATCCGCTACCAAGAATTGATGATCTGTTCGACCTGCTAGTTGGCGCATCAATTTTCTTACAACTGGATCTAGCCACGGAGTTTCATTAGTTGAGAGTGGCAGCGGACAACATAGACAAGATGACATTCATTACATCAGATGGATTCTTTGATTGGTTGGTTATGTCTTTTGGGTTAACCAATGTACCCGCCTATTTTGGGGACATGATGAGTAGAGTCTTTAGGGAGTTTCAGAAGAAGTTTGTGGTGGTTTTTGTGGATGACATCCTGATCTTCTCAAAGAACGAGGAGGAACATGCAAAAAAAAGGGAAGGTTTGACGCACCCTCAGGTCACAGCAACTCAAAGCAAAGTTTTCTAAGTGTCACTTTTGGAGAAATGAAGTAAGGTTCCTAGGACATGTGGTCTCCAAGGTTAAGATAGTAGTGGACCCTACAAAAGTCGTTGCAGTTCAAGATTGGAGGGCTCCAAAGAATTCAATGGAGGTAAGAAGTTTCCTAGGGTTGGCAGGGTACTACAGAAAGTTTATCAAAGATTTTGCAAGAGTATCAGCCCTGCATACCGGACTAACAAAAAAGAACTTGGCTGTTTCATGGAGCATTGTTTGTGAGGATGCCTTTCAGGGGTTAAAGAGGGCTCTTACAACAACCCCAATTCTGACTCTTACAGACGGAAGCAAGATGTTTACGTTTTACATCGATGCTTATGGCACAGGGCTTGGTGCCATTATGATGCAAGTGTGAAGGCTAGTCTGCTATGGAAGTAGACAGTTGAGAGTTCACGAAAAGGACTACCGAACCCACGATCAAGAGTTGGCCGCTATAATGTTCGGATTAAAGTCTTAGCGACACTATTTACTTGGAGAAATTTTTGAGCTATATACGGATCATAAATCAGTCAAGTACTTGTTCTCGCAAAAGGATCTCAACCTAAGGGAACAACGATGGATGGAGTTTCTAGTGTCCTACAACTTCGAGATAGCTCATACCCCTTGCAAGTGTAATGTAGTGGCGGATGCACTGAGTAAGCATAGGATGACTCTGAATCCTTTATTCGTAGAAATGCGAAGCTTGGTGCATGTCTCAACTTTTGATTTTAAGCCTTATAAGGATTTCACAGTTGATTGTTAGCCTCTTTAGAGGTACGACCTACTCTATTGGAGAAAATTGGATCTATCCAAGAGGAAGACCAACAAATTTCATACATCTTGGACAGGCTTGATAGATGAGAGACTTCTAGTCACCTTGCTAGATACACTGTGGACGATAAAGGGTGGCTAAGACGAGATGGAAGGCTAGCGTCCCTAAGATTGGAGAATTTCTTAAGGTAGTACTTGAGGAAGCTCATCATTCTCGGATGACTATCCATCCGGGCGGCGACAAAATGTATCTAGACATGAAGAGTGTTTTCTTTTATACTAGAATGAAGAAAGATGTGGTAGAATTTGTAGCTCAATGCATGACTTTCCAAAGAGTAAAGGCTGAACAAAAGAAGCCAGGTGGATTGCTTTAGCCCTTAGGTATCCCGCAATAGAAGTGGGAGAGCATCTCTATGGACTTCATCTATAGATTCCTCGATCAAGGAAGGGAAATACAAGAATTCGGGTAATAGTGGATAGGCTTAAAAAGGGTGCTCATTTCATTCCTGTAAAGAGCAAGAGGATGACATCTTGGCTGGCATCAGTTTATCTCAGAGAGATAGTACGTTTGCATAGGGTACCTTCCATTATACTGAGTGATCGCGACCCCATCTTTACTAGTGAATTTTGGAAGAGCCTGCAAGAAGTGTTAGGTACACAGCTACGGTTGAGCACAACATAACACCCTCAGACAGATAGACAGACTGTGAGGGTGAATAGAGTTCTTGAGGATCTTCTAAGACTGTGTATCCTCGATTTTGGAGGGACTTGGGAAGAGCATCTTCCTTTGGTGGAGTTCGCCTACAGCAACAATTACCAATCCAGCATAGGTATGGCACCTTTTGAACCACTATATGGACGACCATGTAGATCATCGACTTGTTGGTAGGAGTCTACTGACAGACTTCTGCTTGGGCCAAACATGATTCGAGATACTTCATAGAAGATCGATCTTATCCGTCGAAGGATGAAAGCCGCTCAAGACATACAAAAATCTTATTTTAATGAGAGGAGGAACGATTTTGAATTTTAAGTGGGAGATATGGACTTCATTAAAGTGTCACTGCTGAGAAGTGTAATTCGCTTTGGCTTAGTAGGGAAGTTGGCGCAATGATTTGTAGGGGCATTCCCTATAGTAGGGAAGATATGGCAGATGGCCTATAGGATTATTGTAACACCCTGTAATTTTAAAGAACATTAACTAAAGATCACATAATTTAATTTTGGGAATTAAGTGAAATGGATTTTACCATTGCGTTCGTCTCGGAATTCTGGTTCAGATAGACTCCAAGTTTGTGTAAAACGGACATCGTATGAAGAAGATATTAAGGTTAGAAGTTTGTATACATAGAAGAGAAGTATACATAAACAAATCAAACCATAATTTCAAAAAAAAAAATCAAAATCAAAACGGGAAGACGACGCGGGATTTGGACCTGTTAGGGGTCGGCCCATGGGTCGTCCCACTCAAGGGTGTGTCGACCCATCCCAGATCCATCCAGTTTCATTTCCTGAACCTGGACTTGTTCTAAGCAAGATTCATTTGGAAAACGTCTATATAAGGGCTGGCATTTCTGTTGTTTTATACACAAAAAATAATGGAGATAAGGAGATGCTGCCTCAGCTTGCATTGAATTAGACTATCTTCTACAGCGACAGCCTATATGGATACAAGAATCTCTTCTGCAATATTAGCATATTATTCTCTGTTCTTTATATACAATCTCTGTGAGTTCATGTTGCTTTTAGATATTAAAACTTAACAGTAATCTTGACATGTTAATAAACTGGATCTAGACCTATGCCTGTTAAAAAACTGATTCATATCCAAAACAGATCTGCTACAATGACATGAAATTTTCCACACACCTATTTCGTTATTTAGTTATGGCTATATGCCTATTTCTATGCTTATTTCTTCTATATATGCCTATTTATGTTCTTCTTCCTCTCTCATTCCCTTTTTATTTTTATATCTTAGGCTATCTACGAGCCTATGCCAATATCGCTGAAATAAGCATACGAACGAAATTGGGATTAATTGGGAATGATCAGTAATGATAATTTAGGGGAATAATTTACTATGACTGGAATTTGGGGGCATGACCGATAGTATGGTTATGACTGAAATTTGGGGTGTATGAACATGTAAACATGTAGTGTAACAACCCGAAAATCTGGGCCAGTTTAAAATTTTTATTTTGGCAATTTTAGCGAATTTTGAATATTTAAAATAGATTATTTTAAATAATATTGACGAGAAAATTTATTTCGAATAGAATTCGAACATATATATTTATACGCGTAGTCGTTAGAATAAAAATATTATTTATAATTATAAATAGAATTGAAAATGGCGCGGTAGTTCGATAATTCGATTTCAAACTTCAATTGAATGTACCGGGTGCAAAACAATCCAGATTTTAGTGAAACCAAAAACAATAGGATCTAATTGATAATATCTTTCCAACGAATCTGAGAAATCAAAATTTCATGGCGGGAATCAAAAGATATGTCCAGTTGAAAATTCTGAATAGTCGCTATAGAATTCAGGCCCTTAAAAATAGCCATTTTGCAAACGACCTCGGTTTTCGACGAAACCACTTTTGTTGGATCCGCAGTGTCAAATTATTGCTAGGTTTCAAATTTCATGATTTTCTGAATCAATATGTGAGCGTGGCAAAGGAAAACGCGTTTGACCAGTTTTAGTTGATTTTAATCGACTGGAAATTGGCCATTTTTCAAACGGTCTCAGAATTCGACGAAACTAGTTTTGTTAGGACCGTATCGTCAATACGAAGCTAGAAAATATTTTTCCGGAATTTTTAGAGTTAGTATGTGACCCCAGCAGATTGAAATGTGCGTTTCAAATTGAATATATAGATTTAAAATTTAATTTAAATAAAAACTGATCGAAACAACCGAATTGGCTTACGAAACATATCCCATTGTGTTCGGAATGGGAGTATTTGGCTAGAGACGACAGTCGTTGGTTTTGATTTGGTTCTCGGATTAATAGATAGAATTAAATTAAATTAAACAATAAAAAGGGAGTATATATATAGTTTGACCGGTCAAAGCAAACCCTAACTCCTCATTCAATAACAGCCACCGCCGTTTCTCAAAACCAGAGGCCCCGATCGCTCAGAAATTAATCCCCAAATTACTTTCAATCCGTTCCGAAATATACCCTCTTCCCAAAGAAAAAAAAACGAAGAACATCTCGAGCTCTCCCGTCCCAATGGTGATGATCGAGTACTACCGCCTGGACGTCGAGATTTTTGGGGCACAAAGCCGCCACGTTTCACCGCAAATCCCGAGGGCGCCGTGGGTTCGAGTTCACCGTCGTTCTGACGGTTGGGAGTGCTGGCGTGGGAGGTTCGTGGGGCGAGCTCAGATCATCGACCGACGATGTCTGGTGGCGCACGCATGGGGTTTTTGAAATCGATGATGGATTTAAATGTCTCGGCTACAGACCTGGAGCAGCAAGAAGAACGAAGGGTAATACCCTTAATGGCATGATTAGGTTTAACCAAGGTAATTTTTATTTTATTTTATTTATTTTTATTTCAATATACATAGTTATTTTCAGGGCAAAGGAAAAGAAAAATATAAAGAATTGATGTTTTAAAAATATAAAGAATTGATGTTTTAAAAATATAAAGAATTGATGTTTTAAAAATATAAAGAATTGATGTTTTAAAAATATAAAGAATTGATGTTTTAAAAATATGAAGAATTGATGTTTTAAAAATATAAAGAGCATGGATGTTTTGAAAATAAATTAGCAATGTTTTGAAAATATGAAATGCATTGTTTTTGAAAAATAAAATACCATTGTGTTTGAAAAGATAAACAACATTGATTTTAGAAAATAAATAGAATTGATATTTTAAAAATAGAAGAAGGCTTTGTTTTTAAAAATAGAAATAGGATATGATTTTAAAAATATAAAAGCAAGGAGCTTTAAAAATATAAAAGGATTTTTAAAATAAAAATAGCCTGGGTTTTAAAATATGATTTTTATATATTGAACTTTGAAGTAAAAATATGATTTTTATATATTGAACTTTGAAGTAAAAATATGATTTTTATATATTGAACGTCGAAGTAAAAATTCGATTTTTATATATTGAACTTTGAAGTAAAAATTTGATTTTTATATATTGAACTTTGAAGTAAAAAATTGATTTTTATATATTGAACTTTGAAGTAAAAATTTGATTTTTATATATTGAACTTTGAAGTAAAAATTCGATTTTTACATATGTAGAGAATACGGGCGAAGAACGTGATATCGACGAGAACAGTGAAGATTTCCTGCATAAGAAGTGCCGTGGAGCTAGGATAGCTATCGGTGAGAATTTCTCACCTTTCAATTTCTTTTCTAATTATATATATACTAGGATGCAGACGGTGCTTAGTAGCACCCGACACAATCGTCCACAGACCATGGACTTGTTTGTTTGGTTTCATAGCTTAGTTATATGATTTGATTTGAATTTGGTTGTTTGGTGATTTTGATTGATGTGTGAATGGCGTGGGCCTTCACTAGACCGGGGATAAGGCTAGGCCTCGTCCCGTTTCTAGTATCGTGCCGTTATGCCGCCGAAATTTTCTAAAATATGTTAGAAAATAAAATTATCATTTTATTGTGTAAATGAATAATAGAAATTCATATGTTAAAATAAAATGTTTTATCGTTAAAAATATAATTTTTAACGTGAATGTGAATAAAATAAAATATTCATTTACAAACCGGACGGTTTGTTTATGTACACTGATTTGACTGATATTGATTGGGTCGATAAATTTTACACATCGCCCAACTGCACAAATAAAATCTGTGTTTGATTGTTTGAAACCCCACACGGGTGTTGGGATGAAATTTGAAGTTCACTCATCCTGATTGATTGAATATGTCGATCGATTGATTGACAGGCTGTTATAAGCGTTAGATATTTATATTTGATGCTTATACAGTGTAGTGCACTTTGGTTGATGGTTGATTATTTTTCAATGCTATTATATACATGTGATGTATGAAAACCCATATAATTAACATTATATGGTAATTGATTGGGCCCCATTCCAATTTGAAAAATAAAGAATATTATAAAATAAAAGTTCATGTGTTGACAGTACTCATTCATTGAGATTGGTCATGTGTTGAACGAAATATTTTGATAATAACAACTATTTTGAATAAAGAAACATTTGAAATAGAATATTTGAAAATAGAAAGATATGAAGCCGTGTTGGTTAGATTGACGCCATTTTGACGTGAACGATATTTATATCGATTTTAAACGATTTCGAAATGAAATGAATTGAAAACGATTTCGAAATGAAATGAATTGAAAACGATTTCGAAATGAAATGAATTGAAAACGATTTCGAAATGAAATGAATTGAAAACGATTTCGAAATGAAATGAATTGAAAACGATTTCGAAATGAAATGAATTGAAAACGATTTCGAAATGAAATGAATTGAAAACGATTTCGAATTGAATTGAAAATGAATTGAAATGAATTCAAATTGAATTGAAATTTGAATTGAATAGAAATGAATTTTAAAACGAATTTATAAAGAAGAATTCAATTTTGATTTGAATTGAAATGGAAGTTGAAATTGTTTTTGAAACGAATTTAAAACTATTTATAAACTTCGTTTAAATAGAAATCGATGAAATATATATTATATATATATTATATATATAATATAATGGCCTGAATAGAACGCGCCGCGCTGCGGCAGTTCGTAAATTTCGACCATTTATTTCAAACGGACATTACGGGAGATCCGACCGTCGGATTCTCCTAAAACCGGAACCGTTGGGTTCGCATCGAAAAGAGCTTTCTAACGAATGTTAGAAATTTGAAATCTAACGGTTGGATTTGGAGATACGTCCAAATCAAATTCGAAAAAGGTCGCTGTAAGTGCAGTTCGATGGCCGTTGATGGAAATCGACTGTACGGGCCTGGATAAAATTATTAAAAATAGTAATAATTTGTGTAAAATCATAAGAAATGATTTGGGGAAAATTGGGATGAAAAACTCCATATTTGAAAAGATAAAAATAGATTTTTATCGAAATGAACTAGTTTTGAGCTAGAATTATAATTCTATTTATTTTTAAGTAAATAAATTGAATTAGAAAAGGGTTTTAAAAATAAGCAGAATTTCCAATGATTGCATTGGAGTGGATTTGAATCGAAATGGTCTTCGGAATATTTCGATGTTGGAATTCGTGATTATACAGGTGTTGTTATGGAAATTTGAAAGATATATATTTATATCGTTATTTCCAATACGACATTTGTTAATCGTAGAATTTGATATTGAATATAAGCCGATATATTTTCTATTCAGAGCCTTGTATTGAATATCAAAATGTGATTTGGGTTTGTCGTGAATGGTGTCTTCACTAACACTGTTCTTGAACCCAGTCGGGAAAAGATTAAATCTTTTTATTTAGATTTAATGAAGAGTACCAATTAAATAATATTTAATTGGAATTGAATTGATATTGATTCTTGGGTTTATCGTGAACAGTGTTTTAAATAACACTCGTTCTTTAACCCGATAATTAATCGAATGTGATTTTGGGTTTATCGTGAACCGTGTTTTTAAATAACACTGATTCTTTAACCCAGTTAGCGATTAAAACTAAGTGGAGTTTTAATGAATCTTTAATTAGATTGAAATAATCGAAATGGAGTATCACCAGTTTTGCTCCAGGCGATAGTTAAATCTTTAATTAGATTTGAACGTGAAATGGTAATTGAATTTACCGATAACACCGTGGTGTTAGATATGAAGTATAACCAGTTTTACTTCATGGGATGAATAGGTTGGGATTGGGAAATTAAAACAAATGATTACTTCGGTAAGGTTCGCTAATCCCGACTAGTTTGAATTGAGATTCAAAAATAGAATAAAGAATAAATTCAAGGAATTTATCTTGGATAAAACTAATGGGAACCTTTTCCTATGAATGTGAAATTTAGAAACTAACTGTCGGTTAGCCAACCAGAATGGTTTTCTGGATATTGATCTGATGTTGGTTTCGGCCTTCGGGGTTAATATTTGGGGGATTATTCTCTTGACTAATTTACGGTTAGTGACTAATGAATTGGAATGAGGCGTATGTTGTGTTTGTGTAACACTTATTTAAAATATACGCGAGTTATTCGGAAAGACCGGGTTTATCCCATTCTGAATAACTGATACGACGATAAGTCGAAGATGAAGACGGTGGTCGAAGACCGGAGGTCTTCACGTCGTTTGGGTAATTACTGATGATCTTGATTGGGCTGTACACCCAAGAAGATGGAAACAGTTAGTGATCGTCCAGACGTACTTGGAGATCGATGGATATGCGGGGTACTAGGTGCCTCCGGTTTCGTTCAGACCCAGAACGGACTTGTAAATGGACTGTGTGTCTGACATTGGATTTTAGTCCGTGTGATTGATCTCTATTAAATATATATCTGTTTGGCGGCGGAGAATTTATTCTCTTGCTTAACGCCCTTCTCTGAGACGTACGAGCTCAGGGGTTATATATGGATGGATATCAATCGCATGGAGTGAATTGCCTGTGTGGCATGCCTAAGTGGCAAATGATCAAGGCTTCTGTTGAAAAGCAAAGTCTTGTGGTTGATGATCGAAGCACGGCCTTTGTGGCGTAGCTTTGTGTAACGTTGATTCGCGAGTATCACACCCGGTATGAATCAAAAACGGGAGACGGACCTCAGGGAGGGCCTACGTTTCCTCCTAGCTAAAAGTGGCGTCAGTGGTTTTACACGCCCTGACGAGTTTGACTTATGTTGTTGTTGCTGTTGCGAGGCGCCTCGGATTGATCGGTCGTTCTCAAACCGATGGAGTCATTTAGTTGGCTCGCTTACGCCCCAAAGGGCGGCGAAACGTAGTGCTCAGGTATAATAATCCACATCGGTGGACCGGCCCTGTCGCTCCAAGGCTTGCCTGCACGCTTGCCTGAGACTCGGGCTAGGCAGTCTCGAATCATTGAGGATCTTGCCCCTAGCCTCGGTTCATACCATAAATGATAACCCAACTTCCAATACGACATTTGCGGTTTTGATTGTAAACTTATATATGGCGACATAGTGTTATGGGCCATTCATGCCGCCTATGATTGATATTTATGATTTGAAGTGTTTTATACACTATGCACTTATAATAGTATTAAACGATTTGTTTTAACCGTATCAAGCATTCTTTGGCTGTTATAAGGGAAAACCCTATCCTCGACTGCGTTGCATTGTGTGATGGGACCTGGGTCTTATAACAGCTTCATTTTTCTTTATTTAGCATTGCGCTGTTTGTTTTATGCACTCGTATTCTTGGGAGGAAACCCGTTCCGTGTTATACGGCGTGGTCCCTTGATTTACCTAATGATTTAAAATAAAGATTAATAACTGTTTTAGTTCTCACACCAGTCACATGACTGACCTGGAGTTTATTGTTTTAACCTAAACTCTGGGTGCCCTTATTTTGACACGGGCAGCTAGTAGTTTTGGTTTTGCAGATTTATATTCACAGGATCCTGGTTTACAGCTGGAACGATATCCGGAAAGCTTTGTATCCGTATATCTCATTCTAGTTGTGTATTGTATTATTTTCCGCTACTATGTATTTAAATGTAATTTAAATCTCTGATATTTCTGTGTAATATTTATTCAGTAATACTCTGTATATTCTTGTAATCTGATGCATTGTTGTAATATACAATGAAGTGCTCTTCTGTATGCGTTCTATTTTGTCGTGTTCTCAAACGATAGGGCGTTTCGAACGGCCTGGATCGGTTTAGCGACTGGTTCGGACCGAGCGAAATTCCTTGCCGTCACATTTGGTATCAGAGCTTTGGTTTACAAAGCTCAGAGAACAAGGCACATTAGAACCATACGAAAGAATTCATCAGATATTGGATTAGTAAAATCCAATGGGAATGACTCGTTAGAGATGGGATCAGTAGTATCCTAGAACGAGTGTGAAGAGTATATTTTTAAAATGAAAGTCAATTTTGTTTTGAAAATTTAAAATCAATTTTTCGTATTTGATTATATATTTATAAGATTTGGACAATTCAGTATATAAAGAATTTGCATATACGCCTTGCAAACGTATATTCAAAGTTTTAATATATTGGATAGATATAGCATAGCACTCTAGTCGCCCGAAGATGATATTGATGATAGCGATCACATCATCAACATTTATGTTCGAGTTTCGAAGGTGTGATTTTCTATATATTTCCATTAGACTGGTGTGAGAACCAAAACTTATATAGTTAGGAACACATTGTTGGGAATTGGCATCAAAAACATGATTTTTTGTATATGTATCAAAATTATGAATTTGAGACTCTAATTCACTAATTGATTGATGTTTGTGTTGTTTGTTTAATTGTTTGATAATTTTGAACCATTTAGCCTAATTGAATCAAATATTGAATTGTATTGAAAATTGGTCGCATCTGCTTGCATATACATATATATCATTGAACAGGGCATAGCAAGGAGGCTAGAGCCAGAGAATAAAATTTGTTTGCCCGACAAATAGGTACATGTTTACTACATAATTTACTGTTTTGTTTGGGTGATGATGATTTTATGAGCCTATTGGCTAGCCGCTTGGCTTTTTCTTTTTCTTTTTGAGATCTGAAGGACCGGGGAAGCTATTTGAAATTCCCCGATGCTCCCGGTGCAAGGGAGGTTATGGCGAAATTTTTCAAAAATTTAGGGTGTTAGCCAAATTTTTGAAGTTTTAAAAATTCTCAGAAACTAAAGAGTTGGAGAATGGAAGCCAGATCGAACGTAGCGTTGATTAATCAAACCACTTTCGACTTTGTTCCTTTTCGGGGACGAAAAGTTTTAAGTGGGGGAGATTGTAACAACCCGAAAATCTGGGCCAGTTTAAAATTTTTATTTTGGCAATTTTAGCGAATTTTGAATATTTAAAATAGATTATTTTAAATAATATTGACGAGAAAATTTATTTCGAATAGAATTCGAACATATATATTTATACGCGTAGTCGTTAGAATATAAATATTATTTATAATTATAAATAGAATTGAAAATGGCGCGGTAGTTCGATAATTCGATTTCAAACTTCAATTGAATGTACCGGGTGCAAAACAATCCGGATTTTAGTGAAACCAAAAACAATAGGATCTAATTGATAATATCTTTCCAACGAATCTGAGAAATCAAAATTTCATGGCGGGAATCAAAAGATATGTCCAGTTGAAAATTCTGAATAGTCGCTATAGAATTCAGGCCCTTAAAAATAGCCATTTTGCAAACGACCTCGGTTTTCGACGAAACCACTTTTGTTGGATCCGCAGTGTCAAATTATTGCTAGGTTTCAAATTTCATGATTTTCTGAATCAATATGTGAGCGTGGCAAAGGAAAACGCGTTTGACCAGTTTTAGTTGATTTTAATCGACTGGAAATTGGCCATTTTTCAAACGATCTCAGAATTCGACGAAACTAGTTTTGTTAGGACCGTATCGTCAATACGAAGCTAGAAAATATTTTTCTGGAATTTTTAGAGTTAGTATGTGACCCCGGCAGATTGAAATGTGCGTTTCAAATTGAATATATAGATTTAAAATTTAATTTAAATAAAAACTGATCGAAACAACCGAATTGGCTTACGAAACATATCCCATTGTGTTCGGAATGGGAGTATTTGGCTAGAGACGACAGTCGTTGGTTTTGATTTGGTTCTCGGATTAATAGATAGAATTAAATTAAATTAAACAATAAAAAGGGAGTATATATATAGTTTGACCGGTCAAAGCAAACCCTAACTCCTCATTCAATAACAGCCACCGCCGTTTCTCAAAACCAGAGGCCCCGATCGCTCAGAAATTAATCCCCAAATTACTTTCAATCCGTTCCGAAATATACCCTCTTCCCAAAGAAAAAAAACGAAGAACATCTCGAGCTCTCCCGTCCCAATGGTGATGATCGAGTACTACCGCCTGGACGTCGAGATTTTTGGGGCACAAAGCCGCCACGTTTCACCGCAAATCCCGAGGGCGCCGTGGGTTCGAGTTCACCGTCGTTCTGACGGTTGGGAGTGCTGGCGTGGGAGGTTCGTGGGGCGAGCTCAGATCATCGACCGACGATGTCTGGTGGCGCACGCATGGGGTTTTTGAAATCGATGATGGATTTAAATGTCTCGGCTACAGACCTGGAGCAGCAAGAAGAACGAAGGGTAATACCCTTAATGGCATGATTAGGTTTAACCAAGGTAATTTTTATTTTATTTTATTTATTTTTATTTCAATATACATAGTTATTTTCAGGGCAAAGGAAAAGAAAAATATAAAGAATTGATGTTTTAAAAATATAAAGAATTGATGTTTTAAAAATATAAAGAATTGATGTTTTAAAAATATAAAGAATTGATGTTTTAAAAATATGAAGAATTGATGTTTTAAAAATATAAAGAGCATGGATGTTTTGAAAATAAATTAGCAATGTTTTGAAAATATGAAATGCATTGTTTTTGAAAAATAAAATACCATTGTGTTTGAAAAGATAAATAACATTGATTTTAGAAAATAAATAGAATTGATATTTTAAAAATAGAAGAAGGCTTTGTTTTTTAAAAATAAAAGAAGGCTTTGTTTTTAAAAATAGAAATAGGATATGATTTTAAAAATATAAAACAAGGAGCTTTAAAAATATAAAAGGATTTTTAAAATAAAAATAGCCTGGGTTTAAAAATATGATTTTTATATATTGAACTTTGAAGTAAAAATATGATTTTTATATATTGAACTTTGAAGTAAAAATATGATTTTTATATATTGAACGTCGAAGTAAAAATTCGATTTTTATATATTGAACTTTGAAGTAAAAATTTGATTTTTATATATTGAACTTTGAAGTAAAAATTTGATTTTTATATATTGAACTTTGAAGTAAAAATTTGATTTTTATATATTGAACTTTGAAGTAAAAATTCGATTTTTACATATGTAGAGAATACGGGCGAAGAACGTGATATCGACGAGAACAGTGAAGATTTCCTGCATAAGAAGTGCCGTGGAGCTAGGATAGCTATCGGTGAGAATTTCTCACCTTTCAATTTCTTTTCTAATTATATATATATACTAGGATGCAGACGGTGCTTAGTAGCACCCGACACAATCGTCCACAGACCATGGACTTGTTTGTTTGGTTGCATAGCTTAGTTATATGATTTGATTTGAATTTGGTTGTTTGGTGATTTTGATTGATGTGTGAATGGCGTGGGCCTTCACTAGACCGGGGATAAGGCTAGGCCTCGTCCCGTTTCTAGTATCGTGCCGTTATGCCGCCGAAATTTTCTAAAATATGTTAGAAAATAAAAATATCATTTTATTGTGTAAATGAATAATAGAAATTCATATGTTAAAATAAAATGTTTTATCGTTAAAAATATAATTTTTAACGTGAATGTGAATAAAATAAAATATTCATTTACAAACCGGACGGTTTGTTTATGTACACTGATTTGACTGATATTGATTGGGTCGATAAATTTTACACATCGCCCAACTGCACAAATAAAATCTGTGTTTGATTGTTTGAAACCCCACACGGGTGTTGGGATGAAATTTGAAGTTCACTCATCCTGATTGATTGAATATGTCGATCGATTGATTGACAGGCTGTTATAAGCGTTAGATATTTATATTTGATGCTTATACAGTGTAGTGCACTTTGGTTGATGGTTGATTATTTTTCAATGCTATTATATACATGTGATGTATGAAAACCCATATAATTAACATTATATGGTAATTGATTGGGCCCCATTCCAATTTGAAAAATAAAGAATATTATAAAATAAAAGTTCATGTGTTGACAGTACTCATTCATTGAGATTGGTCATGTGTTGAACGAAATATTTTGATAATAACAACTATTTTGAATAAAGAAACATTTGAAATAGAATATTTGAAAATAGAAAGATATGAAGCCGTGTTGGTTAGATTGACGCCATTTTGACGTGAACGATATTTATATCGATTTTAAACGATTTCGAAATGAAATGAATAGAAAACGATTTCGAAATGAAATGAATTGAAAACAATTTCGAAATGAAATGAATTGAAAACGATTTCGAAATGAAATGAATTGAAAACGATTTCGAAATGAAATGAATTGAAAACGATTTCGAAATGAAATGAATTGAAAACGATTTCGAAATGAAATGAATTGAAAACGATTTCGAAATGAAATGAATTGAAAACGATTTCGAATTGAATTGAAAATGAATTGAAATGAATTCAAATTGAATTGAAATTTGAATTGAATAGAAATGAATTTTAAAACGAATTTATAAAGAAGAATTCAATTTTGATTTGAATTGAAATGGAAGTTGAAATTGTTTTTGAAACGAATTTAAAACTATTTATAAACTTCGTTTAAATAGAAATCGACGAAATATATATTATATATATATTATATATATAATATAATGGCCTGTATAGAACGCGCCGCGCTGCGGCAGTTCGTAAATTTCGACCATTTATTTCAAACGGACATTACGGGAGATCCGACCGTCGGATTCTCCTAAAACCGGAACCGTTGGGTTCGCATCGAAAAGAGCTTTCTAACGAATGTTAGAAATTTGAAATCTAACGGTTGGATTTGGAGATACGTCCAAATCAAATTCGAAAAAGGTCGCTGTAAGTGCAGTTCGATGGCCGTTGATGGAAATCGACTGTACGGGCCTGGATAAAATTATTAAAAATAGTAATAATTTGTGTAAAATCATAAGAAATGATTTGGGGAAAATTGGGATGAAAAACTCCATATTTGAAAAGATAAAAATAGATTTTTATCGAAATGAACTAGTTTTGAGCTAGAATTATAATTCTATTTATTTTTAAGTAAATAAATTGAATTAGAAAAGGGTTTTAAAAATAAGCAGAATTTCCAATGATTGCATTGGAGTGGATTTGAATCGAAATGGTCTTCGGAATATTTCGATGTTGGAATTCGTGATTATACAGGTGTTGTTATGGAAATTTGAAAGATATATATTTATATCGTTATTTCCAATACGACATTTGTTAATCATAGAATTTGATATTGAATATAAGCCGATATATTTTCTATTCAGAGCCTTGTATTGAATATCAAAATGTGATTTGGGTTTGTCGTGAATGGTGTCTTCACTAACACTGTTCTTGAACCCAGTCGGGAAAAGATTAAATCTTTTTATTTAGATTTAATGAAGAGTACCAATTAAATAATATTTAATTGGAATTGAATTGATATTGATTCTTGGGTTTATCGTGAACAGTGTTTTAAATAACACTCGTTCTTTAACCCGATAATTAATCGAATGTGATTTTGGGTTTATCGTGAACCGTGTTTTTAAATAACACTGATTCTTTAACCCAGTTAGCGATTAAAACTAAGTGGAGTTTTAATGAATCTTTAATTAGATTGAAATAATCGAAATGGAGTATCACCAGTTTTGCTCCAGGCGATAGTTAAATCTTTAATTAGATTTGAACGTGAAATGGTAATTGAATTTACCGATAACACCGTGGTGTTAGATATGAAGTATAACCAGTTTTACTTCATGGGATGAATAGGTTGGGATTGGGAAATTAAAACAAATGATTACTTCGGTAAGGTTCGCTAATCCCGACTAGTTTGAATTGAGATTCAAAAATAGAATAAAGAATAAATTCAAGGAATTTATCTTGGATAAAACTAATGGGAACCTTTTCCTATGAATGTGAAATTTAGAAACTAACTGTCGGTTAGCCAAGCAGAATGGTTTTCTGGATATTGATCTGATGTTGGTTTCGGCCTTCGGGGTTAATATTTGGGGGATTATTCTCTTGACTAATTTACGGTTAGTGACTAATGAATTGGAATGAGGCGTATGTTGTGTTTGTGTAACACTTATTTAAAATATACGCGAGTTATTCGGAAAGACTGGGTTTATCCCATTCTGAATAACTGATACGACGATAAGTCGAAGATGAAGACGGTGGTCAAAGACCGGAGGTCTTCACGTCGTTTGGGTAATTACTGATGATCTTGATTGGGCTGTACACCCAAGAAGATGGAAACAGTTAGTGATCGTCCAGACGTACTTGGAGATCGATGGATATGCGGGGTACTAGGTGCCTCCGGTTTCGTTCAGACCCAGAACGGACTTGTAAATGGACTGTGTGTCTGACATTGGATTTTAGTCCGTGTGATTGATCTCTATTAAATATATATCTGTTTGGCGGCGGAGAATTTATTCTCTTGCTTAACGCCCTTCTCTGAGACGTACGAGCTCAGGGGTTATATATTGATGGATATCAATCGCATGGAGTGAATTGCCTGTGTGGCATGCCTAAGTGGCAAATGATCAAGGCTTCTGTTGAAAAGCAAAGTCTTTTGGTTGATGATCGAAGCACGGCCTTTGTGGCGTAGCTTTGTGTAACGTTGATTGGCGAGTATCACACCCGGTATGAATCAAAAACGGGAGACGGACCTCAGGGAGGGCCTACGTTTCCTCCTAGCTAAAAGTGGCGTCAGTGGTTTTACACGCCCTGACGAGTTTGACTTATGTTGTTGTTGCTGTTGCGAGGCGCCTCGGATTGATCGGTCGTTCTCGAACCGATGGATTCATTTAGTTGGCTCGCTTACGCCCCAAAGGGCGGCGAAACGTAGTGCTCAGGTATAATAATCCACATCGGTGGACCGGCCCTGTCGCTCCAAGGCTTGCCTGCGCGCTTGCCTGAGACTCGGGCTAGGCAGTCTCGAATCATTGAGGATCTTGCCCCTAGCCTCGGTTCATACCATAAATGATAACCTAACGTCCAATACGACATTTGCGGTTTTGATTGTAAACTTATATATGGCGACATAGTGTTATGGGCCATTCATGCCGCCTATGATTGATATTTATGATTTGAAGTGTTTTATACACTATGCACTTATAATAGTATTAAACGATTTGTTTTAACCGTATCAAGCATTCTTTGGCTGTTATAAGGGAAAACCCTATCCTCGACTGCGTTGCATTGTGTGATGGGACCTGGGTCTTATAACAGCTTCATTTTTCTTTATTTAGCATTGCGCTGTTTGTTTTATGCACTCGTATTCTTGGGAGGAAACCCGTTCCGTGTTATACGGCGTGGTCCCTTGATTTACCTAATGATTTAAAATAAAGATTAATAACTGTTTTAGTTCTCACACCAGTCACATGACTGACCTGGAGTTTATTGTTTTAACCTAAACTCTGGGTGCCCTTATTTTGACACGGGCAGCTAGTAGTTTTGGTTTTGCAGATTTATATTCACAGGATCCTGGTTTACTGCTGGAACGATATCCGGAAAGCTTTGTATCCGTATATCTCATTCTAGTTGTGTATTGTATTATTTTCCGCTGCTATGTATTTAAATGTAATTTAAATCTCTGATATTTCTGTGTAATATTTATTCAGTAATACTCTGTATATTCTTGTAATCTGATGCATTGTTGTAATATACAATGAAGTGTTCTTTTATATGCGTTCTGATGTGGCTTGTTCTCGAACTATCCGACGCTTTCCTTTACGGGGAAGTTGCGGGTCTTCACATGTAGGCTTAATTTGAAGATTAAGTGGTATACATTAATAAAACTATATGTCACCCATGTAATTTGTTTAATCTGTTGGGGGTTAAGTAAAATTGTTAATCTATTAATGTTGAATGTACATTGTCAACCCGTGTAAAACTTAACTCGTGGAAATCCTAGTTGATTGGGGAAACAAGTTTATGGGTTTGACTTGTGTGGGACCCATATTAGTCAGTAACCCATTCTGGTATTAAAAGGGGACCTCGCACTAGGTAGGGGTCAGGGCACGCTTACTGAGCAAATTATAAGAGGTTCATTTGGGATAGGGTGTTCTGATGGCGCGTTCCAACAAGGTCATGTGCGTGCATGGGTCCGGTCTGTGTCCTTCTGGTGGTTGCCACTTTAGGAAGTAATACACCCTATTATGAGGCAGGCACAGGGTGTTAAAGTGGTAGGGAGCCAATCGCTTGGGGGTAGTGATTAGGGTACATATAATTCTGTTTAGGTACTTGTTGTTTTTGGTTTGGGTGACACTCGTTATTTCTGTTTTGATACCTATTATTTCCACTTGGGGTAAAACCCGTTGCTGGAAGTAACCAAAGTCTACCATTTATGTTCTATTGGGATCATTCTATTTCTGTTAAGTAATTAGAGAACACTTAATTCGGTATATTAGTATTGGTGCAGAGAGAAAGTATTTGAGAAGCATAGTTTATCCTTTTCATCCTATTTATACCTGTTGTATACTGCAGTTATCTCTCATCCAGTTCATTTATTGTCTTGATACTTTTATTTCTTTATATGCTAAAAGTCACTGGCATCGCTAGACTTTATGTCTGAGCCGTTTTGTTTCCTTTTCTCCCTCTTCCTTTATTCCCCCTAGGTTCTCAGTGTGGGAACACTCGGGCTTGATTAGGACTCTCTCTCCTATTTATGCTTGGATTGGATCTGCTTAGATGTATCGCTTTGACTACTTGTCTACTTTGTTATGACTATTTTTGGGGGCTGTGATTTTATATTTCTTTACTTTGATGGTTTTAGTACAAGGAAGATACTTTAATTTGATGTAATTTTTTTGGTATTTTAGACTGATGTTGTGACTGGATTTTTGGACTGTGATGTTTCTGTTAGAAAATAAAGTTTTAAATTTCCACTGCTATTTTATACCTGTCTTATGAAATTCTGTATTTTTTTACCTATAACGCTTTAAGAAACTTAATGCATTCTGATAAAGAGCGACATTAACGGACGTGGAGTGTCACATTTGGTATCAGAGCTGAAAGTTGCAAGATTTGATAAAAGTTTTGATTTTTTTTTTCAAAAGCAAAAGTATTTTCAAAGAATAGTCTATTTCTGAAAAACATATTCCTCAAAGCTATATAAAATATTTTTCGATTCTCTATTTGAATCATTTTCCTTTCAGCATGCTTGGAGAACTGAATCTTCCCAAGGGCATTCAGATACTGGCTTGGTTCCATAAATATCTTTAGGCTATGACGCCTGCTGGAGGCCAAGCAGACACCCTTCCTCCCCCTACTGCAATCGTTGTTCCTCCTCCTCCGCGAGCGGATAACTTCTCTAAGATATGCAAGGACTTATGTACTATGGGAGGAAAACCAATCCGTGGAACTGAAAGCTTTGTGGAAGCATGGAATTGGCTTAAAGAGTTGGAGGATTTGTGTAACACCTCGCATTCTTGTTAATGCAATTACAAAATGTACATATAGATATGTGCATAAACATAATTAAGAATGAATTAATGAATACATACACCGATCGTGCATTTATAATCAAAGAAATAAATGCAGAATAAAAAGAAAAAAGAAGATAAATCAGAGAATGTAAAGTGAGCAATTAATAAATAAATATTAATTGCATAATTATAGGGAAGATGTGTGTGTATATATATACACACATGACGATTAAAAAGTTTAATGCCTGCAAGATAAAAAGTTGAACAATAAATTAACGCATACTGGCACATGGATAGCAATAGGAAAATGGAACGCTATAAATTGAGTGTATAAAGATAGAATGCAGTAATGGCAAATTGCAATGAATAAATAAAATTAAAGGAAAAAGTTAATCTGCATTCAAAAATATGTATAAAGGGAACTTTTATTGCACAAAAGAAATAATGGCGTATTTGGTGAAGCAATTAATAAAGAGAGAATGTAAATGAAATGGGTGCGCTGAAGATTGTATATCAAAATAATAATAAGCGAGTAGGCAATTAGTGCAAGCAGCTTAGTGTGAAAGCAGTTTAATTAAAAAGTGGTTTAGTGTGAAAAGGGTTTAATAAGAGGTTTAATTGGAAGGATGCTTAAAAAAGAGAATTAATTGATGTAATTGATTTGAGAAAGTTAGATTTGAAATAAAATAAAGAATTGTTTGTTTACAAAAGGTTAGCATACGCATAAGAGTTGAATGCAAATAAATATGATTTAGATTAAGGATTGCGCGCGAACAAAAGGAATGTTTGAAATTTGATTTATATGCAAGAATTATATGTAGTATAAATAAATAAAATTTCAAATCAAGAAGAGAATATATATATATATATAGTGGGGTGGGTGTCGACACTATGTCGACACCACCATAGGGGTGTCGACTCCCAAGCAGGGGTGTCGACACCCCTACGCGTGGGCACGTGGTGCAGCGCACCCTGGGCAATTCTGGAATGTTCTTTTTCTTGCGTGAGGTGGTTGGCTCAGATGGGCTTTAAATTAGATCTAAAGGACCAAGTTCATTTAGCACGCCTATAAATAAGATGGTAAGTTTTACCTTCATCCTCATAATTTCTGAGGTGACGCCAAAACTCTGCCCTTTTCTCTTCTTCTCCAAACCTATTCTAAAATCAAAAATTAGATCTAAGCCTTTTCTGCTTAAAGTTTGAGATAAGAATTTAGATCTACAATATATCCGCCTAGATTTACGCCACATGTGAGGTAAGATCTGAATCTGATCTATTTTAGTTCTTCTTCTTCTTCTTCTTTTCTCTTTCTTTTTGGGGTTAATTTATAGATCCATGGTTATTTAGGTCCTAAACTCAGTTCGGAAAACCATGGAAAAATAGATCTGGATCAGATTTAAGATTTGGAAGTCTTTTAGGTGACTGGGTTTAAAATATACTTTTTGAATAATAGTATACTTATCGTTTTCCATTCCCCATTAACATATACTATGAGCATGTTGGAAGATTTAATTTGATGAAATGAATTATTGCGCTAAAATGGATAATATGTTCAATCAGTTAATATGTTGAGATGTACATGAATACTTTTGTAAATATCTATTTTATGAACTTGTCAATTGGGATAATTGAGATTTTGGGTAAATGATACACTATTGGAGAATTACACTTTAATTTAAATAAAGTAATTAAATGTAAAAAGACATGCGACACATATTGGGATTTAGGGCATAATTTATAATGGGATTTTGGAACAGAACATATATTATGTTTTGAGACTTTAATTTGGGAGCACAAATTGATATGAACATAAATGATTGAATGAAGATGAATATGCCTAGGATTACAATTAGAAATTGCAACTGCACTTATGGCACGAGGTTAGGTTGCATTAGTGGCGGAAGTTTAGTCGGACCCGACCGGACCGGCATATCCAACAGCCACTAATGTTAAACCTAATGTGAGAGGCCTAAGTGCAAAATTAAAACATATAATGGTGCTAAGACACGAGGTTAAGTCAACTTGTGGTCGAAGTCTGCCCAGACCCGCCTGGCAAATCCAGCGTCCACAAGTGTAGGCTTAATGTGATAGGTATAGTGCTTATATATATAAATATATGTATATAACAAGATATGAATAAATGGAAATGGAGGTAATTAAATTTCTAACTCAGAAAATAAGAAAGGAAGGGATGTAATGAACTGAGTTAGTGTGATAAGAAGGAAAAGTGATGTATTTCCCTAAATGAATTATTTCTAAAAACGTTGTTGCAAGTAAGCCATAGTAAATAAAGAAAAGTAATGTTACCACGGATTTAGATGGGAATGCGTTACGAAAATAAATCATTGATTCCTTTTATCAAACTGATAAGGTGCATGAAGTGTTTTCCTTGATATAATAAGGAATATATATTACGGTGAATGAAGAATAATGGTTTACAAAAGTAAATGTTTTAAAAGGGGAATGATAATAACCTATTATAAATAAATAACATTAATGAAAATGTTGTATAATAGGTAGACGTGTCCTAGGGACAAGTGAATATTATAACTTAGGTTATAATAAACTAGTAAGGGAATGGGATAACTGGTGAATTGAGTTAAGGGACACTTAATTATAAATTAAGGGGAAAACCTGAAACCAGCTAAGAAAAGGGGGAAAATATATTATACTTAATTATAAATTAAGTAATATGTAAGCTAGGAAGACTGAAACCCATTGATAAGAATGTTTAGGCTTGTCCTAGGGAAAAGAGAAAATTATTACATAGGTTATAATAAACAGGTAAAGAAACTTATTTATGGGCCTAAGTTAATAGAACTAAGTTCATAAGTAATTAGCGATAAGTTGTATTGACAATGTAAAATGGAATTATGATTAAAAGAGAAAGAACGAGGAAAACTTACGAAATAAGTTATATTTAATCATAAATGGTGACATGTTAATTAGAAAAACATGCGAATTGGATGTACTTAATTACATATTAAGTAAAACATGTTATTGTAATGATGAAATCAACAAGAAGATAAAAAGGGGTTGTGGATTATAGATCTTGGGCCATAATCTTGAGAATAACGTGTTGTGGGCTTATTAATAAACTTAAATGGATTAAGTTGTATAACTGAAATTAATGAGCAAGAGAAACTTGGTAATTTGAATAAGAATTCAATATGAATTGGAATAACCAAGTTAACTGGAAACCTGATGAGGTGAGACAAGCGCGTAAAAGAATTTTTAGACATAGGGTCTAACAACATGCTAAAGTAAGGCGCTTAGACCAGTCCGTACGGTTGAGGGTGAATAACCCAACAGGGTAGATCATCGAGGTGTTATAAGGAACAAGGGGAGCGCACATTCATCTGATTGTTCTGACGGTTCCAAAGGACTGGAAGGGGAAGCACGCAGCTTCTTGAGGTACGTAAGGTGCTCCTAATAGTCCTCTGTGCGGTGACAGATGTCTTAGGTTGTGCTCGCAGAGGTTGGGTCTGCGCGTAACTACTAGGTGGGTGGGCCTTGACTGCAGATGTAGCTATGCAGTCAGAATGCTATGACGCGTTGATACCAAGATGGTTCAGTGGTTGCCTCACGAGGAGGCAGAGGGTCACAACCAATAAGGATAGTAGACTGTCGGATACCCGTTATCGACAGCCAGTGGGATGCGGATAGACTAGAGCTAAACCCAAGATACCATTTCACCCTTCACTATCGGGGTAAGGGGTTGAGGGGAGATGCCAATTGGATGTTTAGATTGTTTGCGTAGGAGCAGTCGTTTAGCTCTTGTAGTCGTTACTAGTTGAGGGAGGGGCCGAGGTGGGATGTTAGTCACCGTTAAAACAGACCCTAGGGATATCTGTATTTCGAGGCTCTTAAATGTGGGCCTGTACAGGTATGGAAAAGCTCCCGTTGAGTTCTGTGTTTCTTGTATCACCTTGCCATGGAACTCGGTGCACATTAGAGGACGTATGATTGTGGCATCGAGCTACAATTGAAGATTTAGTACCATATTTTCAAGGTTTAGTACCATATTTACATTTATGGTTATGGTATGCTAGACCTCCCACATTAAGCCTACCATTTGTGGATGCTGGAGATGCCGGGCGGGTCCGGACAGACTTATTCCACAAACTGGGCTTAACCTCATGTCTTAGCACATCTAGTATTTGCGCACCTAGACCTCCCACATTAGATTCACCACTTGTGGTCGCTAGATCTGTCGGGCGGGTCTGGGAAGACTTCCACCACAAGTGCAATTTAACCTCGTGTCTAGGCGCAATTACAGTGTCTAATTACTGTAATTCTAGGCATTTCATTATTAGCCATTTTTTCCTATGTCGTTATAGGTTATAGATTTCATTCCCCTTTTTGCCCCAATTATGTTCACAGTAAATTATTTGTCCAAATTCATATACATATATATTATTCAAATTATGTCAATTTTCACCTTTTTACCAACTATGCCCAAATTCCTCATTTCACAAGATATGCCAAATTTCAGTGTTTTTCCCTTCGTTCCCAAACTAATGTAATCGCATAATTTAGCGGCATGCCTAGGCTCAAAAAAAGAATAGCTATACAAAATAAAAAGGGAAAGGGTGAAGGGAAGATGACAGGGATGTTTATTTTAACAAATTGACATAAGCATATGATGGCATAGTGATAGGATGGACATATAAGAGCGGATCGGTGAACTTGTGATAATAAAATAGGTTCTAACATAATAGGGATGTCATAATAGACATGATTAGATCTAAATAAGAATTTAGATGTCCAACAAATGTCAGATTTAAATTGACACAACATGATAATCATAAGATGATCCAATTAACAATTAACATAAGATGATCTAAATTGACATATAAAAGCTCCCGTTGAGATCCATATCATAGCCAATTCAAAATGTCATAGGTTCACAAATTACAATAGATATGATATGATTCAGTCACATGCATAAATCCCAAATTACAATATCATGGATTCACAAATTGCAATAGATCTGATATGATTCAGTCAAAGTCATAGATCCAAATTTAAAGACATATCGTGTTTACTTTTGATTATTTAAATCTAAAGGCAATTGAAACTCATAGCGTTTGGATCTAGAATAATAGACGAAGAAGAAAATAATTGATGAATCTCAAATCTACGCTTGAGTCTCTAAATTTGATTGCAGAAGAAGAAAGAGTTTTTGTTCAGTCCAGGCACTAACAGCACTTAAGCCTCCATTGATTATCAGTGAAGAAAACAAGAGAAATGAGCTGTATTTATATCTGCCCGCCTCCAAACTGATTTAGCCACATCAGCACTAGGGTGTCGACCTACCCCTTAGGGTATTGATCCTGTTGTCGACACCCCCTTGGGGGGTTGACCCTGGTGTTGACACCTCCTTGGGGGGTTAACCTAGGGTCGATACCCCCTTGAGAAGATCAATCTATCATCAATAAAGACCGCGAAGAATTTATTTAGAAATTCCTGAAACACTGTACTTATTAAATCAACAAAATAGGCGGGTGCATTCGTCAACCCAAAAGGCAATATGAGCCATTCAAAGAAACCATCCGGAGTCCAAAAAGTAGTCTTATCTGTACTATCCTCAGCCACCCTCAACTGATGAAACCCCATGACCAGGTCAAATTGAGAAAATACCGAGGTACCAACAAGCTGGTCGAACAAGTCATCTATCCTCGAAAGTGGGTGCCCGTTCTTCTTGGTGAGCTTATTCAACTCTCTATAGTCAACACGTAACCGAAGCGAACCATCTTCCTTAGTTGCGAATACCACTGGAGCACCCCATTCAGATATGCTTCGCCTAATAAATCCTTTCTCAAGTAGTTCCCCTACTTGCTTACTCAGCTTCCTTCTTTCCCTTGGAGTCGGATAGCGCACAGGCAATGCAGTTGGCTTTGCATTGTCCACCAAATATATGCGAAAATCTATCTCGCGCCTTGGGATAAACCATGTACCTCATCAAAAACATCAGAATAATCTCGGACTATTAGAACAGATTGCAAATCATCGATAGATGCATCAAGAGACTTTAGGAATAACAGATCCTTGCGGGTCACAAGAAATCTCGAGTGTCCTCCCATGACAGGTCAGAAGTCTAACAACCCTCATCTCACAATCTAGAATGGCACCATACATGGTTAGCCAATCCATTCCTAGAATCAACCAGTAACTCATAAACATGAGCACCTACGCGTCGCACTCAAACTCGACGTCTAAGATAGATATCTTCTAACCCCGACAAATCATGGATAAATGAGTCGAACCACCAATGGAGTTTGAGACAATAATGGGATCCACTACCATACTAGTATATAAGTGCAGAGAATCAACCACAGAACTAGATATAAATGAATGTGAAGCGCCAGAATAAAAAATAGTTATAATAGGATGACTGGAAAGAGAAATCAAACCTTCCACGGAAATTTTTCTACCACTGTCCGGAGCACTAATCACGAGAGGATGCACCCACCCTCCAGAAGCTCCTGCTCTCTGGCCTTGTCCCTGTGGTCCCTGTTTCTTCGGGCACACCTTAGCAAAGTGCCTGACCTCTCCACAATTGAAGCAAGTATTCTTCCTCCTTTTACAGCCTTTGACCAAGTGACCCTTTCGCCCACAACTGTGACATTTCTTCTTATCCTTAACCTTGTCATTCTTTCCACCTTTCTTTTGTTGTTGCAGTTGCTACTGTCCTTTCTTAGGCCATACCTTCTTATTTTGCGTTGTTTCCTCAGTTTTTACTTCCTTGTTTTCTCCCTTGTCTTCCTCATGCATCAGGGACGTATTAAAAAGCCTTTCAAAAGTAGCTCCCGTTGGAATGTGGTATATAGCTAACCCGTGAAGGGGTTCATTTGCCCTTTAGCAAACCTCAAAGATTTCTTATGTGGAGTGTCTACCAATTCCAATGCAAATCTTGCTAGCTAGTTGAATTTGTTCACATATTCTTTAACAGTCATGTTTCCTTGTTTGAGCGCCAAGAACCTCTCCATCTGCATGCTTTTCTCAGCTTAGGGAAGAAATTTCATTTCAAATCCTTGTCTGAATATCCTATGTTTCTACTAGACGTCCAGCTTGGGTAACTTCCCACCAAAACAAAGCTTCATCTTTCAGTAGCCAGGCAGCTAACTGAATCTTTCCCCGATTTTCCACTTCAAAAATTATGAACAAGTCCTCGGTATACTTGAGCCAATTCATTGCCTCTACGAATGTTTTAATTGCACGGAATGGCTTCCCTCCCATGGCACAGAAATCTTAGCAGATCGGTAACACCCCACCTTTGTTAAAGTCACTCATAAAGGGAATGCATTAACTTCAGTGGAGCGTCATAAGTGTATAGAACAGATAAATTACAAAACAGACAAAAATTTTAAACAGTGGAAAATAAAATTTTAATTCATTGATAAAACAGCAGCTTGTACAAATATTGTTTTCCAACACCAAAACACCCTTATCCATTACAACAAAGCATCTGTTCTTGTTCAACAAAATAAAGAAGCATAAAATGACAATGATATTCCCCAATAAAGCATGAGCTAGCCATAGTAGTGGAAAAGAGAGTCCAAAGCAATACGTTGACTATCTTCGAGCTTGGAAAGAAAACTAAGCTAAGTGGTGATATTCCCTCCCTGTGAACCTGGGGGGAAACTGAAGAAAAGAAGGCGAAAGAAAATGGGTTAGACATAAGTCTGGTAAGTCCGGTGATTATTCAGCATGGAAACAGGAAAAGGATCATGACATGAATAAATTGAATACCAGACATGTAACACCCCACCTCCGCCAGGGTGGCTCTTGCAAGCACTCTGACTTTGGAGGGGCGTTTGAATCAGGTAAACATGCATAATGATATATCAAGGCAGAACAAGAACATATGTATATATGTAAACAGAGTAGATAACATAGATAAAACAGCGGAAGATTTTAAACCATTTCAAAACAAGTCTGGTACAACATAATGTCAATTTTCCAAAATAACAAGTCTAGTACATAAAATAACATCAACTGAAACTTGAAAAGGAAAACATAAAGTAGCTATCCCCAAAGTGGAAAAACCATAGCGAGCTCAAGTCCAAAGCATACATGAGCTATCCAAGAAAAGCAGGTAAGATCCAAGCTAAGCTCCTGTATTCCCTCCCTGAGAACCTGGGGGGGGGGAACGGAAGAAAAGAGGCGAAAGAAAACAGGTCAGTCAAAAAGACTGAGTAAGCCCTACTACAATCAATGTAAACTGATAAAGTTAACTGACATGAGCAGAAGATATGAACATAAGGATAACAACATGATGATTATCTATCAAGGTAGATAAAGGTGTCATCGCATAATCAGGATTAAGGTTTTGCACCACAGATGTACTAGCAAACTAACATGACTTGAATAAACAAGTATTGATCCCTTGGCCCACGCTTTGGCCCAATAACATGAAGTGACCCTCATACGAGGTCCAAAGTGTAAACTAGAAGTGATCCCCAGGCCCAAGTTTGGCCCAACATCATGAATGACCCAAACCAAGGTCCAACTAGCACGGTCTAGTCGATCGGCTCCCTAAGCCTAACTCGTCAAGTGTCTGTGTAATACGGCCCAACTACGAAGTGTAGCTAAACTGTGCTAGGTCCACCCTAGGGTGTATCAAGTCCTAGGGTGTCAACCACCGACACGAATCAATGCACGCACAGTCTAAACCTACTGGTGCCCGTGCCTGCTTTTCCAACTCCGGACCATGTGCACGACCATGACCGGTCTGAACCCACACCGGCGCACATACTCAGCCGTCGTTTTGGTCGCTTACATGTCATCCAGTAATCGTGCCCCTCCCTAGCCTAGTCCCTAGGGTATCATGATACAACTAAGAGGGTTACTGGTGCAAAGGACCACGTAACTAGGGTTTCCTTAATGGGTTAAACGTGGTTAACCCAACTCATTCAAGTACCAAGTTGGTTAAGTGTACCCAAGGTTCATGACTTAACCCTACCAACCCATCGTGTTTCATTGGTTAAGTGTTCAAGCGGTCCATGACTTAACCCTAATCACGAGGCATTAATTAATTAATGCGCCTTAACCTCTCACATTAGACTTTGTTGTGGTTACTAGTTAAGCCGGGCGGGTCCGGGTAGCTTTACACCACAACTTAGTCTAACCTCGGGTTCAAGGTACAACATGACCAACTTCTCACATTGGGTCTTATTGTTTGTAGCAACTAGTTAAGCCGGTCGGTTCCGGGTAGGTTTACGCTACAAACTCAACCCAACCTCGAGTTGGCCACACTTATCTTTTCTAAGTGTCATGTCCATCATGTTTCCAAAACATGTTACAAATTTTCAAGCAATTGGGTAGACCTAACTTAATAGGTAAATTCCCAATGGGTAGACCTAACTTAATAGGTAAATTCCCAAGCTTACGTTTTTATGTCTTTTAAGTTTACCCAACCCCAAACGCAATCCCATCGCTTACATATCGCAATAGCGCATAAAGGATAGAAAGAGGGAACTTGGCATAATTATGACATAAAAGTGTTGAAGCCACAAGTTCAACATGGTGGCATATGAAAGGTTCATACGTTCATACACTTGCATATTACATTTTAGGCCCAAAAAGCATGCATAACATGATAACATGAACCACATGACCATCCCAAACTTGCATAACATACTTGCATATCATATGACAACTTGTATACCAAACTTGCATAAACAAACTTGCATAACATATGACAACTTGCATATCAAACTTGCATAAACAAACTTGCATAACATATGACAACTTGCATATCATACTCGCATAAACAAACTTGCATAACTTATGGCAACTTGCATATCATACTTTTAACTTCAAAGTTCAAGTATGAGAGGAATAGGGCTTACTATGCTTATGCGGACTCAAATGAGTATAGCAAATGTAAGAAACCCCTTATGCAACAAATTAAAACCCCAAAAATGCAAGCAAACTTGATCAAGACTCCTCCTTTATGATGCCAATAGAGAAACAAGACTTTAATGCAAGCTAAAGAGGATCATACAAGCCTAAAAACACTTGTATGCATGGAAAATCACTTAGGAATTGATTTAGGAATTGTATGAAGAGAGTGGAGGCCATGAGAGGTTTGATTTTGACATGGTTTAGTTGCTAGAATGAATAATGAATGATTTAGGGTAGGTTAGGGTCTTATTTATAGATTAGGCTAGTGATTTAGACCATAGGATTAAACCCTAGTTCCAATCTCAGCCCTCTAAACCGAATCTGGCCCCCAAGCTCAACACAAACCCAAAGTGGTGCACCAGGCAGAACTGGGCGTCTGAGCCAAGTCGATAGCCAAGTCGACAGGGCTGTCGACCTGGTCAGACCCAGTCGACTCCCAAGTCGACAGGGTTGTCGACTTGGGTACTGTGGCGGGAATTTTTCCCGCCTGGCCCAAACTGGCCCAATTCCCAATTTCAGATTTGAATTTGAAATCTGTTTTTACTTTAGGAATTTTCTGAAAACTTCGTTGGGCCTTAATCGGGTCATACGGACTCCGATTTTCGAAAACTCGAACTCTATTTCGCGTATTTTTCCGAGACGAACGCAATGGCATAGCCCGTTTCCCTTGATTCAGATTTTAGAATTAAATTCTGCCTCGATTTATGTTATAACAGGTTATTGAAAATACGGGTTGTTACATTCTCCCCTCCTTAAAGGATTTCGTCCCCAAAATCTTCAAGTTAGGAAGAACGTATCCTACCATCCAATCATCCATCTACTCAAAACATCATCCACGAGCAATCATTGTCCTTACAAGATTCTAAATGTTGTATGAACATATGCAAAGGTGTGTGTACATGTACTTATCTAATGCAAATATCATCAATGCAAATTATGTTAGTGAAATGAATCCATATGTATGCAATCCCTAACATAATGTATAACATCTATATGTGTGCACATAACATACGTCCATATGCAACATCCATGTGATAACGCAAAAATTTTCATCCAAGAATAAGCATAAACACTCATGCATATGCAATATGAGGAGTGTGTGAGCCGATCTAGTGCCTAATCGTGTATAATGCATCCACGAGTAACCACTTGCAAACACTTGCAACCACTTGCAACCATCAAGCATAACATGTTTCAAACACATGTTTCAACCAAAGGGTTTCTACCTAAGATTCTCATGACAAGATTAACACGATAAACTAGATAAACAAGACAAACATGGATAGCAAAAGATGTGCTAAAGAGATCGGGAGGATAAGCAAGATATACTCCTTTTGGATTACCAGAAATCCCTTCCTAACCCAACCCATATTCCATAAAAGCCCAAAAGGTTTAGTCAACCTAACGGACCCCTTCAAACCCTGACATGTATTACTAGCCAATAAGTCATACCTCCCGATAGAAATAGGACCGAAAATGGGACCGAGAGGATATACATAAAAAGATAACATGCAAGTAAGTTCCACAGGAAAACAAGGATCAAGGATATGCTCTTAAAAAGAGATATGATGCGCGTATCTAGCCTTCAGTCTTCCAAGTCACGTTTCCTTGAGCTTAACTCCACTGTGCTTTGACCGTCTTTTACTTCATGATTCCTTAGCTTCTTGACTCTTATTTCCAAATATGAGTTGGAACCCATTTCATTGTCGCCTCTCGTATTCCCTTTTCACTTACTCTTCTATCATTCTTGGCTTAAACATAACCATGACCTCATGGTTTCGTGCAAGCTCTCCAAAATTCACTAGTGAATCCTGGATCTCGTTCACTTACTATAAAGTATTCCACGCAGCAGAACTTTTCTTCAAAATACCAATCCATGTCTACCAATTGCTCTTACAAACGTGATTTTCTATAACTCATGCTTGAACAAAATGAACCATCCGCCTGCGAATGATAGGCCGTCCTTAGATTCAGTCATTTGCCCATGACTTCCCGTAGACTATCCCAAAACTGGGTAGTGAAGATTGAGCCATGGTTACTAACTATCCTTTAGGGAACCTCGTGCAACTGCTTTATTTCTTGAAAGTAAACTGTCGCTAGCTATGATGCAGTCCTTTTTCTCTTTACCGGAGTGAAATGAGCACTCTTCGTGCGTCTATCTACTATGACCCACATGCTCGTATTCCCTTTCCTTGATCTAGGCAGTCCATCCACGAAATCCTTCGTGACGCCTTTCCTTCTCCCATTGCGGGGACCTCCAATGGATATAATAGCCCACCGGGCTTCTATGACTCGGCCTTTAACCTGTTGGTACAACATGCACCTTGGGACAAACTCGGCCACCTCCTCGGGTGATGTGAATCTTCAAGACCCTCTTTCTCTCATCGCATCTTAGCCATCCCTTGTTATCTATAGCGAGGTGTCTTAACATCTCGCCTCGAATCAACTTGTCTATGATCTCGACTAACTACGGGTCTTCTTTCTGCGAAGTCCCTACTTGATCCAGAAGGGTAGGTCTAAGCTCAAGGGACGCTAACTAATTAAACTGAGAGAACTTCTTACTTCAGTTGCATTCCTTGGAGTCTTCCAATCCTGAACTGCAACTACCTTAGCGGGATCCACCGCTAAGCCTTGCTTAGAAACTATGTGCCCAAGAAATCTAACTTCTTTTCTCCAAAATGACCTTTGGAGGACTTGGCTTTCAACTGATGCGCCCTAAGCGTATCCATCACCTCCACGAGATGCCTTGCATGCTCTTCCTCATCCTTAGAGAAGATCAGAATATCATCTACGAAGACCACGACAAACTTGTTCAAGAACTCCCTGAACACCCTACTCATCAAGTCCACGAAGTAGGCGGGTGCATTAGTCAAACCGAATGGCATGACCAGCCATTCTAAGAATTCATCCGGAGTTCTGAACGCAGTCTTGTCTATACTATCCTCAGCTACTCTGAGCTGATGGAATCCAGTAGCAAGATCAAGAGAGAACAGATGTTCCTACAAGCTGATCAAACAAATCATCGATCCTTGGCAATGGTTGTCTATTCTCTTCGTTTAACTCACGATAATCAACACAAAGTCGAAGAGAACCACCTGCCTTGGTAGTAAATACTACAGGCGCTCCCCATTCAGATATACTTCATCTAATGAAGTTCTTCTCAAGCAACTCCTTGGCTTGCTTTCCTAGATCCCGTCTTTCACGCGGAGCCATGTGCCGAACGGGCAAAGAGACCAGCTTTTCATTATCCACCAGATAAATGCATGAATTAAACTCGCGTTTAGGGGGGTAACCCCTTCACTTTACCCAAGATATCAGGATATTCTCGGACCACCCTCACCGATTGCAAACTATCGATAGACGAGTCGAGGGATTTAAGATAACACAACATGACGAGACTCATAGGGTTACTAGAAATTCCTAGGGTATTACCGAGGCGAGTCATGAGCCTCACAACCCTATGCTCAAAAATCAAGAATGGCTCCAAAACTGGACAACCAATCCATGGTCAAAATCAACTCATACCCCATGAAACCGAGAATACAAGCATCCCACGAGAACTCTACACTAGAGATAGAGTTTTCCAAATCCACGTAGATAATAGACAAGTGGGCGAAAACCCCAATTGGATTTGAACCACACACGGGATCATAAACTAGACTAGTACTCAGGTGCAAACTTTCAACTAGATCAGATGAAATAAGCTATGCGATGCGCCAAAATCAAACAAGGTGTGAACAGGAAAATCAGAAATGTATACAAGGCTTTCAACAGAAATACTACCTCGATCGGGAACTGGAGCAGCATTGAGAGCATGAACTTGCCCTCTCGAAGGTCCAGCACGCTGAGTCTGACCCTGGCCTTGCCCTCGCTTCTTCGGGCAATCCTTACTGAAATGTCCAGTCTCACCGCAGAAAAAGCATTCACCATTATTCCTTTTTCTCTTCCGACAATCCTTACTAAGATGCCCAACTGAACCGCAATAATGGCACTTCCTCTTGTTGTTCTTGCCTTTGTTCTTGTTCTTATTGCCTTGACTGCTCTGACCGCTTGGATTACCCTGATTTCCTTTCCACTGGGAATCAGTCTTCTTGGCTTGGGTATCATTCATCTTGATCTCCTCCTTGTCACTCCTACTCTCTTCATTAAGTAGGGCCATATTCACCAAACTCTCAAAAGTTGCCCCCAAGGGTATATGAGTCATGGCCAAACCATGTAATGGCTCGTTTAATCCTAGAGCAAAGTATAGGGCCTTCTTCTGAGCTGTGTTAACTAAGTCTAAACCGACCTGAGCCAGTTGATTAAACTGATCTATGTATTCCCTAATAGTCATGTCCCCTTGCCTCAGTGATAGGAACCTTAGTCCAAACTTTCCCCGAAAGTCATCCCAAGTCTCAATTGGCCTAGTAACGGTGGTGGCCACCCACCAACGTGCAGCTTCTTCCTTTAGCAACCACACTGCTAATAAAACCTTCCTACGGTCATCTATATCAAAGAAGGTAAAAAGATCTTCGGTTTCTTTCAACCAATTCCTTGCATCTACATAAGTCTCGGTTCCAAAGAAATTCTTGCTACCCATCGCCTTAAAATCTTGGCAAATCTTTGCGAAGTCAGCTTGAGGATGCTGAGGGGGAGGAGGAAGAGGAACCTCAGCGACAGAAGGAGGAGGAACATCAACTACCGGAGGAGGAGTAATATTTGCGGGGCCGGCTTCGGTCGCCCTAGCCTCCAAAAGTCTCCTATACCAAACAGGTACGTGTACTCCCTCCGGAATGGCAAAGTTTTCGGCCATACTGAAAACGAAGAAAAAGACAGATTCAGAATGGAGAAAAACGAAGGAATTTTGCTAATGGCTTTTTGGGGAATAGCCTTTAAAATAAACTAGACTTTTCTTTGGAAAATACTTTATACTTGGTTTTGAAAATAGTTTTCCAAAAGTTTTTTTTTTTTAAAAAAACCTTTTTTTTTGTTCCTTCCCGTAAACCATATGCTCTGATACCAAATGTAACACCCCACCTCCGCCAGGGTGGCTCTTGCAAGCACTCTGACTTTGGAGGGGCGTTTGAATCAGGTAAACATGCATAATGATATATCAAGGCAGAACAAGAACATATGTATATATGTAAACAGAGTAGATAACATAGATAAAACAGCGGAAGATTTTAAACCATTTCAAAACAAGTCTGGTACAACATAATGTCAATTTTCCAAAATAACAAGTCTAGTACATAAAATAACATCAACTGAAACTTGAAAAGGAAAACATAAAGTAGCTATCCCCAAAGTGGAAAAACCATAGCGAGCTCAAGTCCAAAGCATACATGAGCTATCCAAGAAAAGCAGGTAAGATCCAAGCTAAGCTCCTGTATTCCCTCCCTGAGAACCTGGGGGGGGGGGAAACGGAAGAAAAGAGGCGAAAGAAAACAGGTCAGTCAAAAAGACTGAGTAAGCCCTACTACAATCAATGTAAACTGATAAAGTTAACTGACATGAGCAGAAGATATAAACATAAGGATAACAACATGATGATTATCTATCAAGGTAGATAAAGGTGTCATCGCATAATCAGGATTAAGGTTTTGCACCACAGATGTACTAGCAAACTAACATGACTTGAATAAACAAGTATTGATCCCTTGGCCCACGCTTTGGCCCAATAACATGAAGTGACCCTCATACGAGGTCCAAAGTGTAAACTAGAAGTGATCCCCAGGCCCAAGTTTGGCCCAACATCATGAATGACCCAAACCAAGGTCCAACTAGCACGGTCTAGTCGATCGGCTCCCTAAGCCTAACTCGTCAAGTGTCTGTGTCATACGGCCCAACTATGAAGTGTAGCTAAACTGTGCTAGGTCCACCCTAGGGTGTATCAAGTCCTAGGGTGTCAACCACCGACACGAATCAATGCACGCACAGTCTAAACCTACTGGTGCCCGTGCCTGCTTTTCCAACTCCGGACCATGTGCACGACCATGACCCGTCTGAACCCACACCGGCGCACCTACTCAGCCGTCGTTTTGGTCGCTTACATGTCATCCAGTAATCGTGCCCCTCCCTAGCCTAGTCCCCAGGGTATCATGATACAACTAAGAGGGTTACTGGTGCAAAGGACCACGTAACTAGGGTTTCCTTAATGGGTTAAACGTGGTTAACCCAACTCATTCAAGTACCAAGTTGGTTAAGTGTACCCAAGGTTCATGACTTAACCCTACCAACCCATCGTGTTTCATTGGTTAAGTGTTCAAGCGGTCCATGACTTAACCCTAATCACGAGGCATTAATTAATTAATGCGCCTTAACCTCTCACATTAGACTTTGTTGTGGTTACTAGTTAAGCCGGGCGGGTCCGGGTAGCTTTACACCACAACTTAGTCTAACCTCGGGTTCAAGGTACAACATGACCAACTTCTCACATTGGGTCTTATTGTTTGTAGCAACTAGTTAAGCCGGTCGGTTCCGGGTAGGTTTACGCTACAAACTCAACCCAACCTCGAGTTGGCCACACTTATCTTTTCTAAGTGTCATGTCCATCATGTTTCCAAAACATGTTACAAATTTTCAAGCAATTGGGTAGACCTAACTTAATAGGTAAATTCCCAATGGGTAGACCTAACTTAATAGGTAAATTCCCAAGCTTACGTTTTTATGTCTTTTAAGTTTACCCAACCCCAAACGCAATCCCATCGCTTACATATCGCAATAGCGCATAAAGGATAGAAAGAGGGAACTTGGCATAATTATGACATAAAAGTGTTGAAGCCACAAGTTCAACATGGTGGCATATGAAAGGTTCATGCGTTCATACACTTGCATATTACATTTTAGGCCCAAAAAGCATGCATAACATGATAACATGAACCACATGACCATCCCAAACTTGCATAACATACTTGCATATCATATGACAACTTGTATACCAAACTTGCATAAACAAACTTGCATAACATATGACAACTTGCATATCAAACTTGCATAAACAAACTTGCATAACATATGACAACTTGCATATCATACTCGCATAAACAAACTTGCATAACTTATGGCAACTTGCATATCATACTTTTAACTTCAAAGTTCAAGTATGAGAGGAATAGGGCTTACTATGCTTATGCGGACTCAAATGAGTATAGCAAATGTAAGAAACTCCTTATGCAACAAATTAAAACCCCAAAAATGCAAGCAAACTTGATCAAGACTCCTCCTTTATGATGCCAATAGAGAAACAAGACTTTAACGCAAGCTAAAGAGGATCATACAAGCCTAAAAACACTTGTATGCATGGAAAATCACTTAGGAATTGATTTAGGAATTGTATGAAGAGAGTGGAGGCCATGAGAGGTTTGATTTTGACATGGTTTAGTTGCTACAATGAATAATGAATGATTTAGGGTAGGTTAGGGTCTTATTTATAGATTAGGCTAGTGATTTAGACCATAGGATTAAACCCTAGTTCCAATCTCAGCCCTCTAAACCGAATCTGGCCCCCAAGCTCAACACAAACCCAAAGTGGTGCACCAGGCAGAACTGGGCGTCTGAGCCAAGTCGACAGCCAAGTCGACAGGGCTGTCGACCTGGTCAGACCCAGTCGACTCCCAAGTCGACAGGGCTGTCGACTTGGGTACTGTGGTGGGAATTTTTCCCGCCTGGCCCAAACTGGCCCAATTCCCAATTTCATATTTGAATTTGAAATCTGTTTTTACTTTAGGAATTTTCTGAAAACTTCGTTGGGCCTTAATCGGGTCATACGGACTCCGATTTTCGAAAACTCGGACTCTATTTCGCGTATTTTTTCGAGACGAACGCAATGGCATAGCCCCTTTCCCTTGATTCAGATTTTAGAATTAAATTCTGCCTCGATTTATGTTATAACAGGTTATTGAAAATACGGGTTGTTACAAGACATAACCATAATAATAAGCATAGCAAGACAACAAATGATGATCGTTAGATATGATAAGGTAAGAAACACTGAATGCGCTTCAATTCTTGCTCTGATTTCCCATTTCCTCTACACCACCCAACTAGCATCCTAACTAATGTCTTTTATAGAACAATTCGTATTCCCTACTAGTTTCCCAACTAGTATCCTGTGAAGAAGGACATGTATCCCCTACTAGTGTCACAACTAGTATCCTGTGTTATAAAATAAGGTGATCCCAACCCCGCAATTCTGGTAGCCTTCAGGTGTATAACTAGTATGAGGATCTTACCTCAATCAGCCTAATTTTCATGAAGATGTTAGATGTACCCTTACTACCCTATCGATCGGCTCCCTACTTGTATTAATTTTCCTTGTGTCTGTGTCAATCGGCCCACTCTTGCGCGTAGATACCCTGTGTTGGTCCCACCATAAGGTGTATCAATCCCTATGATAGCAACCGACACAAATTCTAGATGCACAGTGTATACTACTGATGCCCAGTGCCAGCTTTTCCACTCCGGAGCACGTGCACGCCCATACTCTGTCGGAACTACACTACTGCACCCCCGCCGCTATTTTGAACACTTATAATCATCCCAGTAATCGTGCCCCACCCTGCCTAGTTTCAGGGTACCTTGATACATCTATGTGGGTTACTGGTGAAATGGGTCCTCGTTACTAGGGTTTTCTAAGGTCTATTCGTATACTCCCCAAATTGGCTGAATGTTATTCATCCATTCAAGATAACTTAACCCATCCATACGCCATGTCATGTTGGTTAAGTATTTCTTATTAACTTAACTCTTCTCATTCATTATGTTGTAATTGGTTAAGTGTTTTCTATTAACTTAACCCCACTCGTTCATTGGTTAAGTGTTAACTTAACCCTATCACTGGTCATATTACATTGGTTAAGTGTTGCCCTCTTATGTTACTTAACCCTGTCACACATCATGTTATATTGGTTAAGTGTTGCTCTCTTGTGTTACTTAACCCTATCACACATCATGTTATATTGGTTAAGTGTTGCTCTCTTTGTGTTACTTAACCTTATCACACATCATGTTATATTGGTTAAGTGTTGCTCTCTTGTGTTACTTAACCCTATCATACATCATGTTATATTGGTTAAGTGTTGCTCTCTTGTGTTACTTAACCCTATCACACATCATGTTATATTGGTTAAGTGTTGCTCTCTTGTGTTACTTAATCCTATCACACATCATGTTATATTGGTTAAGTGTTGCTTTGATTAACTTAACCCTACCATTATTAGCCTATTTGTTTCTTAGCTTTAATTAATTCATTAAAGCACAAACCTCTCACATCAGATCTATATTGTTGTAGTCGTTGGATGTGTCGGGCGGTTCCGGGCAGCCTTACACCACAACTCAATCTAACCTCGGGTTTTTGGGCTTAAATGCGCTAGCCTCTCACATTAGATCTATATTGTTGTGGTCGCTGGATGTGTCGGGCGGTTCTGGGCAGCCTTACAGCGCAACTCAATCTAACCTCGGGTTTTTGGGCTTAAATGCGCTAACCTCTCAAATTAGATCTATATTGTTGCGGTCGCTGGATGTGCCGGGCAGTTTCAGGCAGTCTTACACCGCAACTCAATCTAATCTCGGGTGAGGCACGTTCATCTTAAGATAATTTTACATATTTGTCATATGTGTCCAAATCTATGTGTCAATTTTTTCCACAAGCCTAGCCAATACAAGTTTATGCCACATTCCCATGCTATGCCCAAAATTTACTCAATTAAATTATACCCAATTTTCCCCGCGTTATAATTGCACGTACAACGAGATTCGGTCTAAGTTCCGAATGAACTTTTTATTCACAAAAGCAAGTAAAAGGGGAAAAATACAGAAGGAGCATAAGAATTGAAATAAGGAAAAATAGGCATGTAAAGACGTACCAAATTCAAGAATCATGTTTAAATGTTGTACATTGACACTATGTGTAGACAAGCTAAGCAATTCACACCATAGGTATAAAGATTAGATAGAATTGGACTTAAGAGAATTAATTATTTAATGTACAACATGATAAGTCTCATTTGATAAATCACAAAAGTCTCATAGGCATAGGATGTAAAACATTATAGGTTCCATCATATAAATCACAACCGCCTCATAGGCATGATAGGTTCCATTATGTCAATCCAACAATCTCATAGGCATGATAGGTTCTATTATTTCAGTCCAACAGTCTCATAGGCATGATAGGTTTTATTGCATTACTCACAACAGTCTCATAGACTTGATAGGTTCTAATATGTTAGTCTAATAGTCTTAGGCATAATAGGTGTCATTACATCAATCACAATGGTCACATAAGCATAAGGAATTTAGATTTGACAAAAGGATAGGCACGGATCAGAATTAGGCATCGCTCTAGACCTGATTATTACAGTCATGATTTCCATTAGATGTTTAAATCTAAATTATAACTGAACTTACAGAAAAAGGACGGATCTTGTATTCTGGGATCTGATTTCTGAATTTATTTAGCTATCATTTGATGTAGACGTTTGATTCTCTAGTGTAGATTTTGTTTGGAGCTTTCTAACTTGATTTCTAATTTGGAGAAGATGAAGGAGGCTAGGTTAACTTGTAGGCGAACAGCATGACGACACCATAGTCTTAGAGTTATGAGGTTAGGGTCTAGGTTTGGCTACGTATATATAGATGTCTAGGATTAATTATAGCCTTTAGATTAGTCTAGGAGAAATCAGAGCCATCAAACCAAAGAGATGTATCATCCAGCCAATCATAGCACGACACATAAGCCCTAAAACCTCAGAAATTAGTCATTGGTCAATCAGGGAAGGCCACATTAGCTCAAGAATACAGAAATTCATCATAGGAAGCAGATCTCAAAGGGGTCGACTCCCTACAGTGGGGGTCGTCACCTATGTCGACTCCCCTATAGGGGGGTCGACACCTATGTCAACTCCCCCTGGGGGGTCAACACCCTGAGAGGGAAATTTCCCACTCAGCCTGTTTTGTCTGAATTTTGAATTCTAAACTAGTTTTTGATTTTAATTATTATTTATATTTATTTTCTACTTAAACTTGAAATCTTCTAACCTCCATAACTTCTTCATACGGAGTCCGATTCACGCAAACTCGGACTCTATCTCAAGCAGAATTCCGAGGCGAACGCAATGGCGTAACCCGTTTCCCTTAGTTCTTCTTATAAAAATCAAGTGTTCGTAGATTTGTTAATTTTTAATATTCACACAAAATACGGGGTGTTACATTCTCCCCTCCTTAAAGGATTTTGTCCCCGAAATATCTAAGTTAAGAAGAATGTATCCTAACGTCCAACATCCATCTACTCAACCATCAATCACAGGCATGCATTGTACTTAAAAAGTATTTTCAAATGCTTTCATGATCATATGCATAGTGTGTGTATATGTCCGTATCTAATGCAAAATCAGGCGGTCTGCTGATTCAGTTGACCTCCTTAACGCGAATCATGTCAGTGCCATGAGTCCATCATGTATGCAATTATTCCTAATTTTATTTTGTAACTTCTACATGAGTGCACAATCATTCGTACAAATGCAACGTCCACATGATAACACATCAAGTTTTAATCCAAACATGAATACATATATGCATATGCAATACGAAAGTGACTGAGCTGATCTAGTACCTAGTGTGTGTGTATACGCATCCACGAGCAACCATTAGCAAACACATACATCCACTTGCATCCACCAAACATAACATGTCTCAAACACATGTTTACATCCATTGTCTTCTACCTAAGGATCGAGGATAGGACCGAGAGGATATACTTAGAAGGTAAAGACTAGCATGCAAATAAACTTTACAAAAAAAGAGAGATCAAGGATATACCCTCAAAAATGGTATGATGCGCGTGTCTAGTCTTCAGTCTTCTAAGTCGCATCTTATTGAGCTTCACCCATTGTGCTCTGACCGTCTTAATTTCACGATTGCGTAGCTTCTTAATTTCTATTTCCAAAATTTAAGTTGGAACTCATTTCACTGTCGCTTCTCGTTCCACCCCTTCTCCTTCTAGTATACTCGGGACTACAACTTCTGCCGTGTCATGCTAATATTTCCTCAAAGTGTCTTCAAAATTCACTATAGGGTACTTCATGTAGAAGAACTATCTCTTGAAAATAAACAGATGCTAAATATGTTACCAAGTGTATTTACTAAGGTGATTAGAGGTCTCTTCTCTACTTAATTTATCCATTCCGTCAACTATCTGAGAGTCTTTTCTTTGTTAAGTCCCTATTTGATCCAAAAGCGTAGGTCTTACTCCTAGAGATGCCAACTACTAACTTAACTGAAGGTTTTAAAATCAAAGGTTGATATGTATTTTGAACTTTTACTTTTCACATAAAGAGGACTTGAAGTCAACTTTTTTTTCTTCTCAGGGCATACGCTACGACCTTACCCTTCCTTCTTACATCAAAATGGCGCCTAGTCCTGTGCCGCATGCATCCGCGTATACCGTAAACCTTTAACTACCGTAAGGTAATAGTCAAAACTAGGGTCGTTGTAAGAGCCCTCTTCGATCGTTGGAAAGCGACATCACAATCAATATCCCAAGCAAAGGTTAGATTCTTCTTCGTTAATCCAGTAAGTGGGGCTAATACCTTCGCAAAGTTCTTAATGAACTTCCTATATTAACCCGCTGGTCAAAGAGAGCTTCTTACTCTTGTTGCATTCCTTGGGACCTTTCAGTCTTGCACCGCGACTACTTTTGCAGGATCTACTGATATCCTTTCTTTGGATGCCACATGTCCTAGAAACCTTACTTCTTCTCTCAAAAAACGACATTTTGGAGAACTTCGCCTTTAGTTGAGGTGCTCAAAGTGTATCCATGACTTCTCTTAAATGCAAAGCATGTTCTCCCTCATTCTTTGAGAAAATCAAGATATCGTCCACGAAGACTACTACAAACTTATTAAGGAACTCCCTAAACACCCTACTCATCAAGTCAACAAAATAAGCGGGTGCATTCGCCAAACCAAAAGGCATGACGAGCCACTCAAAGAAACTGTCAGGGGTCCTAAAAGCAGTCTTGTCTATACTGTCCTCAGCTTCTCTTAGCTGATGAAACCCTGTAGCCAAATCTAGTTGGGAGAAAACAGACGCACCTATAAGCTGGTCAAACAAATCATTTATTCTTGGAAGTGGGTGCCTATTTTTCTTAGTCAGCTTGTTTAATTCTCTAAAATCCACGCATAAGCGAAGTGAACCATCCGCCTTAGTAGCGAATACCATTGGAGCACCCCATTCAAAAATACTTCGCCAAATAAACCCCTTCTTAAGCAACTCTTTAACTTGCTTACTGTGCTCCTTCCTCTCCCTAGGAGCCCTGTGTCGTACTGGTAATGCAACTGGGTTGGCGTTATCAATCAAGTATATGCAGAAATCTATTTCACATTTTGGGGGTAACCCTTCACTTCATCAAAGACATCGGGATACTCATGGACTACTTGAACAGTTTGCAAATTATCAACAGATGTATCAAGAGATTCTAGGTAACTAAGCATGACAGAAACCTTAGGGTTACATGAGATTTCAAGGGTATTACCGAGGCGAGTCAAAAGTCTAACTACACTCCTTTCCCAATTGAGAATAGCACCATTACCAGATAACCAATCCATCCCTAGAATCAACTCATAGCCCATGAAACCAAAAACATAAGCATTATATCTAAACTCAACGCTTAGTACAGATATTCCCAAATCCAAACAAATCATAGATAAATGAGCCGAACCCCCAATAGGATTTGAGGCAACAATGGGATCCTCTACTATACAAGTACTAAGGTGCAGAGACTCAAACAATGGAAGCAGATATAAAAGAATGTGAAGTGCCAGAATCGAACAAAGTTCTAACAGGATGATTGAAAAGAAAAACTAAACTTTCAATAGAAATGTTCCTACCTCTCTTAGGTACACTAGCAGTGAGAGCATGCAGTTGTCCTCTAGAAGATCATGCCTTTTGCCCTTGTCCTTGTCCTTCGTGCAATCCTTGATAAGATGCCCTGCTCCACCATACTGAAAACAACACCCTGCCTTCTTCTTTCTACAATTAAATGACCCACTATACCATAGAAAAGACACTCCCTCTTGTAGCGGATCTACTATTTCTTCCATTCTTCTTGTATTCCAATCCGTTGTTTGTGATTCTTCCAATTTGGCCTCTTTCTTTTCACCTTTTCTCCTTCTGCGTGGATTAAGCCATATCGACAAGCTTCTTATCCTTACTATCCTTTTGTAGCTTGTTGACAAGTTTCTCGAACTATCTCCATTGCACGACAACCTACAAAGCTTGGAAAGAAGATTAGCCGCAGGTGAAACTACTACGGCTACAGATGGAGGTTGGGCACTACTTCGCCCTCAACATATGTCGTATTCCTTCGAAACTATGGCAAAAAGAAAGGAAGAAGAGATTCAAATAGAGAATTGAAAGATAATGCTCATGGCTTTGGGGAATATGCCTTTAAAAACATTACTTCTCTTGAAAAACGCTTCTTTAAAACATGTTTTTGAAAATACTTCTTTATAAAAATGCTTTTGATAACGGGTTTCAAAATCCTTTATCTATTTTGGTAACCTTCAGCTCTGATACCACGTGCAACAGCCCACCTCCATTAAGGTCACTCACAAAGGGAATGCATTGACTTCAGTGGAGCATCATAAGTGTATAGAATAGATAAATTACAAAAAAGACAAAAATTTTAAACAACGGAAAATAAATAAAACTTTACTTCATTGATAAAACAACAGCTTGTACAAAGATCGTTTTCAAACACCAAAACACCCTTACCCATTACAACAAAGAATCTGTAATTGTTCAACAAAATAAAGGAGCATAAAATGACAATGATATTCCCTAATCAAGCATTAGCCAGCCATAGCAGTGGAAAAGAGAGCCCAAAGCAATACATCGACTATCTTTGAGCTTGGAAAGAAAACTGAGCTAAGTGGTGATATTCCCTCCCTGTGAACCTGGGGAAGGGGGGGGGGGGGAGAATGGAAGAAAAGAAGGCGAAAGAAAATGGGTCAGACATAAGTTTAGCAGGTCCATTGATTATTCAACATGTAAACAGGTAAAAGAATCATGACATGAATATACTGAATACCAGACATAACCATGAGAATAAGCATAGCAAGACAACAAATGATGATAGTTAGATATGACAAGGTAAGATACATTGAATGAGCTTCGGTTCTTTCTCCGATTTCCCATTTTCTCTACACCACCCAACTAGCATCCTAACTAGTGTCTTTTAACTAGTATCCTATGAAAAAGGACCCGTATACCCTACTAGTGTCCCAACTAGTATCTTGTGTTATAAAATAAGGTGATCCAAACCCCGCAATTGTGATAGCCTTCAGGTATACATCTAGTATGAGGATCTTACCTCAATCAGCCTAATTGTCATGAAGATGTTAGACGTACCCTTACTACCCTATCGGTCGGCTCCCCACTTTATTAATTTTCCTTGTGTCTGTATCAATCGAACCTCTCTTGCGTGTAGATACCCTGTGCTGGTCCCACCATAATGTGTATCAATCCCTATGATAGCAACCTAACACAAATTCTAGATGCACAGTGTATACTACTGATGCCCAGTGCCTGCTTTTCCACTTCGTAGCACGTGCATGCCCATACTCTGTCGGAACTACACTAATGCAACCCCTACCGCTATTTTGACCGCTTATAATCCGCCCAGTAATCATGCCCCACCCTGCCTAGTTTCAGGGCATCGTGATGCATCTATGTGGGTTACTGTTGAAATGGGTCCCCGTTACTAGGGTTTTCTAGGGTCCATTCGTATACCCCCCAAATTGGCTAAGTGTTATCCATCCATTCAAGTTAACTTAACCCATCCACATGCCATGTCATGTTGGTTAAGTGTTTCTTTTTAACTTAACCCTTCTCATTCATCATGTTGTAATTGGTTAAATGTTTTCTATTAACTTAACCCCACTCGTTCATTGGTTAAGTGTTAACTTAACCCTACCACTGGCCATGTTACATTGGTTAAGTGTTGCCCTCTTGTGTTACTTAACCCTGTCACACATGATGTTATATTGGTTAAGTGTTGCTCTCTTGTGTTACTTAACCCTATCACACATCATGTTATAATGGTTAAGTGTTGCTCTCTTGTGTTACTTAACCCTATCACACATCATGTTATATTGGTTAAGTGTTGCTCTCTTCTGTTACTTAACCCTATCACACATCATGTTATATTGGTTAAGTGTTGCTCTCTTGTGTTACTTAACCCTATCACACATCAAGTTATATTGGTTAAGTGTTGCTCTCTTGTATTACTTAACCCTATCACACATCATGTTATATTGGTTAAGTGTTGCTCTCTTGTGTTACTTAACCCTATCACACATCATGTTATATTGGTTAAGTGTTGCTTTGATTAACTTAACCCTACCATTCTTAGCATGTTTGTTTCTTAGCTTTAATTTATTCATTAAAGCACCAACCACTCAAATTAGATCTATATTGTTGTGGTTGCTGGATGTGCTGGGCGGTTCCGGGCAGCCTTACACCGCAACTCAATCTAACCTCAGATTTTTTGGGCTTAAATGTGCTAACCTCTCACATTAGATCTATATTGTTGCGATCGCAGGATGTGCCGGGCGATTCCGGGCAGCCTTACACTGCAACTCAATCTAACCTCGGGTTTTTGGGCTTAAATGCACTAACCTCTCACATTAGATCTATATTTTTGCGGTCGCTGGATGTGCCTGGCGGTTCCGGGCAGTCTTACACCGCAACTCAATCTAACCTCGGGTTAGGCACGTTATTTTTTAGCTAGTTTTTCATATTTGTTATATGTGTCCAAATATATGTGTCAATTTTTTCCACAAGTCTAGCCAATACAAGTTTATGCCACATTCCCATGCTATGCCCAAAATTTACTCAATTAAATTATACCCAATTTTCCCCGCGTTATAATTGCACGTACAACGAGATTCAATTTAAGTTCCGAATGAACTTAGTATTCACAAAAGCAAGTAAAAGGGAAAAAATAGAGAAGGAGCATAAGAATTGACATAAGGAAAAATAGGCATGTAAAGATGTACAGGATTCAAGAATCAAGTTTCAATGTTGTACATTAACACTATGTGTAGACAAGCTAAGCAATTCACACCATAGGTATAAAGATTAGATTGAATTGGACTTAAGAGAATTACTAATTTAATGTACAACCTGATAAGTCCCATTTGATAAATCACAATAGTCTCATAGGCATAAGATGTACAACATGATAGGTTCCATCATATAAATCACAACATCCTCAAAGGCATGATAGGTTCCATTATGTCAATCCAACAGTCTCATAGGCATGATAGGTTCTATTATGTTAGTCTAACAGTCTCATACGCATGATAGGTTTTACTGTGTCAGTCACAACAGCCTCATAGGCATGATATGTTCTAATATGTCAGTCCAATAGTCTCATAGGCATGATAGGTGTCATTACATCAATCACAATAGTCACATAGGCATAAGCAATTTAGATTTGACAAAAGGATAGGCACAAATCAAAATTAAGCATCATTCTTGATCCGATTATTACAGTCATGATTTCTATTAGATGTTTAAATCTAAATAATAACTGAACTTATAGAAAAAGGACAGCTCTTGTATTCTGGGATATTATTTCTGAATTTGTTTAGCGATCCTTTAATGTAGACGTTTGATTCTCTAGTTTGGATTTTGCTTGGAGCTTTCTAACTTGATTTATAATTTGGAGAAGATGAAGGAGGCTAGGTTAGCTTGTAGACGAACAGCATGACGACACCATAGTCTTAGAGTTATGAGGTTAGGGTCTAGGTTTGGCTATGTATATATAGATGTCTAAGATTAATTCTAGCCTTTAGTTTAGTCAAGGAGAAATCAGAGCCATCAAACCAAAGAGATGTGTCATCCAGCCAATCATAGCACGACACATAAGCCCAAAAACCTCAGAAATTAGTTATTGGCCAATCAGAGAATCACACATCAGCTCAGGACTACATAAATTCGTCACACGAAGCAGATCTCAAAGGGGTCGACTCCCTCCAGGGGGGTCGACACCTACGTCAACTCCCCTATAGGGGGGTCGACACCCTAAGTGGGCAATTTCCCGCTCAGCTTGTTCTATCTTAATTTTGAATTTTGAACTGGTTTTTGATTTTAATTATTATTTATATTTATTTTCTGCTTAAACTTGAAATCTTCTAACCTCCATTACTTCTTCATACGGAGTCCGATTCACGCAAACTCGGACTCTATCTCAAGCAGAATTCCGAGACGAACGCAATGGCGTAATCCATTTCCCTTAATTCTTCTTATAAAAATTAAGTGTTCTTAGATTTGTTAATTTTTAATATTCACAGAAAATACAGGGTGTTACAAGATCTTAGCGAAATTATCTGCTCTTAGAGGAGGAGGAGGAACGACGGGTGCAGCTGGGGGAGGAACTTTTCTTCGGCCTTCGGTAGGCGTCGTAGCCTCTAGATACCTACGGAACTAGCCAGGTATCATAATGCCCTCTAAAATGTTAGGTTCCCCAGACATGCTGAAACGAAAAGGAAAGAGATTTAGACAAAAGATCGAAGGATATTACATATGGCTTTGTGGAATATGTTTTTCAAAACAGACTTTTCTTTTTGAAAGATGCTTTCTTTTAAAAACTAAAAATAATTTTCAAAAACTTTCATCTATTCTGGTAACCTTCAGCTCTGGTACCAAGTGCGACAACCCACGTCCGTTAATGTCACTCACAAAGGGAATGCATTAAGTTCGTAAAGCGTTATAGGTAAACAGTAACAGAAATATTACAAGACAGGTATAAAAATGACAGCGGAATTAAAAAAATTATTCAACATAAAGCAACGTTGTCTGAAAACATCATGTGTCTGAAATACATAAAAACCATTAAATTATTGAAACTATTATCTTGTACTTTAAAACATCAGAGTACATAAAAGAAGGAAAATTCCCCAAATAAAACATAGTCATAGTAGCAAGGATAGGAGCTTGAGCCATACATCTAAGTAGCTCCAGCAAAATGAAAGTAGAATCACGGTCAAGCCTGAGTATTCCCACCCTGAGATCCTGGGGGAAAACGGAAGAAAGAAGGGGAAACGAAAAGGGTCAGACATAAAGTCTGGCGAGTCCAGTTACATTTAGCAAGTAGATAAGTAAAAATAGCATGACGTACATATAAAATGGATAAGAGGGAGATAACAACATATAGGGTAGGTATGACAAGGTAAACATGATAAAGTATATACTTCTCTAAAGATTCCATGATTCTCTGCACTAATACTAGTATCACCAGAATGAGATGATCCCAAACTATAAGAAGGTAGCATTAGGCATACGTCCAGACGTATCCTAACCATTACCTCAATCGTTCGGCTGCCTACTCCGCGTAGATACTCTGTGTCGGCCCCACCATAGGATGTATCACGTCCTATAGCGGCAACCCTTCACTGATATGCAAAGCCATACCTACAAGTGTCACGGTCATCTTAGCCCCTCTACCCGGCTCGTGCACGCACATGTCCCCGGTCGGTTTGCGCCGCCCACACCGTCCTCCTCATTTGTGTAATGTCCCGTATTTGTACGATAAAATAATTTATTTATTTAATTATTTAAATAATGGTTAAGAGAATTAAATGGTTGCTTAATTAAATAATATTAAATATTTAATTAATTTAAATAATAGAATAATATTTTTGTTATTCTGAAATTGTCGGAAATAGTGAATTGACAATATAATGTGAACTGGACAATTCAAAAAATATATAATTCAGTTTGGAATTGAATTCGAATAACGAATATATTATACAAATGATAGTTGAACGTATAATTGTAATATAATTAAAATCGAGCTCAAAATGGTGCGGCAATTCATTATTTTGGCGATTTGAACTTCAATTGAATATACAGGATTCGTTTTAAATCGGATTTCTGTGAAACAAGAAACGTTCGGAGCTGGTGAAGTATATTTTTCTAATGGAAGAGAAAAATCGGGATTTTATTGTGTAGATTTTGATTTATGTCCAAATCAAATTTTAGAAAAGACGCTATGGAATTCCATTATAATTTATAACGATTTATTTATATTTTAAAAAGGAATTTCATTATAAATCGAATATCGATTTATACCGGGATTTGAATATCGAGTTACGAATCCAATTGGAGCTATAAGATATTTTGTATGAATATATATACGATAATGTATATTTATTTAATTGTTTTTAAATATATTTATATATTTAAATGGGTTATATAGAGCTTTAAAAATAGCCAGTTTTGCAATCGATGAAACTAATTTTGTTGGATCCGCAATATTAAATTATTGCTAGATTTCAATTTCCATGATTTTTGAAGTCAGTATGTGGACGACCAGAATTTTAATGTGAAAAATAGTCAATATTTTGACGGTTAAAAATACGCTGTGTGAGCAAACGGAGTCGGAATTCAACGAAACCAGTTTCGTTGGGTCCGTAATGTAAAACTATAGGTGCATGTCCATTTTCATGATTTTTGGGTATTTATGTCATTATAGGAATTTTTAATGATAAATACAAATAACGTAGGAGTATTAATTAATATAATATTCGAATTTAAAAATATTAAAAATCTCCTATAAATAATCCTTAAATCTTCTAACCCTAAACCTATTTTACCAGCGGTCAAAAATGCGTCGCTCTTTTTCTACATCTCAGAAATAAAATTGGGTGTTATAAAAAAAACCAAAAGAAATCAAAACAAAATTTCTAAAATCCTAAAATCAGATGCGGTGAGCTTAGTTGGAGTCTCCCTTCACGCTAGTACGGGTATTGAGAAATGCGATTCATTTTTTTTGGGTACTCGGTGTTTCCAACGGGAGCAGGGTTTAGAGATTCGCGAATTTGGAAGCATCGATTCTGGTATTGGGTATTTGTTTTGGAGTCTAGGCATGAATTAGCATCTGCCGTGGTTTTCATTTGAAGAGTTTGAGGCCAGATAAAGTCGCAATTTTTAGGGGAGGCAGCGTGTACGGGGTTGGGACCGGAATTTAAAGGAGGACCTCAAGTTTGATGAGAGTAGGATGGTTGAAAAGGGGATTCGAAGAGGAGAAATGATATTTATTTGTTTTATAGTGGAGATGAGGAGGAGAACGAGACGGGCAATTTTGAATTGGTGATTGGAGGCTTGCGTTCGAATGTGAATGTGTGGTGTGCGATGATGGGGGTTTAGTTTTTCTAGAAATCGGTTTTTGAATTTTCCTGTATAAGAAGAAAATAGTGACGTTATGGAGGAGTATTACTATTTGGTATACGGTGATGGGTTTTATTTTAAGGAGTGGGTACGGAAGCTTTTAGATGGGGAAGAAGGACCATAAACGGGTCGATTTGAGCATGGGCTGACACAAAACGTGAGGCCCAATTTGTGATTGTCATATATAATTGTAGTTTTATTTTAATTTAATAATGTAGTAAACTGTAGACACCATATCTTATTCATATGTTAACGGAATTCAGCAAAACTAGATCCGTTGGGATTGTATGGACGTTGGCTACACATTGGAACTGATTGGGAGTGAATCGGAGCTTGTTACAATTTATAGCGAAATAAATTGTCCGTCTGAATCAAGCAATGGTTATCGTTATTAACGATGATCGTCCATTGTAAGTAAAACTCACCAACTCTATCAGTTTTATTTTTATAACGTATATTTAGAACTGATAAATGATGATTGATTGCTGTGGGCTGACTGTTTGGTTGAATTACTTATGTATTGGTTGAAAATATCGATATAGTTATATATATCGTTAATCAAATATTGATTCTGTTTATTAGAATATTTCATATTGAAATGAAATTTGATGTGAATTATATAGTTTAACGTCTGTGGATGCAGGGAAACAGGTTGGAAGGACCCAACTGGGTTCCTCAATATATAAAATACTGTTTTGTTTCATATATGGTGATATATGATGTGATATATAATCTGTTGTTGATTACGTGTGTTGAACGATATTGATCATTGTTATTTGGTATTTTAAATATCGTAAGAAATAATGGATTTTATATATAAAAGGAAAAGGATTTTATAAAAGAAAATAATTATAAAATCAAAGGAGTTATAAAAGAAATATTTATTTGTTAAATAAATAGAATTGAAAAGGGAATATTTATTTGTTAAATAAACAAATAGAAAAGGAAATATTTGTAAAACATTTACAAATAGAATTGAAAAGAAATATTTATTTGTTAAATAAATAGAATTGAAAAGGGAATATTTATTTGTTAAATAAACAAATAGAAAAGGAAATATTTGTAAAACATTTACAAACAGAATTGAAAAGGAATATTTATTTGTTAAATAAATAGAATTGAAAAGCGAATAAAATAAACAAATAGAAAAGGGAATATTTCTAAAAGAAATAGAAAAGAAAGTATTTGTAATCAAAAAGAGTTATCGAATATTGGTTATTCGAAGAAAGAAGTTAATCGAATATTGGTTATTCGAAGGGAGTTAATTGATTAGAGTTAACCAGTTAGAGTTAATCAATTAGAGTTAACCAGTTAGAGTTAATCAATTAGAGTTAACCAGTTAGAGTTAATCGAATAGAGTTAATCGATTAGAGTTAATCGAATTAGAATTAAACGATTAGAGTTAATCGAGTTAAGTTAACTGAAAGGAGTTATCGAATATTAGTTATTTGAAAGGAGCTATCGAATATTAGTTATTCGAAAGGAGCTATCGAATATTAGTTATTCGAAAGGAGCTATCGAATATTAGTTATTCGAAAGGAGCTATCGAATATTAGTAATTCGAAACGAGCTATCGAATATTAGTTATTCAAAAGGAGTTATCGAATATAGTTTATTCGAATAGAGTTAAAGGAGTTATCAAATATAGTTTATTCGAAAGGAGTTAGTCGAATATAGTTTATTCAAATAGAGTTAAAGGAGTTATCGAAGATAGTTTATTCGAAAGGAGTTAATCGAATATAGTTTATTCGAATAGAGTTAAATGAGTAAATCGAATATAGTTTATTCGAAAGGAGTTAATCGAATATAGTTTATTCGAAAGGAGTTCATTGATGGGAGTTAATTGATAAGAGTTAATTGATTAGAGTTAATCCAATAGAGTTAATCGATTAGGGGTAATCAAATAGAGTTAATCCAATAGAGTTAATCAAATAGAGTTAATAGAATGGAGTTAATCAAATAGAGCTAATTGATTAGAGTTAAACGATTAGAGTTAATCAAATTAGAGTTAATCGATTAGAGTTATCGAATAGAGATTTATTCGAAAGAGAGTTACGTAAGGAAGTTTGTTAAAGGTTTAAAAGGCGAACCTTGTCTATTTCGAAGTTAGAAATGTTGTTCAGTTAAGGTCTAAGAGGTAGTTATACCCCAACTTGATTGACTTCGTTTTTAACTAAGGAATGGTTAAGGTTCGGTAGTGAATGTTGGTTAAGAGAATTTAGTTAATGAAGGTCATGATTTGAATTGGCATAGCGATGTTTTATTTAAACATCTGTTTAAATCTAATGATTGAGTTTTGGAAACATTTTCCAAATAAAATCAGAGATATTTTCTAATCATAGAAAATGAAATGTTGGATGATAAAGAATACTGGAATGACAGTGATATGTGAAATAAGGAATGGTATTTCAATAGTTAATATGTATATTTTCTAAATTTAGAAAATAAGAATTTATGGAGATATGGAAATGGGTAACTGAATAAATTAATGATAAATTAATTAAAAAAGAGAAAAAGTTGATTGATGATTGATTGGTAAGATTTCCATTTCAAAATACGACCTTTGTTTGCACACGTGTTTTTCTTTGATATTTAACTCACCGACTATTGAAGTTTTTGACCATTTTTCCATCGTCAATACGGAGAGACCGGGATCAGATCATTATCTAAAAACCACTCCGTATGGGCGTTAGCGTTTCGATCAAATATGATGAAGATAATTGAAGACGGAGTTATGCAAGGGCTGTCCTGTTTGCAGAATAGTACCTTAGGTTTGTCCAGTCCCAAGATGACCTGTACGGAAGAATGTCCGATAGAGTATATTTAATGGATCGCGTAAGTTAATCTCCTCAAACGTATTTACGTTTGGTGGTGGAGGAATTCATTTCTCTTAACTGTATACCCGTTGTATTTTTTGGGAAATCAATTTGTGATTTGGCGAGTATGATGATGTGACATTCAAAGTGAATAATTGTGTGGTCTGTAAGAGATAAGCGTGGCCTCTAGCCTTACAAACGGGAAATTACAAAAATTGGGCAGGCAGCATGGCTAAGTGGTTGGCAGCCAATTAGGTTGTATTGTCACCTATCTAGAGATATTCATTTCATTCCATAATCTACTATCGATGCTGTCTCATTCGGGAAACAGTTGCTGATCCCAACTGTTGGTGATATACATTCGATACACTCAAGCGAAATGAGTGGTCGGTCATGTGTGGCCGGGTTGTAAGATGTTCTTGTTGAACCCAGTGTATTCCTCTCTAGAGGTACACTATCGGAAGGTGGTTCCATACCTTGTCATAGTTGGTAATCCATTATCCAATAAGTGCTCGCGATTTTTATTGTATACTATGTATGTAGAACGTGAGATGTAAGCATTTCTGCTAGATGATTATTATATTGTGGTTGATAGACACTATTATAATATCCAAAGAGTTTGATATAAGATTTATCGTTTCTTTCAAAAAGGGTTTTATTTGAAAGCTGAATCAAATGTTTTAGATTCTCATAAGGCAAAAAACCCGTTCCGTTATACGGCGTGGTCTTATGAGATATCGTTTAATTGCTCAAACTGTTTTACACACACCTGTCCCATGACTGACCTAGAGTTTATTTTGTTTTCCCTAAACTCTTGGGTTCCCAATTTTGTACGGGCAGTCAAGTAGTCAGTATTTTACAAATATACTTGGAGAGCTTGGAGCAGGAGGCTTCAGGATTTTATAGCTATTGTTATTTCCGCTGTTTTGTAAGTGTTGTACTCTGATAATGTTGTTGTATACATACACTGATTTATTTCAAAGATATGTTATCTATTATATGTTGTTCGTTCCGCTGTGAGATTCGTGTTACTCTGATTTTGTATGTTCTTCTTCTTCTTCTATTCTAAGTTTTTGTCTTATCTATTCTCACCCTCTAATTTCTTTCATGGACTATCCGGTGTTTCTGATGCTTGAATAGTCGACATAGTGTTGTATGCCGATATCCAGGATCCCAAATTCCCCGGGTCGTTACAGTGGTATCAGAGCTAAAGTTTAAGTAATTACCTTGGCTCTGTGGCGTGACTCCGTAGAGATGGGGTTAGTAATACCCTAGATTGAGTTGAGTGTATATATACGAGTGAACGTATTTGTTTGTTCAATATAAAATGATTTTATATTGTGATGATTTATTGGTTGAGTTGTTTATGGGTTCTGGTCGATCAGTTTGATTCACTGTATCGGTAGGGGTTTATAAACACTCGAATACGATGAACTGACACTGTATGTTTTGAAAAGAGGGTAAATGAAATAATTTTGCCCAAAATATATTTTGATATAAGCAAAGTATAAATATTTGGAATGATTATAATATATTGGATATACTGGTTGTTATTATAATCGAGTAAGATTATAAATTAAATGGTTATATATATAACCAAGTAGTATTCGTATGAGTGTTATGAATTGAATTAAATCTGAATTTAAATCAGAATTGGAATTAAAATTCCGAAAACATGAAAAGTGTTTGTAAATGGATTTGAATTGATTATATGTGAATTTTAAATTCCTGGGAGATTTTAAACTTGTTACAAGCATTGAAAAGGGTATTTTGAAATGATTTCAAAGTCGAGGTGTTTTAAATGATTTTGAAAGTGAAATAATATTGAACTCACTTCGATCACTGTAAAATAATTCTGATAATGACTGCAGCATCATCAGTATTCATTAACGAGTTTTAAGTGACGGATTACTACCAAAGATATTGTTTTTGAATTGTTTTGTGGAAAGTAAGTTGTTTTGATTTTCGAAAGGGAATATTTGATTTTGAAAAGTGAAGCTATTTAGAACTCCCAAGAAGAGATTGTTTAAATTGAAACCAAATTAAGTAGAAATTAGGAAAAGCAAATTGAAATTGAAATAGAATTGGATTAGAATGATATCGAGACAAGTTGGATTTCTGAGATTTGAATTTGAAACGTTATTAGATAATGGAATCAAGAAAGGGATTTTGGTTTGAAATAAAATTCGGTTTGGATATAAGCGAATGGTTGTGTTGAGGATAAAAACTGATTGGAATTTGATTGGAATAACATTGATATATGCTGAATTAACAACAGATGGAAATGATATAATGATATGCTCGACAAAAAGGTACAAGTTTATATTTCATATGGTATGAGATTTTTATAAGCCGATTTGGCATGCTTGGCTGTTTGATTTTCTTTTGGGTTGAAGAAGTCCCAGAGAGGCGAGTTGTAGTTGTACCTATTGACTAGTACAATGGAGGTGCTGGCGAAATTTTTCGAAAAATTTCGAGTGTTTGAAAATTTTAGGATTTTTGAAAATTTTCGTTGATAAAAATTAATTAATAATTTAGTTGAAATTATTTAGTTTAGTTTAAATTGGAGTTAAGAAGTGAAAAAATAAGTTTTTACCTAGCGAATAGTGATATTTTCTACCTTAGCAATTTCGAAGACGAAATTATTTTAAAGGGGAAAGAATGTAATGTCCCGTATTTGTACGATAAAATAATTTATTTATTTAAATAATGGTTAAGAGAATTAAATGGTTGTTTATTTAAATAATATTGAATATTTAATTAATTTAATTAATAGAATAACATATTTGTTATTTTGAAATTATCGGAAATAGTGAATTGACAATATAATGTGAACTAGACAATTCAAAATATAGATAATTCAGTTTGGAATTGTGTAACTCCCCGTGATTTTAATTATTAATATTAATGAATTTAAATAATCCTTAATTTCAAATGTGAGAATTAAAGGAAATAGGTTATGCCATTGTGTTCGTCTTGGAATTCTGCTTGAGATAGAATTCGAGTTTGCTAAAACGGACACCGTATGAAGAAGATACGGACGAACGAAGTTAGGCAGAAAAATCGGAAGTTGACCAGAATGCATTGGCGCACTTCACAAGTGCGCCAGTACAAAAATGAACTGGTGCACCTGCCAAGTGCGCCCAGGTCGGGCTAAAGACCTGCACAGGTTTCTGGAGTGTTCTGATCCGAACAATGAGTCATTGCTGAGTCCTTTCTGACTCCTTGCTGAGTCATTAGGGCTGAGGTGTTATCCTATCTGGACTGGATGTTCTTGATTGCTTCTAGGGTTAATCTGACGGCTCTAAATTAATTAAACCTCTATAAAAGCAACCTAACTCTCAACCCTAAATAACAAATATTCACACCAATAGCTGCCATGTTGTCAATGGTGAACCTAGAATAGCCGTCACCTCTTTCAACTCAAAGGCAAGATGGAAACTACATCAAAAATCAAATTAAATCTAATCTAATTCAACTAAGAGAATTCAACGATCTACATCAAAGGTGAGCAATTCAGTTTCATAATACAGATCCCAGAACTCAAGAATTCCTTTTTTTTGTTGTAAGTGTAGTTATCTTTCAGATGTGAATAAATTAAAGACATGGTTTGTAATGAATTGTAAAAATAGAATTGTATCAAGTTGTATGTGATGCTGATTCATGTTTATTCATGTCTGTTCTATCATATATGCCTATGAACTATTGTGGTCTATCAAACCTACCATGTTATGTGGAAATTGGTGAATAAACCTATGATTTTCTATAGGAGTTTGGGAATGAAATTATCATATGTACGTTTGGTGATATTATGATACATACAAGTTTTAGGCTAAGTCATGTCGTTTATGCCTAATTGTTTAGATCCATTAAGCATACATGTTTAGATCTACGACCTTGTATAATTTGGTGATGACATCTATATGTTGTATGTCAATTTGGAAATCATGCCATGTTTATGCAAGTTAGGTGATGCTATCATGTTATGAATACATGCAAGTTTATAGGTGAAAAACATGATTATGTAAACCTATATGTTTAGATGCACAACTTTATATGTTAGATCCATATGCCTTTATGTTAGATCTATGTTATCTTGATTCAACCCCTATGCAAGTTCACCACTACATGTCTAATTATATTTTGGTAGTTCTATGTAATACTATTATTTTATGATTCATGCTGCATAGATCTAGTTTGCAAGTTCATAATTGAAAGTTTATTATGCCAAGTTCATGTGACACATCTGTAGTTAGATCCATATTTTTGTATGATGTTGGAATGTTGCAAGTTCCTCTTTTTCCCCTTTTTGTTTTATAAGTTAGGCTAAAACGTCGAGCCTAACATTCTATGAAACTTTGCGAATGTACAATGGGGGTAACGTTGGGGGAAAACATGAAACTACATGTAATTGACATATTTGGCTCATAACCATGTAAATGGTACGGCATTGAAATGGTATAATTTACATACCAAAAATTATGAATTTGATTTACAAGGAAAGTGGGCCATGACAATAAATTGTTGACAAATTTACATATAAACATAAAAGGACAAATATGTAAATTTAGAAAAGACGAATATGCCTAACCCGAGGTTAGACTGAGTTGTGGTGTAAAACTGCCCGGAACCGACCGACACATCCAGTGACCACAACAATACATGTCTAATACGGGTGGTTAGTGCATTGAGCCCAAAAAGGATCCGAGGTTAGACAGAGTTGTGGTGTAAAACTGCCCGGAACTGACTGGCACATCCAGTGACCACAACAATACCTATCTAATGTGAGTGGTTGGTGCTTTAATAAAGCTAAGTCAGGATTGGTAGGGTTAAGTCAATTAAGGAAACACTAAACCAATTCAACACGTTAACTAAACTGATGGGTGGGGTTACGTAAATTTGGACACTTAACCAATTTAACATGTTGGCTAGAACCTAGTAACGGGGAACCATTTCAGCAGTAACCCATATAGATGTATTATGGAATCCTTAATTAGGCAGGGTGGGGCACGATTACTGGGCTGAATTGTAAGCGGTCAAAACGTCGGCGGGTGGTGCGTCAGTGTAGGTTCCGGCGGAGTACGGGCGTGCACGTACTTCGGAGTGGAAAAAGCAGGCATTGGGCATCAGTAGTCATACACTGTGCATCTTGAATCTTGTCGGGTTGCCACCATAGGATTTGATACACCCCGTGTTGGGACCAGCACAGGTATCTACAGTCAAGCGGGGGTCGAATGACACATGTGACAAATGCATGCGAGTAGGAGCCGATCGATAAAAGGGGGTCATTTCACTATGAACACTTGGTGCTAGTTGGACAAGTATAAATATGAAACACCACACCTCCGTTAGGGTCACTCTCAAAGGGAATGCCCTAATTTTGGTGGAGGTTTATAAGTATAAGTCACAGATACACAAGATAGATATAAATACACATATTTTTGAACAGCGGAAACAACAGCAACTTTTATTTCATCAAAAATACGTGTTACACAAACCATGCCATAATTGTCTTACAATATTTCCAAAAAACATTACATTTCCATAACTGTCTTGATTACATAATTTAAAGAAGCATAAAAACATAAGTAAACTGCATAAGTCCCCATAGTCGCTATCCAAAGCCATAGTCCAAAACGAAAGAGATCCAAGCAATACATTCTTTCTCTTCAAGCTGGATGTGAAAACTGGTCAAGCTGCGGTATTCCCTCCCTGTGGACCTGGGGGGGGGGGGGGACGAAAGAAAAGTAGAGTCAGACATAAAGCCTGAGTAAGTCTAGGACTATTCAGTCTATGAATAAAGAATTGGGCATGATAAGTATAAACTGGAAATGGGAAAGCACTATAAACTAAGTTAAGTTGTCTAGAGTCGATTGTACTATCGTACCCCATATTAATCTCTACACCCCTATAAACTAGTTCCCAACAGGCACCCCATAATCAGGGTGAAGTGATCCATTTCTAATGATCGGCTCCTACTCGCATAGTTACATGTGTCTTACGGCCCCCGATGTTGTAGTTACCTATGCTGGTCCCACCATGGGGTGTATCAAGTCCCATGGTGGCGGCCCGACACAATTCTAGAATGCACAGGTATACTACTAGTGCCCAGTGCCTAATTTTTCTGCGCCGGAGTGTGTGCACGCCCGCACCCCGTTAGAACCTACATTGCTGCACCAACGCCGTCGATTTGACCTCTTACAGCCAGCCCAGTAATCGTGCCCCACCCTGCCTAGTTCAGGGTATCCTGATTCACCTTATAGGGTTACTGCTGAAAAGGGTCCCCCGCTACTAGGTTTTCTATTTCTAGCCAACATGCTAAGTTGGTTATGTGTTTGTAAAACTAACCCCCAATCAGTCTGTATAATTTAGCATGTTCAATTTGATTAAGTATTAATTCAATTTACTTAATCCTATCAATCCTGACTCAGCCTTAATTGTCTTATTAAAGCCTCGACCTCTCACATTAGACAGGTATTGTTGTGACTGCCTGTTGCCGGTTGGTTCCGGGCAGTCTTACGTCACAACTCAGTCTAACCTCGGGTCTTTATTGGGCTCAATGTTTAACCACCCACATTGGATAGGTATTGTTGTGACTACTGGACATCCGGGCGGTTCCGTGCAGGTTTACATCACAACTCAATCCAACCTCTAGTTAAACACATCGCATTTTCTAAGTTTACATATTTTGTCTCTTTTCTTTTTATATGTAAATATTTGAAGCCCATTATTCAAATTCATCTTTATTGGGTAAAATTAATTTATACCCCTTAAATGTTCTCAAGGTCATTGGCATGCGTCAGACATGCCAACACATATGTTTTATATTTTTAACCCAACGTCATTACCCCCGTTTTATACGTTCGCTATAATATAACATATGTTGGGTTTAACATTTAAACCCAACTTAGCCACATGAAAAGGGGGAGGCTTAGAACATGGTGTTTATATATTCTAAGTAACACCAAAAGGGGTGTGTGAACGCATGAACTTGCATCATAGCAAACTAATTAACATAAATTAGGCACTTGTGAACTTGCATTGTAATAGCATATAATCATGACATAAAACATACCTAAACATGAATCATGGTTTTTAATTTATTCATGTAAACTTGCCTTTGAAATGTGAATCTAACTTAATTATGTGTCGCATATATTATCATATGATTTTGATAACAACATAGGCCTAAAACATATTTTGTTTGGGCATAAAGTCAAACATAAACTAGCCATGTTCATAAAGTCAACACAAGTTCACAAAGGTGCGTACTTTTGTTACTAACACAAAAGTATGGTTTTACACTTGAATCATGATGCCAATTCCAACATAAATTCATATGAATCATACTACTCAAATGGATCCAACTACACTAAAGATGACCATAAAAATATACATCATGTTGGCATAATAGTGAATCATATACTTGCATGAATCTCAACTTTGTTGTAATAAACTATCACAAACATATAGTCGTTACTTTCAACATGAAACATATACTTGCAATTATCCAATAGGTGTTGTAATAAACTACCACAAACCCAAATCTATTCATAATTAGAATCATAGCAACATACAATTATGAATTATCATCACCACAAATTAAGTACAATTCCATTTCTCATTTTACACAAATCAAAACACAATTATTCATTCATATTGGAATAGTACTCTACTTACAACATATGACGAATCTTCAATTCAGGTTTCTGAATTCTGAATTTGGAGATGCTATCCTTTGTTGTAGGCGTTGTTTTGATTTAATTGTCGTTGCTTTAAGCTTTCGAATCGTCTCCTAATCGTCTCTCAATTTTGACGGCTACTTCTAGTCTTTCTTCAGCAGCATGACGGTCTCATTCTCATTTTTATTTGTATGAATTAGGTGGAGTCTTAGGTCCTTTTTATAGAGTTTGTTAATTGATTAGGACCGTCGATGGAGCTTAGATTAATATTAGCCGTTCGTTTGAAGGAGAGACCAATCAGGAGCTGACACCTAGCCCTAGTGACAAGGCAAGACTCAGAAATTCAGCCAAGCACAGACCAGGCCAGCCAGGGGGGCTGGGTTCGACCTGACTCAGGGGCCAGGTCGACTCCACAGTCGACCCCCAGGTCTACTATGTAGTCGACCTGGGTGCCCCAGGTCGACTATCCAGTCGACCTGGGTGGCCCAGGTCGACTACCCAGTCGACCTGGGTGCCTTGGGCGGGAAAATTCCCTCCTAACCCAATCTGGTCCGATTTTTTTTTTTTGAAATTTGAATTGGTTTTCTGAGCTGTTTCTGTCTATTTGAATTTTAAACCGAATTCTGAAACTTCCGGAGGCCATATCTCCCTCATACGGAGTCCGTTTTACGCAAACTCGGACTCTATCTCAAGCAGAATTTCAAGACGAACGCAATGGCGTATACCGTTTCCCTTAATTCTTTGATTTGAAATTAATTATACTTTAATTTGTGAATTTCACTGTTATAGAATACACGGGGTGTTACAAAATAGGTGTAGAGAATTAGACATGGGTGCGGTGTATATTCGGTTTATCCTTCCTTGTATAGTTTTGTGTTAGTATGTTGTTCTGGTACTGTCGTATTTTCAGTTTATTCCTATCATGACCTTTTCCTTATTCACGCACTGAAAAGTCACTGGACTTACCTAGACTTATGACTGACCCATTTTTCTTTCGTTCTCATTTCTTCCGTTCCCCCCAGGTACCCAGGGAGGGAATAGCTCAGCTTAATTTGGACCGCTCATCTTTCCAAGTTTGAAGACTCTGTGATGTATAACTTGGAATCTCTTGCTTTTGGCTATGGATTTGGATACACTACTACTTGGGGATTTATGCATTTTTATTTGGTTTTATGCTTCTTTAGAAAATAAACAAGATAGAAATTATGATGTAATGGTTTGGAAGTTGGTTTGAAACAGTTTGTTGTAATGTTTTGTTATGAACCACGTTTGAAATAAAGTTAGTTTTATTTTCCGCTGCTTATATATATCTGTCTTGTAAATTATCTGTGTCTTTTACCTATTATGCTCCACCAAAGTTAAGGCATTCCCTTTGTGAGTGATCTTAACAGAGGTGGGGTGTTTCACTTGGTATCAGAGCCAAGGTTTACTAGATCAGATAAATGTTTTTGAAAACTATTTTCAAAAATTAGTATAAAGAAGCATTTTTCAAGGAAAAGTGTTATTTTACTTTAAAAGGCATAATCCCCCAAAGCCATATGCACTATCTTTCTATCCTTTGTTTTGAATCTTTTCTTTTTTATTTCAGCATGTCTGGGAATCTTAACCTTCCAGAGGGTGTACCGATACCTAGCTGGTTCAGGAGGTACCTAGAGGATGGGCCAATGACGCAGGCCCAGCAGACATTCCTCCTCCCCCAGCTGCTGCGGTTCCTCCTCCTCCTCCTTATGAAAATGCTTTCTCAAATATTTGTAGAGACTTTAGAGCCATGGGTGGAAATAATTTCAATGGAACCGAATCATTTGTGGAAGCAAGAAACTGGCTCAAAGAAACTGAGGATTTGTTCGATATCTTCGAAGTGGATGATAGACAGAAGGTACAGTTGGCGGCGTGGTTGCTCAAAGACGAAGCCTCCTATTGGTAGGAAGTCACTAATGCTGAAAGACCAATTGAAACTTAGATAGATTTCAGAATGAGGTTTGAAATGAAATTCCTCTCACAAGCTGAACGAAGTCTACAGGTGGAAAAGTTCTTATCTCTTAAGCAAGGAAGTATGACGGTCAAAGAATACGTCAACCAATTCAACCAGCTGGCCAGATTCGGATTGGATTTAGTGAACACTCCTCATAAGAAGGCTCTCCGTTTTGTTAAGGGATTAAATGAGCCACTACACAGCCTAGCTATGACCCACATACCTATGGGTGCAACTTATGAAAGATTAGTGGACATGGAACTCTTACACGAGGAAGGCAAGGGCAAGAAAGAGGCAAAGGTGGAGGTACCTCAAGACAAGAAAGCGGAGGGTCACAGCACAAGAAGACAGATTCAAAGAAAGTCGGGAAGAACTACAAACACTGTGACAAGAGGAAGTGCAAGTTCTGTGGCATTCCTGGACATCTGCTTAAGGACAGCAGGAAGAAGAAGAAGAGGAAGATGGGTGGTTGTTTCCATTCCGGCAAGAAAGGACACATGGCTAAGGACTGCCCAAGAAATCAAGGGCAGAGGGCTGGTTCAACTTCTGGAGGGCAGGTTCACGCTCTCATAGCACCTCCGCAAGAACGAGGTTGAAATATTTATGTTGAGAATTTAGTTTATCTTTTTGATCATCCTGTTCGTACACACTTTGATTCCGGCGCATCACACTCTTTTATATCTACTTCTTTAGTTGAATCTCTGCACGTAGACACCAATATAGTAGAGGACCCCTTGGTTGTTTCAAATCCAATTGGGGGCTTAGCTTATTTGTCAATGGTTTGTTTGGATTTGAAAATTTCTATACTAAGCGTTGGGTTTAGATGTAACGCCTATGTTTTGGGCTTCACGGGCTATGGGTTGATTCTAGGCATGGATTGGCTATCCAGTAATGGTGCCGTCCTTGATTGTGAAAAGAGAATGGTTAGACTCATGACTCGCCTCGGTAACACACTCGAAATCTCTTGTAATCCCATGAACTCTGTTATGCTTAGTTATCTAAAATCTCTTGATGCATCTGTTAAGAACTTGCAGTCTGTTAGAGTAGTCCGTGAATACTCGGATGTGTTTGAAGAGGTAAAGGGCTTACCTCCGAAGCGGGAGATAGACTTCCGCATATACCTCGTTGATAATGCAAAACCTGTCGCCTTACCCGTTAGGCACATGGCTCCAAAGGAGCGAAAAGAGCTCAGCAAGCAAGTTAAAGAGCTGCTAGAAAAGGGGTTTATAAGGTGGAGTATTTCTGAATGGGGTGCTCCAGTAGTGTTCGCAACTAAAGCGGACGGTTCGCTTCGCCTATGCGTTGATTATAGGGAGATAAAAAAATTGACCAAGAAAAATAGGCACCCATTCCCCAGAATAGATGACTTGTTCGATCAGCTTGTAGGTGCATTGGTTTTTTTCCAACTAGATTTGCCTACCGGGTTTCATCAGCTAAGAGTGGCTGAAGACAACATTGATAAGACCGCGTTCAGAACTCCGAATGGATTCTTCGAGTGGCCCCTCATGCCTTTCTGCTTGACAAACGTACCTGCTTATTTTGTCGATTTGATGAGCAGGGTGATTAGCGAGTTCCTCAATAAGTTTGTAGTGGTCTTCATGGGCGACATTTTGATTTTTTCGAAGAGTGAGGAAGAGCATGCCCAGCTTCTAAAGGAAGTCATGGATACTCTTCATGCATATCAGATAAAAGCCAAATTCTCCAAATGCCACTTCTGGAGAGAAGAAGTACGGTTTCTTGGACATGTGGTGTCCAAAGAAGGATTAGCTGTGGACCCCGCAAAAGTAGTTGCGGTGCAAGATTGGAAGGTCCCATAGAATGCAACAGAAGTCCGAAGCTTTCTCGGGCTAGCAGGCTTTTATCGAAAGTTCATCAAAGATTTTGCGAAAATCTCAGATCCACTAACAAGGTTGACAAAGAAGAACTTAAATTTCTCTTGGGATTTGGATTGCGATATTGCTTTCCAACGCTTGAAAAGGGCTCTGACAGCAGCCCCAGTTTTGACATTGCCTGATGTAAGCAAGATGTTTATCGTATATACAGATGCATGTGGTATGGGACTAGGCGCTGTCTTGATGCAAGAAGGGAAGGTAGTCGCTTATGGTGGAAGACAGTTGAGAGTACATGAGAAGAACTACCCAACCCACGATCTAGAGTGGGCTGCCATCGTTTTTGCGCCAAAGTCTTGGCGCCATTATCTCCTAGGTAAGAAGTTTGAATTGTTTACTGACCATAAATCATTGAAGTACCTTTTCTCGCAGAAAGATCTCAACTTGAGGCAGTAAAGATGGATGGAGTTTCTTGCCTCATATAATTTTGAGATTTCCTACTGGCAAGGGCAATGTAGTAGCAGGCGCTTTGAGTAGAAAGAAGCTGACCCTAAGCCCTCTCTTTGTAGAAAGGCAAAGCTTGTAGTACATAGTCAACTTTGATTTAAGACCCTCTGTCGATCATGTGACTGGTTTGTTAGCATCGCTAGAGGTGCGACCTACTCTTTTGGACTCAATAGGAACCGCACAACATGAAGACCCTTAGCTAGTTGATGTGATAGATAAGTTGAGTAGGGGTGAGACTTCTAGTCACCTCAATAAATACTCCATCGATGATAAGGGTTGGTTGAGGAGGGATGGAAGACAATGCGTCCCACAAACAAGGGATTTGGTGAAGAAAGTTCTTGGAGAAGCACACCATTCCAAGTTGACCATGCACCCCAGTGGAGACAAAATGTACAAAGACATCAACAGGGTTTTCTTTTGGAATGGCATGAAGAGGGATGTAGCTGAATTCGTTTCTAAGTGCATATATGCCAACAAGTCAAGGCGGAGCAGAAGAAGCTTGTTGGTTTGCTTCATCCTCTAGAGGTCCCACAGTGGAAATGGGATAGCATCTCGATGGACTTTATTGATTGGATGCCTAGGTCAAGAAGAGGCGGTACCAATATTTGGGTAATAGTGGACATGCTCACAAAAAGTGCTCACTTCATACCCATTAAGAGTATAAGGACTGCCTCGTCCCTAGCATCCATATATCTTAAACAGATAGTTCGACTCCATGGGATACCCTCCAGCATAGTGAGTGACCGAGATCCTATCTTTACGAGCAAGTTTTGGAGGAGTTTGCAAGAAGCTGTAGGCACACAGTTATGCTTAAGCACGGCCTATCACCCCCAAACCATGGTCAGACGGAAAGAGTGAACAGAGTATTAGAAGACCTCTTGAGACTATGCATTCTTGACTTTAGAGGTACATGGGAGGATAATCTTCCTTTGGTGGAATTCGCCTACAACAATAACAACCAAGCCACCATAGGAATGGAACCTTTCGACCAAGATAGACCGAAGTCTAATGCAGACATGATCAGAGAAATTTCAGAGAAAGTGGACTTGATACGGAGAAGAATGAAGACCGCCCAAGATAGACCGAAGTCCAATGCAGACAAAAGAAGAACCGACCTTGAGTTTGAAGTTGGAGACAAGGTGTTCCTTAAAGTATCTCCTTTGAGGAACGTCATTCACTTTGGATCCGCAGGAAAGTTGGCACTAAGATTTGTAGGGCCATTTCCTATCATTGAGAAGATCGGGAAGATGGCTTATAGAGTAGAGCTTCCCAAAAGATTGGCTGGAGTTCATAATGTCTTTCATGTTTCTCACCTACGAAAGTGCTTACATGAGTCTACGGAAGTGGTGGAACCAAGCATATTAGAGGAAGTAGAAGTAGAACGAGAGGCGACTGTGAGAAGAGTTCCAACTCGTATCTTAGGTACAAAAGTCAAAAATCTATGCAACCGCGAAGTCAAACTTGTTAAATTTCAATGGAGTGACGCTGAGGAAGACGCGACTTGGGAGACTGAGGCCAAGATATGCGCAGCCTACCCTTTTCTTTTTGAGGATACATCTTTGATCTCTTTTTCCTTAAGTTTATTCATGCTCGTATCTATCCTTTTTGAGTATATTTCCTCAATGCTATCTTGATCCGTAGGTAGAAACCAATGGGTGTAAACATGTATTTGAAACATGTTATGATTGATGGTTGCAAGTGGTTGCTAGTGGTTGCTTGTGGATGCATATACACACACCATAGGTGTTAGATCGGCTCAGTCACTTTCATATTGCATATGCATATATGTATTTGTATATGATTGAAACTTGATGTGTTATCATGTGGATGTTGCATTCGTATGAATGATTGTGCACTCATTAGAAAGTATGATTAGGGAAGATTGCATACATAATGGACTCATGACACTGACATAATTTGCATTAAGGAGGTCAACTGAATTAGTAGACCGCCTGATTTTGCATTAGATAAGGAACATATACACACACTTTTTTCATATGTTCATACGACATTAGAAATCATGTAAGACAATGGATGCCTGTTTTTGATGGTTGAGTAGATGGATGACTGGATGTTAGGATATACATTCTCCGTAACTTAGAGATTTCGGGGGCGAAATCCTTTAAGGAGGGGAGAATGTAACACCTCGTGATTTTAAATATTAATATTAATGAATTTAAAGAATACTTAATTTCAAATGTGAGAATTAAGGGAAACGGGTTATGCTATTGCGTTCATCTCGGAATTCTTCTTGAGATAGTGTCCATGTTTGCGTAAAACGGACACCGTATGAAGAAGATATGGACGAACGAAGTTAGACAGAAAAATCGGAAGTCGACCAGAATGCATTGGCGCACTTCAAAAGTGCGCCAGTACAAAAACGCACTGGCACACCTGCCAAGTGCGCCCAGGTCGGGCTAAAGATCTGCACAGGTTTCTGGAGTGTTCTGATCCCAACAGTGAGTCATTGCTGAGTCCTTTCTGACTCCTTGCTGAGTCATTAGGGCTGAGGTGTTATCCTATCTTGACTGGATGGTCTTGATTGCTTCTAAGGTTAATCTGACGGCTCTAAATTATTTAAACCTCTATAAAAGCAACTTAACTCTCAACCCTGAATCACAAATATTCATAACAATAGCCGCCATGTCGTCAATGGTGAACCTAGAATAGCCGTCATCTCTTTCAACTCAAAGGCAAGATAGAAGCTACATTAAAAATCAAATTAAATCTAATCTAATTCAACTAAGAGAATTCAATGATCTACATCAAAGGCGAGCAATTCAGTTTCATAATATATATCTCAGAACTCAAGAATTCCTTTTTTCGTTGTAAGTGTAGTTATCTTTCAGATGTGAATAAATTAAAGACATGGTTTGTAATGAATTGTAAAATAGAATTGTATCAAGTTGTATGTGATGCTGATTCATGTTTATTCATGTATATTCTATCATATATGATTATGAACTATTGTGGTCTATCAAACCTATCTTGTTATGTGGAAATTGGTGAATAAACCTATGATATTGTATAGGAATTTGGGAATGAAATTATCATATGTACGTTTGGTGATATTATGATACATACAAGTTCTAGGCTAAGTCATGTCGTTTATGCCTAATTGTTTAGATCCATTATGCATACATGTTTAGATCTACGACCTTGTATAATTTGGTGATGACATCTATATATTGTATGTCAATTTGGAAATCATGCCATGTTTATGCAAGTTAGGTGATACTATCATGTTATGAATACATGCAAGTTTATAGGCTAAAAACATGATTATGTAAACCTATATGTTTAGATCTACAACTTTATATGTTAGATCCGTATGCCTTTATGTTAGATCTATGTTATCTTGATTCAACCCCTATGCAAGTTCACCACTACATGTCTAATTATATTTTGGTAGTTCTATGTAATACTATTATTTTATGATTCATGTTGCATAGATCTAGTTTGCAATTTTATAATTGAAAGTATATTATGCCAAGTTCATGTGACACATCTGTAGTTAGATCCATATTTTTGTATGATGTTGGAATGTTGCAAGTTCCTCTTTTCCCCTTTTTGTTTTATAAGTTAGGCTAAAACGTCGAGCCTAACATCCTATGAAACTTTGCGAACATACAATGGGGGTAACGTTGGGGGAAAACATGAAACTACATGTAATTGTCATATTTGGCTCATAAACATGTAAGTGGTATGGCATTGAAATGGTATAATTTACATACCAAAAATTATGAATTTGATCAAGAAGGAAAGTGGGCCATGACATAAAAGGATTAATATGTAAATTTAGAAAAGACGAATATACCTAACCTGAGGTTAGACTGAGTTGTGGTGTAAAACTGCCCGGAACCGACCGGCACATCCAATGACCACAACAATACCTGTCTAATGTGGGTGGTTAGTGCATTGAGCCCAAAAAGGACCCAAGGTTAGACTGAGCTGTGGTGTAAAACTGCCCGGAACCGATCGTCACATCCAGTGGCCACAACAATACCTGTCTAACGTGAGTGGTTGGTGCTTTAATAAAGCTAAGTCAAGGTTGGTAGCGTTAAGTCAATTAAGGTAACACTTAACCAATTCAACATGTTAACTAAACTGGTGGGTGGGGTTAGGTAAATTTGGAAACTTAACCAATTTAACATATTGGCTAGAAAATCCTAGTAACGGGGACCCATTTCAGCAGTAACCCACATAGATGTATCATGGAACCCTGAACTAGGCAGGGTGGGGCACGATTACTAGACTGAATTGTAAGCGGTAAAAACGTCGGCGGGTGGTGTGTCAGTGTAGGTTTCGGCGGGGTATGGGCGTGCACGTACTCCGGAGTGGAGAAAGCAGGCACTGGGCATTAGTAGTCATACACTGTGCATCTTGAATCATGTCGGGTTGCCACCATAGGATTTGATACACCCCGTGGTGGGACCAGCACAGGTATCTACAGTCAAGCGGGGGCCGAATGACACATGTGATAAATGCATGTGAGTAGGAGCCGATCGATAAAATGGATCATTTTACTATGAACATGTGGTGCTAGTTGGACAAGTCTAAGTAGTTGCAGAGAATTAGACATGGGTGCGATGTATATTCGGTTTATCCTGCCTCATATAGTTTTATGTCAGTATGTTGTTCTGGTACTGTCCTATTTTCAGTTTATTCCTATCATGACCTTTTCCTTATTCACACACTTAAAAGTCACTGGACTTACTCAGACTTATGTCTGACCTATTTTTCTTTCGCTCTCTTTTCTTCCGTTCCCCCCTCTCCCTAGGTACTCAGGGAGGGAATAACTCAACTTAATTTGGACCGTTCATCTTTCCAAGCTTGAAGACTCTGTGATGTATAGCTTGGAATCTCTTGCTTTTGGCTATGTCTTTGGATACACTACTACTTGGGGATTTATGCAGTTTTATTCTGTTTTATGCTTCTTTAGAAAATAACCAAGACAGAAATTATGATGTAATGGTTTGGAAGTTGGTTTGAAACAGTTTGCTATAATGTTTTGTTATTAACCATGTTTAAAATAAAGTTAGTTTTATTTTCCGTTGTTTATATATATCTGTCTTGTAAATTATCTGTGTCTTTTACCTATAATGCTCCACCAAAGTTAATGCATTCCCTTTGTGAGTGACCTTAATGGAGGTGGGGTGTTTCAAATTGAATTCTAATAACGAATATATTATATAAATGACGGTTGATCGTATAATTATAACATAATTAAAATCGAACTCGAAATGGCACGGCAGTTCACTATAGGGCGATTTGAACTTCAACTGAATATATAGGATTCATTTTAAATCGGATTTCTATAAAACAAGAAACGTTCAGAGCTGGTAAAGTATATTTTTCTAATGGAAGAGAAAATTTGGGATTTCATTGTGTAGATTTTGATTTATGTCCAAATCAAATTTTAGAAAAGTCGCTATGGAATTCCTTTATAATTTATAATGATTTATTTATATTTTAAAAAGGAATTTCATAATAAATCGAATATCGATTTATATTGGGATTTGAATATCAAGTTATAAATCCACTTGGAGCTATACGATATTCTGTGTGAATATATATACGATAATATATATTTATTTATATTTAATTTTATTGTTTTTAAATATATGTATATATTTAAATGGGTTATTTAGAGCTTTAAAAATAGCCAGTTTTGCAAACGATCTCCGTTTTCGACGAAACTAATTTTGTTGGATCTGCAATATTAAATTATTGCTAGATTTCAATTTCCACGATGTACAGGATTATAATGTGAAAAACATTCAGTATTTTAACGGTTAAAAATACGCTGTGTGAGAAAATGGAGTCGGAATTCGACGAAACTAGTTTCATTGGGTCCGTAACGTAAAACTGTAGGTGCATGTCCATTTTCATGATTTTTGGGTATTTTATGTGATCACAGGAATTTTTAATGATAAATATAAATAGCGTAGGAGTATTAATTAATATAATATTCGAATTTAAAAATATTAAAAGTCTCCTATAAATAATCCTTAAATCTTCTAACCCTAAACCTATTTTCCTAGCGGTCAAAAATGCACTGCTCTTTTTCTACATCTAAGAAATAAAATCGGGTGTTATAAAAAAACCAAAAGAAATCGAAACAAAATTTCTAAAATCCTGAAATCAGATGCGGTGAGCTTAGTTGGAGTCGCCCTTCACGCTAGTACGGATATTGAGAAATGCGATTCAATTTTTTTGGGTACTCGGTGTTTCCAACGGGAGCAGGGTTTAGAGATTCGCGAATTTGGAAGCATCGATTCTGGTATTGGGTATCTATTTTGGAGTCTAGGCATGAATTTGCATCTGCAGTGGTTTTATTTGAAGAGTTTGAGGCCAGATAAAGTCGCAAGTTTCAGGGGAGGCAGCGTGTACGGGGTTGGGACCGGAATTTGAAGGAGGACCTCGAGTTTGATGAGAGTAGGATGGTTGAAAAGGGGATTCGAAGAGGAGAGGGAAAATGATATTTATTTGTTTTATAGTGGAGATAAGGAGGAGAACGAGACGGGCAAAGTTTGAAATGGTGATTGGAGGCTTCCGTTCGAATGTGACTCTGTGGTGTTGGAGAAGAAGACTTGTAATATGATGGGGGTTTAGTTTTTCTGTAAATTGGTTTTTGAATTTTCCTATATAAGAAGAAAATAGTGGCGTTATGGAGGAGTATTACTATTCGGTATACAGTGACATGTATTATTTTATGGAGCGGGTACGGAAGCTTTTAGATGGGGAAGAAGGACCATAAACGGGTCGATTTGAACATGGGCTGACACAAAACATGAGGCCCAACTTATGTTTGTTATATATAATTGAAGTTTTATTTTAATTTAATAATGTAGTAAACTGTAGACACCATATCTTATTCATATTTTAACGAAATTCAGCAAAACAGGATCCATTGGGATCGTATGGACGGTGGCTACACATTGGAACTGACTGGGAGTGAATCGGAGCTCGTTACAATTTATAGCGAAATAAATTGTCCGTCTGAATCAAGCAATGGTTATCGTTATTAACGATGATTGTCCAATGTAAGTAAAACTCACCAACTTTATCAGTTATATTTTTATAACGTATATTTAGAACTGATAAATGATGATTGATTGCTACGTGCTAACTGTTTGGTTGAATTGCTTATGTATTGGTTGAAAATATCGATATAGTTATATATATCGTTAATCAAATATTGATTCTGTTTATTAGAATATTTCATATTGAAATGAAATTTGATCTGAATTATATTGTTTAACATCTGTGGATGCAGGGAAACAGGTTGGAGGGACCCAACTGGGTTCCTCAATATATAAAATATTGTTTTGTTTCATATATGGTGATATATGATGTGATATATAATATGTTGTTTATTACGTGTGTTGAATGATATCGATCATTGTTATTTGGTATTTTAAATACCATAAGAAATTCTAGGATGTAAAAAAAGGGATTTTCAAAGTGTATTTTGAAAATAAATTATTTATATAAAATCAATGGATTTTATATATAAAAGGAAGAGGATTTTATAAAAGGAAAATCATTGTAAAATCAAAGGAATTATAAAAGAAATATTTATTTGTTAAATAAACAGAATTGAAAAGGGAATATTTATTTGTTAAATAAACAAATAAAAAAGGAATATTTGTGAAAACAAATAGAAAAGGAAATATTTGTAAAACATTTACAAATAGAATTGAAAAGAAATATTTATTTGTTAAATAAATACAATTGAAAAGGCAATATTCATTTGTTAAATAAACAGATAGAAAAGGAAATATTTGTTAAAATTTACAGATAGGATTGAAAAGGAATATTTATTTGTTAAATAAATAGAATTGAAAAGGGAATATTTATTTGTTCAATAAACAAATAGAAAAGGGAATATTTGTAAAAAAATAGAAAAGGAAGTATTTGTAATCAAAAAGAGTTATCTAATATTGGTTTTTCGAAGAAAGAAGTTAATCGAATATTGGTAATTTGAAGGGAGTTAATTGATTAGAGTTAATCAATTAGAGTTAATCAATTACAGTTAACCAGTTAGAGTTAATCAATTAAAGTTAACCAGTAAGAGTTAATCAATTAGAGTTAAGCAGTTAGAGTTAATCAATTAGAGTTAACCAGTTAGAGTTAATCAATTAGAGTTATCGATTAGAGTTAATCGAATAGAGTTAATCGATTAGAGTTAATCGAATTAGAATTAATCGATTAGAGTTAATCGAGTTAGAGTTAATTGAAAGGAGTTATCGAGTATTAGTTATTCGAAAGGAGCTATCGAATATTAGTTGTTCGAAAGGAGCTATCGAATATTAGTTGTTCGAAAGGAGCTATCGAATATTAGTTATTCGAAAGGAGTTATCGAATAATAGTTTTCAAAAGGAGTTATCGAATATTAGTTATTCGAAAGGAGTTACCGAATATAGTTTATTCGAATAGAGTTAAAGGAGTTATCGAATATAGTTTATTCGAAAGGAGTTAATCGAATATAGTTTATTCGAATAGAGTTAAAGGAGTTATCGAAGATAGTTTATTCGAAAGGAGTTAATCGAATATAGTTTATATGAATACTGTTAAATAAATAAATCGAATATAGTTTATTCGAAAGGAGTTAATCGAATATAGTTTATTCGAAATGAGTTAATTGATGGGAGTTAATTGATAAGAGTTAATTGATTAGAGTTAATCCAATAGAGTTAATCGATTAGGGGTAATCAAATAGAGTTAATCAAACAGAGTTAATAGAATAGAGTTAATCAAACAGAGCTAATTGATTACAGTTAATCGATTAGAGTTAATCGAATAAGAGTTAATCGATTAGAGTTATTGAATAGAGATTTATTCGAAAGAGAGGTACGTAAGAAAGTTTGTTAAAGGTTTAAAAGGTGAACCTTGTCTCTTTCGAAGTTAGAAATGTTGTTGAGTTAAGGTCTGAGAGGTAGTTATACCCCAACTTGATTGACTTCATTTTTAACTAAGGAATGGTTAAGGTTCAATAATGAATGTTGGTTAAGAGAATTTAGTTAATGAAGGTAATGATTTGAATTGGCATAGCGATGTTTTATTTAAACATTAGTTTAGATCTAATGAATGAGTTTTGGAAACATTTTCCAAATAAAATCAGAGATATTTTCTAGTCATAGAAAATGAAATGTTGGATGATAAAGAATAGTGGAATGACAGTGATACGTGAAATAAGGAATGGAAATGTTTTCCAATTGTTAATACGTATATTTTCTAAATTTAGAAAATAAGAATTTATGGAGATATGGAAATGGGTAACTGAATAAATTAATGATAAATTAATTTAAAAAGAGAAAAAGTTGATTGATGATTGATCGCTAAGATTTCCATTTGGAAATACGACTGTTGTTTGCACACGTGTTTTTCTTTGATAGTTAACTCACCGACTATCGAAGTTTTTGACCATTTTTCTGTTGTCAATATGGAGAGACCCGGATCAGATTCATTATCTGAAAACCACTCCGTATGGGCGTTAGTTTTTCAATCAAATATGATGAAGATAATTGAAGACGGAGTTATGCAAGGGTTGTCCTGTTTACAGAATAGTACCTTCGGTTTGTCCAGTCCCAGGACAACCTGTATGGAAGAATGTCTAATAGAGTATATTTAATGGATCACGTAAGTTGATCTCCTCAAACATATTTACGTTTGGTGGTGGAGGAATTCGTTTCTCTTAGCTGTATACCCATTGTATTTTTGGGGAAATCAATTTGTGATTTGGCGGGTATGACGATGTGACATTCAAAGTGAATAATTGTGTGATCTGTCAGAGATAAGCGTGGCATCTAGCTTCACAATCGGGAAATGACAAAAATCGGGCGGGCAGCATGGCTAAGTGGTTGGCTGCCAATTAGGGTGTATTATCACCTATCTAGAGATATTCATTTCACTCTATTATCTATTGTCGATGCTGTCCTATTCGGGAAACGGTGGCTGATCCCAACCGTTGGTGATATACATTCGATACACTCAAGCGAAATGCGTGGTCGGTCATGTGCGGCCGGGTTGCAAGATGTTCTTGTTGAACCCAATGTATTCCTCTCTAAAGGTACACTATCGGAAGGTGGTTCCATACCTTGTCATAGTTGGTAATTGTAACACCCCACCTCCGCCATGGCCACTCACGAGTGAGTGCACTAGCTTTGGAGGGGTGTTGTCTAGGTAAACATGCACAGAGATATCACAAGACAGAACATAGATAAATAAATAAGTAAAGCAGCGGTAGAAATTTCAAAACCATAGTTAACCATTTCCAAACCAAAGTCAACTTACATCAAAATACTTAGTCATTATTTTCCAACTACCACAAGTCTAGAAACATAAACTGAAAATAACATAAAGTAAACTATCCCCAAAATAGATGTGGTGAAGCCATAGCAAGCTCAAGTCCAAACCGTACATGAGCTGTCAAGAAAGCAAGCCAAATGTCCAAGCTAAGCACTAGTGTTCCCTCCTTGAGAACCTGGGGGGGGGGGGAAACGGAAGAAAAGAGGCGAAAGAGAAAAAGGGTCAGTCATAAAGACTGGTAAGTCCTACCAACTATTAGTATAAAAACTAATGAAGTTAACTAAACATGAGAAACTGAGATGAAACATAAAGATGGTAACTAACTGGCATGATAAATATATAACAAGGTAGATCAAGTGTGGCATCGCATATACAAGGTTTAGTTTTGCACCAATAGTACTAGTATTCTAACCCATGTCAAGTATAAACAAGAAATGATCCCTTGGCCCAATATCATGAGATGACCCAAGTCAAGGTCCAACTATACGATCTAGTTGATCGGCTCCCTATAAGCCTAACTCGTCGAGTGTCGGTGTCATACGGCCCAATCACGAAATGTAGTCAACTGTGTTAGGTCCACCCTAGGGTGTATCAAGCCCTAGGGTGCCAACCACTGACACAAATCAAGCACGCACAGTCTAAACCTACTGGTGCCCATGTCTGTTTTTTTCAACTCCGGACTATGTGCACGACCATAGCCCGCCTGAACCTACACTGGCGCACCTACTCAGCCGTCTTTCTGGTCGCTTACAATCAGCCCAGTAATCGTGCCCCACCCTAGCCTAGTCCCTAGGGTATCGTGATACATCCAAGAGGGTTACTGCTGAAAAGGACCACGTAACTAGGGTTTCTAACGGGTTAAGTGTGGTTAACCCTATCCAATCATGTTTCAAGTTGGTTAAGTGTGTCCAAGTGGCTCATGACTTAACCCTATCATGTGGCATTAATTAACTTAATGCGCCCAACCTCTCACATTAGACTTTGTTGTGGTTACTGGATGTGCCAGGCGGGTCCGCGCTGATTTACACCACAACCTAGTCTAACCTCGGGTTTCAAGCGCGATATGACCAACTACTCACATTGGATCCTATTGTTTGTAGCCACTGGATTTGCCGGGCGGTTCAGGGAAGATTTACGCTACAAACTCAACCCAACCTCGAGTTGGCCACTTTATGGTTTTCTACATGTCATGACCACATTCAAGTTTTCAAGCATAATCAATTTTCATGTCACATTTCAAGTCATGTGTTTCATGTCATTTCAAGTTCGCCTAACTACCCATAACGTATTCCCATCGCAAGTCAATTCGCATCAATACAAATAGATCAAGAAGAGGAACATAACAACATGAAAAAGATGGGCATAAGGTGATAAAGTTGGTCATAAGCTAGACATGATGATATTCGAGGCAAAGGTGTTCGTCACAACTAGCATATAGGATTATTGGCCTCAAAACATGTATGACATCAAACTTAGCAAATAGATAACATGGTAATAGTTGACATAGAGTGATAAACTTGTGACTAGCATGTAGTTCAACATCATAGGCAAGTTAACATCAAGGTTATGAGGGGTTCTATGTTGCATTATGCATAATCCCCAAATAAAGCTCATAGCTTTCTACCCAAAAATCAAGGTGAATGGTACTAGGTTCATGATAGTCCCACAATCATAGATCAAAAGAGTCATGAATGGATCTATGCATACAATGATAGACCAAAGACAAGTATTACACAAGAATCCCATTTCAACTTGCTACATGTTCATATTAATTTCATAGTTTAAATCTAAGAGTAGAGTGGGGCTTACAAATCGTGGCTATGAGAACTAGAACAAAATAGAACAAGATAGAGACATTGTATTTTTTAATCACAAAATGATCAAACACCAAATACGATGCTTTAAGAGCGCGTCGCCCAATTAGAGGTAAGGTGCTAGGAAAGCACGTCACCAAATTAAGGGCAAGGCACATATGAAAAGCATGTATGAAGAAATGTGAAGCCGTAATCACAGAAAATAAAGCAATAAAAGAGAACAAAAGATTTTTAGAGTGGTTCGGTCATATGTGACCTACATCCACTATGTAAACACTTTCCATTATCACTTTCATGATACCAAGTACAATGCCACACAAATCTCTCTCAATTTACAATGTATCTCTCATTTTTCCCTCTTTGATGTGAATCGCCTAAGTTTTTAGAGAGGATTAATGGATATTCTAGTCGTTTGAGTGAAGTTTGAATGGATTTTAATGATGGATCTTCAATGGAAGTGATCGATTAATGGATGGAGATGAGTGGAGCTTTGGAAGCCATGGATCGAGCTTGAGAATGCTTTGGAGAAATGATTTTAGCAGCCCTTCGGGGTAGTCCAATCCCCCCCCCTTCAGTGTGAATTATGGGGGGTATTTATAGTTGTAGTTGAGGGGTAGTGGCACACTTGTAAATTGAAGTGTATAGTTGGCGCTTGGTTGGCATACAGTTGGCGATGGGTTGGCATGGCTCGACGGACAAGAGGCGCGACCGAACAGCTCACATGAATAACCACCGACCCGTATGTTCATTTCAGCGCACACCGACCAGGTTTGCACTTCTCTGGACCGACTAGCTTCGTGTGTATGCGAACGACCAGCTCTTCATATTGGGAGACCGACCGGCTTTGTGTGTTTGCACAGTACCGACCATGTATGCTTCCGCTTTTATATTAGTGTTGACCCAAATAAAAAGAGCGACCAGGAAGGAATTAAAACAAGATACTGCTCATTCATTCTTCCTCACAGTGCTCAACCTCGTGGACTCCATGCTGCTCGACCAAGCTGAAATGAAAGCTGCTCGCCCTTAGACTATGCCAACAATGCTCGATTACTCCATTTAGGCGCTGCTCAACCTGAAGCTGAACGACCAGAATGGAACGACAAGGATGGAACGACCAGGATGGAACGACCAGGATGGAAGCTCCCTGTTCGACCAATAGTGAACGACCAGCTCGATGTGAAGGTGCTCGAACGATCTGTGCTTAAGGATGACCTACCTTCTGCTAATCTCAACCGCTCGACTCCTTCGGTATGGATGCGTACACTTGTATTGCTTGAAGGAATGCCCAAATGAGCTTTTGGTAGTTAACATTTGCCCCTCGAAGCTTGTATTTTTCACTTGTGAGAAATGCGGGATTCGAAAAGAACGTTGCTATCATGGTCTGTGTTGGAATTCAGTCGTAGCGTTTTACTTGCTATGGCAAATCCTGCTTTGACTTATTGATTCCATACGCTCCAAGTTTGAACTTGTTGACTGAACTTATATGTTCCGTAGCACTCGTTCTGTAAATGAAAACAAGTACTTACATGATTTTGGACTTATACTTTGTTATTGATCGTCCACATCAATAACAGATTAGTTAATCATTAATGAATGATGTATAATAAATTGAATGTCATATCTATGTAGAACTGCTTTACTTAACAATTATGATTTGTTAAGCATTATTTGCATAAACATGGTATTTGATTTTGAATTTGATTGATAAATTTGGGATTTCTACTTGGAGAAGCCATTGCATCTTTGATCTCTGCTTTGGAGAGATAACCTTTTCTATGGAAAGGATTTGTAGATTGTCGCATTGTTTTGTACTGTGAATTTGAGTGAGGATTGCATTGCTCCGTGCTACAAACTCCCACACTTCGTCTTGCCATAGCAAGTTCCCGTTCTTCGATTTGCGCGTACAGATTCCCGCAAACCATTGGGTGAAGGTTATATTGATTCATGGAGCGGGCATCAGTCATCAGCTGCAGTCACTTATCGTCATAAGTGCTCGCATTCTGACTGAAGGAGCCTGGACCTCCGTGAGATTTTATGGTAAAGGTATTGATCCACGGAGCGGGCATCAGTCATCGGCTAAAGTCACTTATCGTCATAAGTGCTCGCATTCCGACTGAAGGAGCCTGGACCTCCAGAAATTAGTGGATAGGTTTGGACCTACGGAGCGGACATCAGTCATCAGCTGCAGTCACTTATCGTCACAAGTGCTCGCATTCTGACTGAAGGAGCCTGGACCTCCGTGAGATTTTACCTCTGCTATGGGAGGTCTTTGACCCTTGCTATGGAGGGACTTGTCTCTCTAGGATAGGACTTTGTTTTGCCTCACTATGGGAGGACTTTGTTTATTTGCCCCCGGAGAGGTCTTTGGTTATTTGCCCTCGGAGAGGTCTTTGGTTATTTGCCCCCGGAGAGGTCTTTGGTTATTTGCCCCCAGAGAGGTCTTTGGCTATTTGCCCCCGGAGAGGTCTTTGGTTATTTGCCCCCGGAGAGGTCTTTGGTTATTCGCCCCCGGAGAGGTCTTTGGTTATTTGCCCCCGGAGAGGTCTTTGGTTATTTTCCCCCGGTGAAGTCTTTGGTTATTCGCTCTCGGAGAGGTCTTTGGTTATTTGCCCCCGGAGAGGTCTTTGGTTATTCTCCCCGGAGAAGTCTTTGGTTATTCCACTCATCGTTATGAGTGTTTCGTCTCCCGACTGAAGGATCTTTGTCTATCCTCATGTATTCTTCCGCTTTCTTATAAAATTTATCAAGCGTGGTTGGCTCTTTCATTTTAATCCATTTGCCAAATTCGCTATTTGCAACTATTGCGCTGAGAAGAGACATGAGGATTATGCGAGGCTCCGAATTTCGTACTTCGGAAAGAGCAACATTAAAGCGACTGAGAAATGCTTTGACTGTTTCTCCGGGATTTTGTTTCATCGATGAGAGAGTTATAGCGTCTTTAGCCTTAACAGCATATAAGCGAAATTGCTCTTTAAACTTTTTGGTCAGATCCGAGAACTGATCAATGGATTTTGGTGGCAGCTTGGTGAACCATAGTGAGGCAGCTCCTTCCAAATAAAGAGGAAAGTAAGTGCATCTCATCCCGTCGGTAGCTTTAGCAGCGGTCATGCCCCACTCATACTTGAACAAGAAATAATTGGGATCAGTAAGACCATTGTATGGAGGTAAAGTGGGAGGAGTGAATTTGTTTGGGCGCTCCGCTTGCAGGACCCTCTCGATGAATGGAGTTCGACTTGGAGAGAAATCCCAGTCCCTTTCGTCATCCTTGCAAGCTTGATTCTTTTTCATAGCCTGCTCAATCATTCCTGCAATATACTCTTCAGTGTTGCGTTGTTCCGCAGCACCAACTTCGATCCCTTTACCGGATCTTTGCCTTAGAAAGTCAACACGGTTCAAGGATGTAGGAAGTGCCCCTGCGGGACTAACAACATTTCGAGTACATCGGGCAGAATGATTGTTAGCATGTGGCTCGGTGTCCACAACCTTGGCTCCATTATCATCATGTTCTCGACCTTCAACATCCTCCATGTAATTGTTAAGATTTTGGTCGGAAGCGGAAGAACCTTCCTTCTCATCGAGATTGACTTGAGCACTTGGAAGAGTAGGATTAGGGCGAACACCGAGGATGACATCCAATTTCTCCATCATAGCTTTGGTAGCGGCATCAATTCGTTGGTTTATGTTGGCAACCACAACATCTAACTCGCCTTTTATGACACCGGCTCCGCTTATGGAATTCTGCCAACCCCCAGAAGGTTAGTTTGAGGTGTAGCTTCGTTGTTGGCGATATCTTCGGCTCCTCCAACAGATTTGCTAGCCGCCTTTTTGGATTTTGCCATTACTTTGGCTATAGATCTGAACTTCAAGAAAAAGCTCTCAAAGGGTCCCAATTCCAGGTGGGTGATTGAGATTGAAAATGTGATCACGGCCCCACGGTGGGCGCCTAATGTTTTAATCACATAATGATCAAACACCAAATACGATGCTTTAAGAGCGCGTCGCCCAATTAGAGGTAAGGTGCTAGGAAAGCACGTCACCAAATTAAGGGCAAGGCACTTATGAAAAGCATGTATGAAGAAATGTGAAGCCGTAATCATAGAAAATAAAGCAATAAAAGAGAACAAAAGATTTTTAGAGTGGTCTATGTAAACACTTTCCATTATCACTTTCATGATACCAAGTACAATGCCATACAAATCTCTCTCAATTTACAATGTATCTCTCATTTTTCCCTCTTTGATGTGAATCGCCTTTGTTTTTAGAGAGGATTAATGGATATTCTAGTCGTTTGAGTGAAGTTTGAATGGATTTTAATGATGGATCTTCAATGGAAGTGATCGATTAATGGATGGAGATGAGTGGAGCTTTGGAGAGCCATGGATCGAGCTTGAGAATGCCTTGGAGAAATGATTTTAGCAGCCCTTCGGGGTAGTCCATTCCCCCCCTTCAGTGTGAATTATGGGGGGTATTTATAGTTGAAGTTGAGGGGTAGTGGCACACTTGTAAATTGAAGTGTATAGTTGGCGCTTGGTTGGCGACGAGTTGGCATACAGTTAGCGATGGGTTGGCATGGCTCGACGGACAAGAGGCGCGACCGAGTAGCTCACATGAATAACCACCGACCCGTATGTTCATTTCAGCGCACACCGACCAGGTGTGCACTTCTCTGGACCGACCAGCTTCGTGTGTATGCGAACGACCAGCTCTTCATATTGGGAGACCGACCGGCTTCGTGTGTTTGCACAGTACCGACCATGTATGCTTCCGCTTTTGTATTAGTGCTGACCCAAATAAAAAGAGCGACTAGGAAGGAATTAAAACAAGATACTGCTCATTCATCCTTCCTCAAAATGCTCAAACTCGTGGACTCCATGCTGCTCGACCAAGCTGAAATGAAGCTGCTCGTCCTTAGATTATGCCAGCGATGCTCGACTACTCCATTTAGGCGCTACTCAACCTGAAGCTGAACGACCAGCATGGAACGACAAGGATGGAACGACCAGGATGGAACGACCAGGATGGAAGCTCCCTGTTCGACCAATAGTGAACGACCAGCTCGATGTGAAGGTGCTCGAATGATCTGTGCTTAAGGATGACCGACCTTCTGCTAATCTCAACTGCTCGACTCCTTCGGTATGGATGCTTACACTTGTATTGCTTGAAGGAATGCCCAAATGAGCTTTTGGTAGTTAACATTGTAGAAGCTCCAGGAATGATGTAGCAACACTAGAAGCCTTGAGAAATAAGTAGCTCCTTTGATTTGATGGAGAAAGATTGCTCCTTTGCCTTAGCTTTAGTTTAGAACTCTCAAGCTCTCTTTGATGAAGATGGAGGCCATGGTTAGGAGCATTTTGGCAGCACTTAGTTGTTAGGATGATTTGTGGTGGTTTAGGCTAGGTCTTAGGGTGTTTTTATAGGTGTAGAGACAAGTTTAGGCCATAGTATTAACCCTAGTTTAGATCTGAACCATCAAATCCCGTCAAAGGCCAACTGAACAGACCCAAAGGAGAAAACAGGTGCACCAGGCAAATATGGCCGACCAGGGAAGTCGACCCCCAGGTCGACACCCAAGTCGACTGGGCAGTCGACCTGGGCTGGGGAAGGTCGACTCCCCAGTCGACCTGGGGCTGGGCGGGAAATTTTCCCGCCCAATCTGTTTGGGGCTGAATTTGAATTTCGGGCTGAATTTTGAATTTTCTGAAATCTTCTATGGGCCATAACTTGGTCATACGGACTCCGATTTACGAAATTTCGGACTCGTTTTCAAGCAGAATTTCGAGATGAACGCAATGGCGTAACCCGTTCCCGTTGATTCTTAACTTATGATTTAATTCTTCCCTGATTTCTTGTTTTAACATGTTATTAAAAATTCGGGTTGTTACATTCTCCCCACCTGAAAGGATTTCATCCCCGAAATCTCCAAATTAGGAAGAATGTATCCTACCATCCATCATCCATCTACTCAAAACATCATCCACAAGTAATCATTGTCCTTAAAAGATTTCTAATGTTGTATGAACATATGCAAAAGTGTGTGTATATGCACCTATCTAATGCGAAAATCAGGCTGTTACTGATTCAGTAATCCTCCTTAATGCAGAATATGTTAGTGAAATAAGTCCAAATGTATGCAAATTCCTAACGTAATTTATAATCTCTACATGAGTGCACATAACATTCATTCATATGCAACATCCACGTGATAGCATAACAAGTTTCATCCATGAATAAGCATAAACACTCATGCATATGCAATATGAAAGTGTGTGAGCCGATCTTAGTGCCTAACGTGTATCATGCATCCACGAGTAACCACTTGCAAACACTTGCAACCATTTGCAACCATCAAGCATAACATGTTTCAAATACATGTTTCTTCCAAAGGGTTTCTACCTAAGGTTCTCATGACAAGATTAACGAGATAACAAGATAAACATGGATAGCCAAAGAAAGATATGCTAACTAGGAAAAGAGATTGAGAATGTACCCTAAAAAAGAAATGGATAAAGCCCACGCATCTTCTCCTCGGTTTCCCAAGTTGCATCTTCATCGGCTTCACTCCACTGAACCTTTACTAACTTGACTTCTCGATTCCTCCGCTTCTTGATCTCCGTTCCCAAGATACGAATCGGAGCTCGCCTCAGGGTTGCCTCTTTCTCTACCTCCACGCCGTCAAGAATGCTACGCTCAACTACTTCGGTTGATTCATGTAGGCATTTTCGGAGATGCGAGACATGAAAGACATTGTGCACTCCAGCCAGCTTCTCGGGCAATTCCACCCTATAAGCCATTTGCCCAATCTTCTCGATGATAGGGAAGGGTCCTACGAACCTTGGTGCTAGCTTTCCAACTGCTCCAAAATGAACCACATTTCGTAAGGGAGAAACCTTCACAAAGACCATATCTCCAACTTCAAACTCTAAGTCTGTCCTTCGTTTGTCTGCATAGGATTTCTGTCTGTCCTGGGCCGTTTTCATCCGCCTTCGAATCAACTCAACCTTCTCGGATGTGTCCCTTATCATGTTGGGCCCAAGTATAAGCTTATCCGTCGTCTCCCACCAACATGTTGGTGACTTGCACGGCCTCCCATACAAAGCTTCGAATGGTGCCATCCCTATGCTTGCTTGGTAGCTGTTATTATAAGCAAACTCTACGAAAGGAAGGTGGTCTTCCCAAGTGCCACCAAAGTCAAGAATGCATAGCCTCAACAGATCTTCTAGTACCCTATTCACCCTTTCGGTCTTACCATCCGTCTGTGGGTGATAGGCTGTACTTAGATTCAATCGCGTACCCATCGCTTCTTGCAAACTATTCCAAAATTGGCTAGTGAAGATTGGGTCACGATCGCTCACTATGCTAGAAGGAACTCCATGCAATCGTACTATCTCTCGAAGATAAACAGATGCTAGCCATGATGCGGTCCTCTTGCTCTTCACTGGAATGAAATGAGCGCTTTTCTTGAGTCTATCCACTATGACCCATATGCTAGTATTCCCCTTCCTTGATCTCGGCAATCCATCCACAAAATCCATAGAGATACTTTCCCACTTCCATTGCGGGACCTCCAATGGATGCAGTAGCCCACCGGGCTTCTTCGACTCGGCCTTTACTTGTTGGCAAACAATGCATCTAGAAACAAACTCTGCAACATCCTTTTTCATCCCATCCCAAAAGAAAATGCGCTTCATATCCCGGTACATCTTATCCCCTCCGGGATGTATTGTCATCCTCGAGTGATGCGCCTCCTCAAGAACTTTATTTACTAAGTCTCCCACTTGTGGGACACATAGTCTTCCATCCCGCCTTAGCCGCCCCTTGTCATCGATAGTATATCTAGCGAGGTGACTTGACGTCTCACCACGAATCAACTTGTCCATGATCTCGACTATCTGCGGGTCTTCCCTCTGTGAAGCCCCAACTTGATCAAGAAGTGTAGGTCTAAGCTCAAGGGATGCTAGCGAACCAGTCATCGACTCAACAGCAAGTGTAAAATCAAAGGTTGCCAAGAACTCTAGGCTCTTCATCTTAACAAACAAGGGACTCAAAGTCAACCTTTTTCTACTTAGCGCATCTGCCACAACATTACCCTTGCCAGGGGTATAAGCTATATCGAAGTCATATGATGCCAAGAATTCCGTCCACCTCTGTTGCCTTAGATTCAAATCTTTCTGCGAGAAGAGGTACTTGAGCGACTTGTGATCAGTATATAACTCAAACCTTTCACCTAGAAGATATTGGCGCCAAGATTTGAGTGCAAAGACGATCGCCGCCAACTCCAAATCATGAGTGGGATAGTTCTTCTCATGAACCTTGAGTTGCCTACTCCCAAAGCATATCACTCTCCCTTCTTGCATCAGGACAGCGCCTAATCCCGTGCCACATGCATCGGTGTACACGGTAAACAACTTCCCTCCATCGGGTAATGCTAGAACTGGAGCTGTGGTGAGGGCTTTCTTGAGCCTTTGAAAAGCAAGCTCACACTCTATGTCCCATACAAAGACTAAGTTCTTCTTCGTTAACTTAGTAAGAGGGGCTGAAATCTTAGCGAAGTCCTTAATGAACTTCCTATAAAATCCTGTCAGGCCGAGAAAGCTTCTCACTTCAGTTGCATTCTTCGGAACTTTCTAGTCTTGTACCGCCACTACTTTAGCGGGATCCACAGCTATGCCTTGCTTAGAAACTATGTGCCCAAGGAACCGAACTTCCCTTCTCCAGAAATGGCATTTGGAGAACTTGGCTTTTAACTGATGAGCTCTAAGCGTATCCATAACCTCCTTGAGATGTGTAGCATGCTCTTCCTCGTCCTTAGAGAAGATCAGAATATCATCCACGAAGACAACCACAAACTTGTTAAGGAACTCCCTAAACACCCTACTCGTCAAATCAACGAAGTATGCGGGTGCATTAGTCAAACCGAACGGCATGACGAGCCATTCAAAGAATCCATCTGGAGTCCTAAACGCAGTCTTGTCAATACTATCCTCAGCCACTCTAAGCTGATGGAATCCGGTGGCTAGATCGAGTTGAGAGAAAACAGAAGCACCTACAAGCTGGTCAAAGAGATCATCAATCCTCGGTAACGGGTGCCTATTCTTCTTTGTCAGCTTGTTTAACTCACGATAATCAACACATAGACGAAGTGAACCATCCGCCTTAGTAGCGAATACCACAGGAGCACCCCATTCAGAAATGCTTCGCCTAATGAAATTTTTCTCAAGCAACTCCTTGACTTGCTTGCTAAGCTCTCTTCTTTCTCGCGGGGCCATGTGGCTAACAGGCAATGAAACTGGCTTGGCATTATCAACAAGATAAATACGGAAGTCTATCTCGCGTTTAGGGGGTAACCCCTTCACCTCATCAAAGACATCATGATATTCTCTGTAACACCCCGTATTTCTGTTAATACTAATATTCACAAATTAAAAGAATTAATATTGAGAATTTGCACGAAATAGCCTTAAAAAGGCATATAACAAATTTGAGATATGTGAATTGCCTTAAAAGGCGAAAAATGGAATTAAGACATTAATTGGAAAATTAATGTGTAGAAATGGTCATAAGTTAATTATGGATTAATTTGAATTCATGAATATGTGCGTGTGTATATATATATATATATTTATATATATATGGGCAGTTAATGTAAACATGAATAGAAGTTTATTAATTTGCTGAGTGTTTGCTGAGTCACTTCTGACTCATTGCTGAGTCAATAAGATAAACCCCATCTGGTCAGAATGGCTGCGGTTATTTCTAGGTTAAATCTAATGGCCTAAATGAATCCTAACATCTATAAATAAGTGGGAAGACTCTAACCCTAAATCACTTGAAAAATTGGAGAGCTACCGACATGCCGTTGCCATGGAGTTCAGCATAGCCGTCACAAACTAAAGAAGAAGAAGGCCTAATCTACAAACTAAATCTACTCAAATCAAATCAAAAGCTCTCTCTCTTTCTATTTCTCTTCTTTAAAATTGTGAGTATGATGAATCTCACAATATTATTATAAAATATTTTGATTAAGTTATGAATGGATCACAAGAAAGTGATATGAATTGTTATGCATTTGTAAATTATGTTGTGGATCTCTTGTTATGCTATTATGTTATCATATATATGTTGTTATGTTGTAGTGATTATGTTGTAAATAATCCTATGCTATGTCATATGTGATTAATCATGCTATGCTATGTTGTAAATCATATCATGCTATGTTGCAAATTATGATATGCTATGTTGTAAATCTTATATATGTTGTAGATCTCATATTATCACATATGTTGAAATACTTATGTTATATGATAATGATGTCATGTTAAGTTGTGTTGAATCATACAAGTTGTAAAATCATGATGTTAGTATTTATGCGAATTGGATCATGTTTAAAGTTTATGTTTTTTTTATAATAGATCTTGATTATGGGAATTTGCCTATTGGGTTAGGTGTACCCATATACATGAATCTACAAATTAATTGGATCTTGAATATGGGAATTTGCCTATTAAGTTAGGTGTACCCATATACATGAATCTATGATTAAATGAATTTTGATTTTTGGGAATTTGCCTATTGAGTTAGGTGTACTCATATAAAACCATATTGTTAATGATGTTGATTCACACATGTCCTATACAAGTTTATGAAATTTGATCAAAATCATATTATGTGAATTATGAATAAGTTGACACCCTTAGATCCATGACATGTATAACCTTATGCAAGTTGTAATGTATGCAAGTTTTACCCCTTGTTATGATTTATTTAGTCACATATATATGTTGTTGTTGTGAATATTTTCTTTTATGCTATGAGTTAGACTAATCGGGTCTAGCATACATTTTGCGAATAAACGTTCAAACGTGGGGAAGGGGTAATATTAGGAAATTAATAAATTGGGGTGCAATTGATATGATTTTGCATGCCTTAAATGGATGTCCATAATTGAGTCAATTATGGACATTGTTAAATTTGGAATTAATTAATAATTCAAGTAGGGAATTATTAAAATTGGAGAAAGTGGATTATTAATAATAATCAATGCTTAGGACACGAGGTTGGACCCGTTTGTGACGTAAACCTGCCCGGACCCGCCCGGCAAATCCAGTAGTCACAAATGTCGGCCCAATGTGAGAGGTCCTAGGCCCAAACTAAAGCATAACAGTTGTAAAGACACGAGGTTAGACTCTTTTGTGGTGTAAGACTGCCTGGACCCACCCGGCAAATCCAGCTGCCATAAATGCCAGTCTAATGTGAGAGGTCTTTATGAGGTTATGGCCTTAATGAATTAAGAAATACTTAGCCAGATAATCATGTAAGGTGGGACATGGGGGTTAAGTAGGTGCCTTGGGTGGCATGAGGAATCTAGTGGTTGCCTTTAGAGGCATTTGAAATACGATTAGACTTAACCAAATACACATGTAAATGAACATGACTAAGTGGGTTAAGTGGATGGACTAATGGGACAAGCTTAGGTGGAATGCTTGTGGGAAATAATGGGGGCCCATTTCAACCAGTATCCCAAAACGTATCTTTGTGGGCTCGACCCAAGTCGAGGACGGGACACGCATACTGGGTTTGACTATAAGAGACCAAAATAGGGAGCGGTGGCAACGCAAGTCCAACGGGTTTCATATGCGTGTGTGGACCCGGGCTGGTAGGTAAGACGTTGTTGCATCGTGTAGGTATAAGCCGTGCATCTCCGTTATATCGGGTTGCCACTTTAGGGGAATGATACACCCCACTGTGGGGCCAGCACGGGTATCTACGAGTAGGGAGCCGATCGAAAAATGGAAAGTGGGGTACACCTAGTGGAGATAGGGGCAGGCGGCACCTATGTAGTCAGCTAGGAGTACGTAAAGCCATTAAGAAAGTTTCTAAGTGAAGCTAAGTGGAATCAATCTTTAGGGTGACTGGTGTGGTGCAGTATAGTGTTTATCCTTTAGTATTTAGGAGCGCCTATAACGTTTCCTTTAGCGATTGTCTATGTCCTTAATCTGCTCTTTCATAGACATTTCCTTGTTTTCCAGCTTATGCCTTAGTCCAGTTATTTTGATAATAGTATTGTAGAATTATCATACTCGCCAGACTTTATGTCTGACCCCCCTCTTTTTCATCCTTTTCTCCCTTCAGGTCCTCAGGTTGGGCCAAGTTCCAGTGGAGTCTGATTGGATTGCTTATCTCTTGGAAAGCTTGGACTGCTGAAGTAAAGTCCAGCTTGTTATCTTTCTTTTTAATGGCTATTTATGTAATGGGATTATGTACTTGTTTTATCAAGATAGATATTGTACTTGACTTTGATTATGGTGTTATCATGTAATCAAACATGTTTTGACTTCTGCTGCAATTGAAATAAAGTTTTTAAATTTCCAAGTACTATTTTATATCTGTCTTGTTGAAATTTTACTGTTCTATATTCACCTAAAACCTCCATAGAAGTTAATGCATTCCCTTTGTGAGTGACATTAATGGACGTGGGGTGTCACACGTGGTATCAGAGCATAAGGTTACCAGAACAGATAAATTTTTTAGAAAAATATTTTTCTAAAGTATTTTTGGAAGAAGTGCTTTCAAAAACATGTTATTTAGAGAAAGTTTTTCTGAAAAACATAATCCCAAATTGCCATATCCTTATCTTTATCTTTCGAATTCTCCATTTTGAATCTTTCCTTTTTCGTTTCTGCATGGCTGAAGATCTTAATCTCCCAGAAGGTGTGACGGTTCCAGGGTGGTTTAGGAGATATTTGGAGGCTAGGGCCACCACTGCAGGCCCAACAGATGTTCCTCCACCCCCAGTTGCACCCATTCCTCCTCCTCCTCCTCGTGTTGACACTTTTGCAAAGACGTGCAAGGAATTTAAGGCTATGGGAGGAAAAACTTTTCAAGGGACTGAGACGTTTGTGGAGGCCAGAGACTGGCTTAAGGAGACTGAGGAATTGTTGGATATCTTTGAAGTGGAAGATGGGAGGAAAGTCCGTTTAGCTGCTTGGTTAATGAAGGGAGAGGCCTCGTTTTGGTGGGAGGTCACTAACGGGGAACGTCCAGTTGATTCATGGGCGGATTTCAGGCGAAGGTTTGAGGAAAAGTTTCTTTCAAGGGCAGAGGAGAATTTAAATATGGAAAAATTCCTGACATTAAAGCAAGGGAGCTTATCAGTGAAGGAGTATGTCAATAAATTTAATCAGTTAGCAAGGTTTGGCTTGGAGTTGGTGAACACGCCAGAGAAGAAAGCTTTGAGGTTCGTTAGAGGCTTGAATGAACCGTTGCAAGGGTTGGCTATGACCCACATCCCTATGGGAGCCACCTTTGAAAGGCTAGTAGAAATGGCACTTATGCATGAGGATAAGGCAGTTGAAAAGAAAGGGGATCAGAAGAAACCCAACAGCAAAATAAGAAGGGTGGTAAAAACAATAATGGCAAAGGGAAGAAGAGATGCTTCAATTGTGGGACGCCTGGCCATCTCAGCAAAGATTGTAGAAAGAAAAAGAAGACTGGTTGTTTTCATTATGGAGATGAGGGACATTTGGTGAAGGACTGCCCAAAGAAGGGGCAGAGGGCAGGGTCTACCTCGGGAGGACAGGTGCAGGCTCTTATGGCACCAGGGCAGGCAAGGGGGCAAGTTCAGGCTATTGCGGCCCCACCACTGCAAGAAAGAGGTAGAACAATTTCTGTTGAAAGCTTAGTTTTTCTGTTTGATCATCCTGTCCGTACCTTATTCGATTCTGGCGCATCTCATTCGTTTATCTCTGCATCATTAGTTGAATTACTGCACTTGAACACCAGTTTAGTAGAGGATCCCTTGGTTGTTTCAAATCCAATTGGGGGTTCGGCTCATTTGACCATGATATGTTTGGATTTGAAAATCTCTATACTTAGCGTTGAATTTAGATGTGATGCTTATGTATTGGGCTTCACGGGCTATGGGCTAATTTCAGGAATGGATTGGTTATCTAGAAATGGGGCCATTCTTGATTGTGAAAGGAGAGTAGTTAGGCTTGTGACTCGCCTTGGTAATGCTCTCGACATCTTTTGTAGTCCTATAAATTCCGTTATGCTAAGTTATCTTGAATCGCTTGACGCGTCTGTAGAGAATCTGCGAACGGTAGAGGTGGTCCGGGAATATCCGGATGTGTTTGAGGAGGTGAAGGGCTTACCTCCAAAGAGGGAGATATACTTTCGAAATTATCTTGTGGATAATGCTAAACCCGTATCTTTGCCAGTGCACCACATGGCTCCTCGTGAAAGGAGGGAACTCAATAAGCAAGTGAAGGAGTTGCTTGAGAAGGGGTTCATAAGACGTAGTATATCAGAGTGGGGTGCTCCAGTAGTATTTGCTACAAAGGCGGATGGGTCCCTTAGAGTTTGTGTGGACTATAGAGAACTAAACAAGCTTACTAAAAAGAACCGACACCCACTGCCGAGGATTGACGATCTCTTTGATCAGTTAGTCGGCGCCTCAGTGTTTTCGCAGTTGGACTTAGCCACTGGCTTTCATCAACTGAGAGTGGCTAAGGATAGTATAGATAAGACTGCTTTTAGGACTCCTGACGGATTCTATGAATGGCTAGTGATGCCCTTTGGTTTGACAAACGCCCCCGCATATTTTGTTGATTTGATGAGTAGGGTGTTTAGGGAGTACCTTAACAAATTCGTGGTAGTCTTTGTGGATGACATCTTAGTCTTTTCTAAGAATGAAGAAGAGCATGCCCTACATCTTAGGGAAGTGTTGGAAACTCTTCGAGCGCATAACCTTAAGGAAAAATTTTCTAAGTGTCACTTCTGGAGGAAAGAAGTACGGTTCTTAGGGCACGTGGTTTCCAAGGAAGGGATAGCAGTGGATCCAGCAAAGGTGGTGGCCATCCAAGATTGGAAGGTCCCTAAAAATGTAACCGAAGTAAGAAGTTTCTTGGGGTTGGCTGGCTATTATAGGAAGTTTATCAAAGACTTCGCAAAAATATCAGCTCCATTAACACAGTTAACGAAGAAGAACCTGGTTTTTATGTGGGATGAAGACTGTGATGATGCGTTCCAACGTTTAAAGAGAGCCTTAACTTCAGCCCCAGTCTTAGTGCTGCCAGACGGGAATAAACCGTTTACCGTCTATACTGATGCTTGTGGGACGGGACTTGGCGCGGTCCTCATGCAAGAGGGAAGAGTAATAGCCTATGGTGGAAGTCAGTTGAGGGTTCATGAAAAGAATTACCCTACACATGACCTTGAGTTAGCCGCAATTGTTTTCGCGCTTAAGTCTTGGCGTCACTATTTTCTTGGTGAGAAATTCGAACTGTTCACTGACCACAAATCATTAAAATACTTATTCTCTCAGAAGGATTTGAATTTAAGGCAGCAACGGTGGATGGAATTCCTAGCCTCCTACGATTTTGAAATAGCATATACCCCGGGCAAGGGTAACGTGGTAGCAGACGCCTTAAGTAGGAAAAGGTTGTCCTTGAGTCCGTTGTTTGTTGAACGACGAAGCTTAGAATTCATCTCCATGTTTGACTTTAGACCCTCCGTTGACCTAGTACCTTGTTAGCATCCTTGGAGGTTAGACCTACACTTCTAGGACGAGTTGGTGAGGCACAGCAAGACGACCCCCAGTTGGTTGAGATAGTAGAAAAGCTCAAGGAGGGGAGTCGTCTAGCCATCTTCGTAGGTATACCCTAGACGATAAGGGTTGGTTACGAAGGGATAATAGACTTTATGTACCACAAGACGAAGACTTAAGGAAGGCCATTCTTGATGATGCTCATCGCTCAAAGATGACCGTTCATCCCAGCAGAGACAAGATGTACAAAGATATGAAGCGGGTTTTCTTTTGGGCCGGTATGAAAAAGGATGTGGCCGAGTACGTCGCTAGATGCTTGGTGTGCCAACGAGTAAAAGCGGAACAAAAGAAACCCGGTGGGTTGCTTCACCCATTGGAAGTTCCACTATGGAAATGGGAAAGCGTCTCATTGGATTTTGTGGATGGATTACCAAGATCAAGGAAGGGTAATACGGGGATTTGGGTTATAGTAGATAGACTTACTAAGAGCGCCCATTTTATTCCCGTGAAAAGTAAGAGGACTGCTCTGTGGTTGGCTTCTGTATACATTAAAGAGATAGTTCGTTTGCACGGTATTCCTTCTAGTATAGTAAGCGACCGTGATCTCATCTTCACTAGCGAATTTTGGAAGAGTTTACAAGAGGCGGTAGGGACTCAGCTATGTTTGAGCACCGCATATCATCCTCAGACGGACGGCCAGACCGAGAGGGTGAATCGTATTCTAGAGGATCTTTTAAGGCTTTGTATCCTAGACTTTGGGGGTACATGGGAAGAGCACCTTTCGTTGGTAGAATTCGCATATAATAATAGCTTTCAGTCTAGTATTGGCATGGCACCTTTCGAAGCTCTTTATGGAAGGCCTTGCCGTTCGCCTACATGTTGGTGGGAATCTACCGATAAAATCCTACTTGGGCCCGATATGGTTAGGGAAACCTCGGAGAAGATTGATTTGATTCGAAGGAGGATGAAAGCAGCACAAGATAGGCAGAAATCGTATGCTGATAAGAGGAGGACAGATCTTGAGTTTGACATTGGGGACATGGTTTTTATCAAAGTGTCTCCGTTACGGAATGTTGTTCGCTTTGGGTCCATTGGGAAATTAGCGCCAAGGTTTGTAGGGCCGTTTCCAATAAAAAACAGGATTGGGAAGATGGCGTATAGGGTGGAGTTGCCTGAGAAAACTTAGTGGAGTACACGACGTATTCCATGTATCACATTTGAGGAAGTGTTTGCAAAAGACCGCGGAGGTGGTAGAGCCGAGCTTGCTTAAAGAGGTGGAAATAGAGCGTGATGCAACAATTAGACGAGCTCCTACATGCATTCTTGGGTCGGAGATCAAAAAGTTGAGAAATCGAGAGGTCAGACTAGTTAAAGTGCAATGGGGAGATGATGAGAGCAACGCTACTTGGGAGACAGAAGGGAAGATGCGTTCGCTATACCCTTTTCTTTTTGAGGGTATGTCTTTTAATTTCTCCTTTATCGCTTAGCTTATCTTATCTTATCTTTAGTATGTCCTCTCATTAGTATCTTTGACCTTTAGTTAGGATAATCCTATGGTTGAAACATGTGTTTGAGACATGTTATGTATGATGGATGCAAAATGGATGCAAGTGGTTGCTAGTGGTTGCTCGTGGATGCATATATACACACACTTTAGGCACTAGATCGGCTCAGTCACTACATATTGCATATTGCATAAATGAATGTATTTAGTATAATAGATGTATAATGGTTGTACCATCATATAGATGCTGCATTCAGTTGAATGGATGTGCACGCATATAGAAGTAGTTTGTAAGCAATTAGGATCTTTTGCATACATAATGGATGCATGGCACTATCATGAATTGCATCAAGGAGGTCAACTGAATCAGTGGACCGCCTGATTTTGCATTAGATACGGACATAGACACACACTGTGCATTTAAACATGAAAGCATTAGAAGTCTATAAGGACAATGGATGCCAGTGTTTGTTGATTGAGTAGATGGTTGATGATAGGATATAAACTTGAAGATTTCGGGGTCGAAATCCCTTAAGGAGGGGAGAATGTAACACCCCGTATTTCTGTTAATACTAATATTCACAAATTAAAAGAATTAATATTGAGAATTTGCACGAAATAGCCTTAAAAAGGCATATAACAAATTTGAGATATGTGAATTGCCTTAAAAGGCGAAAAATAGAATTAAGACATTAATTGGAAAATTAATGTGTAGAAATGGTCATAAGTTAATTATGGATTAATTTGAATTCATGAATAGGTGCGTGTGTATATATATATATATATATATATATATATATTTATATATATATGGGCAGTTAATGTAAACATGAATAGAAGTTTATTAATTTGCTGAGTGTTTGCTGAGTCACTTCTGACTCATTGCTGAGTCAATAAGATAAACCCCATCTGGTCTGAATGGCTGCGGTTATTTCTAGGTTAAATCTAATGGCCTAAATGAATCCTAACATCTATAAATAAGTGGGAAGACTCTAACCCTAAATCACTTGAAAAATTGGAGAGCTACCGACATGCCGTTGCCATGGAGTTCAGCATAGCCGTCACAAACTAAAGAAGAAGAAGGCCTAATCTACAAACTAAATCTACTCAAATCAAATCAAAAGCTCTCTCTCTCTTTCTATTTCTCTTCTTTAAAATTGTGAGTATGATGAATCTCACAATATTATTATAAAATAATTTGATTAAGTTATGAATGGATCACAAGAAAGTGATATGAATTGTTATGTATTTGTAAATTATGTTGTGGATCTCTTGTTATGCTATTATGTTATCATATATATATGTTGTTATGTTGTAGTGATTATGTTGTAAATAATCCTATGCTATGTCATATGTGATTAATCATGCTATGCTATGTTGTAAATCATATCATGCTATGTTGCAAATTATGATATGCTATGTTGTAAATCTTATATATGTTGTAGATCTCATATTATCACATATGTTGAAATACTTATGTTATATGATAATGATGTCATGTTAAGTTGTGTTGAATCATACAAGTTGTAAAATCATGATGTTAGTATTTATGCGAATTGGATCATGTTTAAAGTTTATGTTTTTTTTATAATAGATCTTGATTATGGGAATTTGCCTATTGGGTTAGGTGTACCCATATACATGAATCTACAAATTAATTGGATCTTGAATATGGGAATTTGCCTATTAAGTTAGGTGTACCCATATACATGAATCTATGATTAAATGAATTTTGATTTTTGGGAATTTGCCTATTGAGTTAGGTGTACTCATATAAAACCATATTGTTAATGATGTTGATTCACACATGTCCTATACAAGTTTATGAAATTTGATCAAAATCATATTATGTGAATTATGAATAAGTTGACACCCTTAGATCCATGACATGTATAACCTTATGCAAGTTGTAATGTATGCAAGTTTTACCCCTTGTTATGATTTATTTAGTCACATATATATGTTGTTGTTGTGAATATTTTCTTTTATGCTATGAGTTAGACTAATCGGGTCTAGCATACATTTTGCGAATAAACGTTCAAACGTGGGGTAGGGGTAATATTAGGAAATTAATAAATTGGGGTGCAATTGATATGATTTTGCATGCCTTAAATGGATGTCCATAATTGAGTCAATTATAGACATTGTTAAATTTGGAATTAATTAATAATTCAAGTAGGGAATTATTAAAATTGGGGAAAGTGGATTATTAATAATAATCAATGCTTAGGACACGAGGTTGGACCCGTTTGTGACGTAAACCTGCCCGGACCCGCCCGGCAAATCCAGTAGTCACAAATGTCGGCCCAATGTGAGAGGTCCTAGGTCCAAACTAAAGCATAACAGTTGTAAAGACACGAGGTTAGACTCTTTTGTGGTGTAAGACTGCCCGGACCCACCCGGCAAATCCAGCTGCCATAAATGCCAGTCTAATGTGAGAGGTCTTTATGAGGTTATGGCCTTAATGAATTAAGAAATACTTAGCCAGATAATCATGTAAGGTGAGACATGGGGGTTAAGTAGGTGCCTTGGGTGGCATGAGGAATCTAGCGGTTGCCTTTAGAGGCATTTGAAATACGATTAGACTTAACCAAATACACATGTAAATGAACATGACTAAGTGGGTTAAGTGGATGGACTAATGGGACAAGCTTAGGTGGAATGCTTGTGGGAAATAATGGGGACCAATTTCAACCAGTATCCCAAAACGTATCTTTGTGGGCTCGACCCAAGTCGAGGACGGGACACGCATACTGGGTTTGACTATAAGAGGCCAAAACAGGGAGCGGTGGCAATGCAAGTCCAATGGGTTTCATATGCGTGTGTGGACCCGGGCTGGTAGGTAAGACGTTGTTGCATCGTGTAGGTATAAGCCGTGCATCTCCGTTATATCGGGTTGCCACTTTAGGGGAATGATACACCCCACTATGGGGCCAGCACGGGTATCTACGAGTAGGGAGCCGATCGAAAAATGGAAAGTGGGGTACACCTAGTGGAGATAGGGGCAGGCGACACCTATGTAGTCAGCTAGGAGTACGTAAAGCCATTAAGAAAGTTTCTAAGTGAAGCTAAGTGGAATCAATCTTTAGGGTGACTGGTGTGGTGCAGTATAGTGTTTATCCTTTAGTATTTAGGAGCGCCTATAACGTTTCCTTTAGCGATTGTCTATGTCCTTAATCTGCTCTTTCATAGACATTTCCTTGTTTTCCAGCTTATGCCTTAGTCCAGTTATTTTGATAATAGTATTGTAGAATTATCATACTCACCAGACTTTATGTCTGACCCCCCCCCCCCTCTTTTTCATCCTTTTCTCCCTTCAGGTCCTCAGGTTGGGCCAAGTTCCAGTGGAGTCTGATTGGATTGCTTATCTCTTGGAAAGCTTGGACTGCTGAAGTAAAGTCCAGCTTGTTATCTTTCTTTTTAATGGCTATTTATGTAATGGGATTATGTACTTGTTTTATCAAGATAGATATTGTACTTGACTTTGATTATGGTGTTATGATGTAATCAAACATGTTTTGACTTCTGCTGCAATTGAAATAAAGTTTTTAAATTTCCAAGTACTATTTTATATTTGTCTTGTTGAAATTTTACTGTTCTATATTCACCTAAAACCTCCATAGAAGTTAATGCATTCCCTTTGTGAGTGACATTAATGGACGTGGGGTGTCACATTCTCAGACCACCCTCACAGATTGAAGATTGTCAATAGACGAGTCGAGGGATTCAAGATAACATAACATGATGGGATCCATAGGGTTACAAGAAATCTCTAGGGTATTGCCAAGGCGAGTCATAAGCCTCACTACCCTATGCTCACAATCGAGAATGGCTCCATAACTGGACAACCAATCCATGCCCAAAATCAACCCGTATCCCATGAACCCGAGAACATAAGCATTACATGTGAATTCTACGGTCAAGATAGAAATCCTCAAATCCATACAAATCATAGATAGATGGGCGGAACCCCCAATTGGATTTGAAACACTAACGGGATCCTCAACTAGACTAGTACTTAGGTGCAAACTTTCAATAATGTCAGAAGAAATAAAGGTATGCGATGCGCCAGAATCAAATAAAGTTCGAACAGGAAAACCAGAAATGTAAACAAGGCTTTCTACAGAAATACTACCTCGGTCCAGAGCTGGAGTAGTGTTGAGAGCATGCATCTGCCCTCCAGAAGGTCCTGCCCGCTGAGTCTGTCCTTGCCCCTGCCCTTGCTTCTTTGGGCAATCCTTAATGTAGTGTCCAGACTCTCCGCAATGAAAGCATTCTCCCAAATTCCTCTTCTTCTTCCTACAGTCTTTGATTATGTGTCCAGTGATCCCATAGAAGTTGCACTTCCTTCTCTCCCTTGCCTTGTTGTTGTTGGCCTTGTTACCCTTGTTGTTCTTGTTGTTCTGGTTGTTCTGGTTGCCTCCCCACTTGGAGTCCACCTTCTTGGTTTGAGTCTCATTAAGCTTAACTTCTTTCTTGCCATTCTTATCATCTCCTTGAAGCAAGGCCATATCCACTAAGCTCTCAAAAGTGGCCCCCATGGGTATATGAGACATGGCCAAACCCTGCAATGGCTCATTCAATCCTCGAGCAAAGCGTAGAGCCTTCTTCTGAGGTGTGTTAACCATGTCTAAACCGAATCGAGCAAGCTGGTTAAACTTATTCACATACTCCCTCACGGTCATGTCCCCTTGCTTCAAAGATATAAACTTCTCCATTTGCAGATTCTCTTCAGCAGATGATAGAAACTTAAGCCCAAACCTCATCCTAAATTCGGCCCAAGTCTCTATAGGCCTAGTAGCGTTGGTGACTTCCCACCAATAAGCAGCTTCCTCTTTCAATAGCCATACTGCCAACAGAACTTTCCTACGATCTTCTACATCAAAGATAGCAAAAAGGTCTTCAGTTTCCCTTAACCAGTTTCTTGCCTCAACATAAGTCTTTGTCCCAACAAAATTCTTGCCACCCATCGCCTTAAAGTCTTTGCAAATCTTCGCGAAATCCGCTTGTGGACGCTGAGGAGGAGGAGGAACCTCAGGTACGAGAGGAGGAGTGGGAGTGTCTGCTGGGCCGACTCCATTTTCCCTAGCCTCCATGTACCTCCTAAACCAAAGAGGTACCGGTTTTCCCTCCGGGATGATAAAGTTATCGGCCATACTGAAACGAAGTAAAGATAGATTTAGAACGAGGAAACAAAGGATAGTGCTAATGGCTTTTGGGGAATAGCCTTTTAAAATAAACTAGACTTTCCTTGGAAAAATACTTAATTGGCTTTGAAAATAGTTTTTCAAAAGGGTTTTTAAAACTTTTGTCCGGTCTAGTAAACCTCATGCTCTGATACCAAATGTAACACCCCACCTCCGCCAGGGCAACTCACGAGTGATTGCACTAGCTTTGGAGGGGTGTTGTCTAGGTAAACATGCACAGAGATATCACAAGACAGAACATAGATAAATTAATAAGTAAAGCAGCGGTAGAAATTTCAAAACCATAGTTAACCATTTCCAAACCAAAGTCAACTTACATCAAAATACTTAGTCATTATTTTCCAACTACCACAAGTCTAGAAACATAAACTGAAAATAACATAAAGTAAACTATCCCCAAAATAGATGTGGTGAAGCCATAGCAAGCTCAAGTCCAAACCGTACATGAGCTGTCAAGAAAGCAAGCCAAATGTCCAAGCTAAGCACTAGTGTTCCCTCCCTGAGAACCTTGGGGGCGGGGGACGGAAGAAAAGAGGCAAAAGAGAAAAAGGGTCAATCATAAAGACTGGTTAGTCCTACCTACTATTAGTATAAAAACTAATGAAGTTAACTAAACATGAGAAACTGAGATGAAACATAAAGATGGTAACTAACTGGCATGATAAATATATAACAAGGTAGATCAAGTGTGGCATCGCATATACAAGGTTTAGTTTTGCACCAATAGTACTAGTATTCTAACCCATGTCAAGTATAAACAAGAAATGATCCCTTGGCCCAATATCATGAGATGACCCAAGTCAAGGTCCAACTATACGATCTAGTCGATCGGCTCCCTATAAGCCTAACTCGTCGAGTGTCGGTGTCATACGGCCTAATCACGAAATGTAGTCAACTGTGCTAGGTCCACCCTAGGGTGTATCAAGCCCTAGGGCGCCAACCACAGACACAAATCAAGCACGCACAGTCTAAACCTACTGGTGCCCATGTCTGTTTTTTTCAACTCCGGACTATGTGCACGACCATAGCCCGCCTGAACCTACACTGGCGCACCTACTCAGCCGTCTTTCTGGTCGCTTACAATCAGCCCAGTAATCGTGCCCCACCCTAGCCTAGTCCCTAGGGTATCGTGATACATCCAAGAGGGTTACTGCTGAAAAGGACCACGTAACTAGGGTTTCTAACGGTTAAGTGTGGTTAACCCTATCCAATCATGTTTCAAGTTGGTTAAGTGTATCCAAGTGGCTCATGACTTAACCCTATCATGTGGCATTAATTAACTTAATGCGCCCAACCTCTCACATTAGACTTTGTTGTGGTTACTGGATGTGCCGGGCGGGTCCGCGCAGATTTACACCACAACCTAGTCTAACCTCGGGTTTCAAGCGCGGTATGACCAACTACTCACATTGGATCCTATTGTTTGTAGCCACTGGATTTGCCGGGGTGTTCCGGGCAGATTTACGCTACAAACTCAACCCAACCTCGAGTTGGCCACTTTATGGTTTTCTACATGTCATGACCACATTCAAGTTTTCAAGCATAATCAATTTTGATGTCACATTTCAAGTCATGTGTTTCATGTCATTTCAAGTTCGCCTAACTACCCATAACGTATTCCCATCGCACGTAAATTCACATCAATACAAATAGATCAAGAAGAGGAACATAACAACATGACAAAGATGGGCATAAGGTGATAAAGTTGGTCATAAGTTAGACATGATTATATTTGAGGCAAAGGTGTTCGTCACAACTAGCATATAGGATTATTGGCCTCAAAACATGTATGACATCAAACTTAGCAAATAGATAACATGGTAATAGTTGACATAGAGTGATAAACTTGTGACTAGCATGTAGTTCAACATCATAGGCAAGTTAACATCAAGGTTATGAGGGGTTCTATGTTGCATTATGCATAATCCCCAAATAAAGTTCATAGCTTTCTACCCAAAAATCAAGGTGAATGGTACTAGGTTCATGATAGTCCCACAATCATAGATCGAAAGAGTCATGAATGGATCTATGCATAAAATGATAGACCAAAGACAAGTATTACACATGAATCCCATTTCAACTTGCTACATGTTCATATTAATTTCATAGTTTAAATCTAAGAGTAGAGTGGGGCTTACAAATCGTGGCTATGAGAACTAGAACAAAATAGAACAAGATAGAGACGTTGTAGAAGCTCTAGGAATGATGTAGCAACACTAGAAGCCTTGAGAAATAAGTAGCTCCTTTGATTTGATGGAGAAAGATTGCTCCTTTGCCTTAGCTTTAGTTTAGAACTCTCAAGCTCCCTTTGATGAAGATGGAGGCCATGATTAGGAGCATTTTGGCAGCACTTAGTTGTTAGGATGATTTGTGGTGGTTTAGGCTAGGTCTTAGGGTGTTTTTATAGGTGTAGAGACAAGTTTAGGCCATAGGATTAACCCTAGTTTAGATCTGAACCATCAAATCCTGTCAGAGGCCAACTGAATAGACCCAAAGGAGCTAACAGGTGCACCAGGCAAATATGGCCGACCAGGGAAGTCAACCCCCAGGTCGACACCCAAGTCGACTGGGCAGTCGACCTGGGATGGGGCAGGTCGACTCCCCAGTCGACCTGGGGCTAGGCGGGAAATTTTCCCGCCCAATCTGTTTGGGGCTGAATTTGAATTTCGGGCTGAATTTTGAATTTTCTGAAATCTTCTATGGGCCCTAACTTGGTCATACGGACTCCGATTTACGAAATTTAGGACTCGTTTTCAAGCAGAATTTCGAGACGAACGTAATGGCGTAACCCGTTCCCATTGATTCTTAACTTATGATTTAATTCTGCCCTGATTTCTTGTTTTAACATGTTATTAAAAATTCGGGTTGTTACAGTAATCCATTATCCAATAAGTGCTCGGGGTTTTTATTGTATACTATGTATGTAGAACGTGAGATGAAAGCATTTCTGCTAGATGATTATTATATTGTGGTTGATAAACACTATTATAATATCCAAAGAGTTTGATATAAGATTTATCGTTTCTTTCAAAAAGGGTTTTATTTGAAAGCTAAATCAAATGTTTTAGATTCTCATAAGGGAAAAACCCATTCCGTTATACGACGTGGTCATATGAGATATCGTTTAATTGCACAAACTGTTTTAAATGGTTTTACTCATACCAGTGCCATTACTGACTCAGAGTTCATTTCATTTTGTTTTCCCTAAACTCTTGGGTGCCCAATTTTGTACGGAAAATCAAGTAGTTAGGATTTTCCAGATATACTTGGAGAGCTTGGAGCAGGAGGCTTTAGGATTTTATAACTATTGTTATTTCTGTTGTGTTGTAAGCATTGTACTTTGATAATGTTACTGTATACAGATACTGATTTATTTCAAAGATATGTTATCAATTATTTGTTGTTCGTTCCACTGTGAGATTCATGTTACTCCGATGTTGTATGTTCTTCTTCTTCTTCTTCTATTCTAAGTTTCTATCTTATCTATTCTCACCCTCTAATTTCTTTCATGGACTATCCGGTGTTTCCGATGCTTGAAAGTCGACATAGTGTTGTATGCCGATATCCAGGATCGCAAATTCCCGGGTCGTTACAATTTGGATCTCTTACATTCAGCCCAGTAAGCGTGCCCTAACTCCGACCTAGTTCGGAGTGCTCATTTGATACCTATTAAAGGTTATCGACTGAAATAGGTCCCACATAGTATGGTACAAGCTCTCCTCCTTGTCTCGTATCCCCAATAGGATTTCCATTGGTCATGTATACCAGTGGTGTCTTTAATTACACAACCCTATCATTTCTATAAGTTATGCTTACCCTAAAAAGGTGTCTATAATTACATAACTCTAATATATCCATCGGTTATGTATACCACTAGCTGTCTTTAATTTCATAACCTTATCGGGTTAAGTTTGTGGGACTATATGTAAATATTACCCACCCCTCATATTTACATAACCCACCCATTGTTCAACCAAAATTTACTTAACCTTAAGTTTATATACAATCCCTATGGATTCAACTAGGTTAAGCATTCAAGGTTTATTACCAAATTTTCATTTATGGTTATGGTATGTTAGACCTCCCACATTAAACCTACCATTTGTGGATGCTGGACATGTCGGGCGGGTCCGACAGACTTATTCCACAAATTGGGCTTAACCTCGTGTCTTAGCACATCTCGTATTTGTGCACCTAGACATCCTACATTATATTCACCACTTGTGGTCGCTGGATATGCCGGGAGGGTCCGGCCAGACTTCCACCACAAGTGCAATCGTACCTCGTGTCTAGGCGCAATTACAGTTTCTAATTACTGTAATCCTAGGCATTTCATTATTGTCCATTTTTTCCTATGTCGTTATAGGTTATAGATTTCATGCCCTCTTTCCCCAATTATGTTCATAGTAAATTATATGTCCAAATCCATATATATATATATATATACACACACACACACACACACATATTAATCAAATTATGCCAATTTCCACCTTTTTACCAACTATGCCCAAATTCCCCATTTCATTAGATATGCCAAATTTCAATGTTTTTCCCCTTGTTCCCCAACTAATGTAATCGCATAATTTAGCGGCATGCCTAGGCTCAAAAATAGCCTGGCTATACAAAATAAAAAGGGAAAGGGTGAAGAGAAGATGACAGAGTTGTTTATTTTAACAAACTGACATAAGCGTATGATGGCATAATGATAGAATGGACATATAAGAGCAGATCGGTGAACTTGCGGTAATAAAACAGGTTCTAACATAGTAGGGATGTCATAATAGGTATGATTAGATCTAAATAAGAATTTAGATGTCCAACTAATGTCAAATCTAAATTGACACACCATGATAATCATAAGATGATCCAAATAAAAAATTAGATCGATAATTAAAAGTAGATCTGACGTGATAAGGGTTGAGATCCATGTCATAGTCAATTCAAAATGTCATAGATTCGCAAATTACAATAGATCTGATATGATTCAGTCACAAGCATATATCCCAAATTACAATATCATGGATTAACAAATTGCAATAGATCTAATATGATTCAGTCACAGTCATAGATAGGGGTGAGCATTATTCGGTTAAACCAAATAAACCAACCAGACCAATTTATTTTTGTTGGTTTGGTTCGGTTTTGAAATCAAACCGGTTTGTAAACGGCCCGAAAAAATATTAAGTTTGGTTATTGGTTTAACCAAATTAACAGAATTTTTACTATATTTTCAAAATTATCGGTGTTATAATAAATATTTTAGGTTAGTTTAGTTATTTAAGTATATATTAATCATCACCTACGTGTCAAAATTGACACTAAAAAACATAAAAATCAAAAATAATAATACTCTAACCATATATTTATAACTTGTTTCAAATTATGGGGAGTATTTCAAACACAAAGTGTAAAACATTTTTAGTTCGGTTTAATCGAATAACCAACCAAACCAACCAAAATTAATTTGGTTGGCTTGGTTTGGTTTTCATTTTTGCTGGTTTTAGTTTGGTTTGACAAATTTATCATCGGATAAACCAAACCAACCAAACGCTCACCCCTAGTCATAGATCCAAATTTACAATCATATCATGTTTACTTTTAATTATTTAAATATGAAGGAAACTCACAATGTTTGGATCTAGAACAATAGAAGGAGAAGAAAATAGTTGATGAATCTCAAATCTATGCTTGAATCTTTAAATTTGATTACAGAAGAAGAAAGAGGTTTCGTACAGTCTAGGCACCAGCAGCACTTAGGCCTCCATTGATTTTCAGTAAAGAAAACAAGAGAAATGAGCCTGTATTTATAGCTGCCAGCCTCTAAACCGACTTAGCCATGTCAGCCCTAAGGGGTTGACCTAGGGGTCGACACCCCCCTTAAAGGGTCGACTCCCCTAGGCTGGAATTTTACCGCTCACCCCGAATTATGGAATTTTGAACTTTTTTTAAACTTTCTGGACATGATTTTGAATTCTTGAAACGTATATATACATATATTATATATATATAATTCTCTTGCGCATATACAAACTTCAAACCCTCATAACTTCTTCATACAGTGTCCGTTTTACGCAAACCAAATGTCTATCTTGACCAGAATTTTGAGACGGACGCAATGGCACAGTCTATTTCCCTTGATTATGAGTATCAAATTAATTATTATTTAATTTATCCTCTTTTAATGTTTTTAAAATATGGGGTGTTACATTTCCACTCTTGCCTATACACATACATGATTTGATTCTATTCCTCTCCCTCTGTTTTCTTTTATTTTAAGCCAAGTCTAAGCCTTTGGAAGCCTAGGCTATACCCGATTAAAATGGGCATACAATTGGGGCAATAATGAACAATATAAAGAGAGCCTTAGGCATGTTATTCTCTTGGACTAAATTGATTAAAATTTGGGCAAAAGGGTAGATATACCTATAAGAGGTTTACTGAACTTGATATATAGTAAGAGGTTTACCGAACTTGATAGTAAGAGGTTTACATGGGGGTGGTTACGGGTGCGTTCCGGTAGAGTCACAAGCATGCACAGATCCGACTGGGGAAGATAAGACACTATAGCACCAGTAAATAAGTCTGTGTCATATGGTTGTTGGGTTAGGGAGTGATACACCCTACAGCCAGGGCTGACACAGGGTACTTACAAAGTAGGGAGTCGATCGCTTGGGTAGTAATTAGGGTACACCTAATCCTGCTATTATGTAATTAGGTTAACACACCTAATCCTGTTATGTAATTTGGGTACACTTAATCCAACTGTATATCCTGTTGTTTATTTCTGTTATTAATCCAGTTGTATATTCTATTGTTTATTTCTATTATTAATCCTACTATAACCCTGTTGATAAGTAATTCGGCAAAAAAACTTAATTTCGTAGAACCTATTATACTTGTATTGGTGCAGACATATACTATCATACATTACCTGTTTTTAGGATATAAATGTGAAGCATTATCCAATTATAAGTTTATTCCTATTATTCTGTCCATCCTACTATTCTGTTTAGTTTATCCGCTGAACTTTATTATCCAGTCTTATTTACCTGTCTTGGCATTCCTATGTTATGCATATTTGTAAGTCACTGGAACTCGCCAGACTTTATGTTTGACCCTTTTTCTTTTGCCTCTTTCTTCCTTCTCCCTTCAGGTCCTCAGAGTGGTAGCACTCAGTAGTAGTTAGGATTTCTCTTCGGCTTGGAATTGACTTGGACTTCTTGAGATGTATCACTTTGACTTGCTCACTACTTTAGTGTGGCTTACAACACGGGATATGTTTTTATGTACTTTGGTATTTTATTTTCTGAAATGACTTGAAAGACAGATTTGAGAAAGTTTTCTCGTTATAACTGGTTTTGATATATTTCTGAGACTATGCTTTATTTCTTTTACAATAAGTTTAAAAACTTTCTGCTGCTTATTTTATCTTTCTTGTGTATTCTCTGTAATGATTGCCTGTTGCGCTTCATGGAACTTAATGCACTCTATCAGGAGTGACATAAATGAATGTGGAGTGTCACACCCATCAGCATAAAGATTCACACATCAATTAGCAAAGAGAATGGTTAAGTGAAAATTTTGGATCACTGCTAAAAATAGCTTAAACTATGGTTCATCAACTTGGTGTAAACAATGAAGTATACATAAGCACAAAAGCTACAATTCAGTTTTATCACTTCATGCAACAAACAACTGAGCTCAAATCAATTTACAAATTAACTCGAACCTTAAATTAGCACGGCCAAGTTTTATTGATTCAAAAACATGATGAATTCCATAAAAGTTCATCCATCATGGTCAAGATGCGATCAACATAGATCATCAAACGGATGGCTAAGTTCTAACAGTCGTTAAGCAATTGGCATACTTATAATCGCAAACAAAGTCTACTGTCTTGAATGAAAAAATGTTCAGTCCAGATCAAGTCGTCGACTAGCAATGACATATGATCCACGTCCAATTCAGACTGGCTATCCAACGAAGTTACAACCATAATTCTAATGCTTCGAAACTTCACCAATATGCAAACCGGAAATTTTAAATGATCCATTGATGTTTTCATCCAAGCATTAACCAATAGAGACCCATTCAATAACAGTCATGAATTATGGTAAAAAATAATACTGGAATCATCACGTGAAATTACCAAAAATCTGAAATGATTCAACATCATAATACATTAAAGTTCTCAAAATACATGATGTTGAAACACAAAAAACATTCAAATTGGCATAAATTTATAGCATCATCAAAAAGAGGTCTAGGAACTGGTCAATCAAGGGCCATGATCAATGGCTTTAGAACACAAAATAAATTTTGAATTATTCATCTCAACGGAAACCCTAGTAAGCCAATAAATTCAATAAAAAATCTGAGAAGAAGCATCACCAGTAGCATTTAATGCTTGGAATCTGATGAAGACTGTTTGTAGGGGTTTGGTAATTACATGGTTGACTAGATCTGAAAATGATATTGTCGATTCGAATCAAATGATAATCTTAAAGGCAGTCAGGTTCAGGAGCAACTTGAAGCGCTTTAATGACCGACGTTGGTGATGATAACAAGATTTGATCGACGCCAAAGTTAAACGATGAAGGAGTAGTAGTTTTTCAGGTTTGAGAAATTTTCTCAGATGAAAAGTTCTTCCCTCATTAAAATGGTTTTTCGGCTAGAAGAAGGTAAATCCAAAGTGATTGGGTCTGATAAATGAAATGAAGATGTAAGAGCGGTAATTTGAAAGCTCATCCAATCCATCAGATCGAGCCACGTGAGATCCATCAGAAACAGTTCCTATAAGACCCAACGTTAAAAGTTATTTGCGACCTATCCAAAACGATATAAGTCATTGATTTCAAAGCTCATATTTCTATAAGAAAACACAAGCTCCGAGGGGGAAATGTTAACCCCGTTATAAAAACGCGATTCAAAAATGCTGCATCAGATTGTCAAAGCATCATGAACCAGACCATTCGTTCAGTTAAGCATGGGTCGTCACTTACATGATGAGTCATAGAGAGTACATACTTAATTATATGTGACAGCTTCCTACATGGTCTAATTTTATATTAGATCAGGCATATATATGACGTGAAGCATGGCTCAGCATTGCTTAGTGTAATTATTCATAAATGTGGGCATTTTATATAATAGAAACATGGATATATGAAGTATCAAGCTAATGTGACAAGTTATAAAATATTTGGGTCATTAACCAAAGCAGGTCGTAGATCGTTGTTGCCACGTCATCTCATCTTAGGGTCCCTAACATGAAATCAGGTCGCCTCAATGATATCAGATTATAATATAAGTCAGGCCGTTGGTCTGCTTTAAACTTTTCGCACGCAAGTTTCGTTATGTCTTATACAAATGGATTGGACTGCATAGTTTCAGAATGTTGCACATGAAAAATATATGGAACGAGGCAAATGCAATTTTGGATGGTACATGTTTACTACAACTTCACAAAGTAAAGGCAAACATGTAGATTATGTACAGTTGTACACGTTTCAAGTCGTTCTGATTCAACATGAATGTCAGGTCGTTAAACATATCAGGTTGTTAATTTTCTAGCCATGATATCGTCAAAGATCGTCTGTGTGCTCAATTGTTGAAGATCTACAACAACAATCATCGCAATCAAAGAGATCTCACCATTTCCATGGTGAATTCGAGTGAATCAAGACATTAAAGAGAAGAAATTGAGAGGAAATCATTGTAAAGAGAGAAAGTGAGAAAAGTTAGAGAAATCATGTACCTTGTAACATTGAAAGTGATAATGAAATCTCTTTTGAGAGTGGATGTAGGCCAGATCTAGGTTGAACCACTATAAATCTCCTTGTTTTTACTTGCTTTCTGTGTTTGTGGCTACCACTTTTCTAGATATTATCTGCTTGTAAAGTGTTGAATTACACGTTGGGAAGTTAGTTCAATTTTCCTCATTAACACTTACAAATATTAAAGAAGTCAATAGCTACTGGTGGATTAGGAGGAACCCTACAGCGGGTATAAAAACTTGCGTAGACTCTTTTCCTTTAATTAGTGCTGTAACTTCAAAGTATCTACAAAACCAACCAGGAATCGGGACACCCTCAGGAAGATTGGGGGCCCATACATGCTATGCTAAAGGGAGAAGATAGAGAATTTTAAAATTCAAAAGAGTGAAAGGAAGGTTATAGCTGACTTGAGGGGATATACTTTTATTTTTAAAAACAACTTTTTTATATGAAAATACATGTTTGCTTTTGGAAAGTATTTTCTTTTAAATAAAATTTTAGCAATCCTGCAACCTTAGGCTCTTATAATAAATGAAATACCCTACAACCGTAAACACCCCCAAAATAGGTTTATACCAAAGAATACGAAGATTTAAAGGTATAAAGACATAAGTAGACCGTGGAGACTAAGATTCACAAGACATATAAGTAAGTAAATCATAGCAGAAAACATTTCAGGATAATGACATTACAATTATTCAAAACCAACAGTATCACAATAACTAAACCATATGTCTCATGTAAAGAAAATAAGTCTTAGTAATCCGCGTTTCAATTAATAATATCCCGCAATAAGTAGTCGGATCTGCCAAACTATGCAGAAGGAGAAAGTACCAATGAGAGTACATATACTATTGAAATAAGCTACTAAGAAATATTCTTCGAACAATCTACGCTAAGTGCTTCGACCCTATGAGCCTGAGGGAAGAAAAGAGAAAGAAAAAGGGGAGTGGGTCAGATATAAAGTCTGGTGAGTTGTATGATTACCAGCATGATCGTTAAGTAAAAGAAAAAGGCACAATAGTAATTCTACTAGCAAATAAGGTAAGTGTCTGCGCACATCTAAAATATGAACATATAAGTAAGATGTGCAAGGATTATAAGTAAGATCAATTATCATCTAATTCAAAAGCATTTAATTGTTTTCACTTTATAATTTTAGAACATAGTATAATTAGGAGTATTCTCCGAATACTATCTATCGATCGGTTGTTAATAACCTTAGAGTAATAGCCTATCCTACTATATGCCTTGGGCTTATCCAGCCCGACCCATTAGCAGAAGAAATAACATTAACACATGAATCACAATGTCTTATTTTCCCCAATTAGTTTCAATGCACATGCATTAAATCGTCGGTACGCACTGGTACCCACCTCTTATTTGGACCATCTTACTACCTATCTTCACATGATGCATGCCCTTGCCTCCTAGTGTGATATAACATGCGATTTAAATGGTATGCTCACTAGTATGGATCCCTATCAAACAAATCCTACTTGTCCCAAATCCCCTTTTGATTAGGACCCAAATAGATTTACAACAGAAACTGCAACCTTAGAATAAAGATAAAATTTGGATTACAACTTAACATTAGTTTGATTATTATGTTATGCTATTTGTTTGTTTATTTACTATCGACCGTCTAGTCATAAGCCCACCATAGAACCATAGATTAATCAATGCCTAATCACAAGGTTACCATAGATTAACCAATTCCCAATTACATGACTACCATAGATTAATGCCTAATCACAAGGCTACTGCAGAATAATGCCCAATCGCAAGCTCATCATAGAAATAATGCCAAATCGCAAGGCCATCGTAGGATAATGAACGCATTTTGGAAACTTAAGGGGTGGTGGGTTGATCTAAATTAGAGAGAACAAGAGGATTTTTGAGTTATTAGAATTTGAGGATGGGATGGGAGATCGACTTGCAGCTTTGCAACTTAAGGAAGAAACTTCATTTTGGTAGGAGACTGTAGAGGCTGAGAGAAGACATAAGGATCGAGCTGAATTCAGAAATAGGTTTGAGAGGAAGTTTCTATCACCTATTGAGGAGGGAACGTAGCTGGAGCATTTTTAAACTTGAAGCAAAGAGATCTATCAATAAAAGAATACATCAACAGTTCAACGAGTTATCAAGATTTGTCATGGATTTTGTTAGTATCGCTAATTAGAAGGTCATTCGAACTGTGAGAAGGTTGAATCAACCTCTCCAAGGTTTAGCGATGACTCACATTCCAATGGGAGTGACATATGAGGCTTTAACTGAGATGACAATGATGCATGAGTATAAGAAGGAAGAAGTCAATAATGATACGAGTGGAGCTTCTAAGTTTTTGGTCCCAAGAAGAAATTTTGGAATAAAAAAGACAAAAAGAAAGTTGGAAATCCTAAGAAAGGGCTGAGCTAGAATGAGATAAAGTATCATGGGTGTGGGACATCAGGGTACCTCACTAGGGATTGCAGGATGCTAGGAGGAAATTTCTATAACTGTGGGCATCCGGTTAATCTGAGTAAGAAATGTCCATAGAGGACTAGACAAGGTACTACTACAACAACGACTTAGGTGCATGTATTAGAAGTAGCACTAACTAGAAATGGCCCCTATAGGGGTAGGAGAGTCTCTGTTGAAGGTTGATTTCTATCTCTGATTTTCCTTTTTGCACTTTGTTAGATTTAAGAGCTTCTCATTCATTTATTTCTAGTACTTTCGTTGACTATTTGCAATTGGAAATACCATTATTACTAAACTTATAGTAGTTTCAAACCCTATAGGTAGTTCGATGCATTTATCTACGATTTGTAGAGGTTTGAAAATTTCTATTTTAGGCATTGAGTTTGATTGTGATGCCAGTGTGTTAGGATTTTCGGGATATGGGACGATCTTAGGGATGGATTTGTTAGCCATGTATGGGGTTGAACTTGACTGCAAGAGGAGGGTCATTCTTTTGATGATAAGTACTGGTAGGACCCTAGAGATAGCGAATCGCGGGGGCTAGTTTTACTGATTTTTCTTTATTCTCTAGATTTTTTTGTTGATATATATTATGAACTCATTATCTGTGAGTATTTGGACATAATCGACGAGGTTAGAGTATTGTCGCATAAGCAAGAGATTGAATTACACATTCACCTTATTGAGAACACAAAGCCTATAGCGCTACCTATTTGGCATATAGCTGTGTAGGAATGGATAGCATTGAATAAGCATGTGGGTGAGCTTTTTAAGAAGTTTTTTATTATATGGAGTGTTTCGAAGTAGGGAGGGTTGTTTTCGCCACTAAGGCTGATGGATCCCTCCTTCTATGCATGGATTACCAAGAATTAAACAAGCTCAGAAAGAAGAATCATTACCCACTCCCTCGCATAAATGATTTGTTTGACCAGTTTTTAGTTGCATCAATATTCTCTTAATTGGATTTGGCTAATGGTATGCATCAGTTATGCATGGCAAAGGATAACTTCGATAAAATGGCGTTTCTGACTCCTGATGGTTTTCTCGAGTGATTAGTCATGCCATTTGGGCTAACCAGTGCACTAGTGTATTTCGTGGAATTAATGAGTAGGGTATTCAGATATGTTCTGAATAAGTTTGTTGTGGTTTTTGCGGATGATATCCTCGTCTTCTCAAGGAATCAGGAAGAGCGTGCATCGCGTTTGGGAGAGGTTCTCCATACTTTCTGAGTCCACAAGTTTAAGTCGAAATTCTCTAAGTGCCATTTTTGGAGGAAAGAGGTGTGTTTCTTGGGGATTATGGTCTCAAAGGATGGGTTGGTAGTTGATCCCGTCAAGATGGAGGTAGTACATGATTGAAGAACCCCCAATTATGCGACTGAGGTGAGAATTTTTTGTAGCGTAGCGGCTACTAAAGGAAGTTCATTAAGGACTTCGTATGGATCTCAATATGGGGTTCATGAGTGGTATAGATGTGGTATTGATGCAAAAGAGTATACTAGTGTGCTACAATAGTATGTAGCTAAGGGTTTATGAGTGTAAGACACTACCTACTTGGCGAGAGGTTTGAGCTGTTTACAAACCACAGTTCACTCATTTATTTGTTCTCTCAGAGGGCTCAATCTGAGGCAGTAAAGGTGGATGGAATTCTTAGAATCATATGATTTCGAGATTTCTTATACCTCTGGCAAGGGAAATGTAGTGAGTGATGCTTTGAGCAAACAGAGTGCAACACTATGTCCTATATTTGTTGAATGGCGAAGTTTAGAGTATGTAGACACATTTTATTTTTGATCATCTATGGATTAAAATCCGAAATTTTTGGCATCTTTAGAGGTGAGACCTACTTTGCTAGAGTGGATTGGGGATAGGCAGAGAGAAGATTCTGAGCTTTCAGATATTTCGGATAGATTGAGTAAAGTAGAGGATTCTATACACCTCCTTAGGTATACTTTGGATTGTAGAGCTTGGCTTCGACGGGATGGTAGGTTATGTGTACTTAGCATGGAGGATTTGAAGAGTGCGATATTATCTGAGGCTCATCACACTCGAATAACTATCCAACTGGGTGATGATAAGATGTATCACAATATGAGACAAGTCCTTTATTGGACCGGCAAGAAGAAGAGTGTGGCTGAGTTTATAGCGAGATGTGTGACTTACCAAAGAATTAAGCTAGAGCAAAAGATGCCCAGTGGACTACTTCAGCCTTTAGATATACCATTGTGGAATTATGAGAGCATTTCTACGGATTTTGTGGATAGGTTGTGTAGATCAAGAAAGGACAACACCAATATTTGGGTCGTCATGGACCGACTGACTAAAAGCACCCATTTCATCCCAGTTAAGAGTAAGATGACGACTGTATGGTCGGCTTCTCTATATATATTTTTAGACAGTATTAGTCTCCATTGTATTCCTTCGATCATCATAAGTGATAAGGACTTAATTTTCACTAGCGAGTTTTGAAGGAGACTGCAAGAAGCTTTCGGGATGCAACTCAGGTTGAGAATTGCTTATCACCCTCAGACGGTTGGACAAACTGAGAGGTTGAATAGGATTTTGTAGAACTTACAGAGTATGTGTATTTTGGACTTTGGAGGGACTTGGAAAGGTCATCTACCTCTCGTGGGATTTGCGTACAATAATATCTTCTGGTCTAGCATTTGCATTGCACACTTCGAGGCCTTTTATGGGCGGCCTTGTAGATCTCTGACATGTTGGTTGGTTCAAAAGACAGACTACTTATTAAGCCGGAAATGATTAAGGAAAACTCTAATAAGGTTGATTCAATTATAAAGAGGATGAAGGCCGCAAAGGATATGTAGAAATGGTATGTGGACTTAAGAAGGATCGATTTAGAATTTTCTTTTGGATATTTGGCCAACATCATTGTTTCACCACAAAGGAACGTGGTGAGGTTTAGCTCAGCGGCCAAGTTGGCCCCAAGATTTGTTTGACCATTCCTAGTCATAAAGAGGGTAAGGCAGATGAGTTATAGAGTTCAAATGCCCAAGAGACAATATGGTATTCATGGCGTGATCCATACGTCGCACTTGCAGAAGTGCCTTCACGATTCAGCAGTGGTAGCAGAGCGCTGTGCTTTAGAGGATGTATAGGTCAAGCAGGAAGCATCCATTTGACAAGTACCTCAGTAGATCTTAGATTTTGAGACCAAGAAGCTGAGGAACAAGGAAGTAAGGTTAGTCAAGGTGCAGTGAGGAGACGATGATGGTGAGACCACTTCAAAACTCGAGGAGAAGATGCGTTTTTCATATCCTTTTTTTCTTGATGGTACGTTCTGATCTTTTTCCATATCCAGTGCTTAGGTTCTATCTTAGGAGAAACGTATGGATGGTAGGATATGTTTGGAGCATAGTTTTGAAAGATGTTGTTTTCGATGTTTGCAAATGGATGCAAAGGTTTGCAATTTGATGCAGTGGATGGATATACACACATTAGGAACTATGGTCGGTTGAATAGGACACTTGCATATGTATAAGGATAGGTGTGCATTTGACTTATTTGTATGGTTGTAATATATGGATGTTAGCATATGTTGTTGCATATAGATGATATTTGATGCACGCATATAGAATTATCTATTATCATTACTATTTTCATACATTTAGATGCATGACACAAACACAATTGCATAAAAATGAGGTCGATTAAATCAGTACACCGCCTGATCTTTTGCATTAGTTAGGATCATATACACTACACAATTGCATAAGTACATAAATAGCATTAGATGAATTAATCACGGTGGTTTCCACTGGATGATGGATGAGTAGATGGATGTCGAAAACACTTATACTATTTTACTACCTTAGAGATTTCGGGGACGAAATCCTTTAAGTAAGGGAGAATGTAATAGCCTAAATTTTAACAAATAATAATTAATTAACATTTTGATTAATTAAGGAATTAGTTGAAAAATAATAGGAATTAGGCAACGGGGTTTGCGCCATCGGGTTTGTTACAATTTTCTGGTTCTGTTAGACTTTTGGTTTGCGTGGAGCGGACATAAAACAAATATTTTATGACCAACTGAAGTTTGAAATTAGAATCAGATTTTAAATTAAAATAGAATGAATTAATGTAATTAATCATGCAAAATTGGCATAAATATTAGGATGATCCAATCCAAGTCGGCTTGACCAATGGGTCAACATAGGCCTTCTGTGTGTCAACCCACAAAGAAGGTGGGTCAACCCATGTATTTGCCAGGCACGATTTCGTGCTTGGCACGAAACCGAGAGAATTCTGGAGACTTTGAGGGTTCTCTTTTATCCGATGCTTGAGGTTTTTGACCTAAAATCTGATGGCCTAGGATTCTCTACCCTGTCTATAAATAAACCTATACTCCCCCTATTCTTAAAAATTCCCATTCTTCATTTTCTTGCCTCCACTACACTTTTCTTCTACAAAATAAAAATATAGTTGTTCGCGCAAAAATAGGAGTATTGTTTTTGCATGGATTTGGGAATTCCATCGAGGCCAAGTGGATAACAATAATTAGGTAAGATTTCTATGATTTCTAGAATTCTTATAAGTAAAATACAAACCTATAAAATAGTAGTTGTGGATGTTCCTAATATGCACTACTACAAAAGCGGGCATATTCGACACTATTTTACTGTGGCCGTAGATCAGAAAAGCGTTGCCGTAGGCCCTTTTTTCACATAGGCAATGGGCATGGCATCCACGGTCGTTGCATTAGCCTTCTAAGGCAATGCTTTTGCACATCTAAGGCCACAGACAGAAAGTGTTGCATTATAACCCTATTGCAACAGTATATGCATGTAATGCAACAACGTACAGCGTTGCCTTAAGTAGAAGCCAGAGCCTGGCTTCCAGGTCATGGTAGTGGGGGCCACATGCACTTTCCACGTCAGTTGCCAACGTGTTGCATGCCACGTCATCTATCCACGTCAGCTGCACATGTGTCACGTGCCACGTTAGCTATCCACGTGGCACCACGTAAGGTGTGGGCCCCACGTGCCGTACATCGTGAAATTAATAATAGTACACTTAATGCAACACCACAGCACAGTCTAATGCAACACCACAGCACAGTCTAATGCAACACCACAGCACAGTCTGATGCAACACCACAGCACAGTCTAATGCAACACCAGAAAACATCAACTTCAATGGTAAAAAAATCAAATGCAACACCAGAAAAAAAATCAACTGCAGCTGTAATACAACCCTGTAATTACAATATGCAGTACATATATTCAATCCAAAACATTGTACCACTTTCATACATATATACCAAAATATTCATACAATAAATCCTCCCAAAACATTTATAACCACAGTCAGACCAACCAATTATATATACCCACTCACTAGTATCATCACCAACACATACCACAAGTGCCATCATCCAAACATAACAAAAGTGTCATCACAAACACATACCACAGTGCCATAATTCAAAAGAACAGAACATAACACAAGTGCTAACACATACCATTCAAATACTTCAGTCAGTTGTCGGGGTTACAATGGTAACAAGGTCATCTTCATCACTTGTTGTGGTGACACAAAAGTCTCTGACGTCTAAATTAAGATCTGGATTGGCTTCACTAAGCTTTTTTAACACCAATGACACATTCTCTTTCACTTTTCTGTTCACCTTTTCTTCCAAATCTGCCTCGAGCTCTTCCCTTATTTTTTGGGCCAGCTCTTGCACATAACTGTCCGAATAACCAGGAGTTGTTGGAAACTTTTCGGCCATTTTTCCTCGCCTTCCTATAAGCCAGTTCCGCTGTGGCTCTTCCCACCAGAAACAAGTGCATCTGCCTCATCAATGTTCCCTGCATCCACCATTGCTTGAACCTTCGCCTGCAAAATGAAAACCAGGCAAGCATATATATAAATAGGAAGCTGGCAGGAATGAATTTATTAACAGAACTTGTTTTCTTTCAAACTAACTATGTGTTCGATTTAATAAGCAGCTGCAACAAACGTACAATGTCCCAATTATACTGACACAAGTATTGCTATTTCAGTATCTAATTATATATGTACTCACGTATTTGGCCTTTAGTTCATCCGTATTAGTCTTGTAACTTCTACCCGGTTGTCGTTTATATGTTTCCAAATAAACCAAGGCAGCGGATGGGGAGACTTTTTTTGGGTCCTTCTTTCTCCGTCAAGTATTACGATTACCAACAATTAAACACAATTTTTAACATTCAATGTTAAGTATTTACAGATCTAGCTGCTGCCTATGAACATTGAGACAATGATATATAAAATATAAATCATGTGATATAACAAATTAGAATTATCATGTGGCCAATTCAACTCAATCAAAAAAAAACTTAAGTTCAAAAAAACACATACTATCTTTTCTTTGGCTATTGCATGAGTTTTGGGACCCTTGGTATATGTCACATTTAGTGAATTACGATGCGCGGAATTAGAATCAGCTAGGGCTTGGAAATCCAAAAAAAATATTACCACTAAACAAGGATAATGCGAACTACTAAAGAATCGATTAGCACTAAACAAGATAATGTGAACCACTAAACATTATACAAATGTGAATATCATTAAAGCTGTGCCTGAACTGCTTCATCCCCCTAATATTCCAAGAGCATTTTAAAATCCTCCAACGGAATTGTACTCGGCCTATTTGCAAGCCTTTCCTCATCAATTGAATATTTTTTATAATACCTTGCTTTGATGCGGGACTTGTACTGCCTCCAAGAGTCATTAAGCGTGTTCAAGACCCATTTGTGTCCTTCTTCCGGAATGACATACCTAGCCTACAATATATCAATCACAAAATTCAGGAAACAAACTAATTAATTAAAACCAAACATTTAGGAAGTCAGTTGATATGGTTAAGGAAATTAGATTGTACCAGAGCATAATCCAACATTTGTCGCTTTAATGAATTTGGAACAACATGCCAATTGATGTAAGTTAGAGACACATTATCCTTTGCTATTGTCCCAAGAAAATTGCTTAACTATGTAATATTATCAGATACTGGCTGACCATCCTCATTCAACTCAATGACTACTTTATCATCAGGGGTTCCAGCATGCACCTTGGTCATTTTTGACTTCCCTCTAAGTATTTTTGGACCTTATACTTTATCTACCAGGTTCAAAAAAATTAATAGAAAATAGACACAGTCAACAGTGCAGTGCAGTGCACAGATAAATAAACATTATATTGTACCTGCACCTGCTTCATCTTCCCGTGCAATCCATTCCTCCTCTAATCAATCGGTAAGATTTCCCAATGTTTAAGGCGCTTCAACATTCTGCTTTTGACGTTTCCGCATCGCTAAATAAGAAGCAACTGAACCAGCAGCTTCACATGAAGTGGTTGTTTGTTTGAACAATTTGCTACATGTAGGTTTTAAAATGGATGGATAAGACGTTATAGGTTTTAAAACTCCTGAAAAAGACGGTGTAATTTTCTTCATGTTCGTTAATGTTTCTGCGATTTTCGCCCGGTCACTCATTTTCTTTGGAGTGGGAGTGTATTTCTTGATCAACTCCCTGTTGGAGCCAGATTTCTTTGGAGAGGGGGTGCAGGTCATCGCTTCCTTCTCAATTTCAATGGCTGCATTGGTTCGCGAATGAGTTCTTGGTCCAGGTAAAGGCTCGTTTGACTTTACAATTTTGATTCTCTACAACTAAGTCGAAGGTCAAGATTTTTTACATTCATAAAGGCAAAAACAATAAGTAATAAACAAATAACTTCTTTATACCTCTGAATCCGATGAATCATCAGTGACGTCATCGCCAGCATTTTCTGGGATGTATTCATCACGTCCAACAACATCTTTACCTTTATCTTTCTTATTTCGTGCGGCAGCCTCTTGCATACAATTAACCAATGAAGGCAACCCAAGTGATCTACTAACTGCATCATTTTCTTGCATTCGCGTGATTCGCTCTTGTTCATACTTTGTCAAAACTGATGGTTGTGAGAACTGCAAGCAGATTAGCATTATTACGCACCATCGATGATAAATTTAAGCTAGTTAACCAAATAGAGTCGACGTATAAACAATTCTCGCTATTTTGACAGAATGTATGCACAAAGAACAAATAGTTACTTGAATTAGCTGCAGCCTTCATGGTCGGAATAGGACATCGACACAGTAATAGAAAACAACTAAAATCCAGTTCTTGCTTTTACCTGCAGAATTTTAATAAAAAGTAGTTTGAAATAAAAGATTTCATCTGGATTAATAAAACTGAAATGAAAACTGAAAAATACCTGAACAACAACTTCATTCTCTCGGGTATCATCATCATTATCTGTTTCATTTTCTACATTTAATTTCCTCCTGGTTCCTTTGCCTGTCACAGTAACATCTTCTTCATCCTTATTTATATCATCAGGCTCCGGCGATAGTTTCTTCTGACCAACTTGAGTTAGGATGTTTTTCATCATTTTGTGTTGCTGCTGAAGTCAATGTGCAGTAGTACACCTGCGCTTTGCAACCGGCTTCTTAGCAGAACCTGGAACAAAAAAAAACGAAACGATGGCCTCCTTCCTAGTTCTTTACACACAGAGAGATATATATATATAAGAATGGATCTACATTACATATACTATATACCTTGAATTATGTTTTTCCTTGGCCGTATGATTATATGTGGCTGTAGTTGAGTCACCAGCTCAATGTCTTTGTCAATGGTGTTGTCGATGTAAAAAACCACTTCTTCTTGCTTATTAATGCAACCCTGTACATACTCGTTTACGTCCATGTCATTCAATATTAGCTGCCAGCTACCCCTCGTTCCTTTGCTGATGATATAGACTCCTCCTATTTCAGTGTAATTGAGAGCATCTTTAATAAAGTCCATAAGCACACTGTAAGAAAACGGTCTACATCATAATTCGATACTACGAAGGGATCTCCACCAATGTAACATGTCTTTCGAAACTGTCCGCCATGTTGCAGTCGGATAGTAATAAGTTCATCCATCCTGTACAAAATAAATACAATAGAACAAGGTACATGCATGTTTAAGTAGGCAAAAAACAACAACTATAACATTTTGGTCTATAACCATAGTCAGATGACAGTAAAGAAAGACATTTAATCATAAAACATGTGAACAGTGTAGATTGCATTATGAGAAAAGAGTGACAAATACATTCATCAAAGATAATAGTTCCCAACTAAAACAATAAGTGCCAAATACATCATAAATTAGATCAAATTAAAGCAAGAAGAAAGAGGAATTTTTTATCCTAATGAGACGGAACAGGATCAGGAACTTCTGCTTCTACTTCTGTTTCTAGTTGTATTACGGGGACATCATCCCTAATCCAACCTACATCAACAACTTCTGGTTCTAGTTAACCACCTATGCCCATATCATGTGATTGTGTATTGCTCATGTCTTCTTCCATTGCATTCTGATTTTCAGTATCACACCAATCTCGCGGCAATTTTTTAATTAAGTAATGACTGTTCTTTTCAACTGCATCTTCCACATAAAATACTTGCTGCACTTGCGAAGACAGGACATAAGGCTCATTTTTATGGCACTTGCTAAAATTTACTCGAGTAAGACCATATGAATATTTTTCCTCTTGGTACCAACGACACTTGAAAAGGACCACGGTGAAAGCTCCCCAACAATCAAGCTCAAAAATTTCTTCGATTGATCCGTAGTAATTGACATCACCCACTATTGGGTTTTGGTCTTTCGAACTTGCAAAGCTGGTGGTTTTGGCACTCAAAAATACACCACTATTTTGTCTGGTACATCGAGAATCTCTAAATTTTGTGTGGAATCTGTATCCATTTACTATATAACCGGTAAACTTCCTAGCTACTCGATTAGGACCTAATGCAAACAACTCTAAATCTATTGAAATGTTACCCTTTTTCAGAACCTCTTCTTTAAGCCAATTCCAAAACTCTTTGAAATGTTCTCGTTCCCTGTTGTATTTTCTTGGATTTGGAAGACCATCCACAATAGCTCGATGAACCCTAAATAATAATTAAGGTCAAAAACCTACGAAATGCAGATGTTAATTTATAGTTAACGAAAATGATATAGGAAATTAAGAACTTACTCGATCAAACTCTCAATTTCTTGATTACCGGAATTGAACATAATATAGCGATCGATGCGTTGCCTTCCACTTTGCATCTTTCAAATAGAACATCTTCCCATCTTTATTCTTATTTGTTCCAATATGATATTCCAAATCTGTTGGACATCTTCCAAAATCAATCGACGTGTTTTCTGTTCCTCCATCAATGCTTAAAAATCTTGAACAGAAGGTCACACACTCTTCTGCCAAGTAAACTTCTGCAATTGAACCTTCCGGTCTGTTTCTATTTCGCACATAAGATTTCAACTTTCCTAGATATCTCTCAATGGGATACATGCATCTAAGATGTTTAGGCCCGCCACTCTGCTGTAAAAACCCGTAACTTCCCCGTTAAGGAAAGCGGCGGATAGTTCGAGAACAAGCCACAACATAACGCATATAAAAGAACATTTCATTGTATATTACAACAATGCATCAGAATACAAGAATATACAGAGTATAAATGAATATTACACAGAAATATCAGAGATTTAAATTACATTTAAATACATCGCAGCGGAAAATAATACAATACACAACTAGAAGAGATATACGGATACAAAGCTTTCCGGATATCGTTCCAGCTGTAAACCAGGATCCTGTGAATATAAATCTGCAAAACCAAAACTACTAGCTGCCCGTGTCAAAATAGGGGCACCCAGAGTTTAGGTCAAAACAATAAACTCCAGGTCAGTCATGTGACTGGTGTGAGAACTAAAACAGTTATTCATCTTTATTTTAAATCATTAGGTAAATCGAGGGACCACGCCGTATAACACGGAACGGGTTTCCTCCCAAGAATACCAGTGCATAAAACCAACAGCGCCATGCTAAATAAAGAAAAATGAAGCTGTTATAAGACCCAGGTCCCATCACACAATGCAACGCAGCCGAGGATAGGGTTTTCCCTTATAACAGCCAAAGAATGCTTGATACGTTTTAAAACAAATCATTTGATACTATTATAAGTGCATAGTTCATAAAACAACTTCAAATCATAAGTATCAATCATAGGCGACATGAGCGTCCCATGCCACTATGTCGCCATATATAGGTTTACAAATAAAACCGCAAAGTCACGTATTCGGAAATTGGATTTCCATCTATGAACCGAGGCAAAAGATAGTCCTCAACCGATTCGAGACGCTCTAGCCCGTGTCTCAGGATCAGAGCTCGAGTGACCCTTGGAGCGACAGGGCCGGTCCACCGATGTGGATTAAAATGCCTGAACACTACGTTTCCCCACCCTTTGGGGTGTCAACGAGCCAACAAATGACTCCATCGGACCCGGATCGTCCGATCAAACCGAGGTGCCTCGCAACAGCAACAACCACACAGGTGAAAAGTGTATAAATGTCAGGGCTGGTAGGTCACTGACACCACCCTAGCTAGAAGGAAACGCATGCCCTCCCTGAGGTCCTCTCCCGTTTTTGGTTCACAACCGGGGTGCGAAACTCGCGAAGTAAACGTTACACAAAGCCGTGCCACACAGGCTGTGCTTTGATCATCACCACAAGACTTTGCTTTTCAACAGAAGCCTCGATCAATTGCCACTTAGGCATGCCACACAGGCAATCCACTCCATGCGTTTGATATCCATCAATATATAACCCCTGAGCTCATACGTCTCAGAGAAGGGCGTTAAGCAAGAGAATAAATTCTCCGCCGCCAAACAGATATATATTTAATAGAGATCAATCACACGGACTAAAATCCAATGTCAGACACACAGTCCATTTACAAGTCCGTTCTGGGTCTGAACGAAACCGGAGGCACCTAGTACCCCGCATATCCATCGATCTCCAAGTACGTCTGGACGATCACCAACTGTTTCCATCTTCTTGGGTGTACAGCCCAATCAAGATCATCAGTTATCACCCAAACGACGTGAAGACTTCCAGTCTTCGACCACCGTCTTCATCTTCGACACCACGTCGAATCAGTTATTCAGAATGGGACAAACCCGGTCTTTCTGAATAACTCGCGTATATATTATAAAAGTGTTACTCAAACACAACATACGCCTCATTCCAATTCAGAATATTCTTTTATTCAAATATTCCCATACTTTGGGAAAAGTTCCCATTAATTTTATCCAAGATAAATTCTTTAAATTTATTCTTTAATCTCCTTTGAATATCAATTCAAACTAGTCGGGATTAGCGAACCACACCGAAGTAATCATTTATTTTATTTCCCAATCCAAACCTATTCATCCCATGAAGTAAAACTGGTAGTACTTCATATCTAACACCACAGTGTTATCGGTAATTCAATCACCATTTCACGTTCAAATCTAATTAAAGATTTAACCATCGCCTGGAGCAAAACTGGTGATACTCCATTTTCGATCATTTCAATCTAATTAAAGATTCATTAAAACTCCACTTAGTTTTAATCTTTAACTGGGTTAAAGAATCAGTGTCATTTAAAACACGGTTCACGATAAACCCAAAATCACATTCCATTAATTATCGGGTTAAAGAACAAGTGTTATTTAAAACACCGTTCACGATAAACCCGAAAATCAATACCAATTCAATTCCAATTAAATATCGTTTAATTGGCACACTTCATTAAATCTAATTAAAAGATTTAATCTTTTCTCAACTGGGTTCAAGAACAGTGTTAGTGAAGACACCATTCACGACCAACCCAAATCACATTTGATATTCAATACAAGGCTCTGAATAGAAAATATACCGGCTTATATTCCATATCAAATTCTACGACTAACAAATGTCGTATTGGAAATAACGATATAAATATATATCTTTCAAATTTCCATAACAACATCTGTATAATCACGAATTCAAACATCGAAATATTCCGAAGACAATTTCGATTCAAATCCACTCCAATGCAATCATTGGAAATTCTGGTTATTTTTAAAACCCTTCTCAAATTCAATTTATTTATTTAAAAATAAATAGAATTATATTTCTAGTTCAAAACTAGTTCATTTCGATAAAAATCTATTTTTATCATTTCAAATATGGAGTTTTTCATCCCAAATCTTCACAAATCATTTCTTATGATTTTACACAAATTATTACTATTTTTAATAATTTTATCAAGGCCCATACAGTCGATTTCCATCAACGGCCATCGAACTGCACTTACAGCGACCTTTTTCAAATTTGATTTGGACATAATTCCAAATCCAACCGTTAGATTTCAAATTTCTAACATTCGCTAGAAAGCTCTTTTCGATACGAACCCAACGGTTCCGGTTTTAGGAGAATCCGACGGTCGGATCTCCCGTAACGTCCATTTGAAATCAATGGTCGAAATTCGCGAACTGCCGCGGCGCGGCGCGTTCTATTCAGGCCATTATATTATATATATAATATATATAATATATACTTCGTCGATTTCTATTTAAAACGAATTATATAAATAGTTTTAAAATTCGTTTCAAAATCTATTTCAACTTCCATCTCAATTTAAAGCAAAATTGAATTCTTCTCTATAAATTCGTTTTAAAATTCATTTCTATTCAATTCAAATTTCAATTCAATTTGAATTCATTTCAATTTGCTTTCAATTCATTTTGAATTCGTTTTCAATTCAATTCATTTCGAAATCGTTTTCAATTCAATTCATTTCGAAATCGTTTTCAATTCAATTCATTTCGAAATCGTTTTCAATTCAATTCACTTTGAATTCGTTTTCAATTCAATTCATTTCGAAATCACTTTCAATTCAATTCACTTTGAATTCGTTTTCAATTCAATTCATTTCGAAATCACTTTCAATTCAATTCACTTTGAATTCGTTTTCAATTCAATTCATTTTGAAATCGCTTTCAATTCAATTCACTTTGAATTCGTTTTCAATTCAATTCATTTCGAAATCACTTTCAATTCAATTCACTTTGAATTCGTTTTCAATTCAATTCATTTCGAAATCGTTTTCAAAATTACTTTTTAATATTCATTTTAAAATGAATAAAATCGATATAAATATCGTTCACGTCAAAATGGCGTCAATCTAATCAACACGGCTTCATATATTCCTTTATTTTCAAATATTCTATTTCAAATATTTCTTTTTCAAATATTTCTTTTTCAAATATTTCTTTTTCAAAACTGGAATGAGGCCCAATCAATTACCATATGAAATTAATTATATGGATTTTCATACAACACATGTATATAATAGCATTGAAAATAATCAACCATCAACCAAAGTGCACCACACTGTATAAGCATCAAATATAGATATTCAACGCTTATAACAGCCTGTCAATCAATCGATCGACATATTTAATCAATCAGGATGAGTGAACTTCAAATTTCATCCCAACACCCGTGTGGGGTTTCAAACAATCAAACACAGATTTTATTTGTGAAATTGGGCGATGTGTAAAATTTATCGACCCCATCAATGTCCTTCAAATAGGTGTACATAAACAAACCGTCCGGTTCGTAAATGAATATTTATTTATTCACATTCACGTCAAAAATTATATTTTAACGATAAAACATTTTATTTCAACACATGAATTTCTATTCAATTCATTTACACAATAAAATGATATTTTATTTTTCTAACATATTTTAGAAAATTTCGGCGGCATAACGGCACGATACTAGAAACGGGACGAGGCCTAGCCTTATCCCCGGTCTAGTGAAGGCCCACGCCATTCACACATCAATCACATTCACCAAACAACCAAATTCAAATCAAATCATCAAACTAGTCTATGCAACCAAACAAACAAGTCCATGGTCTGTGGACGATTGTGTCGGGTGCTACTAAAAACCGTCTGCATCCTAGTATATATATATAACTAGAAAATAAATTGAAGAGTGAGAAATTCTCACCGATAGCTATCCTAGCTCCACGGCTCTTCATTTGCAGAAGTCTTCGTCGTTTCGCCTTTTTGTCACCTTCGTTGCCCAAGGCCACTATATATATAAAAATCGAATTTTTATTTCAAAGTTCAATATATAAAAATCGAATTTTTATTTCAAAGTTCAATATATAAAAATCGAATTTTTATTTCAAAGTTCAATATATAAAAATCGAATTTTTATTTCAAAGTTCAATATATAAAAATCGAATTTTTATTTCAAAGTTCAATATATAAAAATCGAATTTTTATTTAAAAGTTCAATATATAAAAATCATATTTTTATTTCAAAGTTCAATATATAAAAATCATATTTTTATTTCAAAGTTCAATATATAAAAATCGAATTTTTATTTCGAATAAAAATCCTATCTTTTCTGTAAATCAACTATATAAAAATACGATCTTTTCACCTTTCAAAATACGATCTTTTTCCATTTACAATTCAAATCAGTTTTTACTTTTACAACAAAATCAGTTTCTTTATTCCTTTATAAAATTAAGTTTTAAATTATGTTTTTATAAAAATTCAGTTTTAATCATTTTATAAAAACAGTTTTTAAATCTTTTATAAAATCAAAACAGTATTAACCTAAAAAAAAAACAGCATTACAGAGTTAAAAATAAAA